>CM057767.1:10000000-11200000 GCA_030064435.1 Trapa incisa | reverse complement strand
ATAGTGTAATTGGACATAAAATGCATCCTACTATCTTAGTTTGCCTCTTTATATTTGATCAATTAGTTTGGGTTTAAATGCATTTGATTTTTCAAGGATAAGATTTACTCTATAAAAAAACTTGAGTTAATAGTATAGTGACATTGTATTGTGATTGTGCCTTAAAAAGAAGCATAAATTATTGTGCATCAAGGGGATTTATGATTTGTACCGAAGCAGGTCTTCTGGGTTTTGAGCTTGTAGATAAGGACGATGATCCCCACGGCATGACAAATCTCGGAGGCGATGAACAGATTTATCAAATGGTTCTTCAGCGTTATCTGCAGGACAATCAGCATGACCACCATTGACGACACCCCAAGAAAGACCTTCAGCTTCGTGGGAAGCTTCCTCAACCACCGGAGCAGCAAGGCTTCTGCCATCAGCTTCGAGTCCCTCTTACGGCCCATTGGAGGTATCCCGATGTCTTCGAAGGCTTCTAGTGAGAAAACGGGAGCTGTAGGGGCCTTGCAGGGCAGAGAGCATGGGAGAGCAGAGGAGATGACTATGTCACTGTTTTGTTAGGTTGGAGGAGGAGACGCATGGACACGGACACTTGTGGGCATGCAGCGGGAGAGATTAACCTTGCATTATTTATTTGATTTGTCGTTCCACCAATGGGATACTGCCATGTCAGAAAATCGTCATGCAGGTGCTGGAGTAATTTTTTCGTCTTCTTGTAGATGAATGACACATAGGATCAATTTCCAATATAAATTATTTATACTTCCCATGCTTGAGCTTGGACCCTTCAATCAATTCAAATACTATATTCCCCAGCTGGTTGAAGACCATATGGATTGGCTTTTCTCCTTCAAATTCTCCACAGATTGGGGTGTTCCCTCTCTAGTTGATCGTCCATTCTTTCTCATTAACACTCATCATTCGTTGTTCCCTTTGACTGCCATGCCTCTTTCATATCATTTTTATACATGTTCTTTATAGAATTTTGTTGTGCCTGTGATTATACAAAGGTATTTTTCATATGAGAATTTAAAGTTATAGCCGTATAACAATAAATATGAGTATATGAATTTGTTATACCATTGAATAAGTTTGCTAAAGATGCCAAGCTTTTGAATAGTTACTATAAACTTGTGGGTCTCATAATATGTAATTAAGTTGCTCAACCATATGCAACATAGAGGGGCATTTGGAATTCTTATGATACTATGTACCATAAGGGATACTTGTGTTGTGATAGTAAAGGAGATGACTGTATGTCCATCATATATAGTTAGAGTTTAATTTTATTGGAACTTATGAGATGAACCAACTGCAATGCTGCAACTAAGTGAAGATGGCATAAGAATGCACAAAGTTAAAAGGAGAAGTTTGCTATTGCTTCATTAAAACCTAACCCAACTATGCTTGCGAGTACTAGTAAACAAATATTACAACTGAATGAATTATTGATACTTTGATTCCTTATTATACTTTTTTCTAAGGAACATGATACACCAACAATGGTGGAGGTAGACAATAAAGAAAAAAGATGAGGCTTATCACTTGAACTTTCAACTTATCACGTTGGAGGAACCAAGGTAAAGCCAATAACCGGAAAGGTTGAGGCTTCTTGTAACTTCTAACTATATTGCATATTTTTTATCTCATATACAACACCTGTATATTGCTCAAAATAAATATTATATTATGGTTAATTTTTTTAAAGTAGTGTTTAGTTTGTTTTGAGGTTTGGAAGATAACTATATAATGTTTTATCCTACTATCACTAATAACTCAACGAAATTCTCTAGTTGAGTTTTGATACCAATTAAAAAAAGGAAGATTAAGTGGATGGTACAAAAAATTAGAGCGTTTCTTAACAAATTCTTTCTCATGAAAATTTGGCTAGAATTATAGCATGCGTAGTGCACTTGTGTAGCGCACTTCTTCTTTATTCAAGCATTTTACCAAACATATATTCTGCGTATCATACTTCTTCCTCATTTAAGCATTTTCTCAAACACATAACCATCTTAAACACTCAAAATGAGCTCTTGAACCACCATCATTCTTCCTAATACATCTCCCTCCCTACCAATCAAACTTGACAACACCAACTACTAACTGTGGCAAAATAACATCAGTAATATGTTACAAGTCTATCAACTGTATAGCTATGTCAATGATAGCATTTCTCAGCTTAAACCTACCTTACTGGTAAAAGAAGAAGATAAGGAACTCGAGATTGTCAACTCAAAATATGATGCATGGATGGTACGAGATAAGTTTACATTGACTACACTAACTGCATCTCTGTCTACAGAAGTCAATTTACAAATAATTAGTGTTCTCACATCAGCTGAAGCATGGAACAAGTTGAAGACTCTATACAGCTCTCAAACTTGTGATCAAAAGGACATTCTTGACCAATAATGACGAGAGCTACAAAAGGGTGATCAACCCATGGCCACCTACCTCTCCATCATCTCAACCCTCGCCACCAACTTCGCCCAAATCGATCGCCCCAAAACAAATTGTTTGATGGTCTTGACAAGGAATGGGAGGCACTCACCCTTGCTATGTCGCCCGTTCTATATGACATGACTCTGGACTCCTTGAAGGTATTACTGCTTGCCCAAGACGCCTATCGTGTTCAGAAGTATGGAATTAATTTAGGGTCTGCACCCCTATCTGGAATCACAGGAGCTACCAATATATCTTAGCCTTCCGTTGTAGCTGCCCGAAGCTCCCGTGGTCTCCCCTCAACACTTTTGATGCCTCCTTTTCCTTTTGCAAGTTCTCTCCAAGCTCTCATCGACATATTGCACCTCACAGAGGTTATGCTCGATGGAATGATAGAACCCTTAACAGGAGATTTTCAGCTCTGATACCATAAAAGAAAAGAAGAGTAAGTGGATAATTTTTGCATATATGTTGATTTGACTTTTATTATGCAATCACTGCTGATAACAAATCCCTACAGATATGCTGAGTTGGCTTGTAGGTGTTGTTATCCTTGATATGGTATGGTGGTTGCAGTTGTAGATATGCTGAGTTGACTTTTACCAATTAAGTCAATTTTTCAATAGTCACTCAATTGGATATAGTCGACAATTCTACCGGTATCAACATGAAGAAAGAGTGATCACACTCTGACCACTAGAAATATATCATTATTTTCTTAGGTAATTTCTGATGTACTCGATAGGCAACTACGATAAAAAAAATTTACTGATCTATTTGTCTCAACTAACCAATCCCACTAAGTTTTTAAGCTTTGGTTAAATACTTAGATAAATAAATTTATTAAAGTTTTGATTAGGTTTCAATCACAATAAATTATAGATAAATGACATTTGTAGACTCCAACCTCCATTTGAGATAATTCAAGTATTCATGAACTTCCCTAGAGTGAACCTTCCAAATGCACCAATGTCATTATCAAAGCTACCATCTCTGATGATACCCTGACCTTAATCCAATTTCTATCATATTTCGACTAGTTTTAGAAAATAACCTTAAAATGTACTATTGCAACCCACAAGCACCATGACAATCTACGAGAACATTTATGCTACTTTTTTATTGAGTGATTTAGAAGAGTAGAGATTTAGAGGATGAAAGAATTCTTCATTTGGTAAATTTGTTTGGAGTGGTTCAAAAACCACTCCAAACCCATTTAATTACACTAAAAATTAATTACTCTAATTTTGGGTGATTTGGTGTGAAAACCCAAATTTTAAACGAATGGATTTTTGAAAAAGAAAGGAGTGTGACACACTCCAATAATAATTATTTTATTAAAAGTTAAAAACTTTAAAAAATCCATTCACTGAGTAGTCGTACTCATCCCCTCCCTTATATTTGTTTCAAGAAATTCCGGAAAGTATACCCTTAAAGACTGTCAACTAAGATACCTGTAAGACATGTATGTTAAGTTTTAAATTTCATACATTTTTTATTATGCTAGTTCAAGAAAATATGCAGGTTAAAGGGCACCTTACTTTTTATGGTTTACAATAAAGGGAAACCCTTTAATAAATCGGGAGAGTGGCGGGTTGATCACGGGGATCCGACTAAACCGGGTCGGGGAGTGACAAATAGTACCTAAGTCAGCATTAGTATAACACATGTCGTCGTTTAAAATGTCAGCACCTTTAGCATGATAAGTTTGTCCCCCAAATCATCCACGACCTTGACCTTGACCTCGAACTCCACGTCCTTTGAGGCTATGACTTGTTCCACCTCGTGTAGGAATACGTGTTGAGGAACAATTCCGGCTAATATGTCCATTCTTCCTACAATTATAATATTGTCGGTTATCAATAATCGGTTTTGCTAGAGTAGAGCGAATTGGTGTTGTTGATATCTCCGGAGTATTCATAACTTTTTATCTTAACTCCTCATGGATTAGTGTAGCAATAACATCTTCCATCGGAGGAATTGGAGATTGATGACATATCATTGTTCTCTTGTACTCATATTCTAGATTTAGTCCCCTTAGGAGGTGAATCACACGTTGTTGCTCCATTCATGCTCTAATGGAAGTTGTATCTGAAGGAACAGATGTAATCAATGGATCATAATAATTAAGTTCGGATCATAACCTTTTCAGCTCAGTACTATACTCTATTATACTTCGCTCCCCCTATTTTAGTGCATCCAACTTATCTTCAATCTCAATCGCGATTATCATATTCCCAATACTAGAGAATTGAGTAGCTAAAATCTTCCATATATCAGATGTTTTACTAATACCTTCTACCAACACCGCAATAGAAGAAGAAAGTAATCATATTATCCATGCAACTACTAGAGAATTAATCGTCCTCCACACTTTTCATTATATCTGGTAGTATCAATGGGTTATTTATATGAGTTGTCAATGTAGTCTTCCAAATATTTTGACTTTACTATGAGTCTCATCCTTTTCGATCAACTCATATAGTTTTTTGTTCCTTCAAGTCGTTACTCTATTGGGAGTAATTTTAACTTCAAATCTCAATTGGGAGTATTGTTATGTTAAAACGATATATCGTCTCTTCCTATAAGCAATTTGGCCATACCTTATAAAATTTCCTTCAACTCCCTTCTTATTACTGCTGCATCCGTTTTCTCCATCTTTTACAACAATTCAACTATATCGTGTCTGTAATCTTCAGATCAAACAAAAAAACTTAGCTCTAATACCATGTTAGAAAACTAAATTATGGAAAAAGAGAAAAAAATATATTGAAATGAGAAATTGAAACTTATTTTTTTACAAACTAACTCAATAATATAAATATATATTTAAATACTCATAATATAAGATAACAATCAATATATGATATAATCTTAATTATTAAAATTATATTGTAACTGAGATAAGATTATATTTAACTATCTTAAATATATTATATTATTTTAATACGAATATGCATCAAATTCAACTGGGTGGATGGATGAATCTGAATACTCCAAGAGCAAAGCAAAAAATTACGTTGAATGGATGAATCTGTCTGCTGCAACAACAATGCAAAAAATTGCGATAGGGTCCTGCAGTTAGTTTATGATTTAATACAAAAAGATGGCGGGTTATTTAAAGTTTTTTAAGGTTCTTATTCTCTACTCTGAATAAAAATCTAAGGCAAAGAGAGAGCGAAGCTTTGCTCGCTCATATAGCGGCCTTGGAAGGACAGGTTCATATCCTAAGGCAGCAGTTGGATTCCATTAAAGTAGGAGGGATGAACTAGATTGGCAGCTCCAGAAGGAGAGACTCTCCGAAACTCACTCTGATACAGATGGAGAATTGTGGATAAACTTCCATTCCCACAAAGTAGGAGTAGAAGGTTGAGTAACTAAACAAAGCCAAACTTTCTTAATCAAGGATAAGTAGCTGTAATCATTCATAATTAATTAATTATTATTCTAGGTTGATTAAACACAAAACTACAATCTGTTAGTCAGTGTAATGCATCTGCTAAATATTTCCAATTTTACTACATATTTCCAATTTTATTAAATATCTCTTATGTCAATCTAAATATATCTATTTCCTAATAAGTTACTGTAATTATATTATATATACCTTCCTCTATAGATTTCAATGTAACTCTCCCTCCTCTCCATGTCATCTATCTATCTGCTATGGCTACTAGGAAGAATATGGATCAAGTAGACATGCTCTCTCCCTATCCTAATCCTAATCCTAAGCCCGTTGTCATCCGTCAGGTCTGGTCTCACAACCTCGATTATGAGTTCTTCCTCATCCGTCAAATCATCCCTCGCTACCCACTCGTATCCATGGACACGGAGTTCCCTGGCATCGTCTGCCACCCCCAGGATGGCCGCAGGCCCCAATCGCCCCACGAGCAGTACTGGTTCATGAAGAAAAACGTAGACTTTTTAAAGCTGATACAGGTGGGACTCACGTTCACTGACGCCCACGGCAACCTTCCCGATCTCGGCACCAACAGCGGATTCATCTGGGAGTTCAACTTCCGGGACTTCGACGCTTGGCGTGACCCCCACTGGCCAGAGTCCGTCACCCTCCTCCGTCGTCAGGGCATTGACTTCGAGCGAAATCGCAAGGAGGGGGTGGATTCCGTCCACTTCGCCTACTTTTTGCGGACCTCCGGCCTGCTGTTCAACCCCTACGTCAAGTGGATCACCTTCCACAGCGCCTACGACTTTGGCTACCTGATCAAGATCCTCATCGGCCGCACCCTCCCCACGCGGATGGAGGACTTCCTTGGCCTTCTGCGCATCTTCTCCGGCCCCCGCGTCTTCGACATGAAGCACATGATTCGGTTTTGCAACGGTCTCTACGGCGGCCTAGAGCGGGTGGCGGGGCCCTCCAGGTGGAACGCGCGGCCGGAAAGAGCCACCAGGCCGGCTCCGACAGCCTGCTCATATGGCGCACTTTCGAGAGGATGGCCGGACGTTTTTTCGTCGACGCCAAGCCAGAGGCAGTGGCTGGAGTGGTGTATGGGCTAGAGATTGAATCTGGCCGTTAGTATCTCAACTCTGAATTTAGATATATGGTGCTGTATGCTATGCGAATATATTTGATGGAAATCGGTCAATGAAATTAGCATTCTGAATATTGTTTTTTCCGCTGCCAATACCTGACTTATAACGAAGAAATTTAAAATGATTTTGCCTCAGATATTCCATTAAATAATCAATAATAATTATTGTAATCCACGGAAGTAATCAAAAAGCTAATCATCACATAAAAATATAGATTATTAATAAATAATTATAAAACAATTGCAATTACTAGAAATCGACTACATTTATATATATATATATAATCATTGAATATTATATTAATGTATATTTATAAAATTAATCAAATTTATCTTTTTTACTCGTATAACAACCAGAGGGTGGACCCGAGTTTCCTCGGGTCGGATAGGGAACCGGGTCTCAGATCCTAGGACTGAATTACTTAAATTGATTTTTGGTAATTGTATTTTATTTTGACAACATCCAAGAATATATAGACATATATTTATTAAAATTAGCTAATATTAATACGATTCATATAATAACACATATATATTATTATTAATATATTTTTGTTAAAGTTATTATTAGTTATCATTTTATCTTTTTAACATTCTTAATATTTTAAATACATTCTAAAATTTCTATTTTACAATATTCAATAGTTAACACTTATTTTTCACTTATCAGTTTTACACATTTTAAATTTACAATTTGGTTCTTAAAAATTAGTTTTATAATTATTTAGTTTTTCATAAAATAGTAAATAAACATTTTTATTTACACATTTGTCCTATAATCTCTTTTTTTTTACAATTAGATTATTAATTTTCTATTATCCTAAATTTAATTCCTAATTCTTCATTTCTCGTATTTTGTCCTTAAATTTATTGTTTTTACAAATTAGTTCTTTAAAATTCGATCATCTAAAATATTATATTTGTAATTAAGTTCTCAATTTTATAATTTTTACATTTTGGTTCTTATATTTTCTAAATTTACCATCCAACCCCAAATTTATATTTTTATAAGTCCTATTTTTTAAATCTCCAAATCAGTACATAATTTTTTCATCATTTTCACATTATTCCATATCTTACATTCCCACGGTAAATAAATTAACTTAAAAATTATACATTATAGAACCAGATGAGAGGGGTGTAGGCATAGAGAAAACGACAAATTAGGGTGGCCAATGCGATCAGGGGTAGTGGCATCTTAGGGTTGTAGGTGACGGACTGCATCTGGGGTTGTGGTAGGAAGGGGATACAATGGAAGGTCGACTGAAAAAATGAAGGGAGAGCAAGTTTAAAGGAAATTGCCAAAAGAAGAAGAAGTAGGGGTTGACCTAGAAGGGGGCACCATTGCTGTTTTTGAGAAGTATCAACCTTTCCAGTCAAACCTAACTTTCCAGATTTGTTTCTATTTTAGGGTTTCCATCAAGAAGAATGTCTGGTGCAAAAAGAAATAGAGAAGACAGAATGAGTGATGACTAGTGTGTGGTAAGCGGGGTGGGAGCGGAGTACGACAACATCGGGCAACGATCGGTACACAAAAGGAAAAGAAGATATTCTCAGAGCGGAATCCTCTTTGCAGATATTCTCCCTTACAAGTTCAACATTCAACATTCATTCCTCCTACTACTGAGATTTCTAGTCTTCTCAGATCGGAAGGAAGGAAGGAAAGAATCGATGAGATTATTGAGAGGCGGAGAGTGAGCCTGAGATAAAAACAAGAAACAAAATTACTATGACAGACATAGATTGGGATTTTTTATCTTCCACCGCTACCCTTTGGGATTCCCTCAAAAAACTTTGCCCTCGCTGATGGATCGGTTGAGAATCGACCCAGAACAGCCACAGTTGCTGTGTTGCTTCCAAACTTCTCGATCCCTCTCGAGATCATGCATGTGTGGTCAGCCTCCACGACCACCATGACATCTTCGCCTAAGAGTGAGGAGACGGTCTCAGCAATCTGCCTCGTGAGCCTCTCCTGTACCTGAAGCTTGAATCCAAAGAAGTGGACTATCGATTGTAGGAGAGGCTTGGGTAGAGGGTCGTGAATCCCTTTGGGGTAGATGTATCCGACGTGGACCGTCCCGTGAAATGGAAGCAAGTGGTGTTCACACTGTGACCAGAAGCCAAGGTTCAACTCTATGTGCATCTGACGCGCAGTTCCAATGACTTCTCTATCATCTGCTTCGAGAGGGTCTATCTTATTCTTACAAAAGCCCATACCGTTCACCTTCATATTGAACTTGGCATTTTTGAAGCTCATCAGCCAGTGAACAAACCGGGCCGGAGTCCCCAAAAGCTCTTTCCGAGATGGATCTTCCCCAAGAACCTCAATGATCTTTGTCACTGCAGAGACCATTGGAAGGTTTGCCCCAACAGTGGTGCAAGCTATAGCGCTCGGGGAAGGAGATATTTGAAATGGGCACCAGCAGTCACTTGTCGTCGGAGATTTCTTGATGCTAAAGCCTCTAAATTTTAGGAGACTGATGAGATCACCCCAAGAATTAGAATCAACGTTCTTAAAAATTCCGGTGCCTGAAGTAACTGCAGTCTCAGACCAGACCTCATGGTTTGAGTGGAGTAATACCGATTCCAGAGATGGGAAACGAAGGTGCGAGCACTGGAGAAGGATAGCAACTCCCGAAGGCTTGATTCCGCTTTGCAGGGCTGAGCAGATCTCGTCCGCCAGACGCTGTGGCTCTTGAAGCCTCTTGGCAAACACTTCAGACACTCGAGATAGCTTGCTCAGGCCCACGACTCTCTGACCAGAAGGGACGTACCCGACGTGGCACTTAACCCGGAATGGTAGCAAGCACGATTCGCAATAGGAGAACAAGTCGAGGTCCCGAACAACCACAAGTCCACCGACTCCTCCTGCATTTCCAATCGACTTGTCAAGACCGGCTTCAGGGAATAATGCTCCTTGGATTATATCCTTCGCCTTCTGTTGGTATCCTGAAAATAGCAGAAGAAAAAGGCGTTTTTTAATATATACTACTTATCAGTCATATCTGAGTGTGTCAAAAGCTGAGGATCCTGAACTTGTGGTACCTCTGGTTCCCTCTCGGAATGCTTTGGCGACTCGAAGTGGCGTATTCCTAAGGCCCTCCCTGGTGACATCCTCGCCGAGGCCCTGCAACAGTACTCTGACCGCATCTTGCATGGCCAGGCTCTTGGGATCTTCCAGTTGCACTCCGTTTTGGAGCTCCTCACAGAAATGCCCTCCGTCCAAATGGCCCATCTGAGATTAGGACTCAGGAAAGACAACCACTCGATTTGTACTGCTAGAGAAGGAGAACAGAAGAGATGAGAGGGATGCGAGGGTGAGAAAGCTATCTCTTATACTACTTGGGAGTTCCTCATCTGCAGTGTAAAAGGCGCTCTCACACGCCAATCATGTGCGTCAAAATAAAAATTAAAGAAAAGACAATATGATATAATTAATAATTTCCAATAATACTGTCGCATTAAATTGCATTTATGGGTTCCACTATGTTCCATCTCCATCACGTCTGTCTTGCAGATATGTGTGTTCACTGTTGTTGCTACTTGCGCCATTAACCTCAATTTTATCTCCTTAATTATCACAATTATAAGTTAATCTCCATATTCTAATAATTTCATTATCCTAATTATGCATAATCAATGCAGAGAAACGGAGATTTGTGAGAATGCCAGATTTTTCTTTAGCTAAGAACTTATATATATATATAGTGAGTTTTTTTTAATATTTTTTAATGTTTAACTTTTTTAGAAAAATATGCATATCATGTTTTTTATTGTATCACGAGTACGTGAAAACTGTTAACTTCAAAACATTATTTTGCAAAATCATATAACAAATAAATCCCTATTTCCTAAACTAGTAAGGTCCCATTTTATACAATTGGACAAAAAAAAAGGATTCTGGAACATTGCTCAGCTCCTTATTTTTTTGCATGACAAAAAAAAAAGAGTATAGTATGCCTTTTTTTCAAATATGACCTAAAACAAAATTTTCAACAAAATCTTAATTGGATAACACGAGTTAACTCAAATAAATGATTGAATTCTCTAAACTTTAGTCAAATATTTAAAGAAAATTATTTCTATATTAACTTGGAACTTGGTAATGGAAAGTCTAACTTTATTTTAACTATATTTTAGTACCTCAAATGAGTAATACAGGGTTGATATCAAAACTTATTAAGTATTTTTATTGAAATAGTTACTTTTTGTACACAATTAATTTCATACTTATTATTTAATATTTTCACAAATATAATAGTTAAAATATTTTAATAAATAATATACAACTAATTTTATCATTTTGAAAAAAAAAATTCTCAAAAAAATTCATGTCTCCTACAAGTTTAAAACAACTTGCTTTATAGTTAAAATATTTTTTCATATTTTATATTTAGTGTATTTATATATGTTTGTATTACACAAATAAATAAACACCGTTTTCTTAATAAATTAATCAAACACTCTTATAAAAAATTATTATATACTATAGTTTCCATTTATTTCACTAGTGATTTTTAACATTTTTATTGTGCACAAGCTATAATATGCACTTCATATTTCTATGAGTATTATAATACAACCAGTTTTTTATCATTCAATCAGTTCTGATTAACCTAAAATTGGTTTGATTTTTACATCTAATTCACTTAATAAATTTTTTTTTCATAATTTTTAGGCTTTTAGTGATAAGTTAAAAATTTTAAATTCCACTTTTAACATTTTTTTTATCAATTACTGTTGACTTATATACTCAATTTTCTCTCGAAAATTTTTTGTTACCCTTTTACATGTGAGATACAAGGAATGATCCGTAAGTGTAACTTGTAATTGGTTGAAATATGTTTACCTGAATGATCGAAAAATAGACATTTATTTAAATAGGTCAATCTATAAAAAGATATTCTAATATATAGCATTATTACATGTTATGGTACTAAATCATATAAAACATTACTACTTTAGGATGGTAATACATCATATGGAGCATTGCTATCCTAATTATCATCCTCAACAGCTGAGCAAAGAGTGGAGTGATTAACCTTGGATGATGATGTACTACTACGTGTGATTACCCTAAATTATGTGAAGTATTACTACATCTGATAATATTTTATTTCCTTAGTGGGGAAGTATTAAGCATTTTGATTTAAGACTTATAATTAACATTAACATAAATTTTAAAATATTCTAAATTTGTTCGCATCAGAAAAATAAATAATTTGGAGAAATGAGATATAACCTAGTAAACTAGTAAAATATTCATCGTGCATATTAATAGTTCTAATTCAAGAAATTTAAATTAGGTTTCTATTAGAAATATAGATAGTAAGTGAATATTTTATTACAATATGAAAAGTGTATCAATAGAAGCTATTCTGTTAGTTGGTTAAGATGTTAATTATTATTTAATGTTTTATGCGTATATGTTACTAATTTATAATAATGTACAAATGGTAAGTTTGATTAATTACCATATAAAATAAAATGACAAATTATATATAAAATACTTTAAATTACAATAATATTGAGATTATAAGCGATTTTCGTACGCATGAAATGTTGTACGGCTCCCTAACACATTTTAGAAAAATATGATAAGTGAGTTACAAGAAAGAGTACTTTTGTGTAGAAAAAATATAAAATAAAATAATTGAATTAATAATAAGTATTTTAAGGTAATTACTCATTTTATTATCTGTTATAAAATTTGAATATATTTTGTAAAAATTTTAATTTTAAATAATTTAATTAATACGACACATTTGACATGTCAGTACAAATACAATGAATTAATAAGGGAGAGGAATATATAATTACATAAGATGAATATAAAAGTATCTTATAGAGTTTGACTATTCCAAGAAATTAAGGGGACTCGTTTCTTTTAATTTGTACTAGTTAATAACATGGGGATTCAAGTTGATTTATTTTCTATTACTTTCCTAATAAAATAATTTTTTTTTGAAATTGTATATAAATAAAATAATTGAATAAAAAATATTTTGTGCATTAAATTATTTGAAATTGAATAAAAAATTAAATGTAAAAATGGTAAGAAAAAAGGGCATACTAACTAGATAGGGGTAGAAGAAAGGTTGGGATAAATAAAAGAAGCACTCTAATAAAAAAGGGAGTAAGAAATATATTGAAAATAAAAGGGCCAAAAAAGAAGAATATTCTAAAATAGTTAAAAAAATAATAAATATAGAAATACGTCATTTTTGTTGAGAAGGAAAAGAATAAATATGATGAACTTTGCTCAATTTGGTTGAACATAACAAATATATTAAAAATAAAATAGACTCAAAATTATAAAAAAAATTACAATAGAAGAATCTAGGAATGTGCAATCAAGAATCCCACTTAGAAATAAGAAAATTGGGATATGATGTTTGGCTCAATTTGGTCTAAACGGAAGAAAAATGTTAAAAATATGAAGTGGCTTTAAATTATTTAAAGAATAAAATTGATAGAGATTCAAAAGAAAAAAAAATTGAAATGAATCCAGTTTTGCAATATCACGATGTATAAAATTAGAAAAAAAAATATTTGAAATCACAATAAGTATATCAAAATTATAATAAAAGTAAAATGTTAATATTTTAAAAATAAAATTTACAATATTTAAGAGTATTTTAATTTCATTTTTTGATGTTAGAACCAGAAAATCGATTACAAGTGTAAACCGTATTGGATGTCAGTTGTACTTTAGGAATTTTCTCACTATAATACCATATAAAATAATAGAGTAATATCTAATATTATTACAATACTAAATATTTAAATAAATAAGATTATTTAAATATTTTTTAATGTTAAAAATTTTTAGAAAAAAAATACGCATATCAATTTTTAATGCCTCTCATATGGTAAAATAACAATTTAATTTCTCATAGTTGTGATAAAAATATTAAGATTCAAGGTTATATTTTTTATTTAATGAAATTATTTTATAAAGAATTAAATTAACATAAATAAGATTTGGGGAAAGTGTCTTCTCGGCTTTATTGAAAAAAAAATCCTCATTCTTATAAAAAAGTACAGATCACACTCTGGATTCAGTATATATAATTAAAAAAAGAAAGATAGTCGGGGAATCAAACCCCACACACCTATCTTTAGCATGTACTAACTCTATCTTCATCAACCAGTAGTTTTTAATGAAGATATCTTATTTTAGTATAAAGAGTTATGATCTCATATTTTTAAATTATTATTGCTTAATATATAAAAACCAACACGTGAAAATATAAAATTCTTTGAATTGTGTATTTTTTAGTTGATAAAAATAATCTCGAAAATATCATTTCCCCTTAATTTTTGAAACAACAAATTTGGTGTGAGGGTTGAAGGAAAATGATTGTGTACCGAGTAAATGGGATTATATGGAATGAATATGGCTTGCAGAAAAGTGACGTGCTGGATCGTTACCTAACCGGTTCTCGAGATTCTCCCGTATAGAAAATTAGAAATTAGATCGGCTCTTGCCCCGAACTTGGAACAGGTGACCGGATTCGATTTCAAGTTATAGAATAAAAAAACTGTCATGAATGCACAAAAAAATAACATTATTTTTTTGTTCGCACGTGAAAAAAATCGTCTAAATTAATATTTATAGTTTTATGACAAATAAAATTATTATCGTTATTAAAATTTTAAAAATAAATATAGTAAATTATTTTATATAAATAAATTAATATCAGTGTAGGTAAAATTATAATTTTTAATTATGAAAATATTTATTTTATTATAAATTGATATTGTATATAATTATAGTAAATTATTTAATTTATATAAATTAATTTTACTACCTATAAAATAACTATTTACATAAAATTAAAAATAATTATAGTAAATTAATATTATTATATATTATATATATAATTATTGTAAATAAGTTTATACATTATAATATTGTAAATAATTATTATAAATTATTTAATTTATATAAATTGATGGCTAATATATATAATAAATTATTATTGTTAAATATATATAATAATTTATAAATAAAATTATAATTTTTTAGTTATAAAAAATGGTTAGTGTACTCTACATTGATATACGATAGTATTGTATATAATTATACTAAATTATTTAATTTAAATAAATTAATTTTATTACATATAAATTAATTATGTCACACAAAATTTAAAAAATTATAATAAATTATTTTCTAATTTATATTTTTGTACATAAATTTCATAATTTTTAATTATACAAAATATTTATTTTAAATAATTTAATACCTTATATTATTGTAACATAATTATACTAAATTATTTTATTTAAATAAATTAATTTTTATGTAAATAAATTTTATATAATTATAATTATGATATATAAATTAGAATATTATAAAATTAGTAAATTATTTATTGTAAATAAATTGATATTATTTTATATAAAATAATTATTTATTAAAATTGTACCTAGTAAAAAGAAATTTTAATAAAGCATTTATTTGTAAATTTATATTTATAAAAATATAATAACAATTATAAAATTATATATCTGAAATTATATTATAAAATTATAAAAATATATATGTATATCAATATAATTTTAAAATAATATATGTATTGATTGTTCAAAATTGTGTATATACGAAAACTATAACCTAAATCGCATCACGTTTGCTCGGGTTATGCCTAAGAACCAAAAGTCGAATGGGACTCCGGGGGTGCTCGAGCAAGCGGGCATATACAATTTATTAAAATTATTTTGATATATAAATTTTTTTAATTATATAAAATATTTACGGTAAATAATTTGATACATATACATGAATTACTATTTAATTGTAAATAATTATACTAAATTATTATCTTTACATAAATTAATTTTTTTGCAAATAATTATTTATATAATTATAATGATCATACGTAAAATTAGAATTTAACATAATCAGTAAATCATTTGTGATAAATAATATGATATTGTTGTAAATAAATGACTATTTAT
This sequence comes from Trapa incisa, assembly GCA_030064435.1. Taxonomy (NCBI): domain Eukaryota; kingdom Viridiplantae; phylum Streptophyta; class Magnoliopsida; order Myrtales; family Lythraceae; genus Trapa; species Trapa incisa. The sequence goes on along the minus strand of CM057767.1, from coordinate 11,184,035 downwards.
TAAAATTATACATAAAATAATAATTTTTAATTATAAAAATAACTAATTTTAATAATAAAATTTATTAATTATATAATTGGTAAAATTATATGTAAAAAATAAATAAATTGGATCACAATTGTACTTAGGGTCCGATTTAAGTAGTAACAGAGCGAGAATAACTTATATGAGACGAAGCAGGATCGGGTTCAACTCAGCTTATATATTAGAAGGGTCAACCCTTTTAAGTTGAACCTGTATACCTGTGGACCAGCTCTCAATTCTACACCTCGACATGGGTCCGACCAATCTGGATCTAGTGGCTCACATGGTATAGTGTTTAGAGTATAGGCGAATGAATGCGAATCATGTGTACAAAAGTTAATTTTAAAATAATACTGATATCATAGATGGAGATAAAAGATTGGGTTGATACAGTGACGAAGATGACTGTTAAGCGCGCGTCATCTTTTGTAGCTAGCGCGCGTAGGGTCGCGTCTCCCCCAGCAAGCATAGGCTCGAAAGCTGGAGCTTTCTTTCTCGCGTAGTTCTTCTCTTCGCTTGCTTTCTTGCTAGCTCCGGATCTCCTTCGGCTTACTGGAACCACGCTAGCACGCATAGGCTCGAAAGCTAGCACGCATAGGCTCGAAAGGCAGAGTGTATTAGTGCGCGCGTAGTTTTCTCGCTTACTCCAATGTTTGTTTGTGACGTACTTGTTTCAGTTCAATTATTAAAGCTCGTTCCTTTAGCCTGTTTTTTTATTATCGGAGTACTTTTCAAGTTGTACGAGCTCTCTTAATGAAGCTTTAAAAATCACCATCAATTCAAAGTGTGAAAGATCTTATCTTTGATGAGGGGAGAATGCCAATGTAAGGAGCTCCTAGTGGCATCCTAATTCAGTGAAAGATCTTATCTTTGATTTCATAGTGCGGCTTTGGGGTCCGTGCAAAAGCTGGTGACGAGGACAAGACAGAGGACAAGTAGAAGGCCTTTAGGTGATCCAACATCTTCAGCCCATGTGACCGGTGGTTGGTCCTTCGGAGCTTAGACCTACGAGTTGTACATTGTCTGGATGCGCTCCCAAGCCTTAGCAGTATAGGTACATCCCATGAGTCATAGATTAAGCCTTGGCAGTAGAGGTAGCAAATGCTCTGAATCAGTCTTGATGCAGGGCAGAGATCCACGAGGTTGCTGGATTGCATATGAGCTTGGAGTAGCAACAGGGAAATAGAGATTGCAGTCCTGGAATCAGAGATTCTAGATTGCAGAAGAAGTTGAAGCAGGTATAAAGAAGAAGGAGAGAATATTGTGCCATTAATGGGTGCACGCAACTTTACATTGAGACTCCGGCGAACTTCGCTTGCGTCCGGCGGGTTAGAGGTTGAGAGTGCTGGGCATCAGCAAAGAGCTTCTACTTCTAGTCATCAACATCCTCTACTATTTGTTGTTCAAGGAACCCTAGACCTACCTCGATCTGGATTACCGCTTGATGCTAAACTACCTCAGCCTTTTCCCCATTTGGCATAAGATTCCGTAGGATCAACCGTAGTGAAATTTTAGGCGTTGGAATGTAAAGATTATAATTAACCTTGTAAGCATATGATAATTATGGTGATATTTGCAAGTGTATATAGTATAGTTTCTTTCCATTAGCTAAATTATGCAAGATGTAAATTGGGATTTGAAAAAAGAGAACCGCGTGAGTGGTTGGGTTCGCGCATGCAAAAGCTTCCCAGGAGTCTTCTTTTTTTTTTCTTTTTAGGCACACACTACCTATAATTTTCTGTCAACCACTCAATCTTCACTGAAAGAAACTTCACGCAACTTCTTTCGAGTAAAATTTCATGCAAGCCTCCACTTTAACTTTCAATTGAAGACTTTGCTGCCTTGTGTGAAAAGTGAAGGCCGAGGAGATCAGGCCTAATCCACCACAGCCATTGTGCAAAAAAATATCCACCACAGCCACCACCTGCTCGGCCTCCTCCTCAATGGAGTTCTGACCAAACTTGGTACAACCTGAAACATATAGAATCAACATGAAACTATGCAACCCATCAAAATTCGACGATGATTCAAAGACTGGCGGCACACTGTCAGAACCAGCCTGGAACAACCGAGCGCGGTCGGTTCATGAGCCGGCCCGCCAAACCCGGCCTGTTTAGTAATACTATCCACAAGCATACTTTCCAACCTATATCTCGATTAGCCATCTCTATCCATGTTTTGCTATTTATATTTCTTGTCAATTAACTCGTACATTAGGTATTAATCAACTTATGAGTGCCTTGTGGAAGGAGAGGTGCCAAAACAAGCCTGATATATGTTACCGCCATGCTTTTGCCCATGATTTCTGGAGGTTCAACAAGCTGATATTGGTATTATAAAGCATGCTTTTAACACCACATCTTACATCCTATGTAGACTCCCAAGAGTTAATAGACTCAAAGATAGGTGAACCTTGAAATGTACATCTGAATGATTTGGAACATGCAGAATCTTATTATAGAAAACCACGGGAATGAAGGAGCTAACCTCAATACAAGATGATCCTCACCATTGCCAGGCGGCTTCAAGAAGAAATCTCTAAATTGTCAGAGGATTTGAAAATGTTGAGCATTTTGATATAATAACCCGGACAACTTTAGTACTCCAGATTCCAGAACGAGTTCATTTCATTAAAACTAATGCAAATAAACTGCCTGCATATAGACTGATCATGGAAACAATTTGGGAAAGCAAGTGGACCAGGAATTGCAGCTCGTGATAGTGCACAAGTAGAGGAAAATCAGTATCAGATTGTTCAGTAGACGGAAAATATGCAAAATTGGGAATACAGTATTTCCTAGATGCTTGAAAGATATTAGATATCCATATTTATGGTAATTCTAGTATCAGATAGTAGTATAGAACATGAGATACATTGGGCTCACCTAAAAGTTCTTCCACATAACTATTATCCGGATAAATACTGCCAGCAGATTGCAATTGCAGCCACCATTATGATCTTCAGTATAAGTTTTGAGCTAAATAAGGAAGACGAAGTTGTAGTAGACTGAGGTTGTATCTCTTTACTTCTTCTAAGCTTTGCAATTAGCCTAGATAAAGGACCTGATTTTCCTGCAATTCACAATCTGGTTTAGCTGCACTCACAATTATTTTATTTCAAAGCTTATTCACACGGAAAGCAGCATAGAAGATCAAAATGCAGGTTACAGAACAAAAATGGTTGACATGATAAAATGACTACGATAATAATCAATTCATCTCTATATTCATGTCTTTGTCATACCTCCAACCATCATAATCATCCATGCACCTTGTCCCAGTGTAATTCCCTCAGTGACAAAAATGTTTATTTATCCACTATCATATAAACCATATACTAATTTATGAAAAAGTCCCAAGGGATGGATGAAAATCGAACCCTATTGGGGGCTCAATTTGACCAAGCATTACCTTTAGCATTATGCAACCGTTCTTCCTCGCTTACTCGTCTTCGGAGTACATTAAGCAAGGAACCGAAGTATAATGCAAATACAGTGCAGGTGATTGTAATGACATTGTAAGGCATGCTGAAATCAGGTGTTGTCAATGGTACAAGAAGTACTTCTGTGTAGTATCGGATAGGATTCTTTTCCTGCACAGCAATAAAAGCAAGTTCAGATGTAGTGAGGTTAAAAAAGACAATTGCATTATTAAAATAATAGCTCTCACTATTAGTGCATGGAGCCCAGTGGAGTACCTGAAAACTAGATAGCAGGGGTAAATCTTTCAATGTAATTTCTTGATCAAAGTATATGGATGCCTCAATGTTTGGAAATGTAATAATTGCTGATGGAATATCAAATCCCTGATTAGCATCTGGAGGATATTCATCAATGTGTAGAAAGCCCTGAAATGATGCCAAAAAAACTTATCCTTCAATATACAATACTAGCGAATTAAAAGATCTACGGAGACATACATGCGAGAATCACATAAAGGATACTAGTAAGCAACACATGCTCCAACATAGTGATCATCTCAAACACAATTGAAACTGGTGTAAAATTATTGATATAGGAATATAAACAAATTGAAAGAGATAAATCTAAAATTTCTTTAACCATTATTCTGCAAAAAAATTCAAAATAGACAAAAATAACAAAACATTATGTTTCATTGCATCCTAAAGTGTAAGTTGGAAAAAGGGCAGTACATCGTCTTCCATATAAAATGACACTTGGAGAGTAGGATAGAGAGGACAGTTATAATGGAACTGGAAATGAGAAGGGTGGTTTTAACTTGAAATTAATGATTTGATCTCATCTAAATAATCAATAAAAATGGATATGTTCATAAATGGAGGTCAATTTTGGAAATGAAAAGAGGCACCAAATGGATGTTCAGTGGAAAATAAAGCACCTTGTCAAATTCCAAAGTTATAGTAGCTGACTTAACCCCACAAGGCAACTTCAGAACCATCTCCATCACACCAGGAGATACCTTGTCTTCTGAAGGTGAAATGTGGATCTTTTCAACTGCATCCAGAACTGACATAGGTTTTTCATCAATAAAGACTTTCAAAGTGTGGAAGTAAACCTTAATATACCAAGGTACAACTTGGAAAATATTGACAGGAAGCACACATCTCTCTTTATCCATGTCAGATACATTCAATCCCTCATCCGGACCCATAGATCTCAATGAGATAGCGATAGTCCCCCTTTCATTCCCACTTCCCATCAAGAACCTGCTAGCATGTAAAGGCGGTTTTCGACATGACCAAGCAACAGGACTCTTCCAAGTGAAAGACAGATCAAAAGTGTTTGGAGATGCAGATTTCCCAATTGAATATTCATATGTCAGAGATGAGCTCTCAGTTTGCGAGCTCAACACTTCTCTAAGAACCAGATCTGGCTTAATGGATATTTCAAAGGCCGGATTCTCGATTAAGTCTTCGTTCAATACAGAAATATCAAAAAATTTCCTTTTCTCCTTCAGTCTCTTCATTTCTGCCACTAGGTCCCTCTCAAGTTGGAGATACACATTACTAGATTTTGCAAGGGCACATCGACCTTCAATTTTCCTTCCAAACAATGAACTCATGGACCAAGTTGGATGTAACTTTCTTTTGCTTGACTGACTTTCCTTAGATCTAATGCCATTTGGCTGCAGAACAACAGTGAGTGTTTGTTCAAGAACAGTGTCAGAATCAGGGGCATCTGCTCTGATCTTGACATGCCGTAATCTTAATCTCTGAGAGTGATAAAATCCCCTGTAAATGGATGGCCTGTCCAACAAGGAAGATATTCCGGATTTGTCTCGACATGGAAGGAGCTTCAACCATGGAGTTAGGTTCTCTGTGCAAACAGCCTCACGTGGAAGTGTACCATATCTCAAGTTCACTGATGCAGGATGAAATGCCAATTCGGGAGCAGAATAGGTTGTAGATGACTCAAGGAAGTTGATTGATGCACAAAAAAGTCCTGAAAGGCTATGAGTCAAATTCTTCCACGAAGCATCCACTTGATCCACAGGGACATCAAAGACAGCCCACAATTCAACCCCGGGAGGTTTTGCACTGCTGCTTGATATAGGATCATATCCACCCCAACTTTCATATTCCCACCGACCCTGGGTGAAAGATAACTCCATTTCTCTGATAGAAAATTTCTGAACCTAATATTATACAAAAGATTGAAAATGACATGTTTCTCAGTCGCTTCTTATATGATTTTAGTCAAAACATGTGAACTAATAAAATAAACTGTGGATATATGATTCTTTCTTATGTCCTACCACTAGGAACAAGATGGAGTAGAACTTAGCATCCAGCTGTGATAATAATGTGGTTCCTTGAGGAACTTCAACTAAGTGATTTTCTGTACATGAGAGAAATTTCATATACTTAATGGATCTTACAAATGAATTCTATGAATCTTTGCTAGAGAAAATCATTTTCATGTTTTACTCGGTATATTACTCCTTGGATCACTTAATAAAAAGACAAACATCTTAGACCACATTCTTGCAAATTCTAAGAAACTGAATCACAGTAAAGCTTTAAGTCTCGAAATATTCCAGTATTAGAAAGATCCAACAGAAAACGGATTGATGAAGGCGATAAATCCATGAAAGAAAACGATCATAGTATCAAAAGGTAGAAAGCATTGGCTAGGAGGAAGAAAAGCACCAATAACTTGGGAGGAAAACATCATATAGTTCTAACATTTTTTACCTCGTAAATTTTCATGACAATGACAAGCGTAATCTAGGTAAATGAATTTCAACACTAGTCTCCTAGTAAAAGAACTTAATTGAACTACAAAAAGTAGAAAAAGATTGTCCATGAAGGAAGATCTTGAACCTCAACAAACTGAACTACTGCCCAACACTATAAATTTTCGAAATAGCTTTAGCAATTAATGAAGCAGGTGTGAAAGAAATGAGTTTACGAGCTGAGCGATAGCTTTAGGGAAGAGATGGTGGTGACGGCCATAATACTGAGTTCGAGGTGCTGTGCTCTCGAAGTGAAAGTGCGCTAACACTTTTCGATCGGGCAGAGGCTTCAGTAGCAGCTCCTCTGTAAACTTTTCTTCTACCTGTCCGTCAAGGACCGATCCAATAGATATCAACGGTAAGAAAATCAGAAGGGAAAGCAAAAGCAGCATAAACAAGGAAGCGCTTGGGAGAAGCTCCATCTGCTGCGGCTCCGACGGAAGGGTTCGCTCAGTGTGAGATCCGATGGTGGGAGTGAATGTCCGCCATGGAAACCAACCTTCGCGTGTCCACAGTTCAGCGCACTTCTGATTCCAAGAGTCGATGAAAATGGGCCGTTCATGGGCCAATAAATTGGGTCTAGGCTCATATTAATATATTGTCCATGTATGTCTAGAAAATATATTTAACTTCTCATTAATTTACTTATTTCACCTTTTTATCTATGTAGATCTTTTAGAACAGGTTTTGTATGCCTTTCGCTGACGTGAAAATTCGTGTCAACGGGCTATTTCTAGGCCGGCGGAGCCCCCAAACTGATAAGAAATTGGTAATTAGTAAAATAGATTATGATAAAATAAAATGAAGATTTTTGAAATAGCATTTAAACTATTCTAAAATTATTAATTTTGAGTGGATTTGGAGTGGGTGTGAATGTTATTATTTAAATAATATTAACTCTATTTATATTATTTTTTATTTATATATATCTTAAATAATTTTATATATTAATAATATTTTATATAAAATCATACGATATAATTATATAATAAAAATAGTATACATATTAAATAACGTATTAAATATATATGATGTAATATCATTTAAATAATAAATTTATTGTTTATTTTTATTAATAAACATTACCCTCAATCCAAAGGCAAGACGTTTGACTTGTAAGAGTTTGTAAAAAGTTCTCTACAAATCCCTTTAAACTCCCAACTCAACTCAAGGTAAGTCAAAGCAATAATCCATATTTATTTTAAAAAATAAAGATAATGAGATGATTTAGTCTCACCAAAACATTATCGGATCATGTCACATACATTTATTTTAAAATATTTAATTAAATTGAATATAAATAATATTAATAATATTAATTTAAGTATAGTAATACGTGCCAAAATAGGAATAATAATAATGTATATTATTAGTAAGTACTCAAAATACTATATTCAAATTTCAAAAATGATATTTGAGATTTATACTAGGCTGGAATTTTTTTTTTCATATATAGAGATCACGGAAACTTACAAAAAAAATAATATTATATAATAATATTTAATTTGCTCAGCTTATTAAATCTTATTAAAATTTATACATGCTTATCCAATTTAATAGATCTCTTGCTAATGATATGAAGATTTATAAGAGTTTTTATACTTGGAATAATTTATTTTATATGTTATCTTCGTTTTAACATTAATGACTTTTTATAATTATTTTACATATAAATTAAAATTTTATATTATTTCAAATATAATATTAAAAATATATTTATAATTTTACTATCAAATGAACAAAAACATAGCCTTTCAAATGGGTGGGATGGGTAGGACAAATGTTTGTCCCTCCAATGGACAGACCCATATGTCATTGATTTAAAATCCCATGTAGATGGACAACATCTATGATTAAGGGTGTGATGTGTCGTCATTGAATTAATCAATTATTATTACTATAGTGAACACTATAACTTGGAAGCCTTAACTTGCAAAACCAAATAGCTAATAATTCAGTGTTTCCTAAACTAAATGTACCCGTAGACTTAGAAAAAAATTTTGGAACCTTGACCTCCGCCTAGGCCTGGCAGGGTGACCGAAGCCCCAACTCAAGTTGCGGATAAGTGGGGCCAATACTCAAGGATCTCCCTGGGCATCTTGCTCTTGCTTCAAGTTGAAGCCATGCCACCTCCACAATGGATAAGCCCGAATCCTTTTTTATAATTTCCGTAATATAATATAATATTAATTTATTAATATTTATTTATTCCAATAAATTAAAACTGTAATAATAATTTTTCTTTATTAAGATTTAATACTTCTTGTTAAGAAAATGATAATTCAATTATCTCTACTAATCTAATTTTAATATTTTCTAATTCGTTAGTTTGGTAGTTCTCTCACTCTAGCCTTGGGAGCATTATCCAACTGTGTAAGCATACTTTCTACATATTCATGAAATAACACTGACTATAAAGAAAACAATAAAAAATAGTGTACTGACTATTTTTTTCTATTGAAAATTAACTAGTGATTGAAATTTCGATAAAATCTGAATTCGAAATTCAACCTCTATAAAAAAAGAGTACCTTTCATAGTAAGTAATCTTTGTCCCAAAAAAAAATACTCACGAATGAGGATAAAAAAAGATTGGGACCGGTGAACCAATCATGACCCCACACGTCATTACCAGCACCGAGCACTTGGTTTTTTTTTTTAAATACACTTTTTTTTAAAAGTATGTTTCATCCCAAATTATTATTATTATTAAATATAACTTTATCATAATCCAACGTACACAACTCTTGCATTGCTTTTTTATATAAAAAAATATATTAAATATTTTAATTTTAAAACATTTACAACTTACAATACTAAATAGTAGTGTAAGTACTGAAAATGGGATATAAAATACAGGAGGTGCATATAAGGAGTCCCTTGTGTAGTATTTCACTCTCTTGATTTTGGATATTAGTCATGTTTCTAGTTCTAAGTATTTAGTGGTATAAAATTATAATTGGAATTGAATGGAAATAATAATATATTTAATTATACTATACTATATAAATACAAATTCATATATTGCAAATTAAAATATGTACTATGATTAAAAATAGAGATGTAAGTTGAGTTAGTGGAAACGATATAATTGTGATTTATTATTAATTAAAATATTAAATAAAAAGTTAAAAAAATGTAATAATAGCATAAAATTGAAACAAATTTAATTATTAAAGATGATGGGTGAATGGGAATTGATATTTGGTTTCCGTGAATCCGAATTATACAATAATGAGCATAATAACTAAAATATATTATTTTAAAGATTATATTTAAACTTAATACTTTATTAATTAAATTATTGTTAATTTTATTATTTATTTAAAATAAAAATATTTTAATATATTTTAAATGATAAATTTAAAATCTCTATACAAATAAAAATTTATGTTCAAAATTAAAATTTTTAAAATGTTCGCTTAATCAAAATTTATAATATAATATAATTTAACTTATTTTATTAGATAAAATTACTTTATTTTTATTTCAGATTATATATTTAAATCTAATTAATATTAAAATAAATTTTAGGTTATTATCGGTCAAAAAACGGTAGGTTGATTCGATTCACCGAATTTATACTACTGATTCTATACAAATAGAATAATAATGAACTCGTATATTCTCCTAAACCCGTACCGCTTAATTTTTGAACCGAGTACGATCGGCTTCAATTCCCACCGGGTCAAATTACCAGCACTCCACTATATGCAAGATTGATAATTGATATAGCTTAGACACTGCCAACATACTCTTGTTTGTCCAATAATTAGTTCCTACTTGAGGACCATAAAGGGTTCCATTTTTCGTATTCATATAATATTAATATAAAAATGATAAATAGACAATTTTTAGATCAAAATTTCACAAAAAAATATTAACAAATTGCTTGAAGATATAAATAGGACAACTTATTATTTTTATAATTCGTTCTTTTTTTACTATTTTTATTCATTCTATTTTATTTTTCTATATCCAATATTCTTCAATTTATATTTATACGTATCGTCTTAATCCGCCTTAGCTTAGTTTTTGATAAGGATGAATAAACATTTTTTTATATCACTCATTTTCCCTTTAATCAAAATAAAAATTATTAAAGGCTTTTTTTAATTAAGTGATTTGAAGTGGTTTGTATGGGTGAATTGAATAGTTATAAATAATTAAAAATATCTGGATAACAATTATTAATGAAAAAATTTAAAAATAAATTTATAATATTTAATTAAATTTAGCAATTCATTACATAATATATATAATTATAATTATATTACATGTATTAGAAAGAAATATTAATATTAAATAAAATATATAATTATATCATATATCATAAATTATATGCATCACAACATATTATATAATCAAATTATACAATACAAATGAATTATTACAATAAAAATTAAATTAATATTAATTATATAAATATGATAACAAGAAAATTAATATATATAATAAAATAATATAATATATAAATTTATTTAAAATATATAATAATACAACTATATTAAAATAAATAATAGCATAAATATATATAGTAAATTTTTTTAAACAAAAAAAATCAAATCCTCCAAATTATACAAAAGTTCAACGATTGTGTTTAGGGCAAATGAATTACTCAGACATATACACTTTATTTGGTAAAATAAAGATTTCTCGACGCTACAAATTAATCTTCAAATCTCTGAATACAAAAATAGTGTAAAAGTGTGACAATCATAAAATATTAAAATCAAATATATCTAAAAAAAGATTTAATTTTAAGAGTTATAAATATATCTATAAAATAAAATTTTCATAATTTTATGATAATTTTATAATAATTTTGAAGTTAAGCGTACAACTTACAAAAAAAATTCCATATATTTTTTTTTATAGCGGTTGAGTATGTTTTATGCTCTCAAACCTTAGAAAGATTTCATTGAACAGAATATATTGTATATGTCCAAAAAAACTATATTAGGTGAGCATAACCTCTAAGATTTTATATTCTTAATGATGGATACTTACAGCTAGATAAAGACATCGGTGCACTGTGTAATGTACAGTTTTTTACTATATTAGAATATTTTTTTAATTATTTAATTTAACATAAATTAATAATTATTACAATTAAAGATAAATTTATTATTCCCCTCTCACCAAAAGATCGGCTATGAGACCGATAGCACATCTGCAACAGTAGCATTTGCATTGTCGCACCCACTGATCCATGCGGACCTGAAATCATTATCCAATCTGACTTTTTTGGTCTCTTAGTCAAGCTATCTCATATTGGGCCCTCCATTTGCTGATAGCCGAATTCCTTGTACAGTACTTGGTACCGCATGACAGAAAGGGGTAATCTCGTCTTTTCATCGTACTTTACCTGGATTTGATTGGGCAGAATCAATGTTGGCGTATAAATAACGCTGTCGTTTCTTCTTTCCGCCTTATATATATATTATAGGAAGAACCAGAGGACTATTGTTAGACTCGTTCCATTCCAGCAGCAACCCATAGTCTTCTGTGTATCTTGGTAATAGGAAGATGTCAGGCGCCGGTGATGAAGACAAGAAGCCGATCGATCAGACGGTTCACATCAACCTCAAAGTCAAGGGTCAGGTACAGCCTCCAATGTGCTCCATCTTCGATGGTGTTTTGGCTTGATCGGACAAGTTCCCAAACTCCGTCTTTTGCTCATAATTTTGTTCTTGTGTATTCATTTGGCTTCATTTGTTAGTAGCTATCTGATTGCATTTTCGCTTGAATGTCCACTCTTTGATCATGCTTCGCGGTTGCTAATTATTGTTTGGTTTTGTCAGTGGTGAGTTTAATTGCTAATTATGGTTTGGTTTTGTCAGTGGTGAGTTTAATTTCGTTTTCACGGCTAGGATACAGATAAATAATTGGTTGATGTAGTGATGAAGATGAATGCCCTGAGTTATAATCTGTGCTGAGTTATATTGAATTATAGACATTTCACTGTTTCCCTGTTGTTTCTGCCATGTCACTTGTCACAGCTTGTTCCTTTAGACTATTTTTTGTCGATGGTGGAGTGTTTTTAAAAAAAAATCATCACCAATTCAAAGTTAAGATCTTTTGGTTGTGTCAATGTGATCCAGATAAAGAGATCATATAATTTATCTTACTGTTGCTGGTATACTTTTCTGTGTAATTCCTCAAATTTCTACTGCTAATTATCATTTTTCTCATGCTCCGGACAATCACCTGACAGTATTTTTGTTTTCTGCTACACTTGGGCTCTTTTAATATAGCTTTTGTTCTTGCTCAGGTTTCATGATAATCATCTACCTAATATTAATGTTTTCTACTTACAATCTGATGCCCGATGTAGGATGGCAATGAGGTTTTCTTTAGGATTAAGAGGAGCACTCAACTTCGGAAACTCATGAATGCATACTGTGAACGCCAATCAGTGGAGTTGAGCTCCATCGCCTTCTTGTTTGATGGGCGGAGGCTTAGAGGGGAGCAAACACCTGATGAGGTACCCCGGTCGAATCTTATTTTCAGAAATTTTATGCCAAATCATTTTGAGTTAAAATCAGGAGGTGCCAATGTTGGAAAACATTGATCTCGCCATCATTATGTTGAGGTCCTCAATAAGAGCATATTGCTTGTTATCTTGCTCAGTAAAAGTATTACTTTAATTCTTATTCTACATTTGATACTGTATTCTATGGCGACTTGATCCTCAATATTTATTGGCATGTACCGCAGCTCGAGATGGAGGATGGAGATGAAATCGACGCGATGCTGCACCAAACTGGAGGAGGGTTCTGCAACCTAATGGGGGCTGAAATCTTTGTCTGGGCATAATCATTGGCAAGGCTTTTATCACCTTCTTTCATATAAGTCGAAACTATGGTTGCTGTATAATCCTTTTCAGTCCAATGCAAACCGAGGATGTGTGTGTGAAGGATCTTTAGTATGTTTCTAATATCTATCTAGTTACTGGTCCTCGTGTTGATGGTTATACCTTGTTGAATACTGCATTTGCCTGCAATCTGGCTAATATAAAGTACTGGATGGTGAGAGTCCATTGAATTTGTCAAAGCTAATGACTAACAAGACTACAATAAGTGGAGCATATTCAAAACCCTCGGTGCTGTTGCAATAGACCAGGTAAACCTGCAAGTTCTATATAACTTTTCAATGTCAAGAAGCAAGGATAAACACTAAATTCTCACCCCCACCATTACTGTAGTGCTGCATGTGCCATACTATTTGGCTATATAAAACTAGTGTCAAATGATCCCAAATGGAAAAAAATAAACCAAAAAGTACAAAGCTGAGCAACTACAACTGGAACTGGCTATATTAATTTATGGTTTGAGGGGGGAAACCTTGTTACAGCCTCAATAAAGTTGCATTAACCTTTCTTTCTGAATAGTTAAATAGCACCAGGGTGATACTACTCTTGGGGGCTCAAGCAGGCAGTTCAAGCTTCTTGTTGTTCTTCCAGCTGCAAAGAAACACTTCTTAGAAGTGACATAATAAAAGGATACAGAGTAACTATATATAGGATTCGGTTATCTTCTTAAAATCTGAGCCTATAAAGACAAATTATTGCCAGTTCCTGCCTGGTTTTGTTTCAGTTTAGGCTTTGACAGCAGGCAATCAGTTTGATTGTGAGATTTCTGATTCCTGGTGGGTATGCCTATGCACACCAAATCCCAGATCAGAACCTATTTTGCATCAAAACAAAGTGGGACCTAAGGGGCCTCTTTAATCAGTCTGCTTCAGATGTTTTTTTGGTCCTTTGCTGCCCAATGATGAGAATGAACAAATGCATATTTAGATAAAACGGATACTGTATTATTAAATATTACCTAAGGAAATAATAATAGAAGAAGTCAGCATAGAGCAGTGTTTGAACAAGACCAGCAATCCAAGCTGTGCATTCACCCAAAAAACAAAATCAGTCAGTCGTAAAAGAAATGTTGATAAACTTTAAAATAAAATGAGCTGACAAGCAAGAAGTTTGGAAGCTTTATCATAATCAAACACCCGAATAAATTGATAATTTTTTTCCATCCAGGCAGGGTTGGCCTATTTAAGTATTTGAAGAGTAAAGCTTTCCCAACACAAAAACTCAATAAATGCTTACTTAAGAAGAGGAGGTGCTACACCACCCTCAATCAACTTATATTTGTGGAAATTAATATTTTTAGCTCCTTCCAGGTATGGCATCATAAAACATTCCAAACACAAGGATCTATATAATCAGAATATAAATAATAGGTTCAGTTTCACCAGTTTAGGCCACACTTGCCTAAAGGAGCAAACACAGTTATAAAGCCAGAGTTAAGACCATGTATGGCATTATAGAATGAAAATTTATAGCAAATAATGGCCATATAAAATGACACTGTTCTCATAACTATTTCTTTCAGATCCTGTTAATTCCCTAGGTACCATATGCAAGTAATAGCACCAGAACAGAACGTTACAAATGAAGAGATTGTTGGTCCAAAATTTTAGACTTTGAATAGAGAAATAACTCGAGGATTTTCCAATATTAAAATACATATAAAATAACACAACTATAAAGATGATTATTAATAATCTGGCTGCAAGCTTAAACACACCTAAATTGTTGGATTCATTACACCTAGAGGACAATATATTAGGCTGCCAGTGCATGGTAGGTTATTTATTTTGCAAGAAAGTGATAAATGCTTTTGTCCTCGGTTCCAATCATATGCTCCATAGGTTTAAGTACTGTGCAATAGATCCCCAAATAAAAATGCATAGTAAATTATGGTAAAGAACAAAATGATAATGACTAAAAAGGAAGAAGCATGGAGAAGATACTTACGTATCCAGTGAACAAAGTGAGGCTCCATAAAGTAGCGATAGATCCAGTTCAGGATGTACAGAGCTCGATATGCACTGAATTAAGAGATATTTGAAGCTAAATAAAATTTTCTTCAAGCATAATAATAGTTAGCAGCTAATATCTTAGCTGGTGAGCAACTCATTTATAGAGAAGTCTACATTAGAACCTTCAACCCATGGCCTCAAAACTTGCAAATTTGAATGACATGAGCTGAAGCTTGACCAATCTTAAGTTGACATATCATTTGGCGGTTTTCCACTACACAGAACATAAGCAAGAAACTGAAATTCCAATGCTTTCGATTCTCATGAAAAAGATTACACTTACCCGAGAAGGAATACATATTGTCCAGTCAGGTTGTCAATATTTCGAGTTCTTTGCAACAATACTAGCTGCGGAAGTATGGCGACAGCTTCCAAGTACACGGAAAATGTCCACATGACCTGATACATTTCATCAAGGTATGTAAGCATACTCAAAAAGAAAATTTGAATTATAAATTTCCAATGATAAAAAGATGCACTTTTACCTCCTTAAATGTTAATTTCTCGTTGATCAGAAATGCCAAGAGAATGCATGGCAATACAAGGAAAATATATCGGAATGTATCTTGATCTTTATCATAAGTCCTTCGGACAATCTTGTGATGCCTCATGTACCAAACAATGGAAAACGAGCTCCCCAAGAATATCAACTTCATGATAGTGTTGTAAAGTGAAATATAATGAGTAAATATGTCAAGGTAGCGGGTAGCAAAAACAACTGAGTATAGCTCCTGAGTCTTCAAAGAAACACCTGCATGAAAATATTGAAGAAGTAAGAACTTCGCAAAATTTCCAAGCATTACAGATATTCCCCATGAAACTCAAGCCTAATCCCAAATTCTAGTAAGATATAAATTACACAATTTTCTGATATCAATCTCCAGATACTTTATCAACATGGGAGATCTACCGAGCAATCCCAGCCAAACTAACTTCATTAAAATAAATAACTATAATACAAACAGCAATGATCCATCAAAAAAGCAACTGAATGAGAAAGACACTACACAGTCCCATCCTTTCACCAGCTCAGTGAAATGTAGAATTATTTCCCAGTGCCTAGCGCTTCAGCTTCAATGCGCTGTGAACGGAAAGGTGTGGAACCCGTAAACAGGTGAAAAATCCATCCAATTATTTCAGGTGGACTACCAATACCAATCCAGTTTCATTATTTTCCTATCAAAGTTGGTCATCCAGGCTACTCCCAATCCTTCCACACAATACACGATAACACTACAACTTCTTCCGAGAACCTAGCGAAACCAAATAAGCACTAGAGCAACCTAACAACCCCAATCAACGGCAACAGCAGTCGCATGACTGAAAGAGCAACACTACAATGTAAAGAGACGGAGAGTACCGGCGCAATTCTTAATTGTGTGAATCTTAAGGAGCAGGACGAGGACGCTGAGAAGGTGCGTCATGTCACCGGCTAGCCTAAACAAATTCATCTTCAATCTCTGAGATGGGATCCCGAAATCAAGGAGACCCGAGATTGGCAATGTTCTCTGATGTGGAGAATTGTCCGGTAGATACTCTGACAGTCGAAAGGCCGGGGACAGTTTGAGTTATGGAATGCGGTAAAGGCCAAGGTGGGTTCAGCTTTATGGGACCATCCGTCAGAGATTAGAAGGTGGTAGAGGTCAGATCTGGAAGGGGAAGAGAAAGTCACTGCTGTAAATCTTCAGCCCGTGCAGGTTTCCAAGAGGAGAGGCCTTGACTCGGAAATACACGTGGTATTATTGTCTCTATAGATCCATGGAATTCTGTAAGATTTATTTTTAAACCAATAAAAAAATAAATATATTTAATAAAATAATATAAAAGAGAGATATTATTTATTTAAAATTAATAAAAAATATCTTTTAACAAAATAATTTCTTGATATTATTAGTGAATTAGTAAAAAATTAAATAATTTATTGATATTATAATCAGCAAATAAAAGGAAGGAAACTTAAGTATGGTTGGAGGTTCCTACTGCCGCACATTGGACCATATAGCCGTTGGCAGTTGAGGTGGCACCATCGTTCTTGTCTAATAAGAGCTTGCCACATCAGTTGAGCACATGGCGTGGCATCTCAATGCTTACACGTGGGAAGAAGACTTCCAATTTTTAAAATAAATTATTAAATAATTTTTTATATTAAGTAAAACTTTAATATTTGCACAATAACTAAAAAAATAATTATTTAGAAGAAATATTACACGTGGCACATACACAATCCGACGGGTTTCTAATTCTCCACCCTTGTAAAGCCTTGAACATTAAAAATGGGCCTTTTGGCTCGAAATAGTGGGCCATCAAAGGCCCATTAAGCGTATTTAGGGTAGGCATGGGTGATGAGATGGGCTAAAATTTTTACACAATTATTGATATTTTATCTGCCCTAATCCATAGGCATTTGTTAGTTAATGACTCAACTAATAATTACAAAAATTGAGTTGTCAATGAAGAATTTGTCTATAAATTTAGCCATCAATGAAAAAAATTGTGAATAAATGGATCAAATTATTAAGTCCTATAATCATTAAAAAATTGCGTAGGGTAAATAAAGAAAATTTATATTAATAAAGTTTTATTATATTTTTAAATTTTATGACGTGGCATGACTAGACCCAGAAAAAAAAATCATTGGTTCCCCGACACCCACGCGCCTAATTAAAGGTAGAAAGGGATGGAAACCCGTGCAGTTCCATTGGCACCCATCGTAACAGATCGACGGAAAAAAAGTCTTTTTTAATTAAAAATATGTTTTATATTTAATAAATAATTATTATAGTAATTAAATATACAAAATTTTAATGGGAAATTTACCTCGCAATAATTTGTAACATTGAGAGAGGTTAGCTCATTCACAAAATACGCAGTAAAGAGTAAAGGAAAAAGATTTGGGGACCGTCTCTCTCCCCCATGAAGAGGATATGGCAATGTCTGCTGCTGGCTGGGCAGCATTAAATCTTTCGCATTTACCCATAAAAACATACTAAATGAAAAGAACAAAAAACCCAGAAAAGAGGGAGTGATGCTGAGAAACTGACGGTCCTTTTAATTTTTATTCATTCTTTATTTTCATTTAATTTTGCACTCTTCTCCCTGGGTGGCAGTGAAAGCGTACCCCTCACTCTTCTCAGCCCCTACTCCCTCTGGCCCTGTAACACTCCCAACCGGATCAATAAAACGGCTGCCATTTGGGCACTGTCGCGGAAAGAGGCAGTATACGAAGGGTCGTCTCGCTCGTCTTCTCTGTTGATTCGTCTCACCTGGGTCTCTCCTATATTGGGTCGCTTGCGTTGCCTTTGCCGGTGGCTAATGGACGGCAACCACGGTGGCGGGTAATGTTGATTGATAGACTCGCCGCTCGTTTTATCTCTCAGCGGAAAATCCCTTTTTTTTTGGGGGACGACCCTTATATGAGGAGTCGTAGGATGGCCTGTGACTGTTTGGTACCTTTGCGGATGTTTTTTTTTATCTTTGGTCAATTTTGGGGCTGATTGAATGTTGGATTGGTGACTAGGCTGCAATTTATTTCTGCTTCTGCGGCCATTATAGCTCTTCTGCTTGTATTATATATATCTGGATCATATTAATTAATTGTCTGCTGCTCTGTATTAAGATGCACTTGTTCTTTTCTGGATTTCTACAAGCACCGGATCCTACTTATGGGTGACTTTGTTCCCCCTTGGCTAGTGGCAATGTAATATTGACATTTCAGTAGCATGGGTCAGTGTTGATTGTGAGGATCTCTTATGCCACGCTCGTGATGATTGAGAATGTGAAATTGGGTATAAGGGCATATTGTTGGCTCTGATCTTTTTGGTGGGTCAAATGTATGTTTCACTTTGTCTGTTAATTGTTTTCCAACCTTATGTTTTCCAGGAAGCATTGACACCTCATAGAGTTCAAGATATCTTTTCCTTACATTGTAAAGAAAATTCATATTAGTGAAGCATTGTTTAATTATTTATGTTCTTCTTGTTTGATGGTTTCTAACAAAATTTTCATGGTGTGTTCTCCAGATTTGGTATTCTGATCGCACATATCTGATTGATGTTATGTTTTGTTTCAGATTCATGTTTCCTATGCTGTCCACAGAGACTTTGCAGCCTATCATTAGCTACTTTGTTTTTTTTTTCTTTTCTGAAGAACTTGGGACAATGTGTTGGAGAATTTTTCCATGCCTTACTGGAGCCTATTTTTAGAATCCTCGGAGAATAAATGCTATATTTTGTCTCATTCTCTCTAATATTTTTATTGATTACATTGTTTTCAGTATTGTCCTGATCAGTAACTTGCAAATTAACTGAATATACTTGTGGCATCTATGTGACTTGCAGAGTCAAACAATGGAATTGGCAACTAGAGAACTCCCAGCAGAATGATCCAAACTTCAGTAAGTTCTTCGTATTTTGGAAAATGCCATTGCCAACACATTTTAGGAATAATTTATTTCCCACCAGTTTCATTCAATTGCCCCGTTAATTCCAGCTTTTGAGTATGGTTTATCTTCAGCAGGTATCTCTGAGTCCATTTGGACTGACATGATTCAAGATAGAGATATTTCTTATATGTTTGATGAAACAACCCCAGCCAAGGCCTGTGATGACTTGCTTTCTAATGCTGGTGCGAGGGGTACATTTTGTTGGCACCCTCATGCTGTAGTTAATTGTCTTATTTTTTTCCATAGTCTTGGAAATGGTGTTTCAGGTAATATGGGCAAAGAACTGGGAGAATCTAGTCACTCGTGTTTTGTAATGAAGAGGCGAAGGATGCTGCAGTTTGATTCTCATTCAGTGGACCCCCTGTTGTGCTGCCGTGAGACATCATCTGCTTTCCTACGATCATATGTGAGTCTCAAAATACCTATTTCATTGATATTGTGCTCGTTTGCCTGCTCATTGCCTCACTGTTTCCAAGTATTTGCATTTCGTTCCATCCATACTCATACTGAATCACTGACACAGCTAGAGAAGTATTTCTTGTCAATGGCATAGATTTTGCGAGCTCCTAGTTGAGTTGCATATTTTCTCTTCTGTATGATCCTCACCTATCATCTTGTTTCTGCAGTGTGAATCTGAGTATATTCTATATAAATATAGTCTATTTTCTACGTATTCAGGGAAGGGATGGTTCAGTTGAAGAGATTTTTGTTGATGCTCCTCAGTGGGATTCTAGGCAGGAAGGTTCTCTGGTTTCCATTATTTTCCTCCAATCCTTTGTTTCCTGAAATGTTTTAGATGATCTTATGCCTCTTTTCCATCCTTTGTTCTCACACTCCTCTCATAATCTTCCTATATATTTATGGTGCCTTAGGTTCTTGTGACGATGCGGACCAGTCAACTGACTTGTGGCTTGCCAATTGCTTGAATGATACTGACATGAAGACCAGCCATGATGATGTGTATGTAGGAAGTCTTGCATCATTTAGCTTTTGAGATGACTGATCATTCTGAATTGCTCTCATGCTGTATATTGTGGAAACTCAGGAATTATTCAGGTTCACCTTCCGATGTCCAGATAGATATTTCAGGTATCAAAGAGAGTCCGACTCCTTTTTTCAGTTTCTTTCTTGTTTCTTATTTTTATTCTCACTTCTTTCTCATTTGAATCCTTGTAATTAATTAGCCTTCAGCCTGTCCCTCCTTTCACATGAGTAGTCTCCATATTGAATCATTTGAATAATTTTGTGGGTGCAGAGTTCTGGAATGATCTGGATCACTCGGATGCTAGTATGGATCAACCACAGGTTACCAGGACTCCGCGAAAGATTATTTTTAGAGGTTCTTTCTAGTTCTTCACTTTTCCTTCTTTAGATGTAGATTAAATATTGATCTGTCTCTGATATGCCATATGGCTTCAGAAGGAGCAAGCAATTTGACTAAGCCTCGACTATATTCAACCAGAGAAAACACTGATATTTCATTGTTTGTCTGAAATTCACCATGTGTCAGGTAGAAAGTCCTTTACCTGTTCGCCTCCTAAGCTAGCTTCTTCAGTTGCATATCCATTTACCTTCATCAAACCATGTGGGGTTCATGGAGATGTCACTCTTAATGACATAAACCAACGGATCCAGGGCCCACACCCACATAAGATGCAGCAGAGCAAAGAAGACCCTTTGACCTCTTACCAAACTTCAGTCTTCTCGGGGAAGCCTGTTGTTGGAAAGATGAAGATTCGCACAGAAGGAGGTAGAGGGAGCATCACAGTGACAAGGACCAAAGGTTGAGTAGGAGGGCATTCAGCTAAAGTTATTATGTTGCCCTGTTTTGTATCCTCCCTCCACTTTTTGGGTTTGAGATTCTTCCATTCATTATAGGGCTAGTTTAGAAGTTGGGCTCTCTGCAAATTCTTATGTTGGCTACTTTCTCAGGGTTCAGATATCTTTCTTGTGTTTATGTTTTACCTAGTGGTGGTGTTCTTACCCCTTAGTGTGATCCAGTGGCTTCTCAATGTAAGTCCATTGTCTCATATGCTGCTGCTGCCAGTCTCAATGTAATCATCTGTGACAAATATATTAGAAATGTATGCAGGAATCCACCTTTTGTGAACTTCACTGATCTTGCATGTTTATTGCTCTTAGCTTGTCCATTGGTTGAATAATGGTGATTCACTATAGGCTTGTCTTATCTCTGGAAGGGCTTAAGCAGGAAAGGAGAATTAAAAGTAGTCATCCCAACAGGTCTTCATTGACTAGGATAAAGGTGATATCCATGGATTCCTGTCACCTGCTACCATTGCAGATACTACTACTTTAGGAAAAGCAGTTGCTTTTGAGGGCACATTCCCAATCATAAGCTATTCTTTTCTTTTTCTTTACATTGTGGGCTAGAGATTAGAGCCTTTAACCTCTATATCTTTTATTAAGCATAACCATTGGTTATGCCCTATTTTATTCTCTTTTATTTTTTTTCTATAATATGTATATATTTTAATTTCAAATTAATATATTTATTATTTAAAAATAGTTTAATTAATTAATAAAAATTATTATATATATCTACAATTATAATGAAGTGTCTAATTCATATATGGTGAATAACTAAAATATTGCACGTTAATATATTGGATAGTAGTTGAAAAATGGTTTAGTCTCAATTTTATCAATAATTTTTTATTGATTTAAAAATAAATAAAGATTGAATATTATAATAATTTTGGATCATATATAAAATAATATTTAAATATATGTACAATTATTATTTGAAAATAATAAAAAGAAAAAAATGCAATAAGTGAATCAAATAATTTGTTTTATTACCAATTAATTAATTAAATGATGAGACAATAAAGATTATAGAACCTTCTGCATATTAGTAGGGGTGGCTACTCACGCGGCCCCACGGGTCCCATTCTAGAAATTGGATTGACATCCTAATTGTCCATTCTAATTTATAGAGTATGCGACCATCGGGTATATAGGTTCAATGATACCTGATCACTACGAATATAAATCGGATTTTATCGGTTCGAATTCGATTCAAATAATAATCCAACAATCTAAAAAAATTAAATTCGTTTATATTTGTTCGCTTGTTACCGATTAGGATTTTGGTTATTGAATCTCCCAAATGGGAAATAGTAACTTTATACAAGTTGAATTATTATCGTACGATTAAATAAGAACAGTTATATGAGATATACTTATTTTAAAATTATATTAATATATATTTAACAATAATTATTTTATAATTTAATAATATAATTATTTATATATTTTTGTACATATAAATATAATTAGTAAATTTTATTATTTTTAAGTACACTTTTAATAAATAGTTTATGTACAGTAATATTAATTTAGTTACCATAAATTAGTGGCGGGCTTTTTTACCACCTAAATTCAAGCTTATATACAGTGAATAAATCCAGATGATCTAAGAACTGATGATTGCCATGTGCTTTTTTTGCTTCTTGAGACTTTCTTCGTGGCTTTTTCATAGTGAAAGTCATGGCTTCAAAACAGAGTCTAAAAAACCGAAACTCTGTCGGCCACATGGGAACTTGATAACTTTAAAGACCTGCTAATGTTTCTAGTGACATTTTGCATTTCGAATTTTTACCCGTGATGCGGACCAAGAATACAAGAGAGAGGCATAGCCACGACCATTTGATCTATCAACCAATCAACGAAGTAGACGAAATTTATGAGAAGGAAACAGAGGGAATATATTAGATGGATCTTCGTTTTCTTCCTCTTCCTGCGCCTGGTGATACCCTGAAGATTGCCTGATGATACCCTGAAGATTGCCTGATGATACCCTGAAGATTGCCTGATGATACCCTGAAGATTCTGAACAGAGGGTGAGCTTCGTATCTTCTATTGAGATCAAAAGATGTCAAGGATCTCAACGATGTAATTGTTGCAGAGAGGGCAGTAGCCCCTGCTGACCCAGAGCTCCCTCGAGCAGAGCCTGCAGAACGTGTGGCCGCAGGGGATGAACGCCGCACCCTTGTACCTCACCATGCATATGCAGCAATTGTGCCCCGCTTTGCCGCCGCCGCTACTTCTTCCTCCATCGTCAATCTCTTCGTCCGCTACCTCCTCCAAGCCCTCTCCCACCGAGTACCACGTCGTCCCATCCATCCCGAACTCCCTGTCCGTCTCCTCCAGCAGATCCATCAGCGACATCCTCGCCGGCTGTTCGGCTGCGCCGGCTGCCCCATGCGCCGCGGCGGCCTCCCTGGCCGAGATCTGCCTCTCCTCCGCCAACACCACGGATAGCCGCCGTACAAACTCCCGCGGCGGATCCTCTGAAGCAGTCACAGACTCAGGCATCTGTGACGTGTACCTCGGGGACCGCTGCAGCGATTCGCTGGCCTGAGCCAGCTCGATTGCGATAGGCGGCCTCGAACTGCCATAGTCACGGGTTTCATCTTCTATAGATGCTGAATTTTCAGGCCGGCTCAGCACATCTAGTAGGATGGGAGTCCCGGAGACGAAACGAGCTGAACTGGATGATGGCATGCATATCTTGCTGGCCTGAAAATCCGGCGACGGGACCGGACCGGTGCGTCGAAGCCGGAACCGGTCCTTGATTGACTTCCAGCTCTTCTTATCCTCGCTACCGTGTTCGTGGCCTACCACGGTACGTTTATAAGGCCCCACACTCGGCTCCTCGTCACGGATTATCTCAAGCAAAGTCCGTCTCGCAGGCACGGCAGAGATGGTGCGTGAGTGCCGCGGTGACGGTTGCTTATCGGAGCACGCAACCATGCCGAGGATGAATCCCGCCGCCTCCGATCGCCGAGCGATGGCGGCTGCTCCGACATCGTCATCTTTTATTAGGAGAAAATCCCGAAGGTGCGGCGACGCCGCATCGACGACCGACATTCCGGAGCTTCTTCTCCCACAGGTTTAGAGTATCAACCAATCAATTAATATTGCATCCATGTGCATATGTCTTCTTCATCTGCGGATACAAGCACATGGAATGGACCACATGAAATGGACCATCCCGAGAAAGTTGAAAGAGAATAATTAAAAATAAGTATGAACAAATCTGCAGCAACCAAGGAACAAATATATAAATATTCAAGCGTAAGGAAGCCTGGCAGCAAATGATTCGAATTTTCAGCTCAGTTATCCGATACAGGGAGCAAGGACGAAAAAAATGACAAGGAAACTTTTCCTCGATCCGAGGGAAACCTCTTCTCCGGCAGCGGAGAAGCAAGAAGGATGAGTGAGATTTGGCTCGGATTACCTTCAGCTTTAATCACGTGTGAGGTGTGAGGGAGTGATGATTTGATGTACCGGCCGGCTCACTGTCTAGGCAGTAGGCATCCTTTTCTTTCGATTGTTCACCGGCCTGGAATAAGACAGAGAGGGAGCAGCAACGGAAACTTGGCAACGGACTTATTTCATCAATGGCGTAGGGAAAATAAGAAGTATAGGGATAGAGAGAGTAGGATGCTATTGAATCCTAGGAGAAGAGATCATGAAGAGAGAGAATACCATCGTTTTCGTCTGCTTCTTTAGCTGTTTATGGAAGAGAGGCAGGCAGAGAGAGAGAGAGAGAGAGAGAGGGGCCACCTTTCGTTTCACTTTGTCTTCTGAATATTTTTCCAAGTAAATAAAACTTTTTTTTATTTAAAAATATTTTTATAATATTTAAATTCATATTTTACTTTTGAAAATTTGGCGTCTGTTCCTTTTCATTAACTTAATATATATTTTTAAAAAATATTTTTTGTAGATAAAAATTTTGATTGGAGTCCATTTTTGTTTTATCTGTTGTCTTTTCTCTGGGTCTCCTCTCTTTTTTTGTACTAAATATTTAAAATATTATTATAATGGATAAAATATTTAATAATTACTTCATTCAAATGCAAATTATTAAATTTCAGCTAAAGATGTTTATTTTTTTTCTAACGTGGTGGGCGTGGCATACACACCTGAATCTCATCATCACTGTGAAAATTCTTTTAGGATTATGAGAATACATAGTGGTAATAAGATAATAGACGAGTCCATAATGGTTCAATTGTATGTGATTTATTAGATTGAGTGCAAAATAATGAGAGTTATTAAACCAGTTCACGATTGGATTGATCAAACCGGCCGGTTGGGTTCAATTTTAAAAATACCTGCTAGTTGTTGTCAATCCTATGTTAGTGACATATACAAAAATAAAAGGGCTAAATATTAAATAAAATATAAAAAATATCCAATAATTTAATTTAATATATAATTTTTTTATATTTAAATTAAATTAAGACGTTGTACTAATATTTTTTTAATCATATTTTGGCATTTAATAATTCTAGAACGGGCATTTAAGAAGCAATTACTCCATACCCATCAACTGGTCCATAGACCACGTGTAAGTGTACTGTCTCGGTCTCTTGGATATGCTCACGTCTCACATAGTATATTTGGATGGATGTGTGAAAGGAATAAATCAGTCACTCCATTCATTTTCAAGAGGGAGTGAGTGACTACCTTATTAAACTAAAAACTAATCGCCTCATTATAAGATATTTGAAGATAATGTAATTTTTAATTTTAAATAATATCAAATAAAAATAGTGATGTTTGAGCCAGATATATTATTATATAATTTTAGAAACAATATTATTTAATATTTTCTAATTTTCTACTATCATTCTCATTTGGGGGTTTGTCTTTCCCTTCTTTTTTAAAGAAAAAAAATTATACGTAAATTAAATAAAATAAAAATAATTTTTTGATTTTCCTTCCCTTCTTTTTTACCATTCTCTTGTGCATGAAGGTCTAAGTTCACCATCACAATATCGCCTGGTAAAGTTCAGTTCTCATGCGAGAGATCTGGTTCTGGCATTTCAAATAGCATTAATCATCCTTGGGTAAGAAAAGCCAAATTGGGTACAAAAACAGGACACTTGGAGACCTTGGAGGCAAACTCTTCGAGCTGCTCCTCTTTATCATCCATCTGCCTATCTAACCACACCTATATTATTTGATACGGCCACGCCTTCCTAGAATCCATGACTGAACGGCGGATACATGAAGACGTCGCCGAAGGGAGGCCCAGTGAAGCTTTCGTCGTTAAATTGAGAGGGCAAGGAAGAGCCTTCCATTGCACCGAACTGAACTGCACCCAAGCCAGCGTTGCCATCATCATATGAAGTAGAATCTTGAAACGAGACCGCAGGGTTCAGCCCCATATCGTACGGATAGTGAAAAGGGTCATGGAATGTGCTCTGTTGGAAGCTATTCGGCATCCCCATATCGATCGACTGCATCTCCCCTGTCGTCGCCGTCGTCGTGGTCCCATAGAATGTGGGGTCTTCTGCAAAGTCGGTCGTTTGATGTCCCCATGATGAAGGGCCCGCGTTTCCATACCCGAGACCGGTGATCTGATCATCCGGTGAGGAGGAAAATCGCATGCCCATATTGTCCCCAAACAGCGATGGACCTGAGAACCCAATACAAGAGTTCCAAGTGTCACTTATTTTAGCCATATAGGGTAAATGGCAACCAAAACGAAACCGACCCTTCGTGAGGATTGTAATAGGGTACCTGAGACAGGAGAAACGGTTGAGTCATCGAAATGAATGGTAGGGTGGAATGCCCTCTGCTGGGCCTGGATTGGTTGATGGTACGAGACATCGGGCGGGCACCGGAAATCGATCTGGGGCTTGTCCTCGTGGACCGACGGTTCAAGCGAATAGCTCAAGTGGTACTCGTAAGGAGCCCAGTTGAAGTAGGGGGAGTCATGGCTGGGGTAGCCTTTTCTGCTGAGCTCCATTAGCCTCTGGTCATTCTGCAGGAGCTTCTCATAGTGCCTGTCCAGCACTCCTGGTGGAAACATTATGTAGTGCCTCCTGAAAAAAAATCAAGTATTCGCATAAAATGTCAGCTCAATAGGATTTTCCAACGATAGAAGAAATTCATTATATACTAAAAAGTAGGATTCGTTATGAATGTGGGATAAGCTCGGCAATACAGACCTGTGCAGGGAGGCCTGGCCGTCGGTGAAGTCGGTGGTCATGTGCCAGATGGTGTGCTTCCGGGGCTGCGGGTTGGATTCCCTGTAGAAGGTCGGGGCCTGATCGAGCTGCAGAAGGCAAGAACAAAGGCATCATTATCAGTGGGGGACAGAGGAGAGAAGATTAATGATGGAGGAGGGAAGATATACCTCAACCTCCAGGAGTCCTGGCTGGTCTTCCCTGAGGGTGGCCCTGATGGCAGAGATGTCAGACCACTGAATCTCAATCTTGCTCTTCAGGCCACTCTTCAGCACCTCCCACACCAGCTTCTTCTTCGAGTAGTAGCACTTGGCCACCAGGTCGCTCTCGTGCTTCGACACTTCCTGCAGAAGTGCAACTTGGAGGATGAATTCGGGGCGCAAGGATTGCATCGAAAAATCGAAGTGATGGTTCGAGTTTATTTACCTGCCAGGAGCCGATTCTGAGGAGAGATGCCGGGAAGTTCGAGGCCTTCAGCTTCTCAGGTGCTCTGTTGGATGAAGAATCGTCATTCGCCGATAGCTTTGTCTTCAGCAAGTTGAGGAAAGATGGAGTCTTCCTCAGCGTCAAGTTCAGGGGAGGGAGGCTGCTGAGGTCTGCTGATAGGTTAGCCTGCGGAAAAAAAAAACAGAACAGAACAAAGCTCTTCATTTCCAGCTCAACTATGGATTACAAAACCCATGAATCCAGTCCAGAAGATGAGCAAGAAATCATACACTTGTTATGGTGAGGGCGGCATCACTGCACCTAACATCATTGGATGGCATTTTATGTGAAGTTTTTGACGATAAGGATGAAGATAAGAAGTGCAGACAAACCTGTTTGCTGGATTCTGAAGGGAAGAGCTCGTCCATTCCAAGGTACTCTCTAGTGTAGAACCCGAACTCTCGAACCATAACTCGATCTATCAACTCCGGGGAGGCTCGGTTTACTGATGATGCGGGTGCGGGGGAGGGGTAGAGAATGGTGGTGTGGTGGGAATTGGGATCCAAGGCAATCTTCCTCCCACTTTTTGACTAAGGAATTGCAGAGCAGTCAAGGAATCTCTCTGGATGAAGATCTGGTGAATGGCTTGAGAAGTCTTATGAGTTATCACATGGGTTATTTATACGAGAATGCAGAGGGGGATCCATGCAAAATTGGGATTCAGTTAAATGGGTGGCCAAAAGAGGGAGGTGGCTAATTTGATTTCCTCGTATTATTTTAAAATGGGCATTTCCCACGTGGGAGAATTTCGGAGGGATTGATGGCAAAAGTGTATGAAATGGATAAGGGCAGGCGCCTGCTATTTCATTTCATTGGATGGATGGAAAAGGCCAAAAATGATTACGCACACAAAGAGGATTGGCTTCTTCCCACAATGCTCTCTCCCACACCACATGCTTCCCTTCAAGGTTTCTTCCTTCTTCTGCTACTTTTGTTATCGTCTCTAAGTGACACACATATACTAAAATAATGGTAGCTTACTCTAAGGGCCCACTTCATGGTATGTGCTCTTTGGGACCATAAATGTTACCCTTTCACTTGATAGCATAGCTAGAAAAGAGCACATACCCTATTTGGCATTTCATTTATGGGGTATTTTTTTGAGTATCGATGTATGTGGATGCTAAACTAATGACATTTTATGATTGGGATAAAGGATTTACATGCACCTATGCATTCTCCCAAAAAAGTGAGCATGGAAGAGAGCATTATAAAAAGTTACCATTAATGCAATTCTTCAAGCTCAACTTTTATGGTAATCTAACTTTATATTGCGATATAACCTTACAACAAACCAAATGCGTACTTACTGCTTACCTTGTGTATACATTGTATGCACACCAACTTCTCCCTTGTTGAAGTACATTATAACATTGCAATAGGAAACATGAGACTATAAATAAATGATTAATGAGTAAAAAAAAATAAGAACTTCTTAATAGTTCATGAATTGTCGTACCGTCTTAGAATCCATATATAAGGCACACTTTGAATCTATACAGCGTCTTTAATATAAAAAAGGTAGAGGTAGACGAAAAAATATTTTCTTGCCAATTATATCTTTCAAATGTATTGTGATAACATCAAAATTACATTATATTTAAAAAGATTTGTAAAATTAAAAAACTTTTATTAGAATTGAGAGTAGATGATAGAAGAATTTTGCATGTATTTTATTATTATTTTTGCACAATCATTTATTTTATTAATCATTTGTTTATATTTTATACAAGTTTGATATAATAAAAGATAAAATAAACTAAATACAATATTGTACAATTTATGTTACAATAAATATAATGGTAGATCATATAGAGGTGGTCTATAGTTGGCTTTGAAATGGTGGTACACTTTAGCTAATAACGTATTTTCTTTTTTTTCATATATTAATTTATTTTACTCTCCTGCAAGTTAAAGGGGAGATCACGAATATTGAGTTTGGACTGTAATGAACAAAAATGGGTGGATGACATGCCTTTAATAAGTAGGTCAACAAGTTCAGTATCGGTGGCAACGAAACGAACCCGAAGCAGGTGATGACGAACACGTTCCCAAACAAAGTGATAATCGATTTCGATATGTTTTGTTCGAGAATGAAAAATAGGATTAGCGGTAAGATAAATAGCAGATACGTTGTCACATGATAAAGTGGGAGGCTGAGAAATGAAAATACCAAGCTCCCGAAAAAGAGATTGAAACCAAATTAGCTCAGCACTAGCATTGGCAAAACTCTTGTATTCGGCCTCTCATCATAATTGCCAACCCAATCAACATCACAAAAAGAGTGAAGTGAGATGGGTGAATCCCATCATAGAAAAAGACCAAAATGAAGAGTACCTTGAATATAGCGGAGAATGCGCTTTATAGCAGCCCAATGAGTAGTGGTGGGATGAGGCATAAACTGACAAACCTGATGTACTATATATACAAGATCGGAGCAAATAAGAGTGAGATATTGGAGGGATCCCACAATTTACCAATATGAAATACGATCAGAAAGGGGAGTCCCATTAGTGAGCGAAAGGTGAGGACCGGTAGCTACCGGAGTGGAGAGAGGCCGACAAGTAGTCATAGTAGTTTTAGAGAGCAAATCACGAATATACTTTTGTTGATTAAGGTAAATACTATCGGAGTGAGAGTAAACTTCAATACCAAGAAAGTGATGAAGTGGGCCCAAGTCTTTAATGGAAAATTCTTGACGAATGGCCAGTAGAACATGATCAATAGGAGCATGAGCCGAGCCATTGAGAATTATATCATCAACATAAACAAATAGTAACATAACAAATGCTTGAGTACGATAGATGAAAAGAGAAATATCAGCAACAGAACCTGTAAAGCCCAACTGGGGTAAAAATGAGCTTAAGCGAAGAAACCACACTCGAGGTGTCACGCCCCGGCCTAGTTTGGTTGGATCCCCGTGATCAACCCGCCACTCTCTCGGTTTATTAAAAGGTTTCCCCTTATTGTAAACTATAAAGAGTAAGACGTCCTTTAACTTGCACATTTTAAGGGAATAACATAATCAAAACTGCATTAAATTAAAAACTTTACATACCTGTCTTACAGGCATCTTAGTTGACGGTCATTAAGGGTAGGCTTTCTGGGATTTCCTGAAAGGGATATAAGGGAGGGGGTGAGTACAACTACTCAGTGAATGAGATTCAAATCTTTTTACTAAAAAACATTTATATGGAGTGTGCTAGACTCCTTTCTTTTAAAAAATCCCTTCATTTCAAAATTTGGGTTTTCCCATTATTTCTTAGTTACTACGGTGTGTCATCACCCAACACACATCCTTCATCATGAAGGTTACACACATTCGCAAGTCAGTATCACTACTGATCCAGCTAGTGGCTTCAGAGTGACTTTTCCTGCCATCCGGATAGAATCACAACCACTTCTACCCTAAGAATGAGTTGATGTACACGACATCTGACCCACAATCCCGAAATCACTTCATCGTGTCCGTATGAGGACAGAGACCTCATCCCGTCCCCACCCCGGTCTCATGCGCTTGGTGCTACTCCAACTTTTGCATAGACACTTAGAATGACGATCTGCCATTATACTCACTGGGTCGTCCAAGGCCCTTAGGACACATCACTACCCCTCATGGGCGTCTTGATGATCTCGTACTCATAGTGCATGTACAAACAATGTTTTCTTATCAAGCCATGTAATATGTGGTGCCCCTGGTCCAACGGCCTCGACTCTCAACTCAACCCGCAGTTGTTTGTCTTGATTGGTCCGTCGACCTGTCATGTCGCACTGCTGCTAGTTGACTGAGCATGTCGGTCCTATCTTGGTACCATGACCAAATAATTCACTTTATTAAGTTTTATGGCACATATATCAAGGTCATTTACGAGCTCCT
This sequence comes from Trapa incisa, assembly GCA_030064435.1. NCBI lineage: Eukaryota > Viridiplantae > Streptophyta > Magnoliopsida > Myrtales > Lythraceae > Trapa > Trapa incisa. The sequence goes on along the minus strand of CM057767.1, from coordinate 11,152,097 downwards.
GCTCATGCCAATTGGCCTTGGGCCCACTGTACGAGATTTTTCAAAAATTTGGGCATTCTAGCCCTCAAGTTCCAAAACCGAGGCCCCCAGCCTATAAGAGCTATTCGAGCTCCCGTCAAGAAGATTTTCCAAATAGTTTAAACATTTGCACATAGTTAGGGGAGAACACTTCCGACAAAATAGGTTTTCACTTTCCATTATACCAACTAGTATAAGGACATCTCCGTTTATAACCGATGAACGGGTTTTCAACTTCCTTCGAGAAAGTCTCATCATACTAACCGGGTATGATATACTTACAACTAGTAAGTAGTTTTTTCGCATAATTTTTACATCACTTTCTCTAAGTGGTAATGATTAAAATACTACTAAATAGTGGGTTTTTATACCGAGGTACTTATCATCCCCAATTGGGTATGATATAAAATCTCACTCACAATTAGTAAGTGGTTTTTAACTTTAAGTTATGCTTATCATCCCAACCGGGTATGACGTTAGTAAACCCACTCACCCGTTAATGCCGTGAATTCCACTAGACCGGTTCTTGGTATTCACACGAGCTTGTCCTTGCTGGCGTTCCTGGTATTTCATGTTCCTATACGATATGAACATCTTGGTTCATTATCCTTCGACCTAATTGCCTTCATTTATTCCAAATGAATGAGAAAGTCAAACTTTCGTTTATTTACAATTAGGTCCATAAAGTTATTTCTATTTAACTTTAAGTTCCAAATGCTGGTTTTTTCTCAAATTGAGTCCCGAAACTTCTAAAATTTATCATAGGACCTCAATTTATTCCATTTCACAAAAAAGGGTTTAATTTCCCAAATTTCCAATTTGGTTCCCCAACTTTTCCAAAATTACCATTTTGCCCTTCTTTTACAAAAATGGTAAATTTTGCCCAAAAAATTTCAAAATTCCTCAATTGGTCCTCCAACATTATTTTCATGCCCAATTGATCCTCAATTTCATAAAATTTCATTTTGGTCCTTTGAATTTCAAAAATCCCCAATTTTCCCCCAATTTTAACTTCTTAACACAATCGAATTTGATTTTATCAAATTGACCCATCAAAAGTTTCCAATTGTTGAAATTGAATTTCTACATGTTCATAAGATTCTTTTAAAATGTGAATTACAAGTTTTAACACCGGGACGAGCTCAAACGGAGCTTCGCCGAAAAATGAACTATAGAGAGAGAAAGCTTCGATTACTCACCGGTGAAGGCATGACGGTCCGAGCTTTCGATTTGGGCAGATAGCTCTCATCTTGAGGTTCATCCTAGAATCAAGAATCGCATCAATTGATGCCGAACTGAGTTAGAATTTCATCGTTGAAATTCTGCCGGTTCTTTCTCTAGCACCGGCCGGAAATTGTAGAGGGGAGCCAAATTGGCTTACTTTTTAGTCCTAATTCGGTCGTGGGAGGGCTGAGGAAGTGTTGGGGGGGGGGGGGGGGGGGGGCTTGGTTTGGTCTGAGGAGGGCTTGAAATGGCCGATTTCAGCTTGGCCAAATTAGGGCAGCTTCAGTCTGTCGGAGCTATTTCATTGTTCCATCATGCCGACGCTTCTTCAACGATTCTTGGATTGACTGGAGTTTGCTATCAGATAGCTGTTTTCTCCCCGTTTCTAAAGAGCCCGACCTTTGTTTAAGTCGAAGCTCTGGTTCAAGCTTCACCGGGAAATGGAGCAGTAGAGAGAGAGAGAGAGAAGTGTTCAGGTATGAGGAGAATGAATGGGGATGACCTCTTTATATAGGTGTAAAATCGTGTATTAAATGGGAGATATTTATTACTAGTATTAATATTGACATTACCAATATTTTAATTTAAGTATTAAATTATTTGTATTGATTCCAATAATTTAATGTCGGTATTAAATTATTTGTATTAATTCCAATAATTTAATTTATGTATTAAATTATTGGTATTAATTATAATAATTAAATATATATATTAATTTATGGCCATTTATGATAAGACATACTTTCCTATAAAAAATTTTAACCGAAATTTCAGGTTACAAAAAAAATCATACTTTCTAGGAGATCACCCATCCTCACACTACTCTCAAACAGGCACGCTTAACTTCAAACTTCTTATGGGATCTCGTTCACCTGAACCAATTTGATTTTTCTCTTTTATTTTGTCTTAAGTTTCTTTTCCAAGGTTTAATGAACCCTTTGGATCACCCAGAAGTTGTAAATTTCCAAATTGCTTGTTCCCATATGATCGGGTTTGTAAACCGACTCATTTTTCTTACTCGGTTCGACCGGTTCTTTTCCCGATTTTCCTTAACTCGAAAGTGTGGGGTTTACAACTCTCCCCTCCTTTTAGGAGTTTTGTCTTCAAAACTTAGTTAACATCCTTGCATGAGCAATCATTTCCTTTGATGCCCCTTTGGTGTTTGTTTAAGATATAAACTTTTCTCTCGGCCTTGAAATTAGTCCATTTTACAACCTTCACTTAAGAAATTCCTTTTCGTTAATAATATTTACTCCCTCCATGGAGTTTGTCATAACTAGACATACCTTACCTTAGGGTATGTTCTTAGATTTTATCTCTCTCTTTGCTTAGAGCAACATTCTTCCCCTTGAGGTCCTATACTCAAGATTGAGAATTCCAAGATAACTAACCATTTTCGTGTCTAGTTAATCGCTTGATCATTGAAACACGTAGCTCGTCGTCCTATAAAGCATTTCGTACTTATTTCCACGGATATCTTTATCACCACCTTTTCATCCCATTTAGACTCTTCCTCCATTTGTTGTCTATTATAACTTCGGTCCAAATTGTTATATTTGACCACGTCATACTTATTAGCCGACTCTTCCTTACTTTTAGTCATATTCTCCTCAGGTTGTTGGGCTTACATGACCTTACAACATGGCATTTTCTAGGACTCGTCTCTGTCCATTTGATTTCTAGAACATCTCTTGAAGTGTCTCTCTTAGCGTTTAGACCTTTTAGAGATCGTATAACTTCATTCCTCTTTTCTTTTGATAGTATTCCTCAACTATCCTTTTTTTTTTTACCATTATTAACTCCACTTACTCAATTGTGTTAGTTCTCCTTACCCACTCGTTCCTTTTCGACTTCCTTATCGAGTATTTTCGGTTCCAATTAATTAAATTCCCAGATGTTTTACCGACATGCTGGGTTTCATCCTTTCTTAGATCCATCATCATTCCCAATGATATACTCTACTCAAGGGTTTTCCTTTGGCCTTAATCCCCTCTGATTTGTTCGCAACCATTTCACAATTCTTTATTTTTCTAGTTCAATCGTTTGGGCAGCTGTATCACTCGTTCTTCATGCCCATCCTATTGTCCATCATTGAGTGTAGTCTTTACTACATCTCATTCCTTCTAAGGGTTTTATTTATTCTATTTGGTTATCTGTCGTTATTAGTTTTCCTCTTTCTACTTGGTTCTCCTGTTCCCTCCAAATAGGTCAGCCTGGGCTATAACGATACTTCCTTTCTTGGAAACCCTTCTTAGGACCTTATTTTTCCTTGGTATTCGACTTTTCCATCTCAACCAACATTTCATTTGTGAGCTTATCGTTCCTTCTATTTTGGTTGGTTCCATTTCCTCTCAATTGGGATACACATGTCTTTTCGGGGCTTCCTTCCTTTGTAGAATTCTTTCCCTTTCTTTGGATATTCCTTTTTACATTTGGGGGATTTCTACTCTTGATGTTGTCTTCTCCTGTTTACCTTTACTCCTCAGGTCTTGCAGGACATCTTTTATACTCTATCCGCATCCTCATTCATACCCAATACATGTCTATTTCCTTAGGGAGCGTACCAATCTTCCTTGTTTCAAGATTTATTGATCATTATGTGAGAAGCATGCCTATTTCTTTCTTGGCTTGAGTTTGGATGTTAATTTGGCCTTTTTGTCCCTTTAAGGATTTCTTTAATCCTTCTCTTTCAGAGTATTTGACCTTTCCGCCTCTCTTCCTTGTCGGAACTTACATCATAGTTCTTCTGCATATTAGCTGGTTAACTGCCCCACCTCCATCAGCCCCTTGGTTTAGGTCTTCTTAGGGCAGTTGTCTTCTTGAGTGCTCATGTCATTAATGTCATCTCACTGACCTTGTTAGGGTGTATTCCTTCTTAGGGTGTCATTTATTCTCCTTGACCCTATTTGACTTCATTACTTTTTCCAAGGTGATTCATTCCAATACATCCCGTTATTTGGCTCTATCACTCTTCCAAGGCAGGTCATAATTGGCCTCCAATACATCCTTCCATCAAGACGTTTCTAACGGTGGGTCAGTGCCTTGCACTTCACGTTATGTCCATCTACCAATTCAATGATTCCTTCAAGGTACTTAGTTGTATGCATCCCTCTAGAGTTCCCTTTCCCAACGTATTCCTTCTCTTCTTCACTCTCATTGTGCCCTTCTCTAGAGTTTCCAGAGAACGTTTCTCTGTGTTTGCCACTTATGAGAGGGTTTTAGATATACTTCCCATGTACCTTATCCCTACTCTTGAGGTATCTTTCTCGGGTTGACCTTCTTAAGAAGAAATTTAAATTTTGCATTTATCTCATCATTTCTTGACCTCTTGGTGAACCGCTTACTTAGCCAACTCCATGGTTTCGGTCTCCAGTCCTTCGTGGCCTTTGAGGAGTTATTGCCCTAAATTTATGAGGTGTGAAACACCCCTTCTTTCCTTACACCTATAATAGTTTATCTTGGTACTTGTCCTTAGTAGGGTTGGGCACTTCTTCAGGTAATGTCTCAATCGTTCATACTTGTAATAGGTTATTCCTTTACATGGATTGTTGTGGTCCCTTCTTTCCTTCAAGTAGGGCATTTCCAGGGTTACTATTGGTTTGGTGCTCTACCGTTCTTTGAATCTGATCACTTTGACAGTTTTCTTACTGAATCTCCTTTGCTAAAGGGTCATGGTAAGAGTCTTCCTAGGTTTCTTAATTCCCTGATTCATCTTCCATAACCGAGATGTAACTTTTCCTTAGTTTACAGGATAGTGTGGGTTTGCTTTATTTTCCTTAGGTCATATTCCCAACAAGATTGCATCATCAGGAGAGAGAGTTTTGAGAATTTGAGTATTTTATTAATAGGTGGATACAAAAGATTAGGCTTTCAGCCCTATCATATGAAATGGTTGCAAAATAACTAAGTAGCTATGGAATTCTTGATAAACGTCTTCCTCCATACTTAGAGTTGTGCCACTGATAGGTCCTAGCACCATTCTCCAGGATACTTCCCCATTTGATCTTTTGACATTTCAGCCCGGTCTCAAGCATTTGGGAAGCTTCTAGGGTTGTCTCCCCACGGAGGTAGGGTGTTGAGTAGAGCCATTCCAAGTTTTCTTGGTTCCTCTCCTAGGAGCCATCTGAAAATTTTAGGATAAATCCTAGTAGTTACTATATTTTCTAGTCTTGATTATTTATTTGAGGAAACAACCTCTGATACCACTCTAGTTGTCACACCCCAACCCAATTTGGTTGGATCCCCGTGATCAACCTGCCACTCTCCCGGTTTATTAAAGGGTTTCCCCTTATTGTAAACCGTAAAGAGTAAGACGTCCTTTAACATGCACCTTTTCCTGGAATAGTATAATCAAAACTACATGAAATTTAAAACTTTACATACCTGTCTTACTGGCATCTTAGTTGACGATCTTTAAGGGTAGGCTCTTCGGGATTTCCTAAAAGGGATATAAGGGAGTGGGTGAGTACAACTACTTAGTGAATGGGATTCAAATCTTTTGACTAAAAAAACATTTATATGGAGTGTGCTAGACTCCTTTCTTTTAAAAAATTCATTCATTTCAAAATTTGGATTTTTCTATTATTTCTTAGTAACCACGATGTGTCATCACCCAACACACATCCTTCATCATGAAGGTTACACACATTCGCAAGTTAGTATCACTACTAATCCCGCTAGTGGCTTCAGAGCGACTTTTCCTTCCACCCGGATAGAAGCACGACTACTTCTACCATGGGAATAAGTGGATGTACACGACATCTGACCCACAATCCCGAAATCACTTCTTCATGTCTGTATGAGGACAGAGACCTCATCTCGTCCCCACCCTGGTCTCATGCACTAGGTGCTACTCCAAATTTTGCACAGACACCTGGAACGACAATTTGCCCTTATACTCACCGGGTCGTCTAGGACCCTTAGGACACATCACTACCCCTCATGGGCGTCTTGATGATTTCGTACTCATAGTGCATGCACAAACAATATTTTCTTATCAAGCCATGTAATATGTGGTGCCCTTGGTCCAACGGCTCCGACTCTCAACTCAACCCGCAGTTATTTATCTTGACTAGTCTGTCGACCTGTCATGTCGTACTGCCACTAGTTGACTAAGCATGTCGGTCCTATCTTGGTACCATGGCCAAACAATTCACTTTATTAAGTTTTATAGCACATATATCATGTTCATTTACGAGCTCCGGCTCATGCCAACTGGCCTTGGGCCCACTGTACGAGATTTTTCAAAAATCTGGGCAATCTAGCCCTCAAGTTCCAAAACCGAGGCCCCCGGCCTATAAGAGCTATTCAAGCTCTCGTCAAGAAGGTCTCCCAAATAGTTTAAGCATTTGCACACAGTCAGAGGAGAACACTTCTGACAAAATAGGTTTTCACTTTCCATTATACCAATTGGTATAAGGACATCTCTGTTCATAACCGATGAACGGGTTTTCAACTTCCTTCGAGGAAGTCTCATCATACCAACCGGGTATGATCTACTTACAACCGGTAAGTAGTTTTTCTGCATAATTTTCACATCACTTTCTCTAAGTGTTGATGATTAAAATACCACTAAATAGTGGGTTTTTTTATACCGAGGTACTTATCATCCCCAACCGGGTATGATATAAAATCTCACTCACAATCGGTAAGTGGTTTTTAACTTTAAGTTGTGCTTATCATCCCAACCGAGTATGATGTTAGTAAACCCACTCAACCGTTAATGTCGTGAATTTCACTAGACCGGTTCTTGGTATTCACGCGAGCTTGTCCTTGCTGGCGTTCCCGGTATTTCATGTTCCTACACGATATGAACATCTTGGTTCATTATCCTTCGGCCTAATCGCCTTCATTCATTCCAAATGAATGAGAAAGTCAAACTTTCATTTATTTGCAATTAGGTCTCTAAAGTTATTTCTCTTTAACTTTAAGTCCCAAATGCCGGTTTTTCCTCAAATTGAGTCCCAAATGTATATCTACTCATTCTCAAGGTAGAAGTGGACGTACTTCTATCTTTGATGCCACAAGTGGGTGCAGTTGACGTGCTACCCTACGAATGTGTGTTTCCTTCATGATGAAGGGCGTGTGTTGGTTGATAAATACACCCATATTGATTGAGGATTGAGAAATGGATATAAAAACTAAAATTTCAAGAATGAGATATTTTAAAGAAATTAAAAAGTCTGACACACTCCAATTTAAAAACCATTTTATTGAAACTTCATTTTTTTTAATACCCATTCACTGAGTTGTAGAAACTTACCCACCCTTTTTATCCCTTTTCAGAAAATAGAGAAATGACTAGGGATAACATAAAGCCTTACCATCTATCAGGTATGCTTAATTTTTCTTAAGCTTGCATTTTATTTGATAAATGTTATTATAAGAAACAAGGTTGAAATTATGACTAGCTCCTCTTGAATAAAAGAAGGGGGGAGGGGGAGAACCCCTCTTAAATCAAGAGAAGTGGCGCATTGTTCACGGGGATCCGACCAAACCGGGTTGTGGCATGACAACTATCGTGCTTCTTGAGTTCACGCCATTGCTGATCTAGTATATCTTGTTGGCCGTGAACTTGAGAATTGAAAAGAGTCTCCAATTGTTGCCAAGATTGAGTGGCTATAGTGGCTCCAATAACCTGTAGGTTAACTTGAGTTGTTAAACATGCAATAATAGTAGTGAGGCAAAACTTATCATGAGTTTCCCAAACTTCGAATTTTGGGTTTGACAACTGGTAGTGATGAATTGAGGGGGTGCATGTAATGAGCTATTGGCATATCCAAGGAGTCGGTATGCTTGCAGTAGGTGACTCATATTTTTCCTCCATAGATAGTAGTTTGAATTGTCCAGCTTAATCGGAAGTGTAGGAAGAAAGGCTTGTAGTGACATGGTAAAGGATGCAGAGCTCATTGTAACTTATTATTTGATGCAGATGACAAAAATCTTAGAGGGGGGGGGGGAGGAGAGAGAGAGAGAGAACCCCTCTTAAATCAAGAGAAGCGGCACATTGTTCACGGCGATCTGACCAAACTGGGTTGTGGCATGACAACTATCGTGCTTCTTGAGTTCACGCCATTGCTGATCTAGTATATCTTGTTGACCGTGAACCTGAGAATTGAAAAGAGTCTCTAATTGTTGCCAAGATTGAGTGGCTATAGTGGCTCCAATAACCTGTAGGTTAACTTGAATTGTTAAGCATGCAATAATAGTAGTGAGGCAAAACTTATCGTGAGTTTCCCAAACTTCGAATTTTGGGTTTGACAACTGGTAGTGATGAATTGAGGGGGTGCATGTAATGAGCTATTGGCATATCCAAGGAGTTGGTATGCTTGCAGAAGGTGACTCATATTTTTCCTCCATAGATAGTAGTTTGAATTGTCCAGCTTAATCGGAAGTGTAGGAAGAAAGGCTTGTAGTGACACGGTAAAGGATGCAGAGCATCCTCCATAGATATTGTTTGATGCAGATGAAAAAAATCTTAGAAGGACTAAGAAGGATTGTTTGAAGGGAAAGAATGCCCGATGAATAAGTCTCAGGTGAGATTGATATGAAAAAACCTACTCTAATACCATGAAAAAACTTGTAGAATGAAAAGGCTTGTAGAAGAATTGAGAGTAAGGTGATAGAAGAATTCGACATGCTTTCTATTGATCATTTGTGTAAAACCCGCCCTTTTGAGCTAAGGAAAACCAGGAAAAGAACCGGTCAAACCAAGTGAGGATTCAGAACCGGTTCACAAACCCGATTATTTCTGAACGGGCAAGTTGGGAATTTACAACTCTCAGGTGATCCAAATGGTTAATTAAACCTTGGAAAAGAAAATTAAGACAAATTAAAAAATAAAAACTAAAGTGGTTCACGTGAACTAGATTCCATAAGAACTTTAAAGTTAAGTGTGTTTGCCTTAGAGTAGTGTGAGGATGGGTGACCTCCTGGGAAGTATGAATTTTTTTGTAACCCGAAATTTCGATAAAAAAATTTGTATGTACGCTTTATCTTAAATAACCAATAATTTAATATCTAAATTAAATTATTGGAATTAATACAAATAATTTAATACCGAAATTAAATTATTAGAATTAATACTAAAATTAAATTATTGGAATTAATTCCAATAATTTATGGTAATATTAAAGAGGTCATCCCCATTTCATTCTCCTCACACCTGAACACTTCTCTCTCTCTCACTACTGCTCCATTTCCCGGTAAAGCTCGAACCAGAGCTTCGACTTGAACAAAGGTCGGGCTCTTTAGAACCGGGGAGAAGACATATATTTGATAGCAAACTCTAGTCAATACGAGAATCGTTGGAGAAGCGCCGACATGATAGAATAGTGAAGCAGCTCCGATGGACCGAAGCTGCCCTATTTCGGCCAAGCTAAAATCAGCCATTTCAAGCCCTGCTTAGGCCAATCCAAGCCCTCCCAACACTTCCTCAGCCTTTCCACGGCCGAATTAGGACCGAAAGGTAGGCCAATTTGGCTCCCCTTTATAATTTTTGATTGGTGCTAGAGAGAGAGTCGATCGAATTTCAATGACGAAATTCTAATCCAATTCTGCATCAATTGATGTGATTCATGATTTTAGGATGAACCTCAAGATGAGATCTATCTGTCCAGATTGAAAGCTCGAACCGTCGTGCCTTCATCGGTGAGTAATCGAAGCTTTCTCTCTCTATAGTTCGTTTTCCGATGAAGCTCCGTTTGAGCTCGTCCCGGCATTAAAACTTGCGATTCACATTTCTGAAGAATCGTATGAACATGTAGAAACTCAATTTCAACTTCAATTTGAACAATTAGAAATGTTTGATAGGTCGATTTGATGAAATAAACTTCGGATGTGTTAAGAAGTTGGAATTGGGGGAAATTTGGGGATTTTCGAAATTCAAAGGACCAAAATGAAATTTTATGAAATTGAGGGTCAATTGGGCATGAAAACAATGTTAGAGGACCAATTGAGGAATTTTGAAATTTTTGGGGCAAAATTTGCCATTTTTGTAAAAGAAGGGCAAAATGGTAATTTTGGAAAAGTTGGAGGACCAAATTGGAAATTTGAGAAATTAAACCCCTTTTTGTGAAATGGAATAAATTGAGGTCCTATGATAAATTTTAGAAGTTTCGGGACTCAATTTGAGGAAAAACCGGTATTTGAGACTTAAAGTTAAAGAGAATTAACTTTAGGGACCTAATTGCAAATAAATGAAAGTTTGACTTTCTCATTCATTTGGAATGAATGAAGGCGATTAGGCTGAAGGATAATGAACCAAGATGTTCATATCGTGTAGGAACACGAAATACCGGGAACGCCAACAAGGACAAGCTCGTGTGAATACAAAGAACCAGTCTAGTGGAATTCACGGCATTGACGGGTGAGTGGGTTTACTAACATCATACCCAGTTGGGATGATGAGCACAACTTAAAGATAAAAACTATTTACCTATTGTGAGTGAAAATTTTATATCATACCCGGTAGGGGATGATAAGTACCTCGGTATAAAAACCCACTGTTTAGTGGTATTTTAATCATCACCACTTAGAGAAAGTGATGTGAAAATTATGCGAAAAAAACTACTTACCGGTTGTAAGTAGATCATACCCGGTTGGTATGATGAGACTTCCTCAAAGAAAGTTGACAACCCGTTCATTGGTTATGAATGGAGATGTCCTTATACTGGTTGGTATAATGGATAGTGAAAACCTATTTTGTCGGAAGTGTTCTCCCCTAACTGTGTGTCAATACTTAAACTATTTGGGAGACCTTTTTGACGGGAGCTCGAATAGCTCTGATAGGCCAGGGGCCTCGATTTTGGAACTTGGGGACTAAATGCCAGATTTTGAAAATCTCGTACAGTGGGCCTAAGGCCAGTTGGCATGAGCAGGAGCTCGTAAACGAATATGATATATGTGCAATAAAACTTAATAAGTGAATTATTTGGCCATGGTACCAAGATAGGACCGACATGCTCAGTCAACTAGCAGCAGTGCGACATGACAGGTCGACGGACTAGTCAAGACAAACAGTTGCAGGTTGAGTTGAGAGTCGGGGCCATTGGACTAATGGCACCACAAATTACATGGAAATATAAGAAAACATTGTTTGTGCATGCACTATGAGTACGAGATCATCAAGATGCCCATGAGGGGTAGTGATGCGTCCTAAGGGCACTGGACGACCTGGTGGCTATAAGGGCAGTTCGTCGTTCCGGGTGTCTGTGCGAAATCTGGAGTAGCACCAAGCGCATGAGACCGGGGTGGGGACAGGATGAGGTCTCTGTCTTCATACGACACGAAGAAGTGATTTTGGGATTGTGGGTTGGATGTCACGTACATCCAGTCATTCCCAGGGTAGAAGTGGTCGTACTTCTATCCGGGTGGCAGGAAAAGTCGCTCCGAAGCCACTAGCGGGTTTAGTAGTGATACTGACTTGCGAATGTGTGTAACCTTCATGATGAATGATGTGTGTTGGGTGATGACACACTGTGGTATCTAAGAATTAATGGAAAATTTTGAATTTTTAAATGAAGGGATTTTTTAAAACAAAGGAGTCTCACACACTCCATATAAATGTTTTTCTTAAAAGTCAAAAGCTTTTAAAAACCCATTCACTGAGTAGTCGTACTCACCCCCTCCCTTATATCCCTTTTAGGAAATCCCGAAAAGCCTTCCCTTAAAAACCGTCAACTAAGATGCCTGTAAGACAGGTATGTAAAGTTTTAAATTTTATGCAGTTTTGATTATGCTATTCCAGGAAAAAGGTGCAGGTTAAAGGACGCCTTACTTTTTTTGGTTTACAATAAGGGGAAACCTTTTAATAAACCGGGAGAGTGGCGGGTTGATCACGGGGATCCGACCAAACCGGGTCGGGGCGTGACAATTTGTCTATATTTTATACAATTTTGATATGATAAAAGACAAAATAAACTAAAGACAATATTGTACAATTTCTATTACAACAAATACAATGGTGAAGCATATAGAGGTGGTGTGTACTGCCATTTGTATCATGGAAGAGTTGGCTTGGGGGTGGTGGTACCCTCTAACTCATAACATATTTTCTCTTCCTTATATATTAATTTATCTTTTTCAATTATAAATCTAATAGTTTTGTATATGATAGATGTTATGTTAATATATGTAAAACACGATATATTTGATATGATAATAGTATGATAAATGGACTTATTTACTATCTTACTATATTGATACAGTATGTTATAGAATTTATCACCTTTAAATTTTCCAACCTTATCATTTGAATTAGAAAAAAATATTACAACCCAAAAAGCTTGTATCATGCAATAATTCTAAAATATATTTTTTTATAATACACTCTCTTCTTTCCTACATATTTCTATCCCAAAAACTACTTGGATTCAAGAGATCTAAACTTAAAATTTGAAATTGTGTGGTTCAATATCTTTGAAGAAATGCTAAATAAAACTATATCATCAACTTATAATATCAAAACTATAAATTAGGAATTCCATTGTAAGTGTTTTGGACCAAATTATGATTTTGAAACTATAAACACCGCACTTTTGAGTTAAGGAAAATCGGGAAAGAACCGGTCAAGCCGAGTAAGAAAATCGAGCCGGTTTACAAACCCGATCATTTGGGAACAAGCAATTTGGAAATTTACAACTTGCGGGTGATCCAAAGGGTTCATTAAACCTTGGAAAAGAAATTTAAGACAAATTAAAAGGCAAAAACTGAATTGGTTTAGGTGAAAAGAATCCATAAGAACTTTGAAGTTAAGCGTGCTTGCTTGAGAGTAGTGTGAGGATGGGTGACCTCCTAGGAAGTATGATTTTTTTGTCACCCGAAATTTCGGTCAAAACTTTTTATGCGAACGTATGCCTTATCATAAATAACCATAAATTAATATATATTTAATTATTATAATTAATTTAATAATACCAATAATTTAATACCGAAATTAAATTATTAGAATTAATTTAATAATTCCAATAATTTAAAGAGGTCATCCCCATTCATTCTCCTCATACTCGAACACTTCTCTCTCTCTATACTGCTCTATTTCTAGTTGAAGCTTAAACCAGAGCTTCGACTTGAAAATTTTTCTTAACCTCGGAAGGAGAGGTCAGGCTCTTTAGAACCGGGTAGAAGTCAGCTATCTGATAGCAAACTCCAGTCAATCCGAGAATCACTAAAGAAGTGCCGACATGATAGAATAGTGAAGCAGCTCCAACGGGCCAAAGCTGCCCTATTTTGGTTGAGTTGAAATTGGCCATTTTGAGTCCTACTTAGGCCAAAGCAAGCCTTCCCAACACTTCCTCCGCCCTCCTACGGCCAAATTAGGACTGAAAGGTAAGCCAATTCGGCTCCAGTCTACAATTTCCCGCCGGTGTTACAGAGAGAACCGGCAGAATTTCAATGATGAAATTCTAACTCAATTCGGCATCAATTGATGAGATTCTTAATTCTAGGATTATCCTCAAGATGAGAGTTATCTGCCAGATCGAAACTCGAATCGTCGTGCCCTCACCAGCGAGAAATCGAAGCTTTCTCTCTCTACAATCTGTTTTCCGGTGAAGCTCCGTTTGAGCTCGTTCCGGCGTTAAAATCTAAGATTTCAAAGTTCCTTATAATCGTATGAACATGTAACTCCAACTTCAACAATTAGAGGTGTTTGATCGGTCAATTTGATGAAATCAAATTCGTTAGTGTTGAAGAGTTGAAATTGGGGGAAATTTGGGGATATTCGAAATTCGAAGGACCAAAATGAGATTTTATGAAATTGAGGGCCAAATGGGCATGAAAATAATGTTGGAGGACCAATTGATAAATTTTAGAATTTTTGGGGTAAAACTTACCAGATTTGTAAAGGAAGGGCAAAATGGTAATTTTGGAAAAGTTGGAGGACCAAATTGGAAATTTGATAAATTAATCCCTTTTTAGTGAAATGGAATAAATTGAGATCCTATGATAAATTTTAGAAGTTTTAGGACTCAATTTGAGGAAAAACCGGTATTAGGGACTTAAAGTTAAAGAGAAATAACTTTAGGGACCTAATTGCAAATAAATGAAAGTTTGACTTTCTCATTCATTTGGAATGAATGAAGGCGAGTAGGCCAAAGGATAATGAACCGAGATGTTCATATCGTGTAGGAACACGAAGTACCAGGAACGCCAACAAGGGCAAGCTCGCGTGAATACAAAGAACCGGTCTAGTGGAATTCACGACATTAACGGGTGAGTGAGTTTACTAACATCATACCCAGTTGGAATGATGAGCATAACTTAAAGATAAAAACCACTTACCGGTTGTGAGTGGAAATTTTATATCATACCTGGTAGGGGATGATAAGTGCCTTGGTATAAAAGCCCACTGTTTAGTGGTATTTTAATCATCACAACTTAGAGAAAGTGATGTGAAAATTATGCGAAAAAACTACTTATCTGTTGTAAGTAGATCATCAAGAGTTGAACTTCCGACCAAGAAAACTATTTTTGCACGAAACTGATTTTTGGCATATTTCCTCCATTGTAATTATTTGAAAACACATTTGGTACATGTTTTCAAATAAGATATGCGTATCCTTGGTCAATGGTCAATCAACCTCAGCGATGATTGACCAATGGGAGAGTCACACGTATCCCAGTCAACAGTTAAGGTCGGACGAGCCCTGTTAGCGAAAATCGACCAATGGGGATCCGACACGTGGCGGAGGTGCTACGTCGGCATCCGACTAGGACGACTGACCAATCACGAGCTAACACCTGGCAGTGTCACATCGGATGACCTCGTCTAATCAAAAGCTGACATGTGGCACTAGCACTATGCGTCATGAGGAAAATCTGATGCATTTAAACCAACCAATTAGAAAGCACCACGTGTTATGGTCAACGATCAAGAGGGACTAGTCAACAGCCATGTAGGAAGGAACGACCAATGGGAGGTTGTCACATGTCCGATCATCAAGTCAAAGGCTAACTTGGCTAGTAATGGGGATGCTACATCAGTAAAACCAACCAATCACGTTATGCCACGTGGCAAGCCGACACGAAGCTCATACACGCACCATAGTGTCATCTTCCTCAGCTAGTTGACAGGGAGAAGGGGATAAGGATGAGGAAGAAAGTCTCCGGCAACTTGGAAAAAGCTCTGATCCAATCATCGATGAGCGAGGCGAGGGCCGAGTCTTACACCAGCTAGTAGCTCGAACAGTTGTCGAGCTCCCTATATAAAGAGCACTCCTCCCCTTGCATTCCCCATCCCACGAGCGATCGAAGAAGAAGCAGAGGTCCATTTTTTTATGAAGCTTAAATCAGAACTTCGACGATGAGCTTTTTCTCAACCTCTAAAGCCCTTCTCAGTGCCATTGGAACTGGGAAGAAGTCCTTTACACAACTGCCACTCCAATTCGGTCTAAGGACCACCACCCGAGCTCCGATGAGCTCAAACAGGACCGTTGCTCCTTCAAATGAGAAGGAGCCAAGTACCTCGAGTTGCACCCTGGCCCCAGGCAGCTAAACTGACCCTTCCTTAGCCTCCCCCACTCACACTAGACCCTCTACCACCCATGAGGTAAGCCAATTCCGCCCTATGTCATCAGAATTTTGAAGTTGTAGAGGCTAACTCAACTGAACTTCTCTCATAAAATTCATGATGCTCCCGCAGGCAATTGGCCAGCAAGTTGATCCTAGAAGTACCCCTTGGAGGAACACTAGCTACCCAAATTAAGAGCTCCAACTGTCGTCCCCTCACCAGTAAGGAAGTCGAGCTTTCTCTCTCTACAACCTTTTTCAACAAAGCTCCGTTGAGCTCAAATCAACACCGATTCAGGTGATTCAAAGGCCAAAATGATCATGGGGAGACGGGGGGACCAATTATGTCACGCCTCAACTCGGTTTGGTCAGATCCCCGTGATGAACCCGCCACTCTCCCAGTTTATTAAAGGGTTTCCCCTTATTATAAACCATAAAGAGTAAGGCGTCCTTTAAACTTGCACCATTTCCTCGATAGTATAATCAAAACTGCATTAAATTTTAAACTTTACATACTTGTCTTACAGGCTTCTTAGTTGATGGTCTTTAAGGGTAGGCTTTCCGAGATTTCCTGAAAGGAATATAAGGGAGGGGGTGAGTACGACTACTCAGTGAATGGGTTTTCAAAGGTCTACTTTTAACTTTTAAGAAAAAAGAAACATTTATATGGAGTGTGCCAGACTTTTTTTTTTTCAAAAATCCCTTCATTTAAAAATTCAGGTTTTTCTATCATTTCTTAGTTACCATGATGTGTCATCACCTAACACACATCATTTATCATGAAGGTTACACACATTCGTACATCAGTATCACTACTGAACCCGCTAGTGGCTTTGGAGCAACTTTTCCTGCCACCCGAATAGAAGCACGACTACTTCTACCCTGGGAATGAGTGGATGTACATGACATCTGACCCACAATCCCAAAATCACTTCTTCGTGTTCGTATGAAGACAGAGACCTCATCCCGTCCCCACCCCGGTCTCATGCACTTGGTGCTACTCCAAATTTTGCACAGACACCTGGAACGACGATCTGCCCTTATACTCACCGGGTCGTCTAGGGCCCTTAGGACACATCACTACCCCTCATGGGTGTCTTGATGATCCCATACTCATAGTGCATGCACAAACAATGTTTTCTTATCAAGCCATGTAATATGTGGTGCCCTTGGTCCAATGGCCCCGACTCTCAACTCAACCTGCAGTTGTTTGTCTTGACTAGTCTGTCGACCTGTCATGTCGCACTACCGCTAGTTAACTGAGCATGTCGGTCCTATCTTGGTACCATGGCCAAACAATTCACTTTATTAAGTTTTATGGCACATATATCATGTTTATTTACGAGCTCCTGCTCATGCCAACTAGCCTTGGGCCCACTATATGAGATTTTTCAAAAATCTGGGCAATCTAGTCCTCAAGTTCCAAAATCGAGGCCCCCCGCCTATAAGAGCTATTCGAGCTCCCATCAAGAAGGTCTCCCAAATAGTTTAAGCGTTGGCACACAGTTAAGGGAGAACACTTCCGACAAAATAGGTTTTCACTATCCATTATACTGGTTGGTATAAGAACATCTCCGTTCATAACCGATGAACGAGTTTTCAACTTTCTTCGAGAAAGTCTTATCATACCAATCGGGTATAATCTACTTACAATCAGTAATTAGTTTTTCAGTAAATTTTTCACATCACTTCCTCTAAGTAGTGATGATTAAAATACCACTAAACAGTGGGTTTTTATACCGAGACAGTTATCATCCCCAACCGGGTATAATATATAATCCCACTCACAACCGGTAAGTGGTTTTTAATTTTAAGTTGTACTCATCATCCCAACCGGGTATGATGTTAGTAAACTCACTTACTCGTTAATGCTGTGAATTCCACTAGATCGGTAATTTGTATTCACGCGAGCTCGTCCATGTTGGCGTTCCTGGTACTTCGCATTCCTACACGATATGAACATCTCGGTTCATTATCCTTCGGCCTAATAGCCTTCATTCATTCCTAATGAATGAGAAAGTCAAACTTTCATTTATTTGAAATTAGGTCCCTAAAGTTATTTCTCTTTAACTTTAAGTCTCTAATACTGGTTTTTCCTCAAATTGAGTCCCGAAACTTTTAAAATTTATTATAGGACCTCAATTTATTTCATTTCACAAAAATGGGTTTTAATTTCCAAATTTCCAATTTGGTTCCCCAATTTCCCCCCAATTCCAACTTCTTAATACAACCGAATTTGATTTCATCAAATTGACCGATCAAACGTTTCTAATTGTTGAAATTGAGTTTCTACATGTTCATACGATTCTTTAGCAATGTGAATCGCAATTTTTAACATCGGGACGAGCTCAAACGGAGCTTCACTGGAAAATGAACTATAGAGAGAGAAAGCTTCGATTACTCACCGATGAAGGCACGACGGTCCGAGCTTTCGATCTGGGCAGACAACTCTCATCCTAAGTTTCATCCTAAAATCAAGAATCACATCAATTGATGCCGAATTAAGTTAGAATTTTATCATTGAAATTTTGTCAATTCTCTCTCTACCACCAGTCGGAAATTGCAAAGGGGAGTTGAATTGACTTACCTTTCAATCCTAATTCGGCCGTGTGAGGGCTGAGGAAGTGTTGGGAAGGTTTGGTTTAGCCTGAGGAGGGCTCGAAATGGCCAATTTCAGCTCGACCGAAACAGGGCAGCTTCGGTCCGCCGGAGCTGCTTCACTGTTCCATCATGCCGGTGCTTCTCCAGCGATTCTTGGATTGACTGGAGTTTGCTAGCAGATAGTTGTCTTCTTCCCGATTCTAAAGAGCTCGACCTCTCCTTCTAAGTTCTTATGGGATATTGTTCACCTGAACCAATTTGGTTTTTCTCTTTTATTTTGTTTTAAGTTTCTTTTCCAAGATTTAATGAACCCTTTGGATCACCCAAAAGTTGTAAATTTCCAAATTGCTTGTTCCCATATGATCGAGTTTGTATACCAACTCGTTTTTCTTACTCGGTTTGACCGGTTCTTTTCCCAATTTTCCTTAACTCAAAAGTGCGGGGTTTATAAATTAGCAGCATGATAGGGGGCAATTTCCCAAGTTTGGGTGGTCAATTTGATGAATTCAAGATTTGGGGATCAAAATGTAATGAATTGGGGGAAATTTGGTTAAATTAGGGAATTTTGGAAATTTGGGACCAAATTGTAATTTAAAAGAAATTGGAGGATTTTCATGAAATTAACTCTCGATTAAAGACCAATTGGCCAATTTGAGAAAATTGGGGGCTAATTGGTAAATTTTGAAAATTTAAGGATCAATTGGTAATTTTGGAAAAGTTTAAAGTCAATTGGAAATTTTGGAAAAGTTAAGAACCCTGGAGGGATAATTGGAGATCCTAGGGACCTAACTTGAAAGAAAATTTAAACAGCCTTCGTGTCAGGACTTCTCGCATGAGTATGTTCGAACCCTGTAGGGACACATCGAACTGGAACGCACATGAAAAGGCACGACCATAACGGGAAGTACAACCGAGGCAAACTAGCCTTGTTTATCAGGTGAGTGAAAATTTCTAATATTGGTTCTAGTTGGGACGATGACCATGCCCTTAAAATTGAAAACTATTTTTTCCCAGAAATTCGCCTTCTCTGACTAGGTGACTCTACTTAAAAGATTTGGGAGACAATTCTGGTAGATGACTCAAGTGAGCGCAAGGCCAATGGGCACGGGCATAGGCCTGTAGAGACATTTGAATAACGAGTCCATTAAGACTTCCAAAATGGATAATTGTGTGTTTTAACCACCAAGCCAAGTGTAAGTCGTTGGACTAAGTAGCTTCACACCAAAGCCAAGTTATTGAACCTATTGGGTTGATGCGCATGGGGCCGAAGTCAAGCCAACGGACCCTTGGAGCCGGTGGGCCACAAACGATGGCTATAATAAATAAAAATCCTTGATTGTGCATGCATGAGATGCGTGACCATCGAGACGCCCGATATGGGGTAGTGGTGGTTCCAAGGGCTATTGGATGATTTAGGAAGCATAAAGGCAGATTGTCCTCCAGTATGTCGAGAAGCTCTTGGAGCTTCCTGGGCATAGAGATCGAGGAAATAGAGGGAAAGAGGTCTCATCCCACAAAGTGGACATGAAGTATGAATAGGGTTTGAGGGACAAACACGTGATGTCCACTCAAACTCAAGGTAGAGGCTGCAAACCTTTATCAGGGTGGACAGTAAAGGTGCTCCGATCTACAAGTGTATCGGTCAGGTACTATTATGCAAACGTGTAATTCCTTTCTATGATAGAAAGGGCGTGTGATTGTGTACCAACCCGATAAGGGGTAGAAAATGAAATACCACTAACATGACGACACATAAATAAGTACAACCCTAAGATTTGTCGCACTCACTAAGTCGTGAAACTCATTCCCCTCTCATTAACCTTTTTCAGGAAGGAATAAGACCTCCTCCGAGTCTTTTATGTCAAACCTCGAACCATGTACAAATTTTATTTTTAGTTTTATGTAATGTTCTTCCAGGAAACATAACAGGTAATGTGCATGACTCTTCCCGACCTAGGGGAGGAACCACTCGAGGTCCAGGAGAGTGGCGGGTTGATCATGGGGTTCCGACCTAATCGGTTGGGGCATGACACGTGGCATCCTCTGATTGGCTGATTTAAATAAGTATGATTTCCCTCCTCACATACTGTGTCACTGCCACGTGTCAGCCTTCGATTGGCTGAGACCATATGTGGTTCCGCCACGTGTTGACCTCTGATTGGCTAAGACGATCCAACGTAGCACATTTACCACATGTCAACTTCTCATTGGTTAACCCGACTAACAAGGCTCCTCCTCAATTGACTTTTGACTAAGGACACACGTCGCTCTCCTATTGGTTGGTCGCCGGTGATGTGGACTTTCTTTCGTGTGACTGCTAACCGATGACACATGTTATGCTCTAATTGGTAAGTGCTTCTAAGCGTTGACCGAGCCCTGATTGGATGTGTTTTGCCATGCATTGTGTGCTGATTGGTCACACATGCTGAGTGGGTGCTAACCTGGAAAGTGGTCCGTTGACCAGCTGAACTGTTGACCGGTTTGGTCAGATTAGATTCGGTGACCTGAAATTGAAAATCGGTCGGTTTAGGCCCATTTCGGCTGATTTTCTAAAATCTAAAAATTTCTAAATTTGTTTAAGTTCATTTTTTACCTTGTGGTTACCTCAATTTTCAAATTTTATATTTTTAAGTCAACTAGAAAATGAATATTTGAATTGGTTATTCGCAGTTCAATCTAGTTCAATTCAGTTATGGTATGGTTCACCTTGAATCGGTCCATTTTTTACACAATCCTATTCATGGCTACTTTCCATAATTTTTTTGTATTTATTGGCTATTTAGAATTTTCCAAATTCTCATTTTAAATTATGCATACCAATTTAAGTTCACTTAAAATCTCGATTTTCTCTCGAATATTTTCAATTCCTTTTTTTTGTTTCTTATCTTGAGAGAATGAGATTTTCAAAAGTACTCTTGTGTAGCTTTGTTCCAAGCAACTTCTGCTCATATGAGACGAACTTCTGACTAAGAAAACCATTTTTGGACGAAACTGATTTTTGGCATATTTCCTCCCTTGTAATTATTTGAAAAACACGTTTGGTACGAGTTGGGAATGTATGAACTATGAGAGTTTTGGGAAAGAATACTCCATGTTATTTTTAAAATTAATGTGAATTTATAGGAAATAACTATATTTTAGTAAGTATTGAGGTTAAGAACATAATGTATCAAACAATCTCTGCACTTAGTTTAAAGTTCACATCTTTCCCTAACTCTTTTTAAGTGAGAGAAGAAACTATTATTATCGTTAGTCAAATAGTGATACTTGTACTAATCAATTATCGAGGTATAAGGATCAAAAAGAATTTTACAAATGCAATATTTATCATTTGTTGTTATTCTATGAAATTTATAAATTTTACATTATTTTTATAAAAGTCTAATTTTTTAGAAAAGATTTAATATATATATTTTATATTATTAAATTTATATCATGTTGGTATTATAATATTAAAAATTTAATTATTATAGTATTGAAAGTGTAACGACAAATTATTTGTTTTTTTGACTTGTAGGTCAAATTCAATTGTAATAGTTTTTCATTGATTTTGTTGATATGGATTATTTTTGCAGCCTAACTGTGAGCAAAAAAAATATTACACTTAATATACTCATTGTTTAAAGTGTTCTAACAAAAAAAATAATCCGAAGCCAATATTTTTATATATATTATTGAGTTTTATTTAGAGAAAAATATGATATTATTTTATGTTTTGAAACCTAAATTATGAAGGATTAGAATTTTCATATTTCTATTAACAATCTTTCTCCCTTAAAAATTGTGAGAATAGTTATACAATTTGTAACACTAATTTATTATATAAGTAAAAAAACCACAATTTAAATAAATGAAAGGATTAGATCTCCATCATGCTCAAAATATCTTATCTAGTACTAAACTTTGTATTTTTTAGACCAAATACCATAGACTAGATGTTAAAAGAATTTAATAACATTGAATATTTAATCGATGCATGTGCAACTAATTTAAAGACAAATGACATATTAGGAAGTAGATAAATCATTAAAATATGTGTAATTGTATGCAAATATGATTCAATTAAACTTACAAAAAATAGTTATTTTTGTTGATAAATCTTAAATTAATCCAAACGGGTATTCAATTTTTTTTTAGTTTAAAACAAATAAGTGATACTTCAACCGAAATTTTTTTATGTGATTTAACCTTTGAAATTTGTGTTTCAAATCTTCCTATATAATTTGAGCTAGAATCATTATCAACATTAATCAGAAGAATATGTGCCTATCCATTGTGGAACGTTTCCTTCTTGATTTTGCCATCTTGCTTACGTCATAGATAGTCAGCCAGAGTCATGATTGAGACGGAAAGGTACTCATTCTGTCACCAACCAAACCTACTTGAATACCATATTCGGAGAAATTGAGCAAAATCCATTGATTCGAGGCATTACAGAGAATAATTACAAATTCATAAGAAGACTATAAATTTAATTATTATTATTATTCATTTATCATTCTTCACCTAAAGAAGTTAAGATAAAATTTAAAAAGTAATACAAAAGTTTTAATGGACACTTGTATTTTATTGATATATTTTTTAATATATCATTATCCAATTATTTGTAAAAATATGTTCAATTTAAATAAAATCAATATATATAGATATAGATATGATGAGGCCAATATCTCTTGCACTTGCATACCCATTTGAGATATTAAAATCCTCAATAGTTAGTTTGGTGAGGGGACTGAAGAACAGATGACACACCGCATAATATTTTAATATTATCTCCTCCCCTCCTCTTTATTCTTGCCATCCAATTTAGCCATGTGTGTGCAATCGATGACCTAATCATGATCCCTTATCATGAGAAAGCTGAGATTTGGATAATTGTAAATAATGGCGGTGGCGTCGAATTCACTGCCGACTTGTGTGTGTGGGAATGGCTAAAACACGTCACCCATAATTTATTGACATTGATATAAAGGAATTAATTAGTCTCTCTTTCATAATTTATTTACATTAAAAATTATATATAATTTATTGTAAAAAAATTATAGATTACATAAATATAAAATTAAACAATAGAAAGATAATTGATGATAAAAAATTTGTGTAATATTTTAAGATACGTTTCCATAATCATGTATATTATTGTGGGTGATAATTTATTTTTAGGGATAAATAAATAAATAATATTATCTAAATCTATTTTTTCATAATCCAAATATATGCTATTCTTATTGATATGCGGACTAGTAAGTGGAAGTGTGACAAGGGATGAGAATGAAGTAAAGTGGCATTTACGATGAGAATTATTAATTAGATCTTCTCTCCATCTTGGTTTTGGTTATCGATCTTGTCATCATTTATCCTTTAGAAAGGAAAAGGGAAGGGAAGTTGCTGATGGATGGGTGAGGAGCTGGCTGGCTAGTGGATACCCCTTTTGAGAGAATGCCTTTTGCAAGATGCGCAATCCACCGTCAAACGGAATTTCATTGTTAACGTCCGATGATCCGAGCATTAGATTCTCCGGGAATTCACTTTCCTCCCATCAAAATCATGATGAATGGTTTGAATGCGTGAGAAATGAGGAAGAAGGTGACAAAGGCAATTGGAGCTAAGAAAGAGTGTTTTCTTACCACATATTTTATAGTAAAATAGTAAATGATCATTTTAGTCTGATTTTTTTATAATAATTAATTGAAATAAATTATTTTTTATATAAAATTTCACCTATTACTATTTATAAATTTTAAATAAATACGAATATAATTAATTACTATTCGTTATTATATATCTATCACGACCACCTCATGCCATAGGTCACGCATAAGGTCATACATCACATAGGAAATAGCTGAATCCGACTTTCTAAATCGGATCGGAATGATTGGACAAAGAAACCTCACGTGCCCTCTTTTTTTTTGTTTGTTTTCCTTATGGGCTTTGCCCCAATCATTTGCTCATGGATGGCTTGACCAGATCTTTGGATGTGCACGCAAGAGATCTCTTTGGGTGGGTTCCATCCCACGAGCTCGCCAGATCATACGGCATGCGTCCAAAAAAATAATTTGCACATATCCAATAATTAAAATGATTTTTCACTATGCAAATTGTCTAATGTAACAAAATAAAATAAAAGAAACTCATAAAATTCAATAAATTAAAAAAGTATTTTATCTTCGAGGATTTTAATCTTATTTTCTTAAATTTTGATGCCTAATTTTCAAGGATTGGCGTTTAATGCCACGCTTGAATCTGAGATGGGGCCGAGCTTGATTTCCCAATGGGGTTATTAATTTTTAATGGCATCATCTTTCCCCCTTTTTTCCTTTCATTTTCAGTCGTGGAGGTCAAAAGTATAGTATAGTGGGCAAAGGAAGACGACGGAGGAAATCACTCTGGAGGGCCATCGGAGTTTCTAGAGGGCATTCATACATGGCATCCAGCTCCCAATCACAATTTTGCCAATAAAAACCCTAGAAATGCCGGTCCACTCCATTTGCTTTTCTTACTAGTGTACTAACAACTAAATGCATATGAACAATCTAAGTGGAATTGTGGTTGAAAGTGTTATTTTCTTAATTAAATATATATATATATGAAATTATCGTTTAAGAATTTTTTAACAAAATATGACATCAACAATATTTTAATATAAATTATTATATACGATTATATTTAATTGAATTTGACTGGCAATTTGGTTGATGGAGTTGGGCGGGTCAAAGTCTCATGATGTGCTATTTTTTTGGGCCCAAGTCATGATGCCGTTAACAACCCACCCACTCTTCTCTTCTTCCTTTTCACACCAACAACGCAGTTCGATCGAATGTTTCAGCCATGGGATCTTAGTAAGAAGAAAAAAATGGAGGAAAGAATGAGAAATCCTGCCGCCGACATGCCCCCAACCAGGTCGTGGCCAATATCCGCTCAAGGTAAAATGGATGGCCCTTCTATTACTCATAGTGAGCCGTGGCGGCGTGTTGGAGGAAATAATGAGAAATCGTGCATAACCTGAACCATTTTGTACAATTGACCATTTATTTATGTTCATAAATTTTATTTTTTTAACTGTACATAAATTAATGACATGCATAATTTTTATATTTAGAGGAATCGATTAATTATTTAAATAAATTTATGAATATATAAATTTTTATTTTTTAAATAAGATATTATTTACACACAATCAAAAATCATTTTGGTTTGAATAGTTTTAATTATTTTAAAATCACATTAGTCAATTTAATGGAAACTCATAATGTGATGGATTCATGAAAAAAAATAAAATTTATGATAAATTTAAGAATTAGTCCAAATTCTGATAAATTTGCTATTATCTACTTTTAATGCCATTTTTTTAAATTAATTGTAAGAATATTTTATCTAATTTTAATGCTATTGCATATTTAATGGAAAAGAATAATTCTCGTAGATGATATTATAAATTAAAAGTTGGTAATTATTTCTGGTAAATAATAAATTCATAACATAATTTTAATAATTAGACTTTCATTAATTTCCCTAAATTGGTTTGAATATAAATTATTTATATATTAAATAAAAATGCTCATATTATAATTACTTGGATTCTAACCATATAAATATTCAAATTAATGAAAAATAATTATGCAATTGATTTATTTATAAGATATATTCTGTTTCCCACTTTAGGCACTGAAAATAATTTGTCCCCAATTGTTTTACTCGGAATATCCTTAATAATAACGAACACTCGTATTCCATCGACAGAACATATAAAGCCCAACTAGGACGGACCAAATTTCAGTGAGCTTTCTTCCTCTTATTGTTCAGCCCACTGCCATAGTCTATTCTCTTCTCTTAAGCGGGGCAAAAAATGTCAACAAACCTGAACGAAAAAATTCGATGCACAAATCGATTTTGTTCTGCTGACAGTGAGAGGGCTTCGCTTGTGATTCGAGCGCCATGATCGTGGTCCCGCACTTGCAGAGCGTATTTTTGGATTTCTAGGGTAAATTTGGGTGCGTTCTTCTTGGAGGCAAGCTCCCGCATGCAAAACCCTAGGGGAGGGTGTGACTCCTCCTGGAACTCGAGGAAGGGCTTCTCGAGCTTTATTTGCTGGCTTGTTTCTCTCAATTTGGCGATTCCTAGCGCGGTTCCCCTGAATTTTCTGTGCTAGGTTTGCCACCTGAAATCCTAGAGCTCCTTAATGCTGTCCAATTGGGGGACCTAGGGCTGTTTTTTTATGTGAAATTGATGAAAATCAATGTGGAATTCGCTGCTCGATCTGCATTCCCGTTGAATGCTTGGATGTTCCTGGTTAAAGATGTTGCGTTACCTGAATTTGAATTTATGTAATTGGTGCTCCCTGCACCCCTTGCTAAACTTAGCAGGGCTTTTATAGTGGATAAATGTAGGTGGATATTTTTAGGCACTGCTTACTAATTAGTTGCATACTAGGGGACTCTAGTTCACTCTGACAAGTAAAGTAGCACTTTCTTTTATCCTTCAAAGAGTTTTCTGGTAAAATGCCAGGTATAGATTCGGGAGTTGTCTGAAATAGTTCAAGGTGATTGATTGTTCATTCAAATGCCTAAGTTGTGATGTCTCAACACTATTCAAATCATAGCCAAATGATTGTAGTGGGTTTATAGTAGTCCATTATGTGTGAAGGTTGAACTTTTCCGTGTATAAAATCTCCTGAATAATTAGGGATCTAGTAAAGAATCATTTGCTTCAATTCTGAATTTTTATTTGAGCCTTCTATTTTTTCTCAGTATATTTTTTTTGTCATTTATATTAGCCGATTGGTTTCAGACCCTCTGAGGGCCAAACTTGTATGCCAAGAAAAGAATGTCTGGATGTGGCTGAATGCTTGCATTTTAATAAATGCTGAGATTGATCCAATGGGAGGAGCTGTTGATGGTGGAATTGGAGATTGCATTGAAGCTTCTCCCCATCGTGCTGCAATTGAGAAGGCTCAAGCAGAGCTCAGGTGATAATGGTGGTATATTGTCTTTTCTGTATGCACAAATTCACATTTGCAGAAAGTATGAATCAGTTTTACATAATATATGACTTATTATTATCAATACTATTTTAACAGAAAGGAGTATAATGTTCGTGAGGAAAGAAGAAGAGAGTTGGAATTTCTGAAGAAAGTATGGGTGTTACACAATTGTATTTTACTTGGTTCTACTAAGTATCTTTTAGTTGTTTAATGATTAAGAATCATGTGTTCTATCCTTCTTGAAAAACTTCAGGGTGGAAATCCATTGGACTTTAAGTTCAGACATATGGCATCCCTGAGTTTACAGTCTACATCAGTTGCTGGTTATCATCGTGGACAGTTAAATTCCAGGCAATCTATTTTGCTTTGAAGCTTCAAAGTGTCTAGCATCTATATATTTAAACCATAAAATAAAGCAATATAATATATATTAATTTCACTTAATAATTTGATATGCCTTTTTGGGTTCTTGTAGTGGAGAAAAGGGCAGTCTTTCAGTAGTGGCTTCTCCTGGAGATTCTGTTGAGAGCAGTGACAAGCCTGGGCTGCCTTTTGTTTCTGGACGGAAAAGTACTGATAGTCCTGCACTTTTAGATGGTGAGAATGATATGCTTCAAGGTGAAGCGAGCTCATTTCATCTTCGTCGGAAGAATAACATCACTTCATCTGAGCAATCATCACAAATGGATGGTTATCGAAATGCTAAAGAGTCGGAAGATTCTGCCATTTTTCGTCCTTATGCCAGGAGGAATAGGAAAAAGACAAAACATGATGGCGCACAATTCAGTTCAGCTGGTGGATCTCACTATCGTGGTGGACAAGGTTCTTTTGTTTCCCGTGCAAGTATTAGGGAAATGAAGGGTTCATCAACTGAAACTAACAGCCAAAAAGTAATGCCGAAACTTTTAGGTATGAACGGTGATATTGTTTCTAGGACTGCAACTCCTGAAAGTTGTTTGGATGGGAAAGTAGATGGGGAGCAGGCTTTTATATCCATGAATAGCCTCAAGCAAAATTGCTTGCATATGGATGAACCAGAAATTACAACAGAGGGTTCAAAGGATGAAAATCAGCATATGCAACAGTTTGGAAATCACGAAATTCCAGATTTGGCTTACCCTGGAACTGGGGTTGTCTCGAGAAGAAAAGGAATGGCCTTAGATGGGACTGATAATGTGCCTTCTTTGGACAAGGAAATAAAGGTTGATTATAGTGGAAAGCTACATGCCTCTAGAGATTTTAAGGGGGGTAGTGAAACCATTTGCAATGAAGTTCAGATGAGCTGTGATGCTCTTGATAGAAAGAGTTCAGATTCTTCCACCCATCTGACTGTAGTTGTGGATCTTAAAAAAGGTAGTGTCTGGAATGGTGTTTCTGATTTTAATTGTAATGAAAACACTTTGTTAGGATCATCAAAATCTGAAAAGAATCAGAAGCAGACGGTAGGAAATGAAGATATCAGAAGGACCATTGACATTACAGCTAGTAATGAAAATCACTCTATTAGGCAAAACCAAACAGGTAGTGGTGCAACAGATAAAGTGATAGAGAAAACAAGCAGTATGTCTGACTTGCCAAAAGAGTTCGATGATACTCCAGGTACAGGTGATGAAAAACACGGGGCACATGTGGAAACTCAAAATGTAACAAAGGAGATAAACAGTCGTAATTTGAACCCTGAAAGGGAAAACTTTAGCAATATGCGATCCCCTATTGATATTTCATCTCATGAAGCTCCAAGTTCCAGCTTATCTGGGATGGAACGGAATGCTCCCACTGACTGTCAAACTTTCAGCAATAATTTGAGCATGAAGGACAAATCACATGAAGATAATGTCTTGGAAGAGGCTCGGATAATTCAGGTACAATTATTTGATGTTCTGTTATTTGAATTACATTGGTATAATTAAGCCTTGACCAATTGTTACTGTGAACAGGATAAAAATAAGAGGATTGCTGAATTATCTGGTTGCATGTCATATCTGGAGAACCACCAGAGATTTCACTGGGATACTGTACTTGAGGAGATGGCATGGTTGTCTAATGACTTTGCACAGGTTTTTTTTTTTAATTAATAGATAAAGTGCTTCAGTATTGGACCTTGTTCCTACTTACAAAAAGTAAATGTCATTGGACCTATTTTTCTATACTTGCTGTTGTCCTCCAGGTTAGTGCTAGAACTTGTTATTGACGACGTTGTCTTTAAGTCTTCCACCTTTCTACGATACTGTTCAGGAACGCCTCTGGAAGATGACAGCTGCTGCTCAATTGTGTCAGCAAATTGCTTCTTTGTCGCGGTACAGATATGCAGAACAGATACAAAAAGGAAGGCTAAAATTATTAGCTCATAACTTGGCAAAAGCTGTCCTACAATTTTGGCAGTCTGCGGAGGTGCTTTTAGATGGCAGCAATCTAAATCTTACTTTGGAACCTAAGCGATGTGAATCACAAACTAAAGACACTAATACGGTGCGTCCAATAGATGAAAACATTGTTTCCCTGTTCATTACTTTGATTATTAAGTTGATTTAGGCAATGTGAATCACAAACTGAAGACACTAATATGATGCTTCCAATAGATGAAAAACATTGTTTCCCTGTACATTGCTTTGATTATTAAGTTGATTTAATTTTTTCATGAGACATTTTTTTATCCATTTTCATGCTCGTTTTACTTTGGATCTGAATATATTCAATGGACAATAAATGTACAAGGCTATTATTGTTTTTGTTATACTATCGGATTAACAGAGCATGCCATGTCTTGCAAAAAGGAGGTTAAATCTTAACTTGTGTGCTGCATGTATCATATTTGAACTGAGGTTACTGTCTTAGAAATTGTTTCCGGGCATGGAATTTCCATGATATTTATGCAATATTGGTTGCGTCTTTTATGAACTCCGTCAAGAAACTTGTAAAAGAGAGATGTTATCTGAATGCTTGTCTGCATTTCTTTCAACTGTTTTTTTTTTTTATTTTTCATTGGCATGCTCAATGTTATTTGGCAGGGATCAACCAAAAAAACAATCCTTCAACCTCATGAAAGAAGTATTCAAGTTCCTATTCATGCCTATGCGATTCGGTTTTTGAGGGACAGCAATGCACTTGTTGATCCTGGCCAAGCATTTGCACCTAAGACTCCTGATATTATATCTGATGTAGACATACCAGAAGTATCACAGAATGATCATCTTACAGAAGTACGATTTATTCTTGCGCCTATAGGAAACTAATAGTTGCGAGGAAAAACTAATTCAGTTCTGAAATGTTAAATTATTTACCTCTAACTAAAGGAAAGCTATAAAATGTTAAAAGAAATCCCCTTGGTGCCTGCAGTTGCAAGTCCGTTGAGTTCATTAAGATTTTTATGACTGATTAAATATGATATGAGCAGGAGAGCCTTTTCTACTCAATCCCCTTTGGAGCTATGGAGTCCTACAGAAAATCTATTGAAGTTTATGTCATAGAATGCAAGGTTGGTCATTTCATGAGAAGCTACTTGATTTCTTTTGTTTCTATTTGGTCACTATTTCCTACCTGGTAATTTGCCTAATTATGTGATTGCTATGGTTGCGGGCTAGTCTTTTTAAACTTGGCTCTTTTATGTTCAGTTCCATGTCTCTTTTTTCTATAAATGCCTTCTACTTTAATAAATGTTTCTTATTGGCACTATGCTGATGCTGACTAATATGCTTTTTTTTTTCAGAGAACTGGATGTATTATTCCAGAAATAGTTGTTACACCCGTTGCCAATACTATAACAGGTAATAAATTAACCTCTGAGTGGTGATAGTTTCTCTTGTTTATTGTATTTATTTTCTCATGAATCAATCAAAATTCAGATCAAGGATATGAAGAGATTGCTTATGATGAAGATAAAGCAGAAAATAGTGCATATTACTCGCCCATTGCTCTTGATGGTAGCAAACCATTGAAATTTACCCATAAGAAACGGAAGAATCCAAGATTTTATGGGTGTGGACCTGATCTGTCCCATGGTCATTACATTACCGTAACTCAGCCTTCTATGTTAGTGGAAAAGAGGCCTGTCAATCTTACCATCAGCTCTATTCCTGCAAAGCGAATGCGTACTGCTAATGTTTCGAGGCAGAGAGCTCGAAGTCCTTTAGGTGCTGGGGCATATTGTAATATTCAGGCTCAAGCGGAAATGGAGGTTTCAAGTGGAGATGTAGATTCTATTCATGATGACCAGAACTCTTTGCTTGGTGGATCGCGGATACAGAAAGGTAATGAGGTTGAGTCTGCTGGAGATTTTGGGAAGCATATACCCTATGATGATTATGCTGAAACATTGACAAAGAAGAAGAAAAAGAAGAAGGAGAAGAAGAAGGAGAAGAAGTCAAAATATCTGGTTAGTCAATCATCAGACATGTATGTGGGCCTTGTTTTCTCTATTCTACTTGTGATTATTCACCTTTTTTGGTTGGTGCAGGGTTCTACACTTGGTCCAGGTTGGCATATGGGTTCCTCTGCACTTAGTGAACAGGTTGACCCTCTCTACCTGATAAAACCTCTTTGCATGTTGAAAGTTTAGTTCACTTGACACATGGAGTAATTGTTGGAAATCTCAGCATATGAGGTTGTAGTTAAATATAATATACATGTTATGAATTTTCATTAAAAATATTTATTCAGAACAGGATATGTAGAAATTAACTGTTGGCCTTTTAAGTATCTGGTGGGTTGTTGATTTGTAGTAAGCATTCATATGGGCATTACTTGAGCAGTACTAGATGTCAGAGCCTCTGAGTGTTGTATTCATTGTTTAGTTTTTGTGGAAATGCCAATTGATAATTTAAAAGAAAACGTCAGTTTTTTTCCTTTTCAATTTGTTAAGAGAGGCATTTCATAATTAACTGCGGCTTTGATATGCAGAGAGAACAATCAAAGAAAAGAACAGAGAATTTTGGATTTAATGGAACCAGTGGTACTGTTCTGTCTATTCTAAGTTTATATTGGTTCTAAATCAATCACATACTTCTTTTTATATATTTTACTGATTTTTTCTATTAATGTCCACTGCTTATGTTTACAAAGGTTTATATGCTCACCAAAATGCCAAGAAGCCAAAGATAATGAAGCATTCACTATTTAATACTTGTGATAATATCACATTGCTGAGCGGATCTATTCCTTGCCCCACGGCATCACAGTTCAGTAATATGTCCGGCCACAACAAATTGATGCGATATGTTGGTGGCCGTGAGAGAAGCAGGAAAGCAAAAGCTCTTAAGGTAGGCTTTGTGGCAGCTGGATTCAATGTTTTCCTTAAATTTCTAGGGTGAACTAATTGTGTTGCTACTTGTATTGGCCCTGTTATTACTAGGGATGTACAGGGTCTATTTATTTCCTTTCACTTTCATGTATCTTTGAGTGTCTTTTTTCCTTTTTCCTGCAGGTATCTTCCTTTCATTCAGATCCTGGATGTGATTGGTCACTATTTGAGGACCAGGTAGATCCCCCTGTCATTTTAGTTTTCCCTTATTTTATTTAATTGGTTAATCTTATGAGACATGGAAGTTATTATCTATGGAAACTGACATATAACATCTCTTGCAGGCACTTGTTGTCCTTGTACATGACATGGGCCCTAACTGGGAGCTTGTGAGTGATGCTATCAATAGCACCCTCCAATTCAAGGTAGGCATAATTATTATTACAAATTATGGGATGCTGTCTTCTGCATCTATTGGGTTTCCTGGACTTCTTTATGTTGATCTCTCTATTTCCTTTCCTTCTTTGTGATTTCTTGGAATGAGAAGCACCAGAGATTTTAGATTTTTATATGCATTGCTTCAATTGTTGAATAGATTTCATTCCGTAATGTACTAAAATTATTCACATTACCTGCCTTAGTTTCTGTAGAAGACTTCTTTTTTTTGGCTTTTTGATTCTTTTTTTTCTTGCTGCCAGACTATATCTCATGATCCTAAAGATTGTAAGGAGCGCCACAAATTTTTGATGGATAGAAATCATGGTGATGGAGTTGATAGTGCTGATGATTCCGGATCATCCAATTCTTATCCATCTACTTTACCAGGAATTCCAAAGGCAATATTATTTTGGTCTTCTGACAGTTTCAAGATTTATTGATTATTTATAACATTAAATATACTATGTCTTTGTGATTTTGCATCTCCTACAGGGAAGTGCCAGGCAGCTATTTCAACAGTTGCAAGGCCCTGTGGAAGTGGAGGCTTTAAAGGAACACTTTGATAAAATTATTCTAATTGCCCAAAAGCAGCATCACCAAAATATTCAGGTCGTACCTGCGTTCCTACACACATGAATGACTTTGTTTTTTAATGAGACAATGAATGCATTTATTTCCATTCAGTCTCTCTCTCTATATATATAGTTTACACGCATTGTAAACTTATTTTTTAATTGTTTGACATAATTTGATTTACTAACTTGCAGCCGAATCTCCTCCCTTTTAGCCCCAATAGAAGAGAAGGATGTGATGTTGGTTGGCTAGGGGGAGGAGAAATGTCTACATTTTGGTAAATTGAATTGTGTCAAACAATTAAATATTAAACATCTTTCACTCCATTAGGCCGTATAAGATGCCGTCTGGTCTTTTAGATGGAAAAAAAATGCAAACCAGGGCGATGCGATGACTACTGAAAGAATGTGTAAGCTTTTGAACAAAAAAATAATGTGCAAGCTTTTGAACAAAAAAAGAATGTGCAAGCTAAGTGGTGGGTTGCTAAATTTCTTTTGGGACCAAACCCAAACAATTAGGACCAAAGTGATTGCTTACTCTATAGTTTCTGAAGAAACTTTCTACATAGATGATGAGGGGTCTTTGTTGATCTTTGTGCTTATTATGGAGAATTAAGAGTGACTTTTGTACCCTATATGGCAGAGGTTTGTTGATCTATGTATATGAATTTGGTTCAAGAATTTGGGTAGATTTCAATGATCTCAAGTTCAGGTTCCAGTTGATTTTAGCATTCATTTTCGAACTAGTTTGTCTCTGTGCCATTCAGAAATTTGAATCTGTGGAAATACTGAAAAATGAATCTTCCATTTTTCCCTACTGGCTTTCCCTTGATTTAGTCAAAATCTAGGTTTTCATTTCAAAATGATTAATAGTTTTTTCCCCCTTGGCAGTTGAAGAATGAGAGTCAGGACCTCGAGCAAGTACCGGTTAACATTTCCCATTTTGAAGCTCTCTCAAAAGTCTGCCCGAACAACCTTAATGGAAGTGTTCTTTCGTATGTATTTTACTCTTGATATTAACTTGTATTGTTCCTTCATATCTAATTGTTAAATCTTGCATACTCATATGAATTCCCCTCTTGTAACTTAGCATCATGTTGGTTGCCTTCTCTTTGTTAGGCCTTGTGATCTGATCAGAGCTAATCTTTCAAGCCCCGATGTTCTTCCACTTGGTTATCATGGTTCTCATGCTAGTGAATTGGAAATGCAAAATCAGGCTATATCATCCCCACTTACTGCTTCTGTTGTAAATTCACTGGTCCCTGGATCACCTGGTTCTGTTACTGGCAATAACATGCCACCTTGTAGTCCTTTCAATGCACCAATGAGGTAATTCCAATATTTTTCTAAAGGTATTGTGCTCTTGCAGACTCACTACTCTATCATATGGGTAAAAGAAGATGATAAGGTTTGGGTAGTTGTAACTGCTGATTGTATGAGAGTATGATTTTATCATAATTGTGATAGGACTGCATTTGTCCAGAAGAACTATGGACATGAATTTGTCCAGAAGAGTCCTTTTGGACTGTGTTTTGGCAAAAACTTCTCTTCCTAAACATTCAGAACTCTCAGAATATTGTTGCTTTTACCAATTTCCAGGGATGGGAGGCATAACTCTCCCAAGACGATGCCTTCAACAAGAGATGAGCGGCAGAGTATGCAACCATATAATCAAATGTTCTCTAATAGGGCTATCTCCCAGTCCAATATGCCTATAACTGCTGTTGTTCCTGGAGGCAACAGAAGTGTTTGTGTGATGGCAAATGGAAATAGTCTTGGAATGAACAGAACCACTATTCCAATGGCAAGACCCGGGTTTCCTGGGATGGCCTCCTCATCAGTGCTGGATTCAAGTGGCATGCTCTCTCCCATGGTAGGTTCTCAGAGCCCTATAAGCATGCATGCTGGATCAGGTGCTAGTGCTACTCAAGTAAGACACAGTGAATCACTACAGATGCCAGGGGTGAGTATTCTTTGCCTTTCCTTCACAGGTCATTCCTTTTCCTCAATTCTTACTGTGGGGTTGCTTGAATGAAGCATGGTCCCAATAATATCTTAGTAGGTAGTGGGTAAATTTCAAGTCGGTTATTGTTCCCCAAAACATCTGGAGGTATGAACCTGTTCAGGTAGAAGTTTGTCTTATAGAAACTAATAGGTGTTGCGCTGATCTTGACCTCGCAGGATTTTCTGAGATGCTTGACAACTTGAGATTATCGTTTGGCCTGTTATGTGGTCAAGAAGAATTCTTAGCTAAACTAGTGTAATTATGGTTCCAGGAAGTACCTTACCATTGTTTTGTCATTATTCTTTTATGGCAGTGCTACTTGTATTCTGGATTTGAAGCATATGCCTTCACGTTTAACAAACAACACATACATCTATTTTCAGGGTGGCCACATCA
Source organism: Trapa incisa (assembly GCA_030064435.1). NCBI lineage: Eukaryota > Viridiplantae > Streptophyta > Magnoliopsida > Myrtales > Lythraceae > Trapa > Trapa incisa. The sequence continues at coordinate 11,116,116 of CM057767.1, read as the reverse complement.
CTGAACTGCCGAGACAGATGGGAACAGCTGAATTTCCAGTGCATGTTGCCCAGAGCAGTGATCAAGGAGTTCCCCCATTCAATGGGATAAGTCCCTCAATCTCTAGTCAGACATCATCACCTGTTCAGACCTCTCCCAGGTCCCAGCAGCAGCATTATCAAATTTCCCAGCGGCAATCCCATGCAAACAATCATCCTCACCCTCAGCTTCAGGGCACTAATAATAAGACTTCTCAGCAGAAGCAGATTTCCCTCCGAATTGCCAAAGAGAGGCACCTGCAGCAGCAACAGAAAATGGCGTCCAATAGTCTGACGCCAGATGTACTGCCACCATCTCAGCCCACCATGTCTACATCACTACAGAACACCCCCCAAATTCTGTCCCAATCTTTGTCTCCACCTGCATCTTTGTCATCTCTAACTCGGTCTACCCCAATGAATCATATGGTTTCGCAGATGCACCAAGAGAAAAATATATTTCCTGACCATAGTCACAGTTTTCCTCAAAATTCACAGGCTACTGTTGGAGGCATGGTCAATCAAGGGGGCCCAAAGCAAAGGCAGCGTCAGGCTCAGCAACATCAATTGCAACAGTCTGGTAGGGCTCATCCTAAGCAAGGGTCACAAACACAGCCTCACCAGAAGCAGGCAAAAGTTTTGATGGGAATAGGGAGAGGGAACGTGACAGTACATCAGAATCTCCCTATGGATATTCCGCGGTTAAATAGTCTCTCAGCGGCTCCTGGGAGTTGCAGAGCTGAGGAGGTGATCCAACAAGGTCAGGGCTTGTACTCCGGGACAGGGCCGTGTCAAGTTCAGCCATCAAAAGCACCAATTCCTCAGGCTCCTCCCCATTCACAGATGCTTTCAGGTGTAGCTGCTCCACTTTATACCAAGCAGCAGCTGCAACAGGTTCCTTCTCATTCTGAGAAGATTATGCCAGGGCAGTTTTCGGATATTCCTCCTGGGCATGGAATGCCTTCAACTCTGCATCAAGCTATTACTACCACAGTAGTGAAACAACACGTACAACAGCCACTGCCACTGCCACTGCAGAATCAGATAAGCCGGACTCAAACAGTTGCCGGGAGGATGCACCCAGAGAATCATCAACATATCAACTACGAGCAGATGCTGGTGAAGGCTCAACCGAACAAAGCTCACGTTGCAGATAAGAATCTTGTTAATAGAATTTCTCAGGTTGGTATTGGCTCAGCAGGAGCTGCAGCTGCTGCAGATGGTGCTAATACTGCTATTAAAGTGGCTTGGACTGCTTCTCCTGTTGTTCCTCAACGTAAAGTATCAGAAGCTGCTATGAAGAGTACATCTACCCAAGTTGGTGCCAATGGGAACCCAATAAATTTGCCATCGGTGGGCCATGGAGGCCTAGGGAAGAGAGGCATAGTGGATGACTTGCGCCATCATGGTCATGTTGCCTACCTGAGCCATGGGGCAGCTGCTAAACAATCTTCCGAGCCTCTTCTGTCATCCGAACAACCTTACCGGCCTCAGTTACAGGAACCGCACGAACAAGCAGCCCCCTAGAAATTACCAACAAATTCACAACCTCATTCTCAGCTTCAGCCTTTCCATCATACACAACATTTGCTAGCAGCTCAGAGTAGTTTGTAGCTGGTGAGTTCTCAAAGCTGTGATTAGGGTGGATTATTGCAATGTCTGTCTGTCCTGGCAGAGTTTTGAATCAAAATACCCTTCAGTAGCAATCAATGTACAGGTACACGTTCCTCATGTTAAATCTTTCTCTTCATCCAGTAACTGCTGCTCAACTTTGTCCGTAGAGTTCATCTATGTAGACTTATCACACGAAATGAGATTTCCTTGCAGATGGTGCCAATTTTTTTCCACTATATGGGCATCGAATGTTCAGTCTAGGCTCGGAACGCATTGCCAGGTCAAGGTCATTGATATTACCAGCAGGTAGGGAGCGCATTCAGGTGGGCATCAGATTCTTTCCATTTCTCTGACAGGGGTTTGTGTACATTACCCACTTGGGGTAGGGCTCGGAGTAGGGAAATGGATATATAGAATTTTTTTGTACAGGGTAATCTCCCCTTTGTTTAAAACCATATGAATGTATCTTAGGGTTTCAGCTAGGTGATATACTGTGCTCGATGGACCAATCTTTTATGGCCTCCCTGGAATAGTCTAATCAGTCCATTGCAGTCATTATTTTGGGTAAAGGCTTTCTTTGTGCAAATTCTTTTTGTGAATATAATGGCCCCTTTCTCCTACATTGATTTTGCTCATCAGATATAACCGATGAAATTTATATTCACTTCTGGTTAATTATTCAATAATTGCATAAGTGTATTGAATAAGATAACGGATATCATAATATGAATGCAAATAGGAGTTGAGGCACGTGCATTATTATGGATCATTTAATCATATGAAATAGGCCCGAAATATGTTGTTTAATTAATGCACGTGTTCAACATCACGTGATAAAAGGAGTCAGTCAGTCGAGGCAAGTGCTACGTGAGCGTGCGATCCGACACTGAAAGCTCTCCTTTTTGTGTCTCCCCTTTGGTCTAGCTCTATTGACTCTCTCTCTCCCATTTTTTTCTGGGCCTTGGGAATATCGAGAAGCAAGGATGGGCGGAAATGGAGGAGGCAAGGTCTACACTTTGGCTGAGGTTTCCCAGCACAACACCTCCAAGGACTGCTGGCTCGTCATCCACGGCAAGGTTCGTTTCTATGGACACTATTATTTCATTCGGCCCCTTTTCCTTGCTTTTTTTAACCAATAGCGCAATATGGGCCCGATCTCCTGCTTTTTTTTGGATTTCATGCCCTGAGATTTATGTAGACTCTGCTTGTAAGTCCTTATGATCGCGCACAAATGATTTTTTCCGGTCTTCTGAGAATCTGAAGTGGTAAGATCAGTTATAAAGGATGGCTAGGTTCTTTGTTTCTTATTGGTTATGGAGCTTGTTCATTTGAATTTGTTGGTTTATATGTTGGGAAGGGTCATTAAATTAAATGTGTGGACAATGCTTGCTTTTGGCATAGGAGGATAGAGATGGAATTGTTTGCTTCAGGTTTGGGATTGTTGACAGCCTCGAATCTGGTTGTTGAAAGTCATAATCAGCTATCTGAAATGAACTTTACTTGTGAATCAGGCTAAATTAGATTTTGACACTGTCAGTGGTTCTCAAGCCTATGCTCTCGTCCTCCTTTGATGGGAGATGGAAAATTCACTGCATTCAGTATATGCAGAGTTTGTTTCTTGGTTAATGCTTCATCACACTTTGCGTGTATTATCTTCAGATAATCAAACCTTGTCAAATAACAGGTGTATGACGTGACAAAATTCTTGGAAGACCATCCTGGTGGAGATGAAGTGTTGCTTACTTCAACAGGTGCATTTGCGAGACCAGACTTGTATCCTTTTTCTTCCAGTCTTCCTTATCTCCAGCATATTTATGAGTGATCGATGTCATGTGGAGTTACAGGGAAAGATGCTACCGAGGATTTTGAGGATGTTGGCCATAGTGCTGGTGCAAGGAAGATGCTAGATGATCTCTATGTAGGTGAGATTGATAAATCCACCATCCCTGAGAAGAAGTATACCCCTCCCGCTACCAAGTATACCCCTCCCACTACCAAGCAGCCCCAGATCAGCAGTCAGGACAAGACATCCGATTGTATCGTGAAGCTCCTCCAGTTTCTGGTTCCCCTGATCGTCGTGGGCTTGGCTGTGGGTGTCCGCATCTATACAAAGACCGAGTGAGAAAGATCGAACGAGCCTTGTGGAAGCATCAGTTTTACGGATTCCTCATTTAATGAACTGCATCAGAACCTAAACATTGATTCGTTCATTTTTCCACGCAGGCTGTGCTCCTTTCATGCATGGTCTGAACCTTCTGAATCCCTTGTTTGCTGAATCCCTTGTTTGCGTTGGAGTTTCTTCTCTTCTGTTTATGGTACCCTGCGAATTGTTTGTGGTGATTTGAACAGAAACGATACCCATAAAATGATTGTTGCACTCTTATCCTGGACAGAACCATGTATAGCTATCTCCTTACTCTTCAGGAACAGTATCAGCCTTCAATGATGGGGGTGCATGCATCCATGTCTGATTGTAAAATGGTGAAGATGCCATGGACATGGGCCATGGGAGTTGCTTGACCTTGGCATGAACTTTTGCCACCAAGGACTGAGATGGCTGAGTCCTCAGATTTCTCTTCAAATTCCAATATTACTCCACAGTTGAGCTAATTTACTTGTCAAATTCTTTAGTTGAACATGATGCCTCAGCATTTTACCCCATCACCACAATTCATAGCTGGCCCCACCTTATTGTGACCCTTGATGCATGCAGTGAAACTTTGCCCCTACCCCCATGAATTTATGTGCCTTACTCAGAAGTATCAATATCATTCTCACACTGAATTGAATGCAGAGGTGAATGGCTTTCTTTTTCTGGCCTGAAGACAATAAAAATAAAAAGGTGAAGAGTACAGTAATGACAAGAGAGTGACCTGCCCCCCTACTAACATCAAGTAGAAGAGAATTAAAGGATTCCAGTACAGAAAGGACAGAATCAATCTCTACTATTTGTCTTGCATTTCCCTCACCCTCTCTCCCCCTAGCATATTACAATGGATCTATTCTCTATGGTTAGAGCAACCTAAGTAAACACAATCCTAGTGAAGACTAAAACTACCCTCCAAATTTTTGTTGGCACTGCATATCAGGAGAATACAGCTAGAGCTAGAGGGTTGTCTCGAGGAAGAAAGCTCCTTGTCAGACTACTTGAACCCATTCAAAGCGGCCTGGGATAGGTGAATCTTTCACTATGTCAAAGTTATACCTGTTAGAGCACAAATAAAGATGTGATCAGGTCCCGTACTACAAACTACCAATAATTTATATATTAGAAATGCAAAGTGGAAAACTAATTCAATGTACTTATCAAGGAACAGTTTCTGTTGCTGCTCCTCTGCTAATGTAAAGAACTCCTCCATCTCTTGCATTGTTGGGAAGTCTCCCAGCAGCTGGCTTTGAACTCTCTGGGAAACCATGTGCGGACCTCTCCTTGTGGTGGATCCAGGTGCTCTGATGGTAATAGGATTCCTTATTAAGCTACATGGTGTGCTTTCCCTAGTAGTTCTGCTAAAGAAATGCAAGAATTATGCATGGTATTGGCTAATTATACTTCTAGAACTAAACCATTAAGGAAAGAAAGACTTCATGCCTTTTACACTCAGTGACTTTTTAATGGAGCAGAGAATAATGGGATGAGAGGTCCAAATTCACAGACAGAAGCAATGAACAAAATCAAGATTCTACCTGTATCTGCATTTGTCGTAATGTGGTGACAGATAAGTAACCCCACACATCTTTCAGCCCATAAGTGGGCCATATGACTATGATGTATCATTGCTAACATGGAAAAAGAAAATAAATTAATGCTCCAACAGGAGCATGTATAGTTCATATCACCTATTTCAACTTCTGGCAATAGAATTAATTATAAATGTTTCTAATAGTACAAAATTGATTTTTTCAGTGGTTTTTATGCCCGGGAATAGCAAATTTCTGTCCATAAAGTGGGAAACCCTTTTCCATGGAAAAATCAGAAAGGAAAGACTACCAGTCATCTTTCAGGCACCAATAACAAAATTTTCTAAGATATCATGGAGCATTATGATCAAGAGGTACTAGCATCCAGCTTAAATACTTCAAACTCCAGCAACATAACAAGAGAGAACTCTGAAATCTAACAGTCAAGTATCTGAGTCTTCCAACTTTTTCTACACGCAACTGAGGGATGGGATGATTTCCGATGCGGGAAACATACAACCATAGGCCATAAATTAACACTTTTTGCCAAACCCCAGAAAATACCGCCAACAGAAGATGTGGCTGACAATAGATAGCAAGGCCAAATTTCAGAATCCAATATTTTTCACAATATAACAATAAATTGTACTAATTAATGGGTTCAAAATAAGAGCATGCCAACATAATAACACATCATGACCAGTAGCAGCCTATAACAACTATGAAAATGTTTCTAGTAAGCTGAAAACGTTTTTAGGAATATGCTGCGGCTAAAGCACCTAACACATCATTGCATTCTACCTTAGAGAAGCAGAAAGAATCTAACCATCTTGACTACATGCAAAAAAGCATAACAAAATACTAGCAATGCTGGTTCTCGCTTCCATTCTATTCTTCATTTCAAGTAGTTAAAAGCGTCAAAGCCAAGATATCGAAGCTGACTATCAGCGAAAGGTGCAATAAAATCGGCAAGTAAATTCAATATCACAAGGATGCACTTTCTATTTGAATGGCTACAAGTCTGCATATATGTAGCAACGATTTGTTGTGTAAAAAGATAATTTTTTTCTACATAAGATGACGGAGAAAAGGAAACAAGAGCAGCTCTGAGCTCGCCTAGATAATGAAAATGTTAACCATTGGTGATTCAAATGACATGTCACTACCTGTCCATCATCTCTTCAAGCTCCGGGTCATTCTCTCCTAGAGAAGCCTCAATGAAACCATCAACGCAATCCTCTGTCTCTCTGTCCCCCTCATTTTCCACTATAGACGCCTCATCTCCCTCTGATCTATCACTGAACCGCCGTGACTGCTGTCTGTGGGCTAGCGGCCTGCTGGGTAGAGAAGAAGATGGAGAGAGCTTGTGAAGACGGCGGCTCCGGAGCTCGAGGTAGGATAGGGAGGAGGCGTCGAGCTCTACATGGCGCTGCTTCTGGAGGGCGAGGGTCTTTGCCCTCGTACGGACGCCGGAGGCTATCACCTGCTGCGGAGAGACCTCGGAGATCCGCGATTTCTTCATGTACTTCCCCATTCTCTCCCTAACCCTTCCAACACACATACACTCGCACTATGCGCCTGCTCAGGCTTCTAATGCTGCACAGCAGCAGAGCTGGCGGCAAGAGAGGTGGACGAGAAAGAAGAAAGAGAGGAGTGAGGGAATCTGCATTTGCGGGAGGAAAATGGAGGGAGAAATTAGGGTTTATTTAACGGCACGAGCTTGCCTCGCCATTTATTTAAATTTTCATTTTTTACTTTTCTTTTTTTTCCTCGGGGGATTTATTCACGTGCAGCGCGCGTGCAATGTGTCGGAAGTTACGAGTTAGTTGAGTCAGGAAAATTTCCCTCCCCTTCTAGTCTCTCCTCTCGTGGGATCTCACGGGGGACAGCACCGTTCATGGAATTTGCTGGCATTCGCACCATTTTAATATATCTTTGTAAATTTAATATACATGAATTAAGTTATAAGTATGCTAATTAAATTTAAATATATAGATATATATATGATCGTGCAAAGTATTCGCACCAAAGTAAAATTATATCGGACTAACGACCACCCCAAGAAATCTCGACTAATGTCCCTTAGTTAATAATATGAGTTAAAAGGAGGAGAAATGAAGGAAGAGTCGGATATACTCCTCTATATGTCAAATCTCTTCTCCAACTCCCACATATACTCTGGTAAACTCAATAGATTACTTGGTGGGACATCCAAACACCTGCATTTCCAATAAGCATTTTGCCACTCCCACGTATTCTCTACGTATCTACGTAGACTCAATAGATCCCTGACTCGGGCATGCTTCCTCCTCCATGCGATAGTGGAAGTGATTTCCAAAGGGCAACATAATGATTGATTGTAAGGTCAATCATTTAGGCAACTGAATACTTCTCTACATGTCAAATGCCTTTTGGTCACTCCCAAATATCCTCTATATAGACTCGATAGATCCCTCCATTGGGCATCCAAACACCTCCATTTTCAACAAAGCCGATTATCCCTCGCGCCATAAAAAAATTCACGTATCCAATTCTTTCCCCAAATACTTCCAAAGAAAATGGGAATATATGGTTGGACATGAGATTACCTCACACCTTTTGTTGAAAACGATCAAATTGACAATTTTCCTTTTCACTCGTATCAATGGAAGGGAGTATCTACGAATATCAATGTTTAGAGTCGGGCGATCATGAAAATAAGTCATATCTCCCTTATTCAATGCATTTTCACTTCACTTCACTAGCATCATGGCTAAAATTGGCCCGAACAGTTGTAATTCCAAGAAAACACCCAAATACATGTTGTAACGTTTAGAATCAAATTATCGGTTTAATTCACTTACAATCCACTAAGTCTCATTTTCATTACAAAGGTAAGTATCGTCATCATTGTAATAACAAGTGAATTAAAGATTTAGAATATAAAATTTGCACATTTAGTTTAAAAGGATATATGGTGAGTAAAATTGGGGAAAAATAACACTCGATAAAGATACCATTGTGTTGTATCCGTGAGTATTATACCTAAAGGATAGAAGCGTAGGTGTGCGTTGTCACGCCCCGACCCGGTTCGAAAGATTACCGTCGTAGGTGTGGTAGTCCGATCTCTTTATCGGGGAATATAACTATTTTCCTAAGTTATATTATAGTATCAAGAATTCATACAATTGACCTCAAATTGAGTGAGAATTTTGTAAGTGAAATTTTGTAGTTTCTCTCTCTAACTCGGACATGCAACGACTGAGTAGGGCCGAATTGGTTTATCTTTCGGCTCAATTAAGGTCATCTAAGGGCTATAGTGATGTTTGAAGAGCTTAGTTTGGCTTGATTAGGGCTGAATTCGATCGTTTTCAGCTCGCCGAAATAGAGCAGCTTCGATCTGCCGGAGTTACTTCACTGTTTGATTATGCCAGCGCTTCTCCGACGGTCCTTAGATCAAATGGAGACTACCGTCGGGTAGTTGACTTCTTCTCGAATCTAAGGAACTCAACCTCACCTTCTAATGCTCAGAAAAACCTCAATTTTGGAGCTATTATTCGAGTTTTGCCGGAAAACTGAATAATTGAGAGAGAGTGGAGTTTTCAGGTGTGAGTAGAATGAATGGAGAGAAGTTCTTTATATAGGGAGCTCAAGAACTCTCTAATCGTCTGTTTCACACTTTTATGGCACTCATTCATGGCCCGAAATGCCCTTAACAGAGACTTTTCACCTTCATCAGCGCTGTTCATTTTTTCGGCGAGTGAACAGTGCTGTAATCTGAAGGAAAAAGATAACATTATTCCGAACTGGACCATACCGGTTTGAACTGAGTTCAATGCTTAAATCGGTCGGTTCATACCCGATTTGACTGAGTTATTAAAAATTAAAAATTTCTAAATTCATCTAAATTAATTGTCTATCCAATGGTGGCTTCAATTCCTCAATTTGAATATTTTAAGCTACCTAGAAAAAGGAAATTTAGAAACCAATTCAAGTCCAGTTCACCTGAACCGGTTTGGATTTTTTTCCAATTTATCCCAAAGTCCTTTTTTCATAACTTTAACTCTTTAAGTCACTCAAAATTTATAAATTTTCCCATTTGCCCTTTCTCTAGCGGTTGAGATTCATGAACCGGATCAGTTTTCTCCCTTGGGTTGACCAATTCTTTCCTCGGTTTTCTTATCTTTAAGGGATGGAGTTTACAACTCTTCTCTCATTTTAAGAGTTTTATCCTCAAAACTAAATTAGAATCCTTTTTCTCGGGAATAATTTCTCTAGATGTCCACTTGGGATTTACTTGACATGCTAACACTTCGGTTATTCTTTCACTTAGCCCATTTATAACACGCACTTAAAAAATTTCTTTTCCTACTCATTCCAAAGGCACATCCTTAGGTTCACTTCTTTCTCTATTTTAGGGCAGAATTCTTATTCTTGAGGTTTATTGCCTAGGATTTCAGGATTGGGAGTTTCAAAATGCCAATCATTCTAGTGACTAGTTATACTCTTGATTATTTGAAACCCTCAGCTCAGTGTTCTTTCGAGCATTACGTACTTGTTTTCACAGGTTTCGGTGTTATCATTTTTTCGTCCTATTTTGACCCTTCCTTCATCCGTTGTTTATTACAACTTCGGTCAAAATTTTATGTTTGACCTTGTCATGCTTAACTAATTGACTCTTCCTATCATGCCCTGACCCGGTTTGATCGGATTCACATGAGCAACACGTCACTCTTCCAGTTTATTAAGGGTTTTCCTCTTCTTTAAATCGTGAAGAGTAAGGCATCATTTATACATGTACTGTAAATTGTGCAAAAAAAATACATGTACTATAAACCCCGTCCCTTTAAAACAAGTAAACCGGGCAAAGAACCAGTCAACCCAAATGAGAAAAACTGAACTGGTTCACAAACTTGATCATTAGGGAACGGGCAATTTGGGGAATTTACAACTCCCGAATGACCCAAAGGGTTCATAAAACCTTGGAAAAGGATCTTAGGGTGATTTGGGAGATAAAACCATACCGGTTCAGGAAAAACATATCCGAACCAGATTGAATCGGTTTATGAATTGAGTTGGTTCATGAACTGGAACCGATAAAGAAAGGGCAAACCGAGAAATTTATGGATCCGGAGTAACCTAAGGAGTCACGAAAGTTATAAAAAAGAACTTTAAGATGAATTGGAGATGAAAATCAAATTAGTTCATGTGAATTGGATCTGAACTGGATTGAACCGGTTTAGACCAATTTGAACCAAATGGTAAATTCATTTTTTTAGGTGGCTTAAAAAAATTAAAATTTGAGATTTGAGACCACCATTTAATAGAAAATAAATTTAGAAATTTTTAGATTTGAAAAATTCGGTTGGAGTGAACCAACCGGTTTAAGTTTTCAACCCGGTTCGGACCGGCCCGATCCGATTCGGAACAGTGTCGTCTTCTTCCTTTAGATGATAGCATTGTTCACTCGCCGGAAAATTGCACAACGTCAACAAAGCTGAAAAGTGTCCGGCCAGGGAGTTTCAGGTAATAAATGACCGCCATTAAGGCACCAATCAGACGACCAAGAAGTCCCCGAGCTTCCTATATAAAGAGTCCCTCCCCATTCATCCTCTCCACACCTGAAAACTTCATTCTCTCTCAGCTGCTCCAATTTTTGGTGAAACTCGAACTAGAGCTCTGATATAGAGTCTTTTCTTAGCCAAAGAAGGTGTGGTCGGGTTCTTTAGAACCGGGGAGAAGTCAACTACACATATGTAGTCTCCATTTGCTCTGAGGGTCGCCGGAGAAGCGTCAGCATGATCAAACAATAAAGCAGCTCCGACGGGCTAAAGCTGCCCTGTTTCGGCCGAGCAGAAATCCGCCAATTCGAGCCCTTCTTAGGCCAAATCAAGCCCTCCCAATACCTCCACAATCCTCCTACAAATGAATTAGAGCTGAAAGGTAAGCCAATTTGGCTCCCCTATGTAAATTCCGATCGGTGCTAGAGAGAGAACCGATAGAACTTCGATAACTAAATTCTCACTCAATTCTGCATCAATTGATGCAATTCTTGATCCTATGAGAAACCTTGGGAAGAGAGCTATCTGCCAGATCGAAAGCTCGGACCACCGTGCCCTCGACGGTAAGCTTTCGAAGCTTTCTCTCTCTAAATCTAGTTTTCCGGCAAAGCTCCGTTTGAGCTCATTCTGGCACCAAATCGTGCGATTCAAAGTGCAATTGAATCATATGAAGGTGTAGGAACTCCAATTTAACTTCAATTTCAACAATTAAACTCATTTGATTGGTCAATTTGATAAAATCAAATTCGGCAGAGTTAGAAGGTTGAAATTAGGGGAAATTTGGGAATTTCAAAAATTAGAGAGATTAAAGTGCAATTTCATAAAATTGAGGACCAATTGGGCATGATAAAGATATTGGAGGACTAATTGAGCAATTTTTAAAAATGTTGGGGCAAAACTTACCATTTTTGTAAAGTAGGAGCAAAATGGTAATTTTGGAAAAGTTGGGGGACCAAATTGGAAATTTGGGAAATCAAACCCCTTTTTGTGAATTTGAATAAATTTAGGTACTAAGATAAATTTTAAAAGTTTTGGGACTCAATTTGAGAAAAAATCGGCATTAGGGACTTAAAGTTAAAGAAAAATAACTTTAGTAACCTAATTGTAAATAAAGGAAAAGTTTGGTTTTCTCATTCATTTGGGATGAATGAGGGCTATTATGCCAAAGAATAATGAACAAGAACATTCATATCATGTAGAAACACGAAGTACCGAGAACGCCAGCTAAGACGAGTTCAAGTAAGGACACCGGTTGGGATGATAAGCAACTCGGAAATGAAAACACCACTACTAAGTGGTATTTTAACCATCACACCTGAGAGGAGTGTGTGAAAATCAAGCGGAAAAAGTACTTACCGATGGTAAGTAGATTATACATGGTTGGTATGATGAATCTTTCTCGAAGGAAGTGGAAAATCCGTTAATCGGTTATGAGTGGAGATATTCTCATACTCGGTTGGTATGATGAACAGTTGAAAAATATATTTTGTCTAAAGTGCTCTCCCCTGACTATGTGTCACTACTTAAACATTTTGTAAGACATTCTTAACTGGAGCTTTGGAACATGGGGGCTAATATGCCCGATTTTGAAAATCTCGAACAGTGGGCCCTAAGCCAGTTGGCACGAACAGGAGCTCATAATCAAACATAATTCTAAGCCATGAAAACTTAAGTAAATGAATTGTTTGGACATGGTACCGAGACAAGACCAACATACTCGATAGACTGGCAGTAATGCGACATGACAGATCCATGAACCAATCAAGACAAACAACTGCAGGTCGAGTTGAGGGTCGGGGCCGTTGAACTAGTGACACCAAAGATTAAATGGCTTTTGAGGAAAACTTTGTTTGTGCATGCACTTGAGGTTCGGGACCATTAAGACGCCCAAGAGGGGTAGTGATACGTCCTAAGGGCTGTTGGATGACATGGTGGCGATAAGAGAAGAGAGAAGCTACTGGGTTTGTGTTTCTCATCATACTAGTTAGTTATAGAGTTTTGTGTTTGTACTGCACAAAGTTTTGTGTTTGTACTCCACGAAGTTCCGTGTTTGTACTCTATGGAGTTTCTGTATTTGGACTCCACAAAACTAATGTGTTTGAGACTTTCTACAACTTCTATGTTTGAGTTCATGCGCACGATACCGAGATATGGTCTTTATCCTCATACGTACACAGAGTTTTATTCATGTGTGTTCCCTTTATGATGAAGGGCGTGTGTTGGTTGATAAGCACACCGATTATGGTTAAAAAACTGATATTTTGAGAATGAATTATTTAAAAAAAAAATAAGGAGTCTGGCATACTCCAATTCAAATATTTTCCTTAAAAGTCAAATTTTAAATACTCATTCACTAAGTCGTTTAACTCACCACCTCCCTTCTATTCCTTTTCAGGTAACCAAGGGAAACCTACCCAAATACATCATGTTAGTCACACCTGCAAGACAGGTATATAAGTTAAAATTTTTATACAGTTTTGATTTATATATTCCAGGAAAGGTACAAGTTTAAATGACGCCTTACTCCTATGGGGTTTAAAGGAGGGGAAAACCCTTAGCAAATTGGGAAGAGTGGCGGGTTGATCACAATGATCCAACCAAACTGGGTCGGGGCATGACATGTACCTTTCGGAACAACATTAATCAAAACTTAATAAATTTAAGCTTACATACATGTCTTGCAGGTTTAGCTAGCGGAAGGTTTTTAAGTAGGTTTTTCTCTCGGTTACCTGAAAAGGGGTAAAGGGAGTGGGTAAGTTCAACAACTCAGTGAATGGGTGTTTGAAAATGAGTTTCTATAAAATAGTTTGAATTGGAGTGTGTCAGACTCCTTATTTCCTTTAAAATCATTTCTTTCTTGAATTTCCCGGTTACTTAAAACCAATTTCCTCATTATCCACAATAGGTGTGTTTAACAATCAACACATGCTCTTCATCATAAAGGGATCACACATTCACATGGCAGCCCGTCCACTGCACCCACTTGTGGCGTCGGAGCAACTTTACCGGCTACCTAGATAGAAATTCGTTCACTTCCACCATAGGGATGAGTGGATATCCGCGACATCTGACACTCAAACTTGAAAATCAACTATGTGTTCATTTGAGAATAGAGACCTAACCCCAACCCCACCCCGGTCTCATGCGCATAAAGCTACGTCGAGCTTCCATGACTGTTGGCACTACAAACTGTCATTATCTCCACCATGTCGTCTAGTGGCCCCTAGGACGCATCACTTTCCCTCTTGGGCATCTTGATAGTCTTGAACCTCAAGTGTATGCACACAATTTTTCCATAAAGTCATTTATCTTTGGTGTCATTGATCCAACAATCCTGATTTTCAACTAGACCGGCAGCTGTTTGTCTCGACCGGTCCATCGACCTGGTCTTGTCCCATTGCCGCTAATCCATCGAGTATCTCGGTCATATCTTGGTACTATAACTAAATCATATAACTTATTTATTTAGAATTTTCATAGTTTTATCATCATATTTGTTAAAAATGAATAAAGCGAGTATGTGATAAAGGTTACAATATAAACAAGGACAAATATTTTGCTAATTGTTCCAAGGTTTGAATCTCAGCTCCCACTATGGTAAATATAAGTTGCCATTTATGAAGCACTTATTTGAAAACAAGGTACAACCATATCCATGGCCTTGTGAGACACTTAAGCTTAAATTCAAGTCTCTTGATGAACTAGTACCAAATACAAATGAACATCTAGATAAAAACAAAAGAACATAGGTCTATTGGTGGTGAATGTTCAGGTTGCCAACCACACATTAGATGTATTAATCCATAAAGGGTGTTAACTATCTTTACATGTATTATTCCATAAAGGTGTTAACTATCTTTATGGTTGATTGGTAAGCATAAATCTTGTAATCACATCCTAAACTTAGCTTAAAACCATTAATTTCATTGGAATTCCCATAACAATATTGATCCCACAAGTTGTGAAAATATTGAAATAATCCCACTACTTAACTATGAGTTGGTAATTTGTTTGAATTTCCTCAAAAATATTGATGTGTTGGTGTTCCCATTCAAGGATTGTTTGTATATGTGGAACACTGCAACTTTGTAGCATCAAATTAGATTAATTATTCAAGAATTAAACTCCACTCATATAAATGATTTATATTAATAAAAATTTTAAAAATGAATTTTCTTATATATTTTACTTTCAATAAATGAACACTTTAATTTCAATAAACTCCACTCATATAAATGATTCAAGGAGTAGGAAAACTTTCAATAAATGAACACTTCCCTATTAATTTTAATTTCCCTTAAAAATATTTTACTATACCGCATGAGTCATGAGAGCATTGCACACTCTACCATAAACAGATTTACTATATAAATTATAAAATATATTAGTAAAATATAATGCATAAAAGTATTATATATAATAATAAAATATATTAGTAAATATAATTTTTATTAATATTTAACATTATATAAATTGTGTTAATAAAATATATTTATATTTATAAAAATAGATCAAACTATTAATATAATTTTATTTGATAATATATAAAAAAATATTAAATTTACAATAAAATTATTTATGACATAAGAAAATTTTTATATAATATTTATTGAAAATATAAACAATGAAATAGATTAGATTTATATAAGAAAAATACTAAAAATATTTATATAATTATAAAAAATAAATTACAATATTGATATCAAACATTTTGTCAATTGGTGTAAATATCATTTTTTACCAAATCTTTGATGAAATGAATATATTTGTTATTAATTTTAACACTAAATTATGTTTATTATATCAATTAATAGCAAATATGTTCATTTTTATCAAATGTTTTATTTTGATATTTTTTATTATTTGGCAAAATGTTTGATACTACCATTTTAATTTGACCTTTATAATTATATAAATATTTTTTAATTATTTTTCTTATATAAATCCAATATATTTTATTAATATACAATATATATATGTCACATTATATAAATACTTTCCATAATATTATATAAATAAATTTCTTATGTAATAAATAATTTTACTGTAAAATTTAATGTTTTTTATATTTTATCAAATAAAATTATATCAATAGTTTGATATATTTTTATTAATATAAATGTATTTTTCTTAATACATATTTATATAATGTTAAATATTATATTTACTTCGAATTTTAATTTTGTCACTTAATATCACATCTATAATCAGATCTAAAATTAACAAAAAATTATAAGCTTTGGAGTGTTTTTGTTAAATGAATAATATAGCACATAAAATATTAAAAAAGAAATTTGTATGGCTTGAATAAACCTTGAGATTTTTTTTCTTATAAAAAATGAATTATATGAGCAAAATTATTAGTTATATTAAATATAGATTGAACCGGAAATATAACTCCCAATTGGTTCACTGATCGTAACTGACCGGTCTATTTCGATTGCGGTTCTAGGGTACATGCTCCGGGAGAACAGACGATCAAGCCATCCCTCTCCTCGCATAGGAAAATAAGAATCGGCCTATTTCGGGCTGCGGTCCTCCGAAACATGCTCCGGGAGCACAAATGATCATGGCATCCACTTTCTTCACAAACAAGCAGGTTATACCTCGCTGTTGACTCTCTCTCTCGCATCCTCCTAAGCATTTCAAATTCCTAGGCCAACTTCTCTCTCCGCACCATCCCTCTCTCTCTTTCTCTGCCTTTCTGGCTATGGGGCAGCAGTCGCTGATCTACAGCTTCGTGGCGCGGGGCACTGTGGTGCTGGTGGAGTACACGGAGTTCGCCGGGAACTTCACCGCCGTGGCGTCGCAGTGCCTCCAGAAGCTCCCGTCCACCAACAACAAGTTCACCTATACCTGCGACGGCCACACCTTCAACTACCTCGTCGATGACGGCTTTGGTAAGTTTGCAGAGCGCGTCTTTCCACTCGGCGTCAGCGGATTCTGGAATGATCTCGCATCTTGATATCCTATCTGTGTCAGTTTCGTGTTAGAATTAAGAGTTCGGTAGCCGTTTCTTGTTGAAATAGTGACTCGCATATAGGTTGGTTCATCGCTTGTCATCACAATGCACAAACGGCTGTATGAAACCATGGCGCGGTATGAACATGTTCGGTTACAAAGCATCTCTCTCCCTCACTCTCCGGAGTTCATTTGAAGAGTTGAAATCAGGCAAGCTCGAAGAGCTCTTGGAAAGCTCTAGAGCCTTGAATCTGTGGCTTAAGAATATGTACCGTATTTACATACACAGATCAATTTAAGGAAATTGCAAGATGGATGTACTTCCCTTCTAAAATTCTTCATATTTCTGAAATTGGTAGTTAGATTCTACAAATCGATGCTCCCTTAGATTTTAGGTGTTTATAGTCAATGCGTTGGTCTCCATGGGCTGTTTGTGACTGCTGAATCTAGAAGATCATTGTTTATCACGGGCACTTCTTTTTTCCATATTGATTTTCTCCCTCAACAAATGCAGTCTACTCGGTTGTTGCAATTGAGTCCCTAGGACGGCAAGTCCCCGTTGCCTTTCTCGAGAGAATCAAGGAGGAATTCACCAAGAGATATACAGGAGGAAAAGCTGCTTCTGCTGCAGCTTATAGTCTGAACAATGATTTTGGGTAAACTTTCTCAGCATTGGAAGTTAATACGCCAATGCCTGTTTCAGCAGTTCCATGGATGGATCAGCCCTTGATGGGTTTGCATGTGATTCAGGTCCAAACTGAAGGAGCAGATGCAGTACTGCATGGACCATCCTGAGGTGATGGGCAAGATGGCTAAAGTGAAAGCTCAGGTTTCAGAAGTCAAAGGAGTCATGTTGGACAACATTGAAAAGGTAAAAGCCTGGAATGGTCCAAAGTTCCAACATTTTATACATTTACCTACTGATTTAATCCAATGTTCAACCTCTCAGGTTCTTGATCGAGGAGAGAAGATTGAGCTTCTTGTGGATAAAACAGAGAGCCTTCGCTCTCAGGTCTGTTATTTATGTGCACAAGCAGTTAAAAGCAGCAAAAAAAGGAAGCGTTCTGAGTTGATAATCAACTACTTTGCCTGGGAACAATTGGTCATTAAAAGATTGTGTCTTCCTACTTCATTTTCTCGTGCCACCATGCTCATGCTTATCGCATACTTCACCTAGAACATCACCTAAGATTCTCAAATCGAAAATGACCTACGTGATTCATTCCTCAGGCACAAGATTTCAGGACGCAGGGGACTAAGATGAGGAGGAAGATGTGGCTGCAGAACATGAAGATAAAGCTAATCGTGCTGGGCATCTTGATCGCCCTCATCCTCATCATAATACTATCCATCTGCGGTAACCATAAGTGCCACTGACTTATTTGCTGCTATTATCGGGTTTTTATGTACAAGGCTCTACCACTTCAAGTCATCTTCTTTTCGATATTTAGTACTTACTGTAGCCAGAGCAGACTGCTCTCAACGAGTCGGTATCCGTACTTGTTAGAGCATCTTCCACTGTGGAAAGGAAAGCAGACATTTGTGTTATCGTGTCATTATTTTATATACTATTTCTTGCAATTGAGACAGTCATACGGAGCTAATTTCATAGATGGACATCAAATACAAAACTGCTAGAAGGAAGCTTGAGAGTCATGGAATGGTCTTCTCAGCCCAAAGTTCCTGCTCAGTAGCATGGGAGAGATTATCAATCCCCTCTTGTGCTAAATCTTACAAGGAGAGTGTCTTACAAAAAGCTAATAGAGTCATAATTTTTTAGCAAAATTATAAATAAATTCTATTTATAATTATATTAATTTTTAAATAACAATTCAAATATTATTATACTTTTTACTGCTCAAATAAATTTATAACTTTTTAGTGAAATTTAAAATAATATAAATTGTGATTTAGGTTATCATTTTATATTTTTTTAGGATGTTGTTGATTTGATAATTTAAAAATAATTTAAAATAAAATATATAAACATATATCTGATGTTTAACATCATAGCAATTGTATTATAATAAATGTACTTAAATTTTTAAATCACTTTAACTAATAATATAATAGTTGTCGCTATGCAAAAAATCAATGTAAATTATATTAACAAAATAAATTAAATTTTATATATCTTAAATTACGTGTGTGTGTATATATATATATATATATATTAATATTTGATTAAATACAAATTATATATAATTAAAATTTTATATAATTGAAAAATATATTCTCCTCGTGTAAAAAAACTAATTATATAGAAATTTTACTTAATAAACCATTTAAAATTATATATATTGAATTAATAATAAACTTATGTATAATTTAAGATAAATAAATATTTATATAAAAAAATATAATATAATATAAATGCATAATTTAAATATAACATTTTAATGTCATTAAAATTATATAATTTACTTTAAATTTTTTATAATTATTAAGAATTAGGAATATATGTGTAAAATATTTTATTTATTATTTCAAATTAATTATATTTATTTTTTATTAATTTAAAATTATATATTATGCTTTTTAAAAATTAAATATATATATATATATATGTTTTAGTTTACAAAAATCGTACAATTTATTTACAAATTTTTAATAATATATAAATTTTACTTGATAAAATATTTTAAAAACTATATATACATAAAATTTTTACTAATAATTTATTAATATAAATATATATATATATATATTATGACAATATACAAGTACTTATTTTAAATTTGACATTTTAATAATACAAAATATTAACTTAAATTTACCATTTTAGTAATAATAAAATTACATAATTTACTAACAATATTTTATTAATACAGAGAATGAAATATATATATATATATTTAAGATATTTAATTTATTATTTCAAATTAATTATACAAAATGTAAATTATATACATTTTTACTTGTAAATTTATTAAGTACAAATTATATTGTATTTATATTTATATTAAGTTTAAATTAAATAAAATATTATAAATTTCATATAATATAATTTAAATTAATAGTAAATTATTGCTAAAAGGTGCCCTTTATAAAAGGATTAATGATGAAGTGTAATATTTCAAAAGTTTAATGAAAAAATCACACTTGTTTAAAAAGATTAATGACAACATTTATGTCTCATGGTATATGCTCATAGGAGCCACCCTTAGGACAAGGACACTCGTATGACCACTTGCTTTTGTCTTGATATAAGAACAAAGACAGACACGATGCTGTCTTCCGTTTTTTTTTTTTTGCACCATGTATTCTGCCTTTTATTCACACCCTTGATTTAATCAAATTTCGGGCCACTTGAATGAAAAAAAGCCAACTGCCATACTAAAATCAACAGACACCTTACCATATGAAAACCTCTTCCATGCATGCACTCGCTTCAACAGTATATTTTGCAATATAAGTTCTCTTAATTCAGCAGGACCCAGGGAAAGTGGTCAGCTCAGAAAACAGAATCTGGATAGCTATAGTCAATATGCCCGGTCGCCACCACGGCCAGACCCTCTCAAGCCGTCACCCATCCTTCCACGACCACGGCTGTAGCCTCTGCCTCCACCTGGTTAATATGATTCAAAGGGATGAATTTATTTCCTAATATCTGATATTCCAGGTACTGGACAAACCAGAAAATGACCATTCACTAATATGTCGTATTGAGACTTTTTTCCTGGGCTCAGTTTAAAAGCTATTACTCTTTTATTCAATTAAGGTTATTTCATAGAAAGAACTACACTAATAATTGATCAGTGAAAGTTTCATGAAGGTGTAAAAAGATGCTAAAATTTCAATTTTAAGGGTAATTAAACATGTAAAAGAAATGGAGAATATTGACTTTACCTCCATAATCCCATGCTCTACCTCTTCCTCTGCCCCGGTTAGAGTAACCATCATTATCTGCAGCAGGTTACAGAGATCAGATAAGTAGCATTCTAAATAGTGTGTGCTTGAGCCTCTCTCTCTCTATATATACATGTCTCTAAAGTAGAATCCATGGATCCAAAAAACAGTAGCATCCTTGATAGGAAAGGTAGAAGTGTTTTTTACATCAATACCAACAGAGGTTGAAGCTGCTTCAGAAATATGTCCAAACACTTACAATTTGTATCCTGATAATTTCCATCTTGGTAGTTTCCTCCTTGATAATTTCCACTACGATAGTTTCCAGCTTCTTTACCGTCTTGGTAGTTTCCTCCCTGATAGTTTCCACCTCCATAGTTCCCACTTTTTGCATATTGGTAGTTTCCACCCTGATAATTTCCACTTCGATAGTTCCCACCTTTCCCTTCTTGGTAGTTTCCTCCTTGATAATTTCCACTTCGATAGTTCCAGCCTTCTTTCCCATCTTGGTAATTTCCACTTCGATAATTCCCACCTTTTCCATCTTGGTAGTTTCCTCCCTGATAGTTTCCATTCCGATAGTCCCCACCTTCATAATTTTGTCCTCGATAGTTTCCACCCCCATAATTTCCACTATGATAGTTATCACCTTCACAATTCTCATCATGATAGTTACCACTACCATAATTCCTGCCATTATAGTTCCCATAACCTCCCCTCCAGCTCCTTCCTCTTCCTCTCCCACGACCACCCCTCCCTCGACCATAAGATTCTAAGAAATTTTAAAAGCTAAAGATTAGTACTCTCTTTTGTTCTGCAAGTGGATATACATGCAAAAAGTACAAGTGAATGGTAGCTATGTATTCACATACCTTCACTGTATGCATTATAAGCTGTGCGTCCTTGCTGAGGTTGCTGCTGCTGATAATACCGTGGTCTAGGCTGTTCCATATTTAAAGGAGCTTGATACCTAAAGACACATAATCACATAAATATACATGAAATGCATGCATACATTTGGTGGTAACAACATAGGCAATCAATTAAAAACTGTATCATAAACATTGCAAGAGAAAGCCATAGTCAAGTACTAAAAATATAGATAAAATTGATCAGTAGATGTTACTGATGAAGAATGTACAAATTGCTTACCCCGGAGAGCTTCTGCTGATCTCCTTTGTAGATAAGGTGATTGAAATCATAGAAACATGCCTGGTCATCTCCACACTGCATAGATATTGTGATCAAATATCTATTGCGTGCTAGGTCAAATAAAGATATATTTGTTTTTTTTCTTATTTCTCTTTTTACTACCAGTAAAGTAAAGATAAAGGTATATTACTAAAAGCTATGGAATAAAACTTACGGTACAAGTCCCTCTTCTATAGGTTCCCAGACATCAGTTATGCTAACTGAACTAATTGATGTATCCTGATGCAATCTGGGCATTCTCTTCTGCTCAAAAGAGAACAATGATCGCCAAATGCATATGCAAAAGAACTAGAAACAAAGAGCAAACTGAACAGGCAAATAAGCACTAACTTTTATGATCTCTGCAATTACCACCGTCTTGCTGATTGCTTGACCCATTGCTTTCAAAACAATCTCTCTGACGCATTTTTCCTTCATATGTTACATTTAAGATGTCAGTCCGGGATAACAGGTAGATGAATAGAATAATAAATCATCAAATGTGTGGGGAGATCTTTTCCATGACAGAAGATAAAACTGCTCCAGCTACATCATAAAATGAAAATTTTGACCAAATAAAATGATCAGGTACAAAACGCGGGAGAATGTCCAGGGAGACCAGTCGCAACTTTAAATTGGTGGAAGGGAAGTACTTACAGTGGAGCAAACACCCTTAGTCTGCTTCTTACATCGCATAAATAGCAAGAACATGCATGCACTAGTTATTTAAAAAAGAGAGAATATACACTAGTTCTGCTAAATCTACATTAAAAAAAGAATTACAAAGAGGCTTTCCCATCACAATATTTAGAGAAATGTTCAATAATTTCCAGATATATATACAAGCAAAAATATTATGCAAAAGGAAATGATAGACATTGGATCCCCCTAATAGCATCGACTGAATCATCATACTGAACTGCTGAACTAATCCGCGATCTTCGCAGTCAAGATCACCGTAAGGATGGTCAAAAGTATAAGATGCGATAAAACTGGGAGCTCCTAATATAATACCTGAAGAAGAGTGGAAGCATAGCTGACATAGTTCCGCACGAGGCCCTGGGTAGTGATTCGGATCTCGTTCTCGTTTATCGGAGACTCGGGCTTCGGCTTCTCAATCCTCTGGTACCGGTCCATTGTTTTGCCCTAGTTCCTCGCACACAGAGAGAGCCCTAAAACCCTAAAACGGAAGCAGTCAGGAGAGAAGAAGTGACTGCGAGGAAGAAGCTAAGTCCCCCCTTAAACCTCAGCACTTCACGGCCATAGTGGACAATTTCTATCTTAGAAAATCCAACTTTTAAGTCTAATTACATTTATGCCCCTAAATCATGTAGTCACGGAGAACTCTTGCCCTAATGCTTCAATTTATAGATAGATATTTTTATTAATATTCTTAATTATAAATATTTTTTTACTAATAACTTAATTCTTATAAATATAGCATATTTAAATTGAATTATATAAAATATTTACGCTTAAATTAAGTTATTATACAAATATTTATATCTTAACCTTTCTTTTGGACAAATATTGAAGTTCATGGATTCTATTAATCTTATTAAAGTAAATTTGATTTATGGCAGAAAAAGTAAATAAATTAATCACATAGTTGATATATAAATCATTTAAATTTGATACAAATACTTTTTTATTCTCAGTTTCTATACTATTCTTAAAGTGCAATTAGTCTATTTTTTTATGATAAAAATGCAAATATTTTTTTCACAGTGGTGTCAAATAAATTGGCATAGGCCTTTTTAAGGGAACTAATGGTATACTTGAAAAAAAACACGTAAAAGACCAGCGGAATATTCGATGTCCACCTAAGCTTCAGAATTTTTTGCTGAGAGAAAATCGGACGCTTTGTCTATCAAGGATGTCTTGAGCAATCCTTTTGTAAGCATCTTACATACGAATATTGTTGAAAGTCATCGCAGTTTTATATTTACCCACTCCGCCTCACCTTCAACATAATACATTTAAGACATTTTGTCTTATCTTAGTTAAACCACTCATAAATTGAAAGGAATTCAAACCCATATGGATGTGTTATATGGTTGAAAATGTGTTTAATAGAAGAAAAGGAAAAGATTAAGAAACCATTAAAAATGACAATATATATACAAGGATATGCAATGAAAATGTTGTTAAAAATGTTTGTAATTCTATAGTAGCTGTAATAAGTAGGTTAAATATAACTCGTATGAGTATATGAACTATAATAAAGTTCTAACACTCATCGATAATTTTTATAACAGTATATATAAATTAGAAAATAGTAATTATTTAATTTAATTAATATAAAAATAAATAAATAATTTATAAAAGGTAAATTAGATTAATAATTAGACGAATTAAATTTAAATCGAGTATATAAAATCGGGAACCTAAATCATATTATGCAAAAATTATTTAGAAAAATAAATTATGGGTATTGAATACATATAATAAAATCTAATTGAAATTTAATTTGAATGGTATTAATTTTTTATAAAAAAATATTTTAAAAAATGTTTTTCAACAAGCAATTGAAATTAATCATGAAATTATTCAAGAACAAGTGGATAGATAAATTTTTATATGAAATTATTTAAAAATAAATTTTATCAAACAATATGTTAGAATTTATCCAATATAATTGAAATTTATTGTGAATCTGTTGAGATCAGGTGCCGAATCCAAATTGTATTAAACTCATCCATCAAAATTTTAGTGATATAAATTTAATTTTTAATTTAAAATCAAACTTGTTCAAATTTATTTAAACTAGATCAAAATTTGAGTATATAAACTTAATTTTTTAATTTAAAATCGGACTGAGTCTAAGTTTATTTAAACTAAATTGATAATAGTGACACAAATTAGGTTAAGTAAATCTGAACAAATTCAGTTTTTAAATCTTTTTTTTAGATTTTGGTAGAATAAGTTAGGATGAACGGGCATGTCCAATAAGGCTTAGACCGGGGCGGGTGGGATCTCGTCAGCAATTCAGCTTACTCCAAGTCAAATGTACTTTGACCATTTTTACTAAAAATCATAAATAATAAAATTAATTGAAAAATAAAAAACAAGAATTGTGGTTTGACGAAAATGCCCCTATGCCGGAAAGTTGTGAATTCTTTCTAATACTAGTTTCCAGCACCATCTCAGGCCCAATTTCTCTGTCCCTCGAGCAAGACCGCAATTCTCGGAGGGTAAAACTGAAGACGAAGACAGAGAACCTCAGACTCGGAGAAGCTTGCAAAGCACGGATTTTTCTCATTTCTATCGGTATCCTAACTGTCCAACTGCTTCGAACTGTCGCCACTGCTTCTTCTTATCATTGCCTTGTTGAATTGACTCAGTGGGTAGATCTGGAGCACAGGCGGCAGCCCAGCACTCCAGAGATGTTAGCAGACGCCGAAGAGCTCCTGGTGGAGCATCCTCCGAGCGCATCCATCAGATCCGACAGGGAGGCTGGGGACGGCGCCGCGGCTGATGGAGGTAGCAGTAGGTTGGATGACAGAAAGGTTGCCACTACCGTCAAGGGTTCTAGTGGTGCCGTAGATAACGAACGCGATGGCTCTAGTGGTAAGTTGATCAGTAGTGAGAATCACTTTGGATGTCGCAAGTAGAATTCATCCATGCCTATCTCCTCCTCTGCGGTTCTTCGGTAGGTGTTTTTTCTCTGGAAAAAAAAAGATATGAATTAGAAGGTGTCGGCAAGGAGCTTGATTGATTTTTCCAACTCTCTGCAGTCCTGTGGTAGACTGCCAGTTGATCTCATACTTTAAATTTTGACTTTTTCTTTGGTCGCTTCTTCCGAGTGTGCTGTTTGTGAATATATTGGAAAATGGGTTGAATAGGGACTATGAAGCAGCTCCATACCATTCATATAACATCCCGGTTGCATTCTATGATGATCAATGATATAGTTGGCACCACAGTAAACACATCTGGGCCAGACATTTCAGAGAGAACATCTGTCATTCAAATTTAGGCGTTAAGGTGTTGTATATTGATGTCAATACTATCATTTCAACTGGACTTCTGATTCCTTATTCTTAGTTCAGTTTATGCCTTTTGCAACTGCAAAAGCTTATTTGAAATTGATGGTAATAAAAAAGTAAAGGCTGACTTTTTATTTGACTCAATTTAGGCCATGAACTTTCATTCATCCCTCAGTTTAAGTACTTTGTCCAACACTTAGTGGAGAATTGTTAATGAAATAGGGTTATTAATAATCACATACTCTATTAAATGTCAGATGAAGTACTTGAATTGATGCTAAATGAAAAATCATGACTTAAATTGACTAAAAAAGGGTGGTGACCTAACCATCAAAGTTCATGACCTTTTTCAGATTTAACCAAAAATAAAAAGTCGTGTTTATAGTTAGTGCCTTCATATTATCATATATTGACTCCTGCTCACTATGTCACTTATTTCAGGAATTTCTCGAAGAGCTCCAGGGGTAACGTTTAATACTCACAAGTCGGAGTCAACTTCAAGCCAGGATAAATTGGGAAGATCCAAGACTGAAAAAAACAAACCCCATAACATACTTGCTGAGGAAGCAGCAAGGATTTTTGATGATAACATCCCGGTTCAGCAGAAGGTACACTTGCCTAAAAAATTGTGTTTGTTGTCATTAAATGTATATATGTATTTTAGTTTTCCCATATTTTTCCTGTTCCCGTTTAATATTTGTAATTTCAGTTTCATTGCATGAATCATGTTGTAAATAATTACCTTTTATGTTTTCCACAATGTAGTGTCTTAACCAACATTTGAATAAATTATCTCATCAATGGGAATATGATTTAAAGAGTCATGCTGTGAGTGAATGCAAAGTGAAGTTGTAATAATTTATTTATCATGTAATGGCGAGAACTTTAGGGGAAAAGGAATAGCGTGCTTAAAGTGAGTCAGCAGAAAACTTACAAGCTTGGTAGAGTAAATTATGTTTTTTATGTTGCATGTAGTGTGCCTTGTCCAGTAGAATGATTATGGCTTCACTTAGCAGGTGGTAAGGAGCACAAAGACTTTCTCAAAGCTCAAGCTCAAAACTTTTAGTGTTATAATTTATTTTTTTACTAGTAATCACTTGATATTAGACTTGGCGATGGCTTATTCTCCTCCAATGGATGAGAATATTTTGGAGAGCAAAGAGTGTCTGCAGATCAGATGTTTCAATCATATTTTTTTTCTTTCTATTATGTATATCTGCCCGTATTAAAATTAATATCAATTCGTAGTGTATTTTCCAAAATGTGCCATCGAATTTTGCTATCTATTTTGTACCTGATGTCCATACTGTTCATGATATGCAGCTTCAATTGTTGAACAGAATTGCAACAGTAAAAGATGATGGAACAGTAGAGTTTGAAGTTCCACCAGATGCTGAATCACAAGGCCTGGGTGTTAAACCAAAATATTCAGATAATGAAGTTGTTGATAATGAACCTCTTGATGTAGCCGACCTTCAGTGCATACCGCCATTACAGATAGTCATGCTTATTGTTGGAACACGTGGAGATGTTCAGCCATTTGTTGCCATTGGTAAACGCTTGCAGGTGCACAATCTTTCAAATCATGGTTCTGTTTAGAATTTTGGGATTTTTTAATTTCACCTTAATTTTGGGATTATTTCTCATGCCAGTAATCTTGTTAGTTGGAGTAGCATATTACAAGTGATTGAATGTCAGGGCAATATATATTATGCATCACTGTAATCTCTCTTAGGAACTTTTGGTATTTTGAGAATAAGATGAATTCATTGCATTTTAAATTATGTTTCAAATTATTATTTTTTTAATAATTTCCCAGGAAATCCACCAAAATGTTCATTTTATTTGATGGATTCATCCATATAATTCATCAATTAAAGAAAAACCTGGAAGCATATTTGTGGATTATTCCCTCTGAGAGAAAAGTGAGTGTCCGATGACCTAGATGATTAGCCATTCCTGTTGGGAACCTATTACTAATTGCTGCTACTAATTTTAACCATGGCACCGGGCCTTAATTTATTTTGCTAATTCTATTAATTGCTGTCAATGTAGGGAAATTTATATCCTTCAGTAGCATTGATTTTGTTGGTTGTGAGCAATATTTGTTATGAAAATTGGGGAAATATAGAGGCTTGAAATACCATTGAAACATGATCAAATGATTGTATTGAAAAAATTATTGAATGAACCTTGGAAAAATTGAGATTATATATTCCATCTTCATCTTGTGAATTCTGGGACTCTGTGACAATATTTATATGCAGGATTATGGTCATCGAGTGAGACTAGCAACTCATTCCAACTTTAAAGAGTTTGTCTTGACTACTGGCCTGGAGTTCTTCCCATTAGGAGGAGATCCTAAAGTTCTTGCGGGTTGTAAGTAATCACTCCATGCCTTATAATGTCCTCTTGATTTGCTTTAAGTGCCCTTCTATTGAAGTCCTGATTGATTTTGACTGGAGTTTTGAATTGAAGGCATCATAATATTTATTATTTGTTTTCTAGAAAAACTTAACCTTATTTGGGTCTTTGAGTTGCTAGGTGGTATTGTCATTGACCTTTTTGTGCCAGGTGGTATTCTCATAGACTTTTTTGCTAGTTGGTACTGTCATAGACTTTGAATGGGCTATTTTCTGATCCAGTGTTGTAATTCCTTCATTTGCTCCCATTGAAACAGATATGGTTAAAAATAAAGGCTTTTTGCCATCTGGGCCTTCTGAGATACCTGTCCAACGCAATCAAATGAAGGATATTATCTATTCTCTGTTACCTGCATGCAGGGACCCTGATATTGATTCAGGTGTTCCATTTAAAGCGGATGCAATTATTGCCAATCCTCCAGCATATGGTTAGATTTATGTCTCTATTGAATTTTATTTTGTAATGTACTACATTTGTTGAGCATGTGGACAGTTTGATAACTTCTTCAAGTGAGTAAGATAACTAATGGCAGAAATTAATGGAATTTTTTTGTGTAAAATATCGTTGCCAATCCTCCAGCTCATTGTTGCTCCTTGATATGGTGTATTTCTTTGGGAAAATAATTAATAGCAGAGATTGACCATTACAAGTTCTTTTATTTCACACGCATTTAGGAAACTTGATAACTCTAATATAACCGTAGAAGAAACTTGGTAATTCATTGATATATCATACAGTGTGATTAGTAACTTTAATAAAGAATTCCTCTGGGTTTATCAAGATAAAAGGTTTTAACTCCAAGGATAAGTTTGTAAATGTGAAATGGCATGTCTTGAAACTAAGCCTACATCCAAACTTCATTTAGATACAAGATGGAATTTTCTCTATTCTGTTATAACCACTGCTCATGTATACCATTCTTCTTCAGGTCATACTCATGTGGCAGAGGCACTCAAAGTACCAATCCACATATTTTTTACAATGCCATGGAGGTAAGTTTTATCTTGGTAATAATATCCAACTGTGAAATGTTTGTGATCCTTTTTTGGTAGATACGTGTGAGTGTGCACACATCACAAGCTCTGATTAGGAGCATGTGGGGGCGGCTGGACAGCTATAAATTTAGAGATTCTTTGGCAGTCCACCTCATGATTGATTAGCTATATTTGTGTTTGTAAGATGCTTAGGGAACATCACTTAGAGCACATACCTATTGTTGAGAGAATTAATCCTACATTGAGTAAAATAGATAAATATTGTGGGTTTATAAGGCTAGGAGAATTCCACTACTTAAAATGTATGATTTTTAAATAGAAATGAGTCTAACCCTTTATCGGCCTACAATCTTCCCTAATACCTATGTATAAAAGTTGGCATTAGCCCATATGCATTGAGGGAAGCTATACATAGCATGCAAATCCCTATTGCACATCTAGTGTGGGATGAGAATGTACCCTGTCATAAATGCCCCGTAATTTTTAGTTCTTTAAAATTGTGTAGTTTCATAGCTGCAACTTGAATATATCCATGCTCTTTCTGGCAGCCCAACTAGTGAATTCCCACATCCTCTTTCTCGTGTCAAGCAACAAGCTGGATATAGAGTAATATCAATTTCTTGGTATTTTTTCTCATTCAATATTGTTCTGTCTAAATGAGAATAATAATTATTTTGGCCTAATTGATAGCTATCGTATCAAATTGTTGATTCCTTGATCTGGCTTGGAATCCGTGACATGATCAATGATGTGCGCAAGAAGAAGTTAAAACTTCGTCCGGTCACCTATTTGAGTGGATCAAATAGCTCCGATTCTGATATACCATATGGTTACATATGGAGTCCTCATCTTGTTCCCAAGCCTAAAGGTGTTGTGCTGGATTCTGGTCTGCTTTCTGTTGGTTTAGTATCTTAATTTTTTTCTCATGGATTTTTCTCCTGATATTAATTTTACTGGATTATAAACATAACCATTATACTTGGACCTGCCATGAATCCAGTGTGTAAAATATATTGTACCTCCGATCTTTTTGTTGATTACTCTGATGATGAACATGATGTTGATACCTATTCATAATTTAATATAATGCAGATTGGGGACCTAAAATTGATGTTGTTGGATTTTGCTTCCTTGATCTTGCATCAAATTATCAACCTCCTGAAGAATTGGTAAAATGGCTTCAGGCTGGTGAAAAGCCTATCTACATCGGATTCGGAAGCTTGGTGATTTTTTAAACTTATAAATGATAAATTAATCTTCAATAAAAAAAAAAGCTGTGGTATATAATTATCATTTTGAATCTCTCTTTCTCCCCTCAAGGCCCCTTCTCTGGGGTCTGTTCAATATGATGGCCTTGTGCATTTCTGTTCTGGCTTGTGCAGTTGATGATTGTTGTCTTGCTGGTTGCAGCCTGTTGTAGATCCTGAAAAGATGACCCAGATAATAGTAGAAGCCCTGGAAAAAACCGGACAGCGGGGTATCATTAATAAAGGATGGGGAGGGCTTGGGAACTGTGAGATTTTCTTCATTTGTTGGTTATTTGTTGTGCATTTTCTACACTAGAAGCCATTGAATGTTCAGTCTTTCTTCTATTGTGTATTTTATAAGATGGATTAGCTGACATGTGGATCGATTTTTATTTTAGTGGCTGAACCGAAGGAATTTATATACCTCTTGGATAATATTCCACATGATTGGCTATTTTTGCAATGCAAGGCAGTTGTAAGTAGTACTCTCTCTACCTTTTTCTTGTAGAAGATTGTGTCCAATAAAATTTACCCATTTCTTTTCTCAAATCTATAAATTCATTCAAAATTACAGGTTAGCTCTTTGCAAGCTATTGAAGTATTCGAGCTGGATAATCACCTACAAGTAGTGTAGTTGAAGACTATTGAAACGATTTGTACTCTCAAAAAACAGATGATTCTGAACCGTGATTTTGTATTCCATATTATGCCAGTAATTAACTTGTAGTGGTCAAATTTGCTGATTGTCCTCCTCACATCTCGCAAAATACTTGATAGACCGTATAATCGGTCTAGCAAATACATTGCCATTTTAACAGTTTTTTATGGCATTGTTGAATGTCAGACTCCTGGATTTTGTTTTTTTTTTAGATTTTTTGGGCAATTTAGTAAATAAAACCATTGAATAGCATAAAGCCCTCAACCTTGTGCCCGGGAATTTAGGTTGTCAGCCTTCATCACCATCTTTCTGTAGTTCTGAGTGGCTATCCTTTGTTATGCAGTAAATCCTTATAAATTCTTCTCCTTTGTAGGTGCACCATGGGGGAGCTGGAACAACTGCTGCGGGTCTACGAGCTGCTGTAATGATTTTACATTTTTGTTTATGATGCATCTGACTTTCAAGTTTGGGCTAAGGGATTATCTAATGCTTTCTTCTTATTACATGACAGTGCCCGACTACTATTGTTCCCTTCTTTGGTGATCAACCCTTTTGGGGGGAGCGGGTGTATGCTAGGGGAGTAGGTCCTCCTCCTATACCAGTTGATGAGTTCACACTTCCAAAGTTAGTCGAAGCAATAAATTGCATGCTCAATCCCAAGGTAACAGTTATTCCATACCAGCTTTCCTATTGCTGTTTTTGGGGATTAGCTGGAAGCCCAAGTTTTCACCTTCCAGCTCTCTACGTACTCATACAGTATATTTTGCTCCATCAAAACTGAGGGATGGAAAAAAAAGTAGTGTTCCAAATCTATGAAAACCAGGATGAATAAGTCTAGTTCTCAAAGTTCCATGAAGTATCCTTTTCTTAAGTTAGATAGAAAATGGCCTCAGGTGAAGGAGCGTGCAATAGAGCTTGCCAAAGCCATGGAGAACGAGGACGGTGTAACAGGAGCCGTGAGAGCGTTCTTGAAGCATCTTCCTTTGAAAAAGGCTGAACAAGACCCTGAGCAAACGCGATCGGGCTTCTTCTCCATTTGTAGATGTTTTGGTTGCTCTTGAGCAACACTCCCTTGGCCTTTCTCCCCTGATTATGGTATGATTTTGGATCCATGAATATATTATTTACACCGTGATTAACTATGCTATACGGTGTGATGATGGATGTTGCATGTAATGTACGTACTGTATGTGGTAGATTTATCCCTCCCTTTCCTTTCTGCCTTGTAATTCTCATGTGCCACTGATGTATATGCTGCATGTATCTCTACTTTGCTGAATATAGGTTCTGCTGTGCTTGTATATGGCCGGGAGTTGTATTTATACAGTGTGTTCTTTATTTCTCCATTTATTTTGTTTATTCCAAGGCCGACTATTGGGGCCCAAGTGAAGCCCATTAGCATTATTTCAGGCCCATATCAAAATCACACTCGGCTCATCCACAAGTCAAACTCAAATAGATGGGTTCACATTGAAGCCCAATGTGGGCTCATTTACGCAGTATAGGGCCCGGCCCAAATAAGTCATCGCTCATCTGTCTTACTCGGCACTGAATCTCTCCAGAGGAAGGCAAAACTTGTTCCCAAAGCCAAGTGCTCATCCAAGCACCTTGACAGTCTCATCTTTCTGTACGGTATCAATCGGAAGGGAAAACACATGGGTCAGGGGACTCCCGGTGGTCTTAACCGGCGGCCCGGAGACCGGAAGCAGGACGGGACCGACAAGAAGGAGAAGAAGTTCGAGCCGGCCGCCCCGCCGTCCAGGATCGGCAGGAAGCAGCGCAGGCAGAAGGGACCCGAGGCGGCCGCTAGGCTCCCCGCTGTGACTCCTCTGACAAAATGCAAGCTCCGGCTCCTGAAGCTCGAGCGGATCAAGGATTACCTGTTGATGGAGGAGGAGTTCGTCGCCAATCAGGAGCGGCTCAAGCCCCAGGAGGAGAAGGCCGAGGAGGACAGATCTAAGGTCGATGACCTGAGGGGTACCCCCATGAGCGTGGGTAACTTGGAGGAGCTGATCGATGAGAACCACGCGATTATATCTTCATCGGTCGGCCCCGAGTATTATGTTAGCATCCTCTCTTTTGTCGATAAGGATCAGCTCGAGCCTGGGTGCGCCATTCTGACGCATAACAAGGTAGGGTTTTTTTTCATTTCTATGCTTGGTTTCCCGATGGGAGATGTTGACCTTTGCGAGTTATTTTTTTATTCAAAATATGATTGGAGATGGCGAAGTTAGTCACTCTCTGTTGCAAATTCGCCAATTAGCTGTGATGAACTTGGGGTGCCTTCTATATGTATTCTGAAGCTCGTTCTTTTGGTTTTTATATTCGGTAAGTGGTATCATTATCGTTGTTGTGCTACCAATCTTCGCAGATGAAGTGACATTGTTGATGATTCCTGACAGGTTCTTTCTGTGGTTGGACTTCTTCAAGATGAAGTAGATCCCATGGTATCAGTGATGAAGGTTGAGAAGGCACCTTTGGAATCATATGCAGATATTGGTGGCCTGGATGCCCAGATACAGGAGATTAAAGAAGCTGTTGAGCTCCCGCTCACCCATCCTGAACTATATGAAGATATTGGCATCAAGCCTCCTAAGGGAGTCATATTATATGGAGAACCAGGCACTGGCAAAACCCTGTTGGCAAAGGTGCTTCCCTTTTGCAGCTGCAAATTGTTGAGCTATACTACTTATATTACAATGCACCATATGGTTATGCTGCCCATAATAGTTCAAGCATGAATTTATATGGAATATCCCTTATATGTTGTGTAATTGGCTCATGTTTGAGAGTATTGGGAAACCAGTGAAAGATGCAGTTGAAATTAGAGATCAAAGGCTAAGTAATATGCTTGATCCAATTTTCCTTTTCCTGTATTCCCCGCCTCAGGCTGTGGCAAACTCAACATCAGCCACGTTCTTGCGTGTTGTGGGAAGTGAATTGATTCAGAAATACTTGGGAGATGGTCCCAAACTAGTGAGGGAACTTTTCAGAGTTGCAGATGATCTGTCACCTTCAATAGTCTTCATTGATGAAATTGATGCTGTTGGTACAAAGAGGTTAGTTCATTAACATATGTGAAAATCCTATCGCGCACTGGTCCTTTCATGTCAAATACCATAACTGTTATGTCCTTTAGGTATGATGCACACTCTGGTGGTGAACGTGAGATTCAGAGGACTATGTTGGAACTGCTTAACCAGTTGGATGGTTTTGATTCAAGAGGGGATGTTAAAGTCATCCTTGCCACCAATAGAATTGAGAGTTTGGATCCAGCTTTGCTTCGACCTGGGCGAATAGATAGGAAGATCGAATTCCCCCTACCTGATATTAAGACAAGAAGACGGATTTTCCAGGTATTTTCTTGTGTAAAGCTATGGAGATCAGTCTTTCTCTGGGCTTAAATTGCTTCAATTTATGATCTGATAAAGCCTCTGATCTGCTGCCTGTAGATACACACATCAAGGATGACTTTAGCAGATGATGTGAACTTGGAAGAATTTGTTATGACAAAGGATGAGTTCTCTGGAGCTGACATCAAGGCCATCTGCACAGAAGCCGGATTACTTGCTTTGAGGGAACGTCGTATGAAGGTGAATATTTAGAACTCTGCTTTGTTTTAACCTTCTACATTCTAATTGACATGGAACTGACATTCTAGTTTTGGATCTCTAATAAGGTTGTGATTTCTATGTGATGATATGCAGGTAACACATGGCGACTTCAAGAAGGCAAAGGACAAGGTGATGTTCAAGAAGAAAGAAGGGGTGCCAGAAGGTCTCTACATGTAAACTCTCAGCCTCAGCCTCTTCCCTTGGTCTTGTATTTTATCTGGTGCGGGAGTTATCATCTCCATGCTTGTGTTGGGATTTCATCCCCTAACTTCTAATCCAGCTTCTTATCTGTTTGCCCATATTATCATGGACGTAATGCTTGCAGTAAGATATTGTCTCTGAAATCAGGATATTGATGATGACGAGAGAAGTTGTTCTCGTTTGATTTTCATGAGTTCTCAAGTAAGTTGCACATGAGAAAGCGCAAGAAAAGGGACAAGGCTCTTGATTTAAAATTTTCACCCGTGTTCTACTTGGCAATACAAAACTTTGTGATCATCCTCCATGGCAATCCTTTTGTAATTTTCACTCCCAACATATGGATATATACCTAATACTGGGAATGATATGCTTGGTGGAAACCACTTGGGAGTTGATAAGGCCAGGCAAGGCTCGGGTGAACAGGCAGTTGCTGCTGATGCTGATGCTGATGCTGATGCAGCTGCAGCTGCACAGGATTTTGCATCCCGGGTTGCCATATTGCCTGGCCCGACTGATGATCAGTCTGACCCGACTCCCAGCAGTGCTGAAGATGGCTAACATGATGAGATGTAATGTAAGGTATAGCAGCAGCAGCAGATGGTGGTGGTGCTACCGTGTTCAAGCACGGGTAACTCGTAAGGACCATCCCACGGCCCATGGAGGAGGCCATCATCTGCACAGACAAAAAGCAGGAACCGGTTTTATGAAACAGAGAAGGGACATGAAACCCAATATATAGTTCACTCAGCCGGTTAGATACCTGCAGCTGCTGCTGAAGCGTCTTTAGATACTCGATCGCACAGTCCAATGTCGCCGCCTTATCCGCCACCTGCAATCGGGAACACTATTAAGATAAGCCGGCCCATCATCTCATCCTCGTGTCTCTCTCATTTGTTTTAAATTTTCTGACCTTGCCAGATCTGGGGATGAGATCCTGCAATTCTTTTATCTTCTCATTGATCCTGTCTCTGCGTTTCTGCTCCAAAAAGATCCATCTTCACATACATTAGCTCAATTGCTCCAAAATATGTATAATTATTACCCTATACTGTAAAATGGCTCATGGCTTTACCCTTTCTGATCGGTTATGGACCTCTGCGGATCGAGATCTCCTCATGGACCCCGCCTGCCCACAACGGGGCTTCTTTGCATTTGCAGCTCCCAACTTGGCATCCTTGGTTGGATTGGATTAAACAAGCACACGGAGATCTACATCAGTATTGTGAGTATGATACTTCCAAGGAGATGGTGCTTTGGAGGGGGACAGATACTAACCTCGCTGTCGCACTCAGCTTCGTCCAGTCCCGCGCCGCCTGCCCGCTTCCTGTACTCCTGCGCTGACCTTGGCCTCTGAGCTGGCGGTTCAGGGATCCGCGCCATTGTCGCAATCTCCATCTCGCTCGTCGTCACGGTCTCTAGGCTCCTCCACCCGCTATCGCCGCCCGCGACTGAAGACGAACCAATAGTAGCGATCGAGAAAGCGTCCACCAGCATCGACTCCCTAGTACCGATGCTCGACTCCGACGGCCCGACGTCATCTAGGCGCAGGAAATCGGTCCGGTAAAAGTGGTCGTCGGAGTGAAGCCACGCATCTTCCTCGTCTTCCTGCATGAAGAGGCGGAGGCCGTCGTAGTTAATGAGGGTCTGGCCGCCGACCTCCCCTGCTTTTGGCAGATGACTATCGCCGTCACCGACATGGGAAGGTTCCCGCCAATTCTTGGATGCCCTGTGACTCCGCACCACGGGATGGCCGTCTTGCCATAGGAGCTCCCTAATATCCTCGTCAGCTATTCTGTTTTTTTTTTTTTTTGCGGGGATCAATAAAGAAGACTCAGCGATCAATTCGATCCATGAAAACAGCTCTGCATTCGATCGAAACAACTCACAGTGGTCTGCTGTTGGGGCAAACGGGTGAAGAAGAAGCTGCAGAAACAGGAACACATCCCTCCATACTCTGTTTCTCTCTATCCCAGTCGCCTCAGCCAGAGAGAAGATTAAAAGGACAGATCTATGTAGTGTATGTGAATAACATGAGGAAGAAATAATCCAGGGATTTAAGGAGCCCTATGGATGCTTGTCGTTCCTCATTCTTATACTCTGGGGACTGGGCTGAGGCTGAGCTCACTCACGTGTAATCTTGTTGCCGACGTGTCACTGTCACAAACGGTTATCAAAAACCTATTTGTCCACCTGCTCTTCCATCGGGGATTCTATGGTCAGAACAACTGGTATTCATTCCGTGTCTCAAATCCACGTAACATTCATGTTGCTCTTAAAATGGATATTTCTATATTACTCTTTTTGACCTCTATAAAACGAATCGAGGATATATATTATATATTATATAATATATATATATATATATATATATCCTTAGTCACTTGGAAAAAGACAGACAACTTGCAAAACCAACTATGATGGGGTAACAGCGGCGCACACCACAATGATTCACAAACAAGCTAACTCATCAATCATTTTGGAATTCGTTCCTATCCTCTCCTTTTTACGATTTTTTATTTTATCTAAAAAAATTTAAAAACTACTTTGAAACCCTAGCAATTTAGGTTATATTTAGACAAGATTGTACAAGATATTATTTTTTGGTAACGAAATATTAGTGTCGTAATAAGCGATAGCAATTAGGAATGGGATATGGAAGTTTTAGTAAAATAATTTGGGTCTTTGGAGAATTGAATCCGGGAGGGATTATTGTGGTTGCGGACACACTAAGACTACGGTGAACCACATCTTGCTTCCTGATTTATTTACCCACACACACTGATATTAGCAGTTCCCAACTCAGATCGCGATTTCTGGGCCCCACCTGATGCACAGTGCACCTTCCACTTGCTGGATCCAGAAAAAAACGATCCATGAACTCGCTTTGGGCTTAATTGGGCCTATGCCCAATTTAAATCACCCATTCCGGCCCATTGACTTCATGGCCATCTCTTAGTTTTTTTTCACTGTTATTCTTCTTATTCGGCATCTGTTGTTTCCATTTGGCCATCATGACATTGGTATTCTTGAGTGTGAGAAGAGAGTGAGGCATCTTTTCAAATGGCCATGGACGTGGGTGGGGATGGGCATGACACCTGATGTGAGAGAAGCAAGCAATGCACGAACTGACAAGAAATAAGTGAGCATGATTCAGTCATGATGAATCAATAACATGGAGCCCAGGAAGCTAGCTAGCTGCATCTGCCCAATTTCTTAGGCTCCATATCTCCAATATAAAACGGCTCGTTGGCCAGCTTTCAGCAATCCATGTAACACAGTGTAACCGCATTTCACCCGGACGTAATACATGTCTCACTCTCATTCTCAAACAGTACAAACGGAATAGAGATGCAGGATATACAGAAGGCAAAAGGCGAGGAAGTAAATGAAAGGGGGCGCTCAAGCTACGACTTCCATCTCGTTCATCCACAGATCACGGATGCTGTGCTAGGAAGTGACGGCAGTGCTGGTACGGGCCTGAGAGATACGGTCAGCGTAAATAGTCACCAGTCGCCGCTGCGTGCTGCTGAGGCCTTCCAAGTGCGGTTGGAATTCTTTACCGAGCATCATGTAGATCTCCACAAGACAGAACACCACAGTCTGTACATTATTACACACTCAGGGTTAATAGTATATGAGGTTCTAATGGCAGAAGTAATGGATCCAGTGGAAAGTGAATGGGATATAAATAATATTTTTCTAATTAATTAAACTATAAAAGTTATGTATACAACCCTTAAGTTTATAAGAGCTGAAACTAATATTAAATCTAACATTACTAATTGAAAATGTTAGCTAAAATTTAGAAGGTTATATTTTTAACAATATTCATTATACTATAATTAATGTTTAACATACTTGTGAAATGACTAAAGACAAATATTAGGGAGAAAACATGATAGAAATAGAGTGAATGATAAAACTAAAAAAATGAGACATTTTGAGATAAAATCTCCCAAGTTTTAACACAGTTGGAAATAAAAACTTATTTTTATGTGTAATTTTAGCCCTAATAAACAGATAAAATTTTAATAAATTTCAATAAGCTGGATAATATAAATCATTATATAGTTTAATTTTTTTTCTTTAAGCTCTAATGAGTGCAGAAAAAACCGGACAAACCAAGTTTAAAAAAAGATAAGATAATCTTAGTAAAGAGAGGCAAAAGGAAGGATTTGGGTAAAAAGCTAATGTATTTATTTTTCATTATTAAATTAAAGGGATGAATTTTTTTTATCAAATTCCTCATTGAGAAAGACAATGTGATTACTTACTACAAAGGAGACATTAGAGACTATCGCATGAAACCAAACCAAAGTGAACTGTCCAACCACTCAATGCAAAGGCCCATTGAACTAAACCAAGCAAACCAGTCCTTTCAGGGTAGGATTTTCATGTTAAATTTGGTTTAGAAAAAAAGGGCCGGATTGATTAAATATCTTCAAGGAATGAACAGCAGAGCAGAATCATCAGAGAGTACCTTCCGAACGTCTGCAGTCGGGTTTCCAAATGCTTCCAACATCTTGGGCAAAAATGAAGGCAATTGAGCCATAAGCTCCTCTTGTGAGAGCCGTCCCACAAGCTGAAGAGAAAGGGCCACTGTAAGTCATAAAGCCAATATGCTAGCGTAAAGAACTATACTTTGACTCGATTTGCAAAGAAACCTTCCGCCCTCTAAGATTATTGCCCAAAAGGTCCTAATCCCTATATACTGATGCAAGAAAAATGCCATCATGATACTCCAATTTACTACTGCAATTTAGATGTAAATACACTTTTGTAAATAAAGCATACTAAGCAGTTGTATATTTTTATAAGTGATAAAAATAGTGAACTGGTACAGTAGGCACTTTATGCTCAATGGAAATAGAAAGATGCTGCACCAGTTTTTGAATGCATTCCATCAAATCAAATGACAATGAAATGATGCTCAGTAATACTTTTTTGAAAGATGGTGCTCTGTAATACTAATAATGGATCCACTTTTACTACTTATATC
Organism: Trapa incisa; assembly: GCA_030064435.1. Classification (NCBI taxonomy): domain Eukaryota; kingdom Viridiplantae; phylum Streptophyta; class Magnoliopsida; order Myrtales; family Lythraceae; genus Trapa; species Trapa incisa. The sequence continues at coordinate 11,076,139 of CM057767.1, read as the reverse complement.
ATCAAGTAATATGAAACAGCCCACAGGGAATACAACTTGTTTCAGGGACACAGCAAATGAACCTACGCACCTTAGTCAAACAATTTATACAAGTAACAAGAGCTTTCTCGTCTTTATTGACCAACAAAGGAACCATAACCTGACAAACAAATCTGTCAGTGCCACTACCTTGAATACCAACCGAGAACACTCCCAAATATCTAATGGTGAGACGGAGTGGAATAGGGGATAGACATGGGTAAAAAAAGAGATGTAATAGTTTCATACGCTTAAACATCTCAATGGCTCATAGTGGGAGGCCACATAAGCCAAGCATTGTTCAGCTTTATCTGCAACCTAAGAACAGGAGCATAAAATATCTTATATTTTGTTTTTTTTTTCGAAGAAGAAAACTTCAGGTTCATTGAAAAGTAATCCAGAGTAAGAATAGCTACTACAAGAATTCACCTTAGCAGTATTATCTCCAGCAGCATGAAGCAGCCTCGGTATTACTATTTCAAGAGACTCATGCATCAACTCCTTCTGAAAGCATCACAAATAAAAGCAAATCACTGAAAACAACATCCAACAGATTTAATTATACAACAGAAATGAATAGGAGACTTTCTATAAAGCTAGAAGGGATGGAACAGACCTGTTTCATGAGCATTTTAAGTATCAAAGAGAGCGCCAGCTCATTAATGGAGTCATCGCCATCATCAAGAACACCAAGCACAGTGGTCATCACTTGACTGAAGTACTGCAAATAACTCATGCAAACACAAGCCAACGATAGGCATCATTTCAACCAGAATTGAGTTTGCAGTCTGGGTATAATTTATTACAAGGAAGTTTTTCATCTGAAAGGCCTCTCATCTGTAAGTGACATACATATCTCATCATGATACCTAAACAAAGAGCATATGGCAGGAAAGCCTTCATAGTAAATCAGTACCTTCAACCAAATAGAGACATCATTTGCTTCAGATATTTCAATCAATTGATGAAGCCCAGTTTGCTTACCCAAAGAAATATCATCACCTTCCCCATCAGCTACCTGCAAATACAGAGAAGAAATAATATGAAATTCAGATACTCTTCTGAACATATACAACATACAAGAGACCCATTTATTCAGCAAAGGAACAAAAACATATAAATTTACAAATCATACCAGGTGAAGAATTTGAGGAAGGCTTCGTTTACCATCAGATAATCTGTTGATTTGCAGAGGAAGGGTACTCTCATAACTGGAATTGACATCAAGTAAAGCCTCACTGTGGCCAAAACTTACAGAGGCCTCACTTGCAGAACCGACAACACCATTAGTTTCCGAGCACATGGAAGGCAAGCCATCCGACTTCATAACATTCATATTTTCAGCCCAGCTACTCTGTACATCCAATTTCTTACTGTTGGTATTTGTTAGCTCTCCATGCATTGATTTAATTGAATCATGATACAGGTCCAATTTGTTTGCATCAGTAGCTGCATAAATTCCTCCAGTAGAAGTAGATGCAACTTGGGCAGAACTCTTCTTTTCATCATCATTTCCAGCTGAGTCTGTAGAATACCTTCCATAAACTTGATTATGCAGACCAATATATCCCTCTTCAGATGATGTGCCTGCATCAGATGATTCATGTGTGGTCCGAGGATGCTGCCGCACTTTCTTGCTTTGTAAAAAGTTTATCAGATCTACTTCAATACGAGGAGTATGCTCCCTAAGGGCTCGTCTCAATGAACTCTGCTCTTCAATAGACAAACTAAGAATGAAATTTAAGACTGTACTAGAATCATAGTGCATGTACACAGAGATGACACAGGAAATAGCAGCTTCCCTTAGTTTTGTATTTTTATCATAGGCAAGTGGAGTCAATTTGGCCAGCCACAATTTCAGTATGCCACTGTTACCATAGTCTTCAGTGATTGGTACATACTTCTGAAAAGAAGTAATAGCAAACTCAATAACAGCTAATTTAGCCTTGGGTGATCGCTGTTCATCCAATGACCGAAGCAAAGCGGGTACAAGAGAGTCTACAGTGTACGATTTGCTCAGAATCTCAAGCATTCTGGAGCAACTTTGCCTAACTCCTTCCTTTGGGTCAATAAGACGGGGGAAAACATGTGGCAGCATCCTGTCCATATAATTCTCGTATGGCTTATGACAAGATGTAATAATATCTGCTAAAGTGGAAAGAGCTGCTTGTGCAACTTTGTGGTGAGGATCATCCAGATGCCGGAAAAATAGCTTCATAACCTTATCAAAATATTGAACAACCTCTTGAACTCCCTTAGTTCCCTGCTGCAGCAAATTCTGTAGATAACTAAATGCAGAAACCCTGGATGACCAGTCAGAACTTGGACTGAGTCCCTCATTTAGTTTCTCGACAAGAGATGCTGCGCAGGCAGTATGACTGGAGACATCCCACAGCCAAATTGAATTGCCATCAAAACTCCTCCTCCCACTTGTAGACATTCTTCCAGCTACATGCCTTCGTGAAAGTGACCAATGGGAGTCTGAAACACTGTCACTCTGAAAGTCACTAACATTTCTCCTGTAATGAGATTTGTCAAGATATTGCTTACCATCTCCAAGGAGTCTTCCGTTTCTCTCATCAATGGAGATGGAACCTAGTCCAAGTAGTCTTCCAGGAACCCTCTTCGTTGAGCGAGGTGAAACGGTTGATACTGATCTAGTTGTTGAATTACTGAGATTAGAAATTCGGGCAGGGTCCCTGGAGACTTGAATTTGAGAGATGATATCAGGCATTGTCAATCCACCACTACGATGAATATTTCCATTGATAGTCGAGTCAGCATTCAAAGATGTACTGAGATGAAGAGAAGGTGGAACAATGAGTTGGGATGCCGGGTCACTGGAAGATGGGGAGTCAAATCCTGCATTATGACAGTTGAGAAACTTAGTAGCCTACTGTGTCATAAAACTGCGACTTGGGAGTCAACTAAAATGAATAGCAATGTATCACAATAAACAAGCAGGTTTCTTCAATCAAGTAGAACCTATAAAAAATGGAATCAGTAGTTGATATACCTAGATCCAAGCTTGACGAACGGAAAGTGTTTTCTTTGTCCGATACTTCCAAACCTCTAAGCATGGTTTCTATGGCAGGAACTTTCTGTTTGCTACCATGGAGCGCCCTTTCAAGAGTATCTGAATCCTCCTTATCAAGTGATTTTACTTGTGACCTAGGCAATCCAGAAGAATGAGATATTCCATAGGGTAAACTAGTGCTCCTATCCAATGCAACGACAGCAGAAGAATCACGTCTTGGTGAAGTTGTCTGAGACGCAGTATAGGTGAGTGGAATTGTTAAAGTTCTCTCACGATTTGAAGAAGAAGAATACCGCCTATGGAATCCCCTATCCTCTTCATCTATTATCTGCACAACAGTAATGGATGTAACACAAAAATATTTACACCAATATCATTCATAGAGTAATGTGATATGTAAAACATGTATACCCTCTGGATATGAGAAGGGAAGGATGAAAACAGGTGCTGGGCACGCTCGGGCCAAGTTTTTGCAAACAACCTGAAGCACATTCTTGCTGTTGACCTAACCTGAAGGATAATGATTCCCGCAGCACGTGCCAATCAATTGATTTAGAATATACTTGTAGCATTCAAATAGTAAAACCAGCACATGTATAAAGCATGGAAAACACTGGAAAATCAATCTATGTTTAAATATAATATATTGAGGCAGGTCACTGGATCATGAAAAAGAGTAGGGTTCCTTGAAGTAGGAAACAGTTTGTTACCCTACTTGTAATTGCCACTACTGATGGACCTCAAATAATTTTTCATGAGATTATGATATGCTCTGTATGAATAAGCCAAATCTATCATTTTCAGTAACTCATGACCAAACTTGGAATCCATGCACTTCCAACAGGCTTATGAATGTGAGGTTAAAATAGTAAAGCACTTGTGCCAACTGTTGTGCCAATTGAAGCAAAAAAAAAAACATTACAGCCAAATCCCACACCTGTTAGAAACACAGGAAAATATAGAACAGATGGTGACTGGCTTCTCTGAACTATCAGACTAGGCATTTGAATCAGGTTCTGGATTCAGTCCATAACAAAATTTATAAAAGCCAACCTAATCACCAAGACCATGACCTCAAGTTGTGGCTCAGAGTGGTGGCCTTGACCAATGGATAAATCTCATAAAAGAGGAAATTATACATTATATGGCTTCTCTATCCTCTCCATAACAAAATGCTGCTAAGAATACACTGCCATGGAAAAAGTCACTCTATTTTGTGAAAATATCTTGGCCAGCCACCCAAGTCCTATTAATTTTCAACTAATGCATGGTTCTAGAGCAAAAGGGAGGGAGAAATGGTCAGCCAACCCACTGCTCTTGAACAAATCGATAAACCACCTGCAAAGTCTATGTACAGCAGTTCTAAGCTTCAGTGGTGGTCATTCCTTTGCAAGGAAAATGCTGCAAATCCAAGCTCTTACAACTCAAAATCAGTATTTTATCCTTGATGAAGGATATGTAAATTCTGTAGAAATAGTCCTTTATATGGCTATCAATCATTTTGGTTAAGCCAAGCTCTTCTACATGTAATAGACTTTATTATACTAATGATCTTCTGATTACTACTTTCCATAAATACTTTCTTTATCAATTTGTATAGAGGTATCCCTCAATGATTGCTGTTCTTAACAGCAGAACTGAACCTTTTACCAATAAAAAAATAAGGAAATGGCAGTGAATAAATCATCCATATAAGCTGCATCTGAGGCTGCACATGAAAAGGTATCATAAACTATCTGAGCCAACTTGCATTTAGACTTGGAAATTCTGACTATTGTACCTCACTCATTGCATCTGCAACACAACATCTGATAAGACCTTCAAAGAGATCTGTGTACCGCTGAATTTCTGCAGAATCATGCCATTTTTCCAATATCATCAGGGCATACTCACAGCACCTGCATTGAAGAGAATTCCCAGAAAAGCAGTAAATCAAACAGCAAGGTCTTTCATAGACAATTCATAGCCATCCCGAGTCATCAAACTGGACATTTTATTTACTAAAGAAGTTGCAATTACCTAGCCCGAAGTACCGCACTACGATCAGTTTTTGCACAATCAACTATATGAGGAAGAACACGGGAGACATTGCAGTTCTGCAAAATCTATGTAGCCAAAGAAAAAAAGAGAGAAACAACAAATAAATGAGAAAAAAACAAAAAAAAAGCAGATAATAAACATGCTCATGCAATGAAACTTACAGTCTTAATGCAATTATCTGCGGATTCTGCAATCACAAGCACGGTGATCACAACAAGCTTAAGAAGAACCTGATAGCATATTATGCAATTGATGATTAATAAGATCAGGAAAAGATGAATTTGCCAGCAATAAAGAATAAACACTGTAACTTACTGGAACCAATAACTCAGCTAAAGTTTCAAAATCTCCACAGAGCTCCTTGGATAAAAAGCACAAGAGATGGCATGCCTTCAAAATAAATGAATTCCAGTCGTAAAACAAACTATAGAAAAGAGTACAAGATGACATTATAGAAGTTAAAAGAGCATGGGGGAGATCATGGATCAATCTTGTATTAGAAAAAAATGGTGGTTTATTGTTAACATCATAATTAAAAATAAAGAACAATGATGTAGTTTCCTGACAGGGCAGTGGACTTAATTAATGAAGAAATAACCTGTGCTAAAGTTCCACGGAAAAATATTAGGTTTAGATAGCCAACAGATAGATCCTTTTAGCATAAAAAGAGTACACGGATTGAGAAGACAATAATATAAATGGCCACATCTTTTGAATTTGAACCTACACTAAATCTTTGCAGAAAATGAAAATAGATAAAAATACAAGATAGAAATAAGCAAGCAATATAAGGAACTTTTCTCACTTGCTTCACTATACTTGACCTTCGATCTGATAGCTGTGTGCTTAAAGGGTCAATAAGCTGTTTCAACAGTCCCCTGAAACATGCATAATCGGCAGCGCCTGCAATAAATTAGACATGCGTGCAAAATGAAGAATCTCACCCTTTAGAAGAGTAAATTATGCAATACAAAGTATGGTTTCTGGTTTATGACAATACAATCACAAGTAAAAAATTCAAATGACAGAAACAGTCATGCTCCACCACACGTCAAGTCAAGGATATTTAAAAAAAGTTTGTTGTTTCCACTATGAATGCAAGAATACAATGTGTTCTTGTGTAATTCTGAGTATATAAATAGGTGTCTCTTATATAATTATTTGATTCAATTATCAATAAAGTAGTGATCTCGTGGTCTAGGCTTTTGGCCTACCATGTCGATATCAAATATCTCTCAACACCTCTCCCCTTCATCCTCTCCTATTTTAAACTCAACATTATACATCATATGTTTGCATCTACGAGCCAAGACCAAGCTAAATTATCTTAACTGAAAATGGCGGATGATGATACCATCACTCGTAAAACAGTAAGTGGCTCTTCTAAGCCTAACAAACAATTAAATTTCATTTTGAGATAAATAGGCTATTTTTAATGTAGGAGATATCTAAAGTACTCACATTTAAGTAAGATACACTGAAGGCATCATTGTAGATCTAACCACAAGCATATTACAATTTATATTCGGTATTTTAGGGATTATATCCACCACATATTATTATGTAATAGAACAAAAGGCAAATTGTGAATATATTGCACATTCATAATAGGAAAAATAAACAAAAGATACCATGTATGTAATAGGGCACCACAAAAGCATAATTTGTCAGTAATGGGGGATCAGAGGAGAGAGACCTCCTAAAACAAGGCCTTCAATTCTCTGCATGGCAGCTATTCGGATAGACCAATCATTCTGTGGCATCAAATAAGAAATAATCTTCTCAACTTCCCGTATGAGCTCATTCTCAGAATAAATGCTAACTGGTTCTATTTGTTTTTCAGTTATATCCTCTCCAGCTACATGAAAAACAATGAAATAGTGAGTGCTTATATGTGACTGATGGACACTTCAGAAGTGTAAATCTAGGCCTTGAACCGGAAATATGAATATATTAATTAAAGATGAAGAGTGCAGACCTCCAAATAGAGACCTTTCCTTCCGAAAACTCCTCATCCTTGGATTGCTTCTTTTAGGACTAAGGGCAATGAGCTTCATATCCTGATCAGGAAAACTACCCTTAACTCCTGGTGAATGACTTTGTGGTTCAATTCTTGCTATCCTGGCATTTATCTCTTTCATCTGCAGTCACCAAACAATGACATATGTGTAACTTAAACACATTTTTTTTGCTCATCTGTAACTTAAAACACATTTAAGAGTGCAACAGAGAAGCAAGCAGTCCTCTATCCAATGCAATAAGTACACTCCCATGAAGTATGGAAATCTAATAAAATTTTCAGAATGAACATTACATTATAGGAACTAACCATAGATGCAGGAAGATGGTATCGCTGAAGTTCATCATTGAATTGACTGCCCGCCTGAGTATACATCCCCTGAAAGTAAGAAAACATTCACATTATTTGAATAAGCTAAAAAGTTTCAGAAACATAAAGACTGAAAGGGAAGATATAAAAGCAGAAAACTATGCCAGTAACATATAAATAAAAACTAGAGTACTGTTTACTGGATGTGTTATTCAGAAACACGTGCTGGGGTGTCCGTAGACACTCTTTTTCAGTTATTAGAAACTCAATAAATACAGAACACAGCGATTATGTATCAATGGTTGTCCACAATCTCTTTTATGAACCATTTTCAGTGTCGCAGAAATGAACAGATTTGTCACAGCTCAAAGGATAAAACTACATAGACAAGATGATATAATCCGGAAATCGGACCCCTCATTAACAGTCATTGGGTCAATGAATTCACTAACCTCAATGCATGACATGGCTGCTTCTCTAACACCAAGATTCCAGTCGTTCAGCAGTTGCAAGATCTATGAAGAACGGAATCATAACGTCACCGGAGATAGGAAAAAAGGAAAGATAAAATAAGAAGTTGCCAAGTTCAGACGAGTTAATCTGCGTACAGGAGGAAGAATAGCACGCTGAAGAGGAAGCTCTGTAGATGCAAAGAGGCCAATAGCTGAAGTAACAGTCCGAGCAAACTCTTCCCTAACCTTCGAGCTCCTATGGATCCAAGCATAAGAACCCGCCCTTTCCACAATAATCGTCGGTGAGGAGACCTGTGTCATTGGTCATGCCACATTAATCCATCTCCAGATCTCTCACTTTACAGTTAACGGAAAGAAACGGCAGAGGGACAAAAAACAGAGAGAGAGAGAGAGAGATGGAGAGAGCCACAGCGTTGAGCTTGCAGAGCTGGATTGCGATGCTCTGCTGCACTTCAAGGAACCATTTCTGTAGGAAGCATACCGTGTGCTGTGCGGCGGTGTGGAACGGAATGCACTACGTACCTCCATGAGAGTGAGGAGAAGCCTCCTCGAGGCGTCCCTGACAGGCTGTTTGGAGTCTCCGAGGCGCTCCACGACGGGAGGGACGAGAGTGCTGAGGTGCAGCTTCAGTTGCTCGCCAGATAGGACGGCAGCCGAGGCTAGGGCCTGGAGCGCGCCCTGCGAAACCCTGAAGTTGGTGTCTCTGAGTAAGTCTAGGCAGCAGTCGACCAATGAAGTCGTCTCGGAGGCAGAGAGGCTTCTCCTCGAGGCCTCGAGGAGCTCTAGGAGGCGCTCCACACCTGCCATCCGGTCGTTGGCGCCCTTGGAGCGGGCCAGCTCCAATGCCTCCTCCATCTGAGCGCGCTTCCCTCTGTCCGTGCGGTGATCGATTCTTTGCCGAGTAGGCAGGATCGTTGGTGTGCGTGTGTGCGCGCGCGTGAGAGAGAGAGGACGTGGACTCTGTGAGTGTCGCCTAGTTGCAGAAGCGCTTGCGAGGGAGGCTTTTGGCAAAAAAAGGAATAAAAACAATAAGAAATGGCAGGGGAGGTAGTTGTACTGAAGCAAATTACCCCTATTGGTGATTTAAATTACAAAACATGCCATTGCTGGAGGCTTCCTTGAAGTCATGCTCGTGTCTCCCAAGTGACTCGCCGACAATTTCTTCCATTGACATGCATACGTGTTGTATATATTCCTTTAACGTACTATTTTTAATATTTTAAAATTATTCAAATATCAGCAAAAAATTTGCATCCAATGTTTTTCCACAGATCAAACATATATATGATTATAGTAAATTAGTATAATTATTTCTACTTATTATCAACTTTATTACTGTAAGAAATGGTTGTGAGTTAATAAAAAGTTAAGTTTATATTTAATTAAAAAGATAACTGAAATTTATTTTTTTTCACAATAAGATAACTGAAATTTCAAGTAGGGAAAAGGGTCCCTCAAATGGCATATTTACTGTTGACCACAAAGGAAGTTAGCTAGTCTTTTTTTAGCTAGATGATGTGTTTTTGGTTAACAAATAAAGCATTGAGTAATGATTGTTAGGTAGCACCATCCACCTAATATGTATATATATAATCATTAATATCTTAAGCCTCAATCAATAAACAATCAAAGTAAACCCATAATCCCCTCAAAGGATTCCACAAATAGCCTTGTGCCACTTTTAGAATAATTGAATGTTGAAAAAAAATGCAATTTTACTCGAATTTTACATAAAAATAGTAATATATTTGAATTTTTTTATTAAAGATTATGGTTAAAATTACTATTTATTCATTATTTAATATACCACTAAACTTTGTGTAGTAGCACCTCCCCCAAAGAAAGTGTTATTAGTGGGGATTATAGAGATGTAAACAATGGAAGTAGTTGGGGGGTCACTCAAATGGACCCACATATATTATAGTAGGGAGGATAAGCTTAAGACAAAAGTTGCTAAAGGATAATGATTTAGAAACAGATTGCAATCAAAGTGGATTCACTCTTGTGACAAAGGCAACCCAACAACCCCCTTTTTGAGAACATAAATGTAAGCATTTGAAATATAATGAGTACATTTACATACTAAAAGGGCAGAAGGAATTGGCCTCCATTTAGCTAGCTTTTTGGGGGCATGGCATAAATGACTTATATCAAAGAGTAGACACAGAATGGTGTGATATGATGATGAAGGAGTACTCTTAATGGGTATTGAGTCAAATCAGCAGAAAAAACATTCGAGCCCCTCCTGATCTCCTCTTAATGGGCTTGCAGTGCTTCTCCAAAAGCAGTACTGGGCAACTTGCAGTGAGTTTTAGTGATAAATAAAAATAAACCAGATTTGTGCCTATCTGATTGTGGAGATGGAGGTGAAAAAACTGCAAGATCGCATGATCAAGTCCTCGTCCAGAACAGCTACACTGGAAAGACTGTAGCTGCCGACTTACCCAGTGGGATTTACAGCATTTGAGGCTATATGGATCATCATCGTAGCCTAGGGGAATAATTGTGGATCACCACCTACTGAGAATACTACATCAGGTTTCCCGTCGTGTTGAAAATTAAGAAGCTCGGAAGCACCCGGGATGGATTCCCATTTATTCTCCAAAAGCTCGAAAGCTTAGCTACTACTACTTCAGTCATCCACAGCTTCATAATCAGATGCACGAACATGTGGAATCAAGGAGATACCTTCACTACCTTCGGCAATCTTAAAGGACCTTCAATTCCACCAAAGTTCTTGACTGCATGTTCATTGAAACAGTAAAAGTTCAGAAATCAGTTGACCAATATTTTCCAATGGAAGAAAAAGGCAGAAGATCAGTGATAACCTAATATTGATCTCCGGAAGCTTTTATATCTGTGAAAGTCACCACTTTGCGCAGCTCCTAAAAGCCAGAAAGTCATACGCGGGCCAAGGAATGGTTCAAGCAACTAAGTGTGTACTGAGTACTATGTGTTACAAAGAAGGAAATCAGACTCCTCCTATAAGGATATTAATCACAGGTGAGGCTCCTATAAGAACATTAATCACAAGAAAGATCAAAACTTTCCACATTCAAATAGGGGCATACCATATCAGTCAAGTGAGGCTCATGGCGCAGGACATGCCAATTAGTCAAGTGAGACATATTGGGTTGGGACATGGGCAGTCCACTTGGGTTGAGTTCAGACCATTTGAACTAGGTTAGAATCATTGGACCAATTGATGTCTCTTGGACAAGAAATGCTAGGGTGAACTTGCCCATCTAGCAAAATGCTATCTTTAAGTTAATCCGACCTTGTAATAGAATGGAAACTAAATTATATTTTCTACAATTGTTTACATTATGGGACAATAAGAAGCCATGAGAAACCTGGGTAAACAGGTGATGTCAAAATATCCTAGATTCAAGTGAGAGACGGTAACCTTATCCCATATTCTGTCTTGGAGTCATGCCTCAATTCTACTTTCCCGCCCTCAACTCTGCTCCATGTCATTTCCCGAATGGCAGGCATCTGCATGTAAATCAACTTCTTCTACATTTTCTTCTTCCTGATCCATTAAAATTCTATCAGTATCAATACATACAGCAAGCATGCTATCTCTTATTTCATTCCAATAATTTACTTCTAATTTCTATATGATCCTGCTATAGGTGAAAGAAAATACTGAAAATGGTGATCCCAAAAATCTGTATTAAAATGATAGGAAGCGACCTAATTATCCAATATAACTTGCCCTTTCTTCCTCAATTCAGCTTCACTTTTCTCTATCACCTTCTCGTCTACTTAATTTTCCGAGGGTAAAGAAAAGCACGCTACTGGAAGTAATGGAGTGATAGATATGAGCAAAGCCCTTTTGCTTTTTGGCTGCTGAATTTCATGATGCTCAAATTAATACAATTTTACACATTAATCAGGAAAAGACAGATACGGACTTCGGTAGCAGACTGCCTTTTTACCACTCATTGCAAATCAATAAGAGCCTCATCTACAAGCACTCCAATCAATTCCTGCTCCATTTCCATTCCGAGGTTACTGACTTCGAGGCTGAAATTCTTTGCCCACCATCCTCCACCACCAACCTCATCCCTCACTGTCATCTCCACAGCCAGGCTGAGGCCATCATACTCACCTGCTGACATCTTGTGAAACAGCCATTCCCTCACCATGGTCATGATTTGATCCAACAATGTCAATGATGGCTTCCCAGATAATAGCTTTGCCCTCTGGGGTCCGACGGGCTCAAGGCTGTGGCTTGTGATTCTGGAAAGTGCTTCACTGACACAGTCTATCACAAGCTTACAGTATGTTTTCCGCTGCCTTCTAAAGGATTCATGCATCATGTCCAACTCTTCTGTGTTCACGAGTTTGTCCCTCAGGGATGGATCTAATGGGCCATCCAGGGAATGCCCGTTGAAAGATAATGTATCTCCCGGGGTTTGCCCATCAATACCAGCAGCAGACAGAATTTTCTTCACGAGAAGAAGCCAGTCCTGTTCAAATAATTCCCGGGAAGCAGGATCTGATGAATCTGGTGATAAGCTTCCAGAGCAGGAGTCATCCCAGGAAAGGGTCCTAGCAACTGATCCGATATGAGGAGATTTGTTGATTAAATTTGACATCAGATGATGATGCACGGGGAGGTGTTTTCCTGTACGAGATCACATAGTACATGCAATTAGCACAGGAAGGGGAGAAGGTCTCAACAAACAGTTCCTGAACCCTAATATAAGCTCAAGTAAATACACATCAAGGCCATAAAATATGTATATGTTACCAGATGACTCAGCAGTGGCAGTGTCATCATCTTCATATGGAAGCTCCAAAACTGATATTGGACTGGGCTGATCAGGATTCTCAATTGAGTTTCCCAGTGATGCAGTCTTCAGATTGGATATGTCTCCCTAAGTTATGAGAAGTAAATGAGTTCCTTGATACATCAGACTTTAGGCGCCAATATACAGTGAAGGTAAGTAATGACATTAATTGATGAGTAATTTACCTCCTCAGAAGCTACACCCTTGTTTTTCTGCATCTGGGATGGATACAAGAAACTTTTGCCAGAGAAGTCGATCCCTGAAGAACACTCCTCAACCCCAATGTCACTATCTTCATCAAATTGATTAACATAGTAAGTGTCTTCATCGTGACGATATGCAGGTAGAGGAGACTCTGGAGTATCAGAAGCAGCAGACTGAGATTCTTCTGTGGACAGAGTTGGAAAACATTTGTCTTTACTTGATCTCTTATTCCTCATAAAGAAAAAACTTGAGATTTTCCCTTTGAAGGATGATGGTGAACTTTTCTTTGTTGGCTCCTTATAAGTATTGGTTTTGCATGCCTCTTGAACTGACTGTTGAAAGTAAATCTTCTGACCATGTTCCATAGAAGATGCCGGGAGACACTTTGACTTCTGAAGATCCTCAGGCACATTGGCAGCATGGGCTTTATCTGCAATAATAGTTGAGCTAACTTCTCTAGCATTGCATTCTTCATTGCTTATGACATGTTTTTTTGTTTCAGAAAGGGCTAGCATTTCACCCAATGTATTCGAACTTCTCTGACTATGTCTTCCTTGGGTACCTCTGCTTGACGACATCATGGCCCACCTTTCTGATAGATGTTTTTTTGCCTCTCTGCAAACCAAAGAGTTGGGAGTATATGATATCCTACTGAAAGAAGAGGAAGAAAAGGGGCTTTCAAACCCATTGACATTGACACAATCCCATGAATGCCATGGTGACATAACCTCAAGATCATCATAACTTCCTGATGCATATTGATTTTCTGTTTTTTCAAATGACATCAGAGTTTCATCTTCTTGATCACTTAATAACTTTCTCTGCGCATGGCAAATGTTCTCCTCGATCATTTCTCTTGATGCTACTGTCCTATAGTCTTCATCTTCAAATGTGTTTTCACCATGCAATATCCTGGGTGATGTGGAAGACAGAGAAAAACAGGACTTCATCTCTGACATTTTTCCAGCATTTGGTTTTAAAACCACAATTTGAGTTGGTCGATTACCACGCTCATCAACAAAACGGGGATTAGTATCTTGCAACACCTGGCTGGACCTGTTTATCAGACACTCTTTCTTCTTCCTTCGAGAAGGAAACTTCTCCAGCTCGACCATCCTAGATGGTCGAAGCACAGTTATGCGCTTTGTTTCTGGAGGTGAAAAACTGGACTCCAATCCGTAAAGATTCTGGGATATTAGGGCATTGGGTTCTTCAAGGAATTTGAGAAAGTACTCTTTATTTGAACTCAAGACTTCTACGGCATCTTGAAATTCCTTGGACTGGCAAAGTTTCTCATTTGATGCTAAACGTTTTGCTTCTATAAACTTCTGGCGTACAAGCTCCATTTTCTTCATCTCTTTATCACCATATGGTCCCCCTTGAGGTGGATTCTCTCTCATGGAATTTGTCCTTTTATATTCCTTTTGCACTTCATAAGCGTCCCTGTAATGGCCATGGTCTTCATATTCACGAGCTTTCCACTTCATTCGCCTGTCCAAAAAGTCATGCTCTTGATTCCAGTGTTCAGCTGCCCCTCCTGAATGATTTAAAAAACTGTGTGAACAATCTTCTGATTGGGCTGTTTTCATGACAACACCGTGTTGTTGCTGAGGAAGAGCATCAAGCCCCATCAACTTGGCAATCACATTAGGTGGTCCATTCTTAGACTCGACTTCTTTAGACAACTCCTCTGCAATTAGCGTTTTCATGGAGGTGGAATTGGAATTTCTAACAGGAAAGTTTCTCAAGTCAGGATAAACCTACAGCATAAAAACATGGATACAAAGATTAAGATTATAGCAGCTGTGAGCCATACAAAACAAATATGAATTTACATGAACAAAAGGGATTGATGGGTCATGATCACTATAAATGAACACCCAAGTCTACCATTTTAGCATCTAGCTTATTTCCAGCAGGAATGTCCAATATCCTCACTGCATCTGATTGAGTCCTCAAGGCAGAACCTGTTCAAGAATTTGCTTTCTTTTAATCTATACATCTCAGAGAAATATATTTAAGGTTTATTCGAAAGACACCATGGTATTATATATTGATCAAAGGCAAAAAGTTCAGTAGAATGCAAAAGATAATGACAATACTTGATGGCCAGTGACACTTTCTCTTGATATGTGATACAAAACACAATTACAGTATCTTCATGAAGGTATATTACTTTAGAAGCAGTATCTGTGGAGCATCCATCAAGATTCAAAACCACAGACACTTGAAAGTGAAACAAGAGAATAATAATGAGGTGAATTGGTGGAAAGAATAACAAAAGGAGAGTAAAAGATCAAAATTCTAAGAAATACTAGGTGAACTAAAATAGACAAGTTGATTTTCTCATTCCAAGCAATGATATGTAAAATACTTGAGGTCAGAAAACTAACACATAGAGATTGAGATTAAAAAGCCTAAAACTTGACCAATTATGCGATACACTAAACTGCTCAAATCAAACCCCAAGCATGCAATTCAAACTATACCATAATTTAAAAATAAATGGAATAAATAAGCATCGCAGAACCAACTGAAATATTATACAACAAAGCAACAGAATGTTTTTTGAAACCCATAAATAGGATTGAAGAAACATTAAAGTAAGCAGAAAAGGAAAGGCCATACCAGTGATGTGTGGCTTGTCCATCAGCAGCCTATTGGCAGACATGCCTGCAGTTAGATCAAAGAGACTCACCATTCGACCCAAACATCCTGGAAGAGGTGGGTCAGTTTTGTGAGCTTTATTCTTCTGGATCCCTTTCATGTTAGAACCTGTTATTCACAAAATAGAGGGGGGAATGAACTGCTGCAAGAATTCTTAGACAATACAAAGAATTTAGTGCAACTGTCAATAAAAATGAAGTTTTATGACCATTTGGGCTGAACAAAGCAAGAGATATCACAATTTGAGGCATGGTTTAGTTCAACTAGACTATGGATGCAAAATTTCCAAAGACAATGAATAAAAATGAGACCATATAAAACTGAAATTAATTCTTAATAAGAATAGAGAGGAAAAAGAATAGACTTTAACCTCAGAGCAACAGAGCTAACGCGAACTATAACTGCAAGATGGCAGTTTACATTTTGATGAATGATGACCACATGCAAAGGTTCAACTTCAAACACAAAAGAGATACACAGTCCAGTTATGAGTCTTATGGTGAAATTTGAAGAGAAGTGTGAACCCAGTACTGGAGGGATGGAGACAGTAAAAGAAATGTGTCTTTCAGAAAGAATATGCGAAATCAATTTAATCGAAAGGCATTGCCTTGGTTCAGGAGAAGACCAGAGACGTTTCAGCTAGTCGAAGGTAATGTCAACCTCACTAGTCACTATTATGCATAGAAAAACACACTGTAGCTCCACTCAAACTCGTTAAATGAGGAACTTTGTCCAAAAATACCACTGATCAAGACCTCAAAAACCTAATTCGGCCCAAAATTGTCAGGTGACAGCTCAGAAGTCGGATATTGTCCCCACAGTTAATCAGAAGAAAGGTAGATTTGAACAATAAAGTGTCGAACCATACAAAAATAACAGTAGAATCAACGGAAGCAGGCAGAGATGCCGCAGCAAAAGGCAGAAAAAAGGCGAAAAAGTAGGCCAATAAAGTGAGCAATCGAAGAAGAGGGAAGGAGAACATCCCACTCACACGCATACTTATATAAGTTAAAGAATATCCTTCAAAGCTGCAAATGTAACAGCCTCGAGCAAGGAACAATTCGTAGACACACAAGATTGAAGCAGCTGCAAAAGCTGAGGAGGCAACAGAGATATGCAGTGACTAGAGAGGGGAAGCAGAAGCCACTTACCGTGACGAGGAGTGAGAGAGGACACGCCCAGGAGGAGTCAGGTTGGTAGATTCCGGTTGCCGGAATAATACTTACCGGCGAAAACGCGACAGGGAGAGGATCGCGAACCCCGAAGATCTGCTGAGCAGACAGAGAAGGCAAGAAAGAGAGAGAGGAGGAGAGGTCACCGACTGACTCGCGGGTACATTATTTATTTATTTATTTCTATGACTATAAATTTACTGTCCTGTCATTTGCCTATGTGATGGAGATAGAGGGCGAATGTATGTTTTCCCCTTATTTATTTCCACTCTTTTTTTTTATTTCTAATTTATTTTTTTCTCCACTTAAATAAGAAAATATTTTTTTGTCGTAATTACTACAATAATATAGTAATATTTATGAATTAGTTCAAATAATATCACTTATCATATAATTAATAATGGATAACCTATTTTTAATTAAATCAAAATATTATAAATTTATTTTATAAGATAAGAGTTTGATTTATTGATGTCCGCCACTAACAAATTGACTTTTTTTTCGCAAACTACAATGTGTCACTGGCAAAGTGGATAGATACTTCAAGAACAAAGGGAATGGATAGACAGTTCATTGAATGAATGAAATGATTGGTGGAGGATGATGTTGGCTAATTAATTCGGTTGACAATAATTAAAAAAAACGTGCTTATTCAATTTGCATGCATATGTGCTCTATGATTATGGTGTGCATAGCATGTCTTAATTAGGAGGATGTACTTGGCCTATTAAAAAATGATCACCTATAAAAAAAACAAAGAACCCAATTTAGGGAATCCCAATTTTAGTTCCACTATAGTACTATGGTGGTCCTCAATTTTTTGTTTTTTTTAATTCAAACTTGTAATTTTCAAAATAATTTTTATTCTAAAATTGTGAATTTTTTTATGTCTACTTACTTTCTTGATAAATAATATTTAATTTTTATTCCAACTCCATTAAAATACTAAAATCGCATGCTAAGTAAATTGCTTGAAAACTGATCACTATGGCCAGTCCTGGCCCTGCCTTTGTGACAGTAGATCCACCACTTGTGGTGGATGGCCAATCCTCTTCACACGGCCATTAGCTCCTCCTCCATCTGTCCACCACAGTCACACCTCTGCCCCAATGGAAGAGCAATGCTCTGTTCTGGGCATGGTTTAGGGTTTGGTTGCCCTTCTTAAGCCTTGCACGACCTTCCTCACGTGCCCAATAGGCCAATCTCATAGCTCCGAGTCCCATCTTCGGAAAATTGAAAAAAAAAGGGAAACTATAACTTGGGAGACATTTGTAGCAAACCAAGGGATGTAGAGTGGAGGCAGAACGTAAAGGGTGAAGCTGCTCCTGCTGGTCATGGATATTTCTTAGTCCTTTCACCCCATAAAAGGGGGCCTCCTCCTGCAACAAAGGGCACTGACAGACAGTCAGCCAAACAGAGGAAAAAAAGAAGCAATCCGAAAACCTGCATAGAAGATAGACAAATAAGGTAGCAATGAACTGTCTATTACATAGACAATTTATTTGGCAACTTAATAGCTGTAAAACTCGGATAAGTTGATTTTTCTTCGATTTAGAATGATCTCAAAATCTTTACTTAAGAAGAGTGATGTCAAACTAGTCCAGCCTTGGTTCTGTGAATGCTTTGTGGACCCAACCCTTATCAATCCTGCCCCCTTTTATCCTCTCAATGGTCTACGTCGAGGACCACATGCACGTGAAAGTGACTTCTCGATGCATTATCCTTCTACTTTTTAATTTTATTGATCGTGATATAAGGTCTATTTATTGTATAATGACTAGGTTGATGAATAAAACACGGTTTGGATTTTGTGCTAACATAACATGTTCAATGGAGGAACCAAAATCTATGAGGAACTTGTGGTATACTATAAATTTCGAGTTTCAGTGGTATTTTTTTATTATTTAATGAAATCTAACAAAATATTTTATACCTACCAAATGAATCGAGCTTAGCATGTGGATCCGGCCAGCCCAGAGGCCGGTATCTGGGCCTGGGTCCGTTACAGCCGATGGAGGTTCACCGGGTGCAATGCAGGCCTCAGGCAGGGTCAGACAGAGCCTAAGAAATCCCACAAAGTATCCAATACTGGCCACTGATCCTGCATCACTTGCAGACGGGCTCTCTTGATGCAATAGATGTTCAGGTATTGTTGCCATCTCTTTTTGTCCTGTTCTTTAGTTCCATTTCATTCGGTTCTAAGAGATGAACAAAGTCCGAGCAAGAATGGATTCTTTTCATTTCTTTGTGACAAACAAGAATCATTGTACAACAATGTCAGAACAAATAGAAGGAAACCAAGAAAAAAAAAAGAAGAGCCTCATCATCCTCAGATTCACATTGCCCACTTTCAGTCAGAAACCTGCAGGAGAGGGCTCATCCCTGTATGCAGCAGCTGCTTAACTTCCTCAGAAACTAAAAAACTAACTACCCTTTTGCTTGTCCACTGTGTATACCACCGATTTCTGGAAGGAGAATTAAAACAAAGTTCCACTTGACTCAGAACTGTGAGATGCATCTTCTGTGGCAGGCTGTGGTCCTCTTGCTCCTCTGCTGCTGCTTGGTCTCTTCCTTCCAGGCCTTCCCAATGTCCTGGGCAATCCTAACAGCATCAGACGAGGCACCTGATAGCCCCCTCCGCGTGAACCCGACGGCGTACAACCCCGACTTCCCCTTCCATCCGTTCGGGAATGGCGACCTTGGGAGACCGTTCTTGGAGAAGAACTCACTCTCCTGTCAAAGATGCAATTTAAACACAATGTCAGCCACTCTCCCTGAAAAGAATGTTAGAGCCATTTTCAAAAGGAGCTGGTCATGTCTGGCCAGATCAGGCCAGGCCAGGCCATATTTCTCTTTACCTGAAGCCATGAAGGTACATTGCTGCAATATCCCGTGGCGAGAATGACAAAGTCCACGTCGAGGATCTCGCCATTCACGAGCTCGGCCTGGCACTTGGAGAATCTCTTGATTCCTGGGACAACCTTAATATCTCCAGACCTGATCTTCCCAAGGGTTCCGATGTCCAGGACGGGGGTCTTGCCCTTCGTGTTCTTGAGCTCGAGTGGCCCGACTGATGGCCTTTTCAGCCCGAACCTCTCGATATTTCCTAGCACCAACCATGCCATGATCAGCAGCAGCTTGTCCACCAGCCATAGCGGGAGCCACTTCATCAGGAAGACCGCCAGCTCGAAGGTCGATTTTCCTAGGACTTCTCTTGGGAGCATGTGAACCTGAAGGAGAAATTACACGGTACCTTTTAGTTAGGTGGGATATATAATATGGCATGGAACTTATGGGCTGCTTGCTATGGTTGTGAAGTTTGATGGACAGATAGGGCCAACCTACCGAGCTACGGACCACCATGGAAGGGGATGCATTGTGGTTGCAGAGATCGAGGGAGACTTCCATGCCGGAGTTGCCACATCCGACGACAAGGACCCTCTTTCCTGCGAACTTCTCGCCGGACCTGTACTCGCCGGAGTGCATGACCTCGCCTGCGAACTCCCGCAGCCCATCGATCTCCGGCACGACGCACTCGGCGTTCTCTCCGGTGGCCACCACGAGCCACCGGCAGATGTACTCGACCTCGGCAGCTGTGGTGACCCGCCAGAGGCCGCTGGTCTCGTCGTACCGGGCCGAATGGACGGACTCGTTAAACCGGGGACTGATCTCGAACTTCCGGGTGTAGGACTCGAGGTAGTCGATGAACTGCCGCTTGGTGGGGTACTCGGGGAAGTTTTCGGGGAAGGGGAGCTTGGGGAGCTGGCAGAACTGCTTGGGGAGGTGGAGCTTGAGGCGGTCGTAGGTCCGCTTCTGCCACAGCGACGCGATGCAATCGGCCCTCTCTAGCACAACGAAGGGGACCCCCTGCTCGCGGAGGCAGGCGGCGGTGGCCAGCCCCGACGGCCCTGCGCCGACAATGACCGGGCCGTTGACCCAAACGAGGGACCGGCGCGAGTTGACCTCCTTGTGATCGACCAGCCCGAACAGGTTATCCATCGTCCAGAAAAGATTGTACTTAAAGTGGACAACTGATGATGTGACTTGAGAAACTTGGTGGCTGTGAGTTTAAGTGTGGTAAGAGAGAGCCTTTTATAGATAAGGGAGTGGCTGCATTAGCTCCATTTGCCTTTGTTTTTTATTTATTTGTTTTGAGTTAAAATTGACATTATTTTATTTAGGTTCATCTGCATAGGAATCGTAGGCATTATGAGATTACATGAGCGAGATAGAAGGAATCAAATAAATGATTAGATGGACGGTATAATAAATACGATCGTCCAATAACATCTTGATTAAAAAATACTATTTTAAATGTATATAATAAAAAATATGTAAATCAAATTTCAATAATATCTTCCACTCAATTTTCCACAATATCATTTAATCATAAATTACATTGAAAAGATTGGAAGGGAATATTATATAATATTAGGCAATGATAAGATTTGTAAACATGATTTGTTAGATACGAATGGTTTGGTGGTGAGGAATATAATATCCACAGTCACCACTCAAATAAAAAATGGTCACATGCTAGAGAACATGGAAACTTTCATGTTTGACAACATCAATAAACAATAGTGGGCATGTTATTACACTGATTGATTGCAGATAATATAATATCTAATTGTTTTTTAATAAAATTAATTAATTAATAAATATAGTTATTGAGATGTATTAAATAAATTAATTACTGACAACACAATCCTTCCCTTAGTTAGGTGGATGGGGGTCTGCTTCAACTAATTTAATTTGCTTGGGCATATCAGTCAAACACTTAAAAACCAGTTTATAATTCAGGTCCCATGTATTATAATTAATTAATCAATCAATCATAATGGGAGTTAGGGGCAATGCACTTGCCCAATCTGTTCTCCAAGTCCTAAGCTTCTCCATGGGAGTTAGAGAGGCATATTTATTAAGTTTCCTAAAAAATATTGAACATTCTTTTAGTTTTTATTCTTATATAGATTCCATGGATCTAAATCATACATCAAATTGCAGTGGTCTACACACAGTTTTCTATCTTCCATGGAGCGCAACCATTTGTATGAATTGTAAATTTTTTATTTTGTTCAATTCACACACATCACTAATAGTGAAATTAATAAAATATGCTTTGATATCTGCAAAAATAAAAAGCTAGACTAGACAGTTGAAAGGTTGGAAGAAAGTTTTGTTTCCTAGGTAGGTATAGAAGTGATGATAAAGGCTATGGCTATACATTTTATGAATTGCTTTAGGCTAGTGGGTGGATGTAAGAAGGTGAGAAGCTTAGTTGCTCATAACTTGGAGATTACTTAAGAAGCCTCATTCTTTATGGGCAAGTGTAATTAGTGGACATTACTTTCCCCATTATGACTTTTTGCAAGCTACTAAAAGGTCTAAAGTCTCTTGGCTTTGGAGTAGTTTGCTGAAAGGAAGAGATGCTCTAATGCAAGAAGGTGCAGTTTAGAGGGGAGATGATGGTGGTAAAGTACTGGGGACTCGATAGGTAGGAGTGCCTTCACCATAAGCCCTTCAAACTCTTCCCTCTATTCTCCTATTGATTTTTAGGATATTAATCTAACTTGAATTTTTAATCAAAATTTTAATTTTTTCCATTGGGTAATGTATATATTTTATGGGCTCCTCGAAAAACTAAAAATAATAAGATTCTAATCATTGTAGTTTTTTTTTATAATTCATAAAACAGAAAACATCTATTGAAAAATAAATATCAAATAATCATTTTAAATGAGTTGGAATCTCGAGATTAGCGTACCAGATTCATGCATTATCCTCCTCTAAATCTTTGGGAAACAAATAATAAAAAATATCATTGTAGAAATATTAAATAGGGTTTTAACCTTCCAACCCAAAATTAAATAAGCCTTTATTTTTTAGTTCAAATAAATGTTTAATATTTTTATAATAATAATAATTAAAACAAAATTATAATATTTATGAAATAATTGGAATAAAATACTATACTGTTAATTTAATTTTAAATATTTCATATATTTATAGATTAATAGGAAACTAATATATGTTATATATTCTTATTTAAAACTTCACTTAAATGTTGAGGTCATATTTGAGATTTCATCAAATTTTTGGGTGTCATCATTATTGAAGGGAGAATAATGAATGATTAATAATTTGGGGGCGTGCCACTTGGCACTTGCCATCTCAAAGTGGGTAAAAGCCCACTAATTAGTCTAACTATCGATCAAAATTTTTTTGGTCATCAACTATGGTTAGATCAAATTGAGCCAGTGGGTTGGTATAAGATACTTCCGTATTATTATTTTGGCTAAATTACTTAAAAACTACAAAATTTTCTTATTTTTTAATTTTAATATCATTTTTAATTAATCTAATTAGTACTAAATGATACATAAAATTCAAATTTTTATAAAAAAGAATGGTATTGCTAACTATTTTTAATTTAAAATTACGTATGACACATGCACGAATATATGAAAATAATATGATCATTAATTGGTGTTTTATTCCCCTAAGATAAAAATTTCAATTTAATCAATTTTTTGAAAAAATCTCAGTTATATAATAAATTACCCCATTTAAAAGATATAATAATAATCAATTAAACAAATTAAATTAACATTATTATTATTATTAGATAAAAATAGAATGATATGTTAGAGAGTATTTAGGTAAATAAGTGAATATATTTAGATATACTTAAATGAAGTATTAAACCTTTACTACTTAAAATTAAATAATTAATTCTTTTGATAATATATTAAATAAAATATAAATTTTAATTTTTTGTAAAGAAATCTTCCTAAAATTGAGTTAATCCAATTTATTTAATTAAATAACTCGTTCATCTAATTGATTGAATTGAGACCCAAAACTATATAGGTTTGGTTTGTTTCGCTTTTAAGCTAAAACTTATTTTTGTACTAATTGGATAAAAAAATAAACTCGAAATTTATAATTTAATTATGTTGAGTTTTGATTAATTACCTGATTTGATTATATTTTAATCGAGTCAGTTGATTTAATTGACTATACTAATGAAATTATATTAATCAAATAAAAAATCCAAAATGGACTTGAATGGAAAATTCCAAATGAATGCATTCATCTTAAATTTAGATTATAAATGAAGAAATATCAATTGAAAGAAGTGAATTAGGTTTCAAATAAAAAAAATAATACGATTTAGAAAATTGAATATTAATATAATATAAATTGACGCAAATTGAATAACTTTGACTCGAATTTAAATCTTGAAACGGGTATTGTTTGGAAAATAAGTACAAATTGTATTGAACAAAAATACCCGAATTACACTAAAAAATCGGAACAACTCGTATTGAATTTGCAACTCATATGCACTAAGTTGAGTTCATACGACCGAACCCGGGTCCGACCCGAACTCGGGTTCTGATCAGATATCATGTAACGGATCGGTCTGCCATCCCTAGGTTAGTGGATGCGGCACCTCTTTAATCAGGTCATCGAAGAGATGGGCTGGTGAATGTTAATTGGGACTCCTTCGAGCGGTAAAAAAATACGTGGCTACAGTTTAAAAAAACTCTATCGGGCTGGAGGGGCAATAATGAGACGCCGTGGCCAATGCTCCGCTTTTAAATGATACGGCAAAAAATAAAAATGAATGATTTATGACTTTGTGTAGGAATAAATAAATAAATAAATAAAATTTAAGTTTTAATTAGTATTTTATTAAGAGTAAAAGACAAAATATTTTTTTTCAAGAACTCTCATTCATGTTAATTGACGTCATTTTGTAGCTCTACCCATAAAACTATCTCTGTGTCAGGACATTCTTATCCCAGTGGAATCATTTTATTTCATATGTACAAAATAAAAAATCTTATATTTAAGTAAAAATATATGATTTGTCATGTTAGTGTATTTAAATTTGTGGCTTCCATTATTAAATTAAAAAAGGACATTTTCTACAAGTATATAACACATAAATGTCTAACAACTCCATAACTATAATAACGGCAAGGACTACTCATGGATAGGAATCTCAATCAATACTTGTCCATTATTTAACCATATCACCAGATATTCTACTTTCCTCTCAGCATGACAACCATTGCCGCCTCACCTCTTATTATAATCAAAGAAAAATCCATTCACAATCATTAGTAATTTCAATTTATCACGCGTCAATTATGGTAGGATTAAATTATAGTGATAAATTATAAAATTATATAAATTATATTCCGTTATTATACTTGTCATTTATGTACAAGTTGATAAATAAAACATTTATTATATTAGTAATATAATTTGAAGGTAGGGGTTGTTAATGAGTATCTTGCTCAAAGAAATTAATATGGCACAAAGATATTAAATTTATTGCAGCTAAATAACTAACATACAAATATGTAACCTCTGACATATTATGGTCATCACCTACTTTTAGCGGAAGAGTACACCAATTATGAGCTTGTCCACCAAAACATAATTACTGAAGATAAATATCAATTTTGTTTTCCCAAAATAAGAAATAAATAATGAAGGATAAGAAAATTAAAAAAAATTATTATTCAAATTGAATCGAAATTGTTAAAATAAATCAAAACGAGATTTATAATAATAATAAATTATAATTAAATTTTTAAAAATTAAGTAAAATAATTTTATTACAAATTGGAATTAAGAGTAATATCGGTTAAGTGTGAATCAAGATAAAAAAAAGATTAAATCGAGTTGAATTAAGAATAATTGATTCAAATATTAATTTTTCGATAAAAATAAAAAATAGTAAATTGGTAAATTGAGTTCACTATTATATAGAAAATAAAATTAGAAAATTTTAATTTTTATAAAATCGTTCGATTTTCAATTTCGGGTCGTCAAATATAATACAATTGAATCGATAAATGATACAACCGAGTTAATATACCTTTTACAAGGTTTGCACCCATTCAGTGCACACGCCAATCAGCATTTGACATGTGGCGAATGCGCTCCCTTAGCAGCTAGGTCAGCGTGCGAAATCATTGATTAATTATAGCGTGACACATGTAATCAATGATCAACTAAATCAAATTAATTTTATCAGAAATTGACCAATGTGAGTAATATTTATGTCATTAGTCAGTGATTAACTAAAAGAATTCCCGTTAGCCAGACTGACCAATTACAAGGTGAAACATGGTAAATGTGTGAGGTAAACTACCAACTAGTATGTTTGAGAAGGACCGATAATTCAATGGTTAACACGTGACAATGGAACTTTGCGTCAGGTGAGAAAACTGATTTATTTAAATCAACCAATCAGATAACGCCACCTGACTAAACAACAACAATCGTTTGATGATTATATTCGATTAATTGCTAGTAGAATAAAACAACTAATTAGAGATTGTTATGTGTCTAGTAACGAGTGAACTAGGCGTTGATTGTAATTGTGATGTTGTGTTAACAATACCAACCAATAACAATATGCAACATGGTATCTTACACCCCAACCCTCTTCCCGATTTTACCTGCAAAACACACCTCCTTATCCTAAGTGATAAATATTCATTTAAGTAGATAATTTATTAAGATTTAGGTATGGGGATTATTATTATGATTATTTTTAATATTCATAGTTTAATATAATAATTTTACTTGATAGTGAACCCACATCGGAAAAAATATATTTTTATTTGTTCTACTTTTGGTATATAATATCTTTACTAGCAACCTGCGCAGCCTATAAATAACATTCCATTTGTGTCCCAAATTAAGAGAGACGAGATGTCACACTGTACTCGATTTAGTTAACGAAATAGGCAAGTAAAAGTAAAAACGCATGCCAATAAGAGTTTTCCATAAGAGTGGGACTAAGGGACATCTTAAGAAAAAAAGTCATTCATTTATCCCATAATAAATCATTTTCTTCATTATGGATTTGCTTTTACCTTTATTATGAAAGAGGCACTTTATTACGAAAGAGATTTCTCATTATTTTAAATTATTAGAAACCAATTTTGGATATTATTAATGTTGACCTGCCATCTTACTTTTCTATTTTTTTTCTCATCAAATCTTATTTTTCTAGTTGATAAAAAAAATCTTACTTTTCTAATCTAAGCTGTCATTAATATGCCTCTAAATTTGTTGGAAGCCAAAGATTGGAAACCTTAATAGTCATTAATATCGGTCTCCCTCTTCCTTATTCGATTATGATACCAAAATTAATAATATGGTCAAAAGTTTGTTCATGGTCGAGTTAATGATACCAAAATTAATAGTTCATGTCAAAAGTCATATAATATTCAAAGTTTATATCCCATTAGGTCAAATAAAAAGTGCGTGCTATATAATTAATGAACATTTCAAAGTTTGTGCTCATTAATTCTATGAAGAAGAACAAGAAGATTTGTACCAAAAACCTATTTTTTTTCCATTGACCCATTGGATTTCTAAAATGGCTGTAGAACTAGAGGAGAGGAAAGTAAGGTAGCCACGAAGCCCCCAAAGGAGGGAGAGAGACCACCATAATGATCTTTGAGCTAGTGCCAACCATGTTAAACAATCAGAAGTATGGAAATTTAATCCACCATATATCATAGACCCAGAATCTAATGAAGAAAGTGAAAAGAACGACATGCGGAGAAAGGAAAATAATATTTGCGGGGAAAGCCAGAAACAAAGGAGAAGGTTTTGTGGTGATTCTACCATGGGAAGGAAGAAGACTCGAACTTGTAGAACATATCGACTGAAACGGAGACATCCCAAGTGCATCTGAGGCCCTTGGGGATGGTCACGAGGTCCCCAGCCCCGAACTCGACATACTCCGCCGGCTCTCCCTCATCCCCATCCTTTCTTCTTCTTATTTCTTCTCCTCCACCGCCATTGCTGCTGCCCCTCATGTGGCTGCTGCTGCTGGTGTTGCAATAAGCCCTCACTTTCCCTCTAACAATGTGGCACGTCTGCTCCGCCTCGTACTTCAGCTGGTACCTTCCCGGAGGGCATCCCCATCTGAAGTTCAAAGCAGGCAAGCGTCATTGTTAGACTGAAGAATATGTATCCAAGATGGTATATAGAAGGTGTGTATGTGTGTTGATTGAGTACTTGGGCCAGCACTTGAAGTCAATCTCCGAGAGTCGGGTCTCCGGTGGTTTACTTTCAACTCGGATTCTCAGGCTTCTGGAGCAGCCATGATCAGCTGCCATTGTTGGTATTCTTCTTCTTCGAGTCTCTACCTGGGAAGCATAATGGTTGGCTTGGTTTGTTGTTTGGTCATCTACTTACATGGGTAATGGTGGTTTTGTCCATCCATATATATAAATATTTAACAGGAAACCTACCCCTCTCCCCCATTTCCATTCATTCGGCTCGGACTTCGGAGGTAGGAACACCAATCGATGACGGATAAGCTGATCCAAGCTTAACTTCGAAAAAGTTTTTTTTTTAATTCCAGCATTTTACACGTGCCGGATGCTTTTCGCGCAAGAAGATTAAAAATTGCCATGTTTATTGGGAGATACGAAAAAGAAACAGGACATGGTCAGACAAGGACAGCCATCAACAAGGAACAACTCAGTCCGGATCTATTCTCTATCTAAATTCTAGCAGACACACACAGTGAAAAATACGGCTTATTTGAGGATGAAAGGGACGTAAATGATTAAAACAAAGCTATTAAGATGTTCGGGAAATGAAAAGCTGCATAAATCCTTCATTCCTCAGGTGTACGTCTTTTTCACTCCTCATCTGTGAAAACGGAAAAAAAAGGAAAAGGAAAAAAATAATCAGCAGATGGAAATGACAGTGCAATGACGGATCTACGTTTGTGCTGATGCTTCTTCATAGGGAAAATTTACTCTTAAGGGTGCCAGTTCATGTTCTGATCCTAAGATTGTACTGAGGTAACAATAGATAGTCTCAGTTGTTGCATACCAGGAGATGGCAGGCCATACTGCTTACAGTAGCTCCACAACAAGGGCCGATGCACCACCTCCTCCGTTGCACACGCCACCAACACCAAACTTACCGTTTTTCTGCTTCAATACCTGGTCGATGGCATACTCATTGGTAAGATGAAACGGGGAAGTGACATCATGATATATACATTTCTATGTAGCCAAGGGAGGACTTCCCCTGGATTTTGATTGTTTTCTTATTGGTTCTTTTAACCCAAAGCCAATTTTCTGGATGCTAAGATAATGGCCTTATGCCAGAAAAAACTTGCCGCATGGCTTACCCCCAAAAGTGTGACCAGGATACGCGCTCCACTGCAACCCAGAGGGTGGCCCAAGGATACAGCTCCACCATGGACGTTAATTTTTTCCTGAGAAAATGGACAACAAAAGAAATAAACAAAGGGAAGTGGAGCGACATTGTCTCCGTTTTGGGTAAATACAGTATCAAGTATGCATAGGAAGAAGGAATTAAGTTCTGCAGTTTCAAACTTACAGAGGGGATTCCTAGAAGTTTCTGATTGGCAAGAGCCACAACCTACAAAAAAGTTTTAAGATCAGATATCTAGTGGGCATGGATTCTGATTCCCGAGATACTGCTACACATTTTGTGAAAGAGAAGATGATCTGACACTTACTGCAAAGGCTTCATTGATTTCATAGAAATCTACTTGGGAAGCTTCCAATCCAGCATTTGATATGGCTTTTGGAATGGCAAGTGCTGGAGCTGTTGTGAACAGCTCTGGTGCCTGTAGGTACAAAAAGTTTAGATGGATGTCAAGCTATCCGCTTATGATATAATGTATTACAGGATGGCAACTGGACTCAGTATGATGTTAAGCATAATAGACAGAATGCTTGTCCAGCATTATATTTCCATGAACTACCTGAGCAGCATCAGCATATCCTGTGATCTTGGCAATGACTTGGAGCCCAAGCTCAACTGCTTTCTCTCCACTTACTAAGACTAGAGCAGCAGCCCCATCACTGTCATAAAAAAAAGTTATTCGTCAACTCAACTCTTCCTCGCTATTATAGATAAATAGGTTCTCCTTGAAGAATGGTCAGAGAGACCTATCAAGGATTTTTTATGAAACTATAGAGCCATCAGTTTGTATGATAGGCTTCCATAATCAATATGAAAAGACCAACTTTGTGCAGTTACTAAGATGTACATGGAACTAGATTTCTTTTGTATCTGTGTTGGAGAAATGGAATTCAATCTTAGTAGGCATAGAGAGCATTCACATTCTACTAGTATGAAATAAATAATAGGATGTGACCCTCACTAGCTAACTACATGATGATTAACAGTATTAGGGAGCTATTATATTAGCATGCACTGACCTTATACTGGAGGCATTTCCCGCGGTTACAGAGCCTCCATTCTCCTTAAAACTTGGTCGGAGCTTCCTCAGCTTTGCAGCATCAAACTGGCATCAACAGAAAAAATCACGTCACTGGCAGTCAATGGAATTTTCAGTCAGAGAATCTTGTTTTTTTTCTTGAATACCAATTGATGAATGTGTCCCACAAGATTAGGCGTTTCTACAAGGTACAATACCTTTCCAAGACCCTCATCCTTGTCAACAGTTGTTGATGGTCTTCCCCTTCCTCCAGAGACCTCAACAGGAGCAATCTCCCATGAGAAAGCACCGCTATCTTGAGCAGCTATACCCCGTTCAAAGCTCTGTATAGCATAGTTGTCCTGCAAGAATTGCATATAAATTGGTGCCAGCCTAAACTAGCTTATGCTATGCCTTAAAGCCAAAGTGAGGAGAGGACCAAATCAATCAAAGGCTACCTGATCTTCCCTCGTAACAGAATGTTGATCAGCACATAATTCAGCACACACACCCATGCCATAATCATTGTAAACATCCCATAAACCATCCTTCAGCATTCCATCAACAAGAGAATCATGCCCTAGCCGAGATCCCTTCCTGCTCCATAATGTGGTCATATATAAATATTTCTATCTTCTTAACATTCTTCAGTTAGGCAAAAATCAATCATAAGATGAAAGAATGACAATGTAGTGCCAGAAAGAGAGTATAATCTAGAAAATTTTGCACAAGTCCCAAACAGTAACTTTCAGTAGATATTTCGAGACTCAAAGAAAGCATATCTTCTAAGTTTTCTCCAAAAACAAGGCCTACCATAAAAAGAAAAGGATACATTTTATTGTAAGTTAAAAAATGATACATTAGTAACTGAAAACAATCAATATTGCACAAGACCATAAAAGTACCTTGCTTCAGCAAGGTATTTAGGTACATTTGACATGCTTTCCATTCCACCAGCAACAACAACATCATTGATTCCCAGCTGGATGCTTTGGGCAGCAAGCATTGTTGCTGCAAAACAATTATTCTAGCATTATTTCCATTGTAACAAGAAAAATTATATGCAAGGGAACAAAAGATTAGACCAAATCAAGGAACCTTTCATTCCTGATGCACAAACTTTGTTCACAGTTGTGCAGATCACTGAATTGGGAATTCCTGCACCTAGTGCAGCTTGTCTAGCAGGAGCCTGCCCCAAGTTTGCACTAAGAACATTGCCGAAGATTACTTCTTGTACAAGAGATGGTTCAACATTTGCCCTTTTCAGAGCAGCTTCAATTTTGTCAAGAACAAAGTCAGTTGAAATTACAGGGAAAATATTCGCTCAAGCATCATAATAGTATATTAAATACAGAACATGCAGCACAGAAGGGTTTGAAGCATTACCTTGGATAGCAATTGAACCAAGCTTTGTTGCCGGCAAGGATGAAAGAGTCCCAAGAAATCCACCCATGGGTGTACGTGCAACTCCCACTATGCATACATCTGCAGGAATCATCAAATAGATTAGCACATACCAGAATCATAAAAGAACTTAGAAAAGTCATGCCATGCTACTCAATTCAATTGGAAATTGGAAAATTCAAACGTTTTTTATTTACAAGGGCAGATATCATGGTTGTGGCACATCAAATTGGCAGTTTTATGCTAATCCTGTGCAAAGTTTTTCCTATTATGATGAATCTACTGAAAACCACACAAGTTGAACTGCTAGGCCTTTCTTTGCTTCACCATCTCATAAAAGTATTGTAATAAAATATATATGGACGAAACAAACAGGGTGGCTTCTAGATAGAATTATAACAATGTAATTTCAATAAAACAAACAATGTCAAGATCCAAATCATCAAAACCAAGAAACTTTCAGTCTGAGAATTCATTAATTAATGTTCTCTTTTGTTATGCAATCAATAAAATAGACACTTGAAACATAAATAACGAAAAGTTTACACGAAGTCATCGTAAGAAACAAGAACTGGAATCACACAGTGGAGATGACAGACCTCTGGGCTTGATAGAGTCTTGAGGGCATGAAGCTGCTACTGGAGCCATAAATCAATGCTACAAGTATTTGGTTCTGCAAATTAAAATAAAAAAGTAAACATATTAGACACTAGCAAAGTAGTATAGAAAATATTATTGGTTGATAAATGATTAAATTAATTTCCACCTTATAATTATAAGTTTTAAGTGTTGGAACTCTATCAATCACTCACCATATTTCTTTATTTTACTCAATCTGAAATAAATTCTCTCAATATTCGTTATTATATACAACTTGAATACAATTGTCATTTGCAATTAAATATGTGCTCAACTACTATTTACCAGTCTAGTATTATTTTTCAAGTATGAACCATTGGGACAGCAGCCATGAATTGGATATTTTTTTTTATATATTCAGGAAACTTGAATCAAATTTTGGATTACAGGTCGAAGATATACCTACACTCAGGTTCTAATACCATATAAAAAATTTAAGTCCTGGGTTAGATAAGATCTATTTTCACTTAAAAAACATGAGTTGTAAGTAGAACAATTCTCCCAAACTTATAAACCTGTAATATTTTTTTTACTCCATTTGGGATCAGCTACACCCACCGCGTCCAAACCACATACAGTGGGTATACACTTAACTGGTACAATTAAAATCCTCTTCAACAACAGTTTACTAATCCACGACTTGGGTATTCTATTTTATACTCCACAGAAAACAAGTTCAGTATTTTTATTTTATATTGAGCGAGATCGTTCTTGTTTTCCATTGATGTTCCATTCATACCCAAACTTATAAACTGACATTATTTCTCTATTTTAATTAAAAAAATCAATTCACTTGCCAATATCCATGTAATCGTGAGAGACGCAAGGATATGCAAAGTCATAGATGACACAGAGCTCCTCTTTTCAGTCTTCGTGTTTGATAGGCACAAGTACCGAAAAACTCATGGTCGTCTCAATAATGCAAAACTCATATCAGGGAGAAGAATAAAGGAGAGAATCCGCGCCAAGTGTCCATTTATGTGAGTGAATTCAAATGCAAACATAACAATTAATAAGTGGAAATGATGGATTAGAGACATTAATCGAAGAAACGGCCGGGGCTTCGCTCTATTGCAAGACAGGACTGCGCAAAACGACTCGAGCTGCAGATCTAATGCGAAAGTGGAATTGGACGAGTGAATCAGCTGATTTATCACAGTTACACCCATCTAAGCGGATACGGACAGATCAGCTAGCATATAAGCATGGCGAAGATCAATTTCGTTTTCCGCATAAAAAAAAAGAAGCCACAAAAATGAAAACAGTTGGTAGCAGAAGACATGGAGGAATCGTAACGTCAAGAAGGAAAAGCGATGAACTATAAGGAACCCTACCTGCTTCTGCTTGGGAGAGAGAGACGGTGGAGCTCCAATAGAATGTGAAGCGCAGCCAAGAGTTGGAGAGGCTGTACTAAGGTGGAGTGGTAAGTGGGCTGATTTCGTTATATAATAATCAAGTGTGAATGGGCGAGAGCAGAGGGAAATGCTGGAATTGAACAACTGAAAAAACCGAGGCAATATATAATTACGGTTATACCCTCAGTACTCCATTTATGACTGGATATGAATTTCATTTATATAGTTCAATTTTATATACTTACGTGTATATATATATATGTATATCACTTTGGCCAAAAAAGACAATTAATTACAACTTTACACAATTTTAAGCTTATTTATATTTTAATTCTAAATATATTATTATTATTTAAATTAAGATATTATGTCGTTAAATTGAAACACTTTTTTTTTCTGCTCGGTCAGATGTCACATGACTCCAATGTAATGTCAGACACCTGATACCTTGTCCGGAGCAAATTTTGTGTTTTTTTCTTTAATTTTAATTTTAAGACGAGGACAGGAATTAGCATCCTCTGAAATAGACTCGTATTATTAGAAAAAGGTAAAAAAAATAAAATTAGAAAATATTCATGTGCGTTTGGTAGGAAGGACAAGCATAATTTCTTGATGTTGCAAGTTGGACAAGTATGATTAAATTTTGATATACTCAATTAACACACTATTTTGACTGAATTGAGAATAAAACTTTCACTTATAATTAAATTATAAATATACTTTTACTGATAATTTAAAGTATACATAAAAGTTTTTGTGATAATAATTACGTTTTAATTAAATCATTAATGAATATTCCATACCTAAATTGAGTTAAATCATTAATTAATTTACTATCATACATAACCAAATTTCTATCTTTGATTAATTTTGTACGAGAAACTCAATTATCCCACAACATTTGTAAATGTATTGATATTATGAATGTAAAATGACAATAATTTTTTTTAAATTAGGCAATATAAAAAAATTATTCTTATGAAGGTGTTGTTGGTTATTTTGTTCTGTGCAATATCAAATATAATAGGATGGATGCAAGAATACATTTTGAGCATAAAGTAGAGAAGTTAGATGTTGGTAGGTAGGTGGAATTGTCAAAGACCGAGTTGGCACATGGGAAATGCATTTGGAAATTGATCTTAGAACCATGGCCAGCCGACTTGATTTGACTTTTGACCATCAATCTTAGTGGAAACTCACCTCAAAATATATATTTTTTTAATTATATATTCTTTTAAATAGTATTTTTAATTATTATATTTAAAATTATAGTTGTAATGGTAGAGAGCTATTATACTCCTTTTTTCTCACTTTCCCTTCCATACGGAATAAATGAATTAGCATGCATGTCATTTTGAACGGGTGACCTGACCTCCTCCATTTAAAGTGTGCGGGCAACCTAACTTCTCTTACAAGGGTGAACGAACTAATTTACATATTCACCTAATTTTTTGGAGACCATGAGGATGACCATGAATAAATTCCAACCACTTATATATATATATTTCAGAAATGTGATATGATTGAACCCAACTAATTTATATATAGCTTGCCCTGTGAATGAATGCAGAGTGCAGGCACCACACCAGTGCAAACACGACAGCCATTATTGGCTCAACCATTTTCCTCGTCAGTGTCGAATTCCTGGGAAACCCTTTTGACCTCTTGTCCGTTCTTTGGATCCTATAAACTCACTGCAAAATTATTCATACATCTTTAATTCAATTTCACTCATAACTCAATGCCTATTGCATATATTAGAGATATAAAACTGTATATACAAGCTCCGTGCCCGCATAACCGTGTAAGATTTGGTTTCCTTGATATGTTGGTTCTACACTGGTTCTGGTTCTCGCTAAGAATTTATGTTCAGCTATCTTCTGTAAGAATGAGTTCCCCTCCTCACCTATAAGCTCTCTTTGGAATTTGGGGATCATATCACGTTCTCAAATTTGTCTAGCTTCTTCACCCGCTGCATCGACAGCAGGAACAGCGTGAGGAACACTCCTGCTCCAACAAACGAGCCATTTGCGATGAACTGGTTCCCCTGACTGCTCAAGGAGACCCCGAGATTCAAGAGGGTGCCTCCCAAAACTGTATACATGGTAGCCATTTGAAGTATCGTGGCTTTTCGGGCGGCTCTTTCGGCCTGGGAAGTAGAAAGAAGTGCAGAGTCCTTTTAGGTGTACTCTAAAGTAACTAGGCCTGATGATCAGTGGGCGTTGGAAATACGAGTGCTTTACCTCGAGGACACGGACTCGGAGTTTTAGATCTCCAGCCTCGAGTTGATTCACGAACTCCTCTATTCTCTGGACTCTGTATGGCATAGTCACTGCATTGGTTCTAGCCTGGAAAAACATAATAACAATAATAAAAGAAACCAAGGGGGTGTATCTTGTAAGTAGGTATCTTCAGGAAGATGTGGAGATGGTAAGTAAAGAAGGAAAAGAGGTGGAGGGCGTACATTGTCAGCCTGTTTCCTTATTTCTCGCACGAGTTCAGTTCCACTCTGTCTCTGCCTTGCATCGAGAAGCTCCTGCAAATGATATGTAGCACAGAAATATGATATGGATATTTGAATGTTGAATCACTGCTGAAGCTCTACTAGATGGGGACAAGCAAGTCGATGATATAATAAAAGGTAGAGGCAGAGAGGGGAACCTGTGCATATGGTGCAGCAATTTTGACGAAGGAAAATTCGGGGTCGAGTATGTATCCAATACCTGCAAGACGCTTGAGAATGATCAAGGAAATGAAGGATAAATGCAAGAAGTTGGTGAGAGGAGAGACAACCTTCAAGTGTTGAGAAGGCCCGTACGATGAATGTAAATGTAGATGGGAATCTGAAGGGCTGATCCTGTGCTATTGCAAACAAATCCTACAAGAAAACATTCAAGCCGGATACTGATTTTGTTCCATTTGGTCAACCAAGAAAACAGTTCATAAGTCAGTGGAGTAAGATCTCCATGAGTTAGTTATTCAGGAGCATACTTCTCCAATTGCAGCCAGAGTCTGCTGCTGATCCGGTGTTTGGGTCAACAAATTATCCAAGAAGAACTGGATAGATCTTCTCACCTGAATTTCAAAGTTGAAAATTTTCAGAACGCGTCCCAAAATCATCTCCCGAGATGGGATAAAAAGCACACACAAAAACGTCATTATTTCTAATTCAGAGAGGGCATACAGCTGACAAGTCCCCCATGGGCTGAAGAGCTCCAAGATCTATAAGGGCTTTCATGACCTGCATGAAGATTGGTCTCAAGATCAACAACTTCCAGAAGAAAAACTCGTGCTTTAGCACTTCAGATGCAATTTAGGATAAAAATGGACCTTTTTTGCATCTTTCTCATACACGGAATAGAAGAGTTCAAGCAACTTCTCACGGGTGAAAGACTTTATCTCCCCCATCATGCCAAAATCATAGTAAATAATAGTCTCATCCTTATCAATCGCGAGATTCCCGGGATGTGGATCGGCATGAAAGAACCCCGTCTTGAGAATCTATAAAATATTAAAATTTTCACCACATATATGATAAGAAAAACCATCCCAAACCCTTTCCACACATACTAGTAGAGGGCATTTAAACAGGAGGATCCAAACAACATAGATGGAAACAACAGTGGCTTCTAAACTAAAATTTGAAAAGCAATTTCAGAATGATAACTCCTTGCATTCCATACCTTTTTTTTTCTTTATACAAGGAAATTAAAATGGAAATGAGGATTGTTTTTTATCACCTGGAAAGGTAGATTTCGAGGAAACATGCTCACCTGAATCAGGTATGCCTCAATCGCACGTGAAGATATGCGAGATCGATCATAACCACGTGAATCTATCATCTCCAATTGGTTAATCTTAATCCCTGCCATTAAAGACAGCAACATTCATTCATATGCAATCATTCTTTTCATGAGATACTCAGTGTGTGAAAGTAATAGATGCTTCAGATTAAGTGGAAACCTGGTGCATACTCCAAAGTCAACACCTTGGATGCTGTGTAGTCCCAGTATACAAGCTACCCAAATGAAGAACAGTATATAAGTTCACTGGATAAGATTGACAACTGCAGAAGGTGATTAATTTGTCACTGTGGTAAGATAGAACATACAGGAACTCGGACCCACTTTATGTTCCGAAAATCTCTTCTAAATTTGTCAGCATTCTTGCCCTCGTTTATATAATCAATCTCTTGATATAGAATCCTGGTATCATCAAAAGGAACAGCATGTTAACATTAAATTTCCAAGAAGATGGACTATTTTCCCATTAGATTTCAGTGAGAAAGCAAAATACACAAACTTACGTGGCACATTCCTCATAAATACCAACCCAGTCTCTTGTAGGGCCACCCAGAGCTTCACTCTTCTGAAAATATTCAGCAATCAACTTCAAGTTTTCTGTACCAGAGGACAGAATCATCATAACTTCTGAGTCAGAATTCCTAGTTGAATTATTGAAAGTCGTATAATCATATCTTACTCAAATCAATGTCAAAAAGCTTCTTCAGCCCGGGCCTCTGAACTTTCACAACTACCCTCTCTCCGTTATGCAGGACAGCCCGGTGTACCTAGAAGACAGAATATTTCCAGAATTGAGTCGGAACTCATCAGGTCAGATACTTGATAAAGGACAAAATGTTGGAAGGGGGAACTCAAACAAAATTCAAGAATTTCTATTCAAGTGGCAGCATAGAACTGAAATTGTCACAAAGGTTGTCTCCATCAAAGACAGAACAGCCTTCTTTGAAAAAATAGACCAATCCATGATTTCATAATAGCTCTTGACCAAACAGGAAAAACTTGTAAAAAAACAAGAAAATAAATAAACAAAACATGATCAAACACCTGACCAAGACTTGCTGCAGCAATCGGTCGATCTTCAAACTCCTTAAATATAATATCCACAGGAGCTCCCAGTTCACTCTCAATAAAAGCTCTTGCTTTCTCTGCTGAGAAGGCAGGAACTCTGTCCTGAAGGACATTAAAATGTTAATAAGCATAGCAAATTCCTGAGGATATGGATGCTCAAGTCGGTGCAATTCCTTGTATGAGTTTTTAAGAAAACAAAAAACTATTGGTGTATCACCTAAGCCACATAATATCCCTGACAATCTCAAATTTTCCCACCTAAATTCCAGGTACACCAAAACGATAGAGGATCCTAATAGACTTTGTGCAGTTACAGTAAGAATGAGGATAACAATGAAAATTCCAGTCTGGTTAATATCAGTGAGAACATGTTTAAGCAACCCATACCTGCAACTTGGCGAGCTCATCTACAAACTCACGTGGGAAGAGATCTGATCTTGTTGAAGATAACTGCCCGAGTTTAATGAAGGTAGGACCAAGCTGAAGCACACGTTCCCGAAGCCATGAAGCAGTTTTTCTCCATCTGTTTTTCTGAAATCAACACTTTCCAGTTATACACTAAACCAAGCTCAAGAAGAATCACAAGGGGCACAAGTAACTAAGGCCAACCTGCTTCTCTTCTGAGAATTTCCCGAGGTATGCCCACTTGGAATTATCCAACAAGATACGAGCACGCAATGATATAACAAAGGACCATACATCTATGCTTCTTTGAACTGAATTATAGTTCTCATTCGCCCAACTGAATCCTTCATCAGGTGGAAGAACCTTCAGCTCCTCCGTTTGAGGTAACTGCTTTGATTCCTGAACTTTAAGGTTCTTTAGGCTTCGACCAGAATCTCTCTTCACAATGCTCGCACCATTAGTGATCTGCTTGGAGCCATTATCGAAAGCTACTCCATCACCTGCCAGGTTCTTCCTCTTCATCACTTCACTAGCAGGCACCATCTTAACAGCTCTACCATTGGTGCCTAATCTCGAGGATGACTCGGCCTGTCTCATTTCGACTTGGAACCATGATGACCTGTCCGAGATGGTCACACTTTTTGGGTGACGCTTCCTCTCCTCCAGTTTAGGAGACTGACCCAAGATAGATCCCGAGAACCCAAGATTCTCCCATGCCCTTCCAACATTCATCAATTCACTACTGCAGCAATGAGATCTTTGCGAAGCTAGCACAGATGCCATTTATGAAAATCAACTCCTGCACGTAATTGATAGTGCCAACGAACTCAATTCCAATCCGACTTCAGTTATAAATAACGGCTCACTCAATTAGACCATTAGAATGAGCATACCAACAGCATAAGCCAGATAGATTTTCTATTTTTAATGAATCGGCACCTGAAAAAAAAAGAGGAATAATTATTCCATGTTGTTCTCCCTGCTCGACAAAATCCAACTAACATAACAGTCCGACAAAATCATCTTGTTCTTCGGAGGTATTGAATACCCATAAACAAGATTCTCACCTGGCAATGAAGAGGAGCTCAAAATCAAGAATCTCGGCAGGGGCCCAAATCTATTCAAGAGGGTGACAATAGAAAGGTCCGAGCTTGAGAGGTGGGTCAATTACGTCCTTGTGGGTCTCCAATCGATAGGTGAGTAAATATTCAGAGAAGGAAACAGGAGAAAGGATGCGCTCTTTGCCGGATGATGATATGCGCTCTTTGCCGGATGATGCTATGCGCTCTTTGCCGGATGATGCTATGCGCTCTTTGCCGGATGATGCTTTTGGTCTGTGCCCTGCTTCTCCCCTTCCCCCTGGACTCCAAAGTTCCAGTTCTTTAATCTTTTTCTTGTGGGAGATCTCCTGTTGTGCACAATGCCTTTGACTAGGAGGAAGTGGTTACTCATGAATACGGATGTTGGACAAAAAAAATGATTCATACGGATGTATACCCGGTTCATGGAAATGATGCTTTAGCTTAATAGCTGCCAAATCCATGCCTAATTTTGCGTGATATAGCCACTAATATTAGTGCTAGTGGTTGATTGAAGTTAATCCGATTACCATTTCCTTAATTAAAGATCTATATTAAATGAAAATCATGCATATATTTAATTTATTGTAAAAAATTCGCTCATTCTATAAAAATAGTTCATTGTCCACTTTTTTTTGTCATAAAATACAATTTTACTCATAAATATTTAGATATTGTAATATCTCCTTATAATTGAGAACTTAACTACTAATACATAATTCACCGGTCACCCCTTACAAGAACAATGAATTAATGAGAAGTTTTTTTCTCTGAAATTTCTTATAAGAGCCGAAGGCAATTGCTTGAAGATTGTGGAGAAGTTGCAAATTGGCTATGATTTTTATGATTATATTAATTTAATTTATTATGTGGATATTTTGTACAATTTTCTATTGATTTGAATATTAAGTATGAGACCCCATGTGGGTGCTGGGTATTTTCGCCATCTTTTCTTTTAAATTTCTTTTTTTATAATAATACGATTTGGTACAACATCCTCAAAAAATTACTATAAAATTATTGAAAAATATTTCAATTACGTACAAATCATTGAATTTTGACTTATATATATTCGCTAATATAACACTTCAATTAATCTTTTTATATTAATATAATATTAAATAATAATAATCATTAAAAACTCATGAGATTTCCAATTGGACAAATATGGATGTTAAGGTGGCGCAAGGGAGGCCACCCCTCCCCTGGTGACCCATATCGGAGGGAGGGGAGCCCGCTGAGAAGGCCTTCATGTGGCCTCCCCACCCCACGAGACCCTGGCAAGTTGCGGTGAAGGTCATGAGTCATGACTCACGACTACGAGGGTCGCTCCTCTTGCGCAGCCCTCCAATGGCCCTTTTTTATATATTTTTTTTATTAATATCATATACTATTATAAAATATTATATTAATGAAAACTAATACCATTAATTAAAAATTAACGATTTGTATATAAGTAAAATAACTTTATAATTTTTAAAAAAATTATATTAAATTATAATTTTATTAAAATATTTATGGTCAGACTTGGTTTACAATATTACACCCGAATTTTAATTTAAGTATAGAGATTTATTATTTATTTCAAAAAAAATCATTAGGAACATTGTTTATATGTATATTTGGACAACCTTAATCGGAACATGAGACAGTCAAATATTCCTGTGACGTGGGTTTCGGGTGCCCGACTTCTACTTCACCGTGTTCGAGACTAACGTCCAACTGTCAAAACGACATTGCCCTGCCTTTTCCCTGCAACTCTGGCGCCTTGGACTCGTACTTTCCATTCCCACGTTCATCTTTGAAGGTCTCGGCATTCAGCCGACCATTCAAGTCCATGCTAGAGTCGGAGTCCCAATGGGCACGAAATTTCTCCCTTCTTCCCCGGTTCCCACGCCCCCCATGTATAAATAAATGGCCAACGAGGGTCCTGGAAGGCATTCGCTCACTTGTTCATCGATATAATACTAGTGAATAGCAGCCGCCTCCTCGTTCTGTCCCGAACACCCAAAAGGTCGTTTCTGACTTGGGGGCCATGCGGAGGCTCGTGAGTTCAAAGGCTCTGCTCCCTCTGGCCATTTCCTGCAGGAGCTCCGTCTGGCCTCCTCGCAGAGGCCGTCCGGTTCCATTCCTGTGCAGGCTCGGTTCCTCCCATGGCACAGATTCTCGAGATGGTTGGGCTTCATTTCCTTCAAAATGCTGGCCTGAAGATTGCACACCATCTGTTTGTTCTTTGTTGTGTGTGTGTAGTTGTAGAGTAGCATGATAATCCCCGTGCTGTTGAGTTTCATCGAGACTCTCAGCTAACATTTACCTATTGTTGACTCCCAACCCTCAGTTATTTGTTCCTCAAAGTTTCTGGTAAACGTAGCAACCTATAATAAGTCTCATGCCTTGCTAGTTTCTGCTGAAATTTGGAATGAGTCGATCATATGCTTTTATAAGTCATTAATCCAGTACTTTTTCTACTTGTCAGTCACAGCTCCAGCTCCGGCTCTTCCACTATTGGCTCGGGATGTTTACATGAGCTCAGCATCAGTTGCTAAGCAAGAACCTGATGCAAGTGAAATTCAGCAGATTCAAGTACTTGATGCAATTGAAGATTCACATGGAGGAGTCATAGTTGAAATGAATGAAACCATGGATTCTGACTCTTTCAGTACCCTGCTACAAGATTCTCTCTCTGTATGGAGACGGCTGGTACTTTTCACTTTTACGACCTCTTTACTTTTCTCCCATTTGAGATGTTTATCATCAGTCATCATCATCAACATTTGTCATCATTTAACTGCAGGGAAAGAGAGGTGTCTGGATTAAGCTGCCCATTGAAAATGCAAATCTCATAGTGACTGCTGTGGAGGTACTCGTCCTCTTCTTTTCTTTTCCAAATTTGAGACACTAACTTTGCAAGGCAGAGATGAGCTTTCTCATTATACAACGAACACTACAGACAGAGGAGCAGCATGTATGCTATGAAGCAGGTGTTTTTTCCAGAATTTTCTTCATCTCCATGCATTCCTGCAGTTTTCATTTCCATTTTTTTGCTTTTGATTTATTTGACAGGCAGGCTTCCGATACCACCATGCTGAGCCCAACTACTTAATGCTTGTCTGTTGGCTCCCAAGAACCACAGACACTCTTCCAGCAAATGCTTCTCATCGAGTGAGCATAGGGGCTTTTGTCATGAATGATAAGAGAGAGGTACACAACTTTATATCCAGGGCATTATCATAGTGTACAAGTACAACAAACAGATTTTTGAAATACTGATCGGGAATGCAACTTTAAGAGCAGAATGATTTTCCTTATATGATTGTCCCTAAATTCTCACTGAACCGATGACTTGAAACTTGTTGCTTTGCATTTCTCTTCTTTAGTTGCTCGTAGTACAGGAGAATAGTGGCAAATTTAAAGGGAAGGGACTGTGGAAGCTACCTACAGGAGTTGCTAACGAGGTCAGTGCATTAAAAGAGAATTTAAATCCAGCTTAAAAGTTCATGCTGCCTTTTTTCCCATATTACAATAGGAGGCTTATGCACTTAGGAGATATAGTGGGAATATGAGATTAAAGGACCTGGTGTGCATCAAACCTGCAACCTTTTGGTTGTTGGTCAAAGGGTCTTTTTTCCACAATATCCCACTGCACTATACATTTATTCACAGACATATTGCCTTTTCTCAGCTATTAAGCTTTCCACTTTTGCAGGGTGAGGACATCCACTTAGCAGCAATAAGAGAAGTAAAAGAAGAGACAGGAGTAAGATCCTTTGCTTTTTGAGTGCCTAAGCAGTTATCTGCTGCTTACATTTCTATGTTCTTTATCCTTTGGCATTGTGAAGCTGAAGCAAATGTTTTTATCTTCTTCAGATCGACACCGAGTTCGTAGAAATTTTAGCCATAAGGTAGTTTACT
The DNA here is from genome assembly GCA_030064435.1 of Trapa incisa. NCBI lineage: Eukaryota > Viridiplantae > Streptophyta > Magnoliopsida > Myrtales > Lythraceae > Trapa > Trapa incisa. Next base: position 11,032,480 of record CM057767.1, on the reverse strand, counting down.
TCATTCATTGCCACACTTGGATGCCACATATTTTCATCTCTATACTTATTACTCTTCCTGCTATATAAGATCATAATTTTCTTTCCGTGCAAAGGCAAATCCATGATTCATTCTTTACAAAGTCGGACCTGTTCTTCGTGTGCTTGCTTCAGCCACGCTCATCCTACATCCAGAAACAACATCTAGAGATTGAGGCTGCACAGGTAATTTATAGTAATGTTTGGTTGATTAAATTACGATTCAGGCACGTGTAATTTTGTAACAGCAGTTACATGGTTATCCTTGAGGGGGCTGCAGTGGATGCCGATGGAGGAATATTCAACTCAACCATTTATGCAAAAGAACGAGCAATTCAAGTTTGTGGCTAGTATATGCAGGGCTAGAATGGACACTGCCAGTGAATATAGAGGTTTCGCAGGCATCCCAACGATTACTGGTTCAGGCAGACTCACTCACCTGTACTGCAACAAGGACAAACTCAAGCTTCCTCTGTAAAAAAGATCCATGGATTTGAAGAAAGTGTTTCATAGTTCGACAGATAGAATATTCTTTGTTTCTTTGCTTTTTATTTGTCACTCTGAAAAGGTGTAGAATATGAAGAAAAATTTTCTTTCTGTTGATGATACTAAACAGTGTACTATTTTATCATGATCAATCACAAGAGCAGTAACTAGTTTTATTAAATGTAGAGCACTAATCGAGTTTCAAGTATCGTTATTAATGTATTATGTAATTCCGCCCATAGATGCTCTGGAAAGGTGTGTTCTTTTTGTGAGTCTGGATTAAATTAGCTTGTTTCCATATCGACTTCCCATTTGGATATTTGGATACCTGCCATGGACCCAAGAATCTGCAAAGTTCCTCCCATTGATTAATCGATTCATGGAGGTTAGATCAGATACCTAACAATGCCAATTAGCAACAAAATGTGCACAAGTTTAGTTTCCCAGGCAGTAAGTCAAATCAGCTGCCGCCCTAACGGAAAGTCAGAGGGCATGCAAAGAGGCAAGCTTTACTCAGAAACTCCACCCAAATTGTCAGATGCTAGCTTCCTTGCTGCCCATCTGAAGGTCAAACTTCAGCTTCTGGTGGGGTCAATCTACCATTGTGCTTCCCGAGAACACAACCTTGTACCAAATTTTGTTCACAAAGACTTGTCTGTTGATGTTTGTTAGTGCCGTTGGTCCACGGAGGAACTTGGAACGGCCAGTTACAAATTTGGACCCCAAGATTTATACCTTCATGTAGTTCTCAAGAGCGAAGTTCCATACCTTCTTTGGTGTTAACTTCATCTTCCAAAAGAGATTCTTGCACTCGATCGCTTCCATGGCTCTTAGTCTGAGTCCCCCTTTATCATCATCATCATCTTCTTCTTCTTCTTCTACTTCTTGCTCATCTGTAAACCATCAAACCCCACCGAGAAAGTTGCATTGGATTCCTGCAATTTGCTCAAGAAGTGGTTTCTGCAGCAGAGGCTTGCAGATCAGAGCATCAAACGCAGGAAACCGGAGGGCCATTTCCCTGCACGCTGGTTAGCTCCATTCCATTTCGCACTTATCTTGACGATAACTGTCAGCCCATAGTTTGATATTCACTTTTCAGCTCTGAAGATGCCCTTCACTGCTCTGAGGTCCATTTCTCACAGTATGAGAATCTCTTGTTACAGTTTAAACACTTGTGAGATTTTATGATTGTGTATGGGCTGACGCAGAGGGTACATCTCTTCACTCCTCGGTGGATGATAAAGTTACTGCTCCAGACAAAGAATCTTCGGTTCCCAACACGAGATCAAAGGAAGCCCGTGATTCGAGCCTCACCATCATTGTGGTTGGAGCTTCAGGGGATCTTGCTAGGAACAAGATCTTCCCGGCTCTGTTTGCTCTGTTCTACGATGATCAGTTGCCCCAGGTCTGCGAATACCCCAACCATCTCATACAGTTTTCATATTAACTTCCGGAAATTCTGTCCAACCAGCTTCCCATACCTTCATTCTCTGCAGAACTTCACTGCCTTTGGCTATGCGAGAAGCCCAATGACAGATGAAGAACTGAGGATGACTATTAGCAAGACTCTAACATGCAGGGTCGACAAGAGGTGAGCTACTTTGCTCCAAAATCCTTCAGAATGTAATATTTCTCCAGCGTATACTTCTGCTCTCATGCTGATTGAATTGAACGATCTTTACAGTGAGAATTGCAACGAGAAGATGAGTCAGTTCCTAAAGAGGTGCTTTTACCAGTCGGGTCAGTATAGCTCCGAGGAGCATTTCTCTGAGCTCGACGACAGAATAAGGGAGAAAGAGGTATTGAATGCTCTCTTCTGTACTGCATCTGGAAATGAAGATTCTGAAACTTTTTACTTGTGCACAGGGTGGGAAAACCTCGAATAGGCTGTACTATTTGGCAGTTCCTCCGACCCAGTTTGTCGATGTGGTGAGATGTGCAAGCCGTCGTTCTTCTTCAGAGAATGGCTGGACAAGGATGATTGTTGAAAAACCATTTGGTCGTGACTCAGAGTCATCGAGCAAACTTACCCTAGACTTGAAGCAGCATTTGACTGAGGATCAAATATTCAGGTACCTGAATTTCATTCTCTATTGGGCTTCTTGCAAAGATGATAGATGGGAATTAAGCCAATGGCCTTCTGCAGAATTGATCACCACTTGGGGGAGGAGCTCTTTGAGAGTCTTTTGGTCCTTCGGTTCTCCAACCTGGTGTTCGAGCCTCTATGGTCTAGAAACTACATAAGGAATGTGCAGCTGATATTTTCCCAAGATTTCGGGACTGAGGGCCGAGGCAGGTTTGTTGAACCAACCAATGACCCCCTTTGGACCATCAGTTTAGATCTTGATTCTCTTGTCCGTCTATCTGCTCAGGTACTTTGACAATTATGGGATCATTAGAGATGTGATGCAGAATCATCTTCTTCAGCTACTTGCACTATTCGCAATGGAACCACCAGTAACCCTAGATGCAGAGGACATAAGGAATGAAAAGGTACTGAAGTAGACAATAGTAGTACACCAGGCTCAGAGCTACCTGCAGATGGATCATTAGGAATTGAAGTAAAATGATCCTCATGCTCTCTTAACTTGGATCAGGTCAAGGTCTTACGCTCCATTAAGCCCGTCTCCCTCGACGATGTAGTCACCGGGCAATACAAGGGCTACACTGGAGGCAACATGTCAGTTCCGGGATACACTGATGACCCGGCCGTGTCGAAACACAGCCTCACCCCAACTTTTGCAGCAGCCATCCTTTCGATTAATAACCCGCGCTGGGATGGAGTTCCCTTCATGATGGTGGCCGGAAAGGCTCTCCATTCGAGTCGGTCAGCCCCTAATTTAGGCCTGTGTTATGGGAACTAACTAGCGGTTAGCTGGTCTGATTTTGACTTCAAATGGTGTGATGGAAATTGCAGTGCGGAGATAAGAGTTCAGTTCCGGCATGTTCCAGGAAATCTGTACAATCGGAAGCCGGGTGCCAACTTAGACGATGCCACAAACGAGCTTGTGATCCGTGTGCAGCCGGATGAAACCGTGTACTTGAAGATCAACAACAAGGTCCCGGGTCTAGGGATGAGATTGGACTGCAGTGACCTTAATTTGCTCTCCAAGTCAAGGTAAAAAAACCCTAAATCATTGATTCTCAAATACCAGTAGACGAAGCTCAGTTTCGGCATTGAATCGGTTCTGTCGATGTAGGTATCCAGGAGAAGTGCCCGATGCATACGAGAGGCTTCTCTTAGATGCAATGAGAGGAGAGCGGAGATTGTTCATCAGGAGCGATGAGCTCGATGCAGCATGGAGCGTTTTCACGCCGCTGCTGAATGAACTGGAGGAGAAGAAGATTGCACCGGAGCTCTACCCTTATGGCAGTGAAGGGCCGGTGGGTGTTCACTACCTCGGCGCCAAGTACAACATTCGCTGTGAGGATTCAGGGTACTGAGTGCCAGTGCCATCAATCATCATCCACCTGGCGAGATCAGCATATGGCAAAAATATCCCGCCGGATTTCGATCTCTAAGCGCTTCCCTTCCTTGCTAGGGAAGAGGGATGTACTCCTCTGCGTCATGATGAAACAATTGACTGATTGTCATCTTTACCATGAAGTAAAAGACATATGGGTCAATTTTTCATTCCATTATATTATACATAGTTTTAAAATGGATTATTAATAAATTACATTTATTATCATAATTAAAGTAACATTTTCCCATTTAATAATATATTTTGAATAAAATTAATAAATCATATTTATTACGAATGAGTATTGAAAGCACCTCTTTCAATTTAATAAAACTATTCTAATAAAATAACTTCCGCTAAATATTTCATTAGTAAATTATTTATTTTTGTATTTAATTTTATTTATATTATTTAACTACTAATATATATTTTTATAGGATAAAAGCATTAACAAAAAATAACATAATTAATAAACTACATCCATATTCAATCAACTGAAAAATACTTCAAAATAATAGAATTATGTTCTATCAAAATATATATATATATAGTTATTGAAATACTGTTAAAGATTAATTTGTTTAGTTTGTGTGATAAAAATGTTGGTAAAAATATAAATTATAATTCTATCAAAAAAAATAATTGGATGTAGCGAACTAATTATTATAGTGTAATAACATAGATTTTATTTCTAAAACATATTAACTTATATGGTATGTTGTAACTATTGACAATGAAAGATAACTTGGCCTAAATTCTTAATTTAGTCTATTTCATATAAAAAAACTAGTGAGCTATTCTTATATTTTTAAATACTCACAATAATTTTTACTTTGCACGTAATAGGAATAAAGAATATAGTTGATAAGTGAGACAAGTTAAAGCTTAATTTTTTATTTTGTAGATGATAGGAATTAAGAATGTAGTTGACAAGTGATACAAGTTAGATTACTCATTTCTATTCAAGTTCGAGATCATGATTTTGTAGAATTTTAGTGTAGAGATACAATAAAAAAAATATAGAATTATTAGTATTTATGTGATATCATCTCAAGTCTATTCATAAATTAGGCTTATATTAGTCTTTTTAAATCTAAATATAAAATTAAAGATCGAATACTTATCGTATTAGGGAAGGAATCACAATCACTCAGTATTATTCTAACACATATTATCGCTCACACTATGCTTGACGAACTCAAAACTCTAATATTTTCATAGAAATAAAAAATGGAATAGGAGATCACCTGAGTGATTTTACTTACCTTAGTGTCCAAATTTCGCTACTTAAATAATTTCTCACTCGTCGTTGTTATTCACCATAAATATTATTGTGGGACTTCCATTTTGTACTATGGTGACTACCATCCTCGACCCTCCATCAGAACTCCAATGTTCTATGGTCAATCTACCATCCCTAGACAAATGAGATTTGAGAATCATGATAGAGCATTTGGTGTATGGTGAATACCCACACCGCCATCTTTTAACGAAACACATCATTTCGCTAATAGTGCTCCCACTTGCTAACAGTGCTCTCACTTATACCGAGACGAATAGTAGGTTGCACAGGATAAACAAACTTTTTTTTTTCGCTCTTAGTAGGACAAACAAAGTTGGGATTCAACAATTCAACAGGTATGAGTTTGTATTCTCTCATATCATATTCGACACATTACAAATAAGGCTACACAACTTTCACTAACAACCTTATACACCTATTTACCAAATTTGTTAAAAATATGGTGATATCGCTCTTAATTGTTATCAATTTCTAACTAATTTTAAGTTTAGACAAGTTAATATTATACATGAAAATGATGCAGTAGCTCTAACACTTGATTGGTATATCGACTCATGAGCTATCAATCACGTGATAAATGAAATGAATAATTTGTCTTTATAGATTGATACATTTTATTCGGATCAGCTACATATTGGAGATGATTCACTTTTAAAAATTATTTTCGTGAGTTCTACTTCATTTTCTACTTATTCGAGACTATTTTCTTTATATTTTTTTTATATTTCTACTATCTCCATAAATCTTTTATCTTTTTTTCACATTTAATCAAGATAATCATTATTATTTTAAGTTTTACTCTCATTTTTTTTTATTGTGGAGGACTCTCATACATCAATAATTATTATGGGAAACTTGTAAAAGGTATATATACTTTTACTTACAATATATTTATTATCAGTTAGTCATTATAAGGTAAGTTTATATATCTTTCGCAATATTTGATATTATAGACTTGGACACCATGCTACTCCTATTGTCTCTAAAATTTTATCAACTTATTCAATAAAAAGTATTTATATTGGCTCTCAATTTTGTGATGTATGTTCATTAAATAAAATTAGTCAAAAACTTTTTTCAATTACTAATCATAAAAACACAAAGTGCATTTTAACTTGTCCATACTAATATTTAGGTACTTACTCCAATCCGATTTTATATTGAACATACATATTATATTTATTTTCTTAAAAACTTTAGTAAATATTATTAGTTTTTCGTTATAAAAAATTGATTAGAAGCTTTCCAAAATTTTCGCATATTTTGATTACAAGTTGAGAATTATTTTGATACCAAAATCAAATCCCTTCGATCCACAGTTTTCTTATCAACCTTCAAACTAGAACTTCAAAGTAATAATATCACTTTTTGTCTTTCATCTTTGCATATACTATAATAAAATAGTTCAAGAAAAAGAAACTTAGACATATTGTTGAGATGTAACTCACTCTATAACTTATTCACATCTTCTAATGAAATTTTGGGATTCATTTGAAACTATTGTCTATCTTATCAATAGATTACCCACTCACACTCTCAATTCTCAATCTCCCTATCAAGTTTTTTACCAAACATCATCTTATTGTACTCATTTACGAATATTTGAGTATTTGTGCTTTCCCTATATTCGACTCTATTAAACCCATAACCTACAACCCCATTTCAAGATTTTTATCTTTTTTGGGTATCCAACTAATTTTTTAACTATCATTGTTTGGATCTTCACACAAGTGGTCGTTTTATCTATCGAAGCAATTTAATGAGAAAATATTTCATTTTGATAAATGTTTGCACAAATATAGTACAATTCCAACTTCTTCTAATAATTTATCATTCTCTCTTTTATATTCTTACTCTTTTCCATCATTATCTAATTGGAACCCACTAATAGTTGCATTTGAGGAGTTGGTACCACTTATTGTCATTAATACCCCACTATTGAGCCTACAAATACAACACCTACCATTAATGTTGTTGAACTCCCAATATCATCCCATGGACCCATGCTTACTCATCACTTTCAAATTAATTTCGTAATATTTATCAGTGACCCACTCCTTAAACCATGCATTCTCAAACAAGCTCAACAATATTTATGTTAGAGTTGAAATTATAAACTTTTAATATACAACTCTCCTGAAAAAACTATAGGTGTGATCTTATTACAATCCATTATAGGAGATATATTATTGGCTTCAAATGAGTTTATAAATTAAAACAATATCTTGATAGATCTCTTGCAAGGTGTAAAGCTTACTTAGTCGTCTAAAATTTTTTTCAATAAGAACTTATAGTACTTTCATTCATTAACATATGGACGAAGAAATTTACACCACCCAACCTCCATGCTATATTGATGATTCTCAACCTCATCATGTTTGTTGATTTCCTCGATCATTTCATGAACTAAAGAAGCTTGATTTCTCCCCATGAGCAACTTTCTCTTTACCATTGGGTTTACCACATAGGTGAAGTTCATTCTTATATTGATAGACTCATTCTTGATCAACATAAATACATTCATAATCTTTTTACTCGAGCATCTATGATCGATTATAAATTTGTGATAACTCTTGTAAGTATGAGTACGCACATAATCATGTATAAAATTTCATTCATGAATCCACCATTGCTCACTAGTTAGTTTTTAAACAAATTCTTTTATATTTACAAGACACATGAGGGGTATTTAATTCTTGAATAACTCTCAACCTCAACTTTATTACTATTATCAACCTTCCTTCCATCAATGTATTTTCGATAGTAATTTGAATTATTCAAGTGTTAAAAAGTAATGTTAGTACAAAAATGTTACTGTTGAGCTTATTTAGATTTAATCACATTTTTTAATGAATTTGGTGTTTATCATTACTCACCACCAAATATGTGGTATAATAATATATATATATATATATTATTTATCTAAATAATAATTTAATATTTCATACCTATATTAATTATATTGAAATATACTATGAGAGACTGAAAAACATAAAACTAATCATTTAGTTCATTAGCAAGAAGATGAGAAAGATGATGTCTTCAACAAAGGTTTGTTTTCTTATGATATCAATTTAATTCAATACTGACTAAATATTCTATATTTCAGTTTCACTAATAAATTACATTTATTACAATAATTGAAATTAACTTTTGTAATGCAAAATAATAAATCACATTTATTATTAGTATTAAAGTTATCAGAATTAGAAATGATATTTAATTGATTTATTATTTATTCTTATATTTAATATTATTTAATTACACATATATAATTTTTAGTATATAATATTTGTGTAACAAATATCAATATATACAAATATTCATATTAAGATATAGTAAATTTTTTTGCTTAGTTTTAAAATAAATTATAATATTGAATAGGGTAAGAGGCACCATCAATCATAGGATGTGTCATATTTACCCATAGGGAAATGAGTATATTCATGGGATTCAAATGAAAAATTGAGCAATAAAGTAATTGAGACAATAATAATAATAATGTTAATTGAATTAATAAAAAAATACATTAAAGTTAAGTAAATTTATTATTTTTCAAGGTAATTAGCCTTTATTTTTATAAAGGGTAACATATTATTTCCTTCACGTTGTAGCATAATTTCAAATTGTAGTAATTTTATAATCATTTACCATTTCTTTCTCATTTATTCCATATTATGTTCTTCACACTCAGATGTCAAATCTCAATTTTATTTTTATTCTATATATTTTTAAAAAATTTAGGATTAATAATATTTTATGAATTATTTTCTATATTTCCATTTTTTTTATCGTGTACATTCTTGTCAATCTAAGATTGTCCATTTGAATATACTTTTTTTATTTGTATTTATTCATAAATATTTGTAAATTTTATAATTTTATATATTGTTTTAAAATATATTGAGATTTCATAGTAATAATTATTGATAATGAACAAAATAACTATTATTAGAAAATTAAGAAAGTTTTAAAAAGGATAAAGTTCTTGGTCCAAAAAATAAGCAAGTTTATCTTGCTCATGTTATATACATATATTTTTTCATTACTTTATTTTAATTTTGTAATTTTTTATATGATCTTTTTAAAATGTTCACATTGATAAAATGTAAATAACAAAGGCTTAGTTTAAAAAATCGTTATATAATATGATTATATGTTAATCATTTTCATTGACCAATAATATCAATAGTATGTAAATATCATAGCATTCAAGAACTTGTCAGAAAATATATGGTATAATGTAAAGTTTGTTATTAGATCCAAGAAAGGCGAACATTCTCTCATAGAATGGCCATCGACAAGAACAGGCTCAAGAGGAGCGAGCCCGCCACCAGCCTGCCGCCGGCGACGAGCCCTGCAGCTGCGTCCCTGTCGTCCGCCGTGTCGTCCAGCGGCTCTCGGTCGGGGGAGTCCGCATCATCATCGTCGTCCGAGACGTCTCTGTCGTTGGACTTCTTCCTCTTCCCGGACTTCGGCGCCGGAGCCGCCTCCGTGGCCTTGAAGAGCTCCTTGGGTTGCAGGAACTTGTCGACCTTGAAGACGATGAGAGGGTCCCGCTCGACCACCGTGCCGGTGACCTTCGCCGTCACGACCTTGGTCTTCAGGGTGACGTCGTCGCCGTCGTTCTGGACGGTGAAGTGGTACTTGCTGGCGCCGTTGGTGGCGAGGGTGTTCATGGGGCCGTTGCTGGACTTGAGGCCCTGGAGGGACATGAAGATGGGGACGCCGTGGTAGAGGATCAGCGACGTCTTCTGCGCCTTGGTGAGGTTCTTGTACTTGGGCATGAAGCCGTTCACGACGCTGTCCGGCGGGCAGAACACAGTCAGCCCGCTGTCGATGTTCTCCTGGTACGTTGCCTCCGCGCCAGAGGAGGTTATAAGGTCCGCAAAGGCCTTGCATCCCTGCTTCGTCAGGATCTCCATCAGGTTCAGGTCGCTCGGCGCGCCCGTCGGCGCCTCGACCTCCGGCGAAGTCAGCACCTGTACGGAGATAGATGTAAGTAAGTCGTACATGTTTTCATCATCTAACACGTTTCAAAGGGAATCTTATTTTTTTCGCAAGATGAACGTTTTGTAACCTGACTGATCTGCAAGACTGAGATGTTGTAGGGACGCTCGATGATGGACTTGACGAAGGTGGCCTCGACGTTATGCACCTCCGTGACCCCGAACCCGACCTTGCCTCCCTTGAGGTCGGTGATGTTGACGAATCCAGCAGTGCCCGGGGCAGCGCCGGAGGCCTGGAAGAGGGTGGAGGTGGAGGTACTCCGCTGCGACAGCTGGTGGAGCTTCTTGGTCCCGAAGTAGTCGACCAGCACGTGCAGCGACAGCACGTTCTTTATGGTACCGATGGACAGGTGCTTGGCAATCAGCTCCGACATGGCCGCATTGTCGACGGCCAGGACAGTTATGGTGAGGCGGCGGTTGATCTCCGACGCCAGGTGGGTCAGCGTCAGGTAGTGGTTGAAAGTCGAGAGCTCCGGGTGCTTGGCGAGTATGTGGGTGATGTTGTGGGTTTCCGCCCCGGGGGAGGCCAAGAGAAGGAGGAAGAGGAGGAGGGAGATGGACGAGACAGCCGCTACTGACGCCGGCGCCGGAGATGTGGTCAGCTCCATCGGAGAAAGGGGTGGAGGGAGTATGTGCGAGAGTGAGAGGCGAGGTGAAGGGTCTGTGTAGAGTCTGGGCAGCGTTGCATTATATGTGACAGACAGGCAATCGTCACGTGGCATGTCGACGAAGGTGATGCAAAGTTGCCACGTCAGCGTTTAATTACTGTTTTGGGCCGTGGCCCCCTGCATATGGATGGTCCAAAAACCACCTCTTTTGTAAAGGATAATATATCCTTTCCTTGATATACAAACAAAGCCTGTGCTGAGAATAGAAATCAGAGAGGCAAGCCATTGGGTTTAAAGCTGCTGCTGGTTCTATTGGAGATTTGACATAAAACCAGACTCTCCCGGAGCTTTGCTCTATGCAGATTTGGTCCAAAGGAATATTGCAAGATCTGTCCTTTGGAAACTATCTAGCATACATGCCATCATAGCTCATCCATGGCGCTAACCTGTTAGAAATGTATGGACTTTATGGAACTGAAACATAGTTTACGCTTCCACGGACGGGGAAGAACAGTGGAGCAGCAGCTAAGAAAGTTGCACACCTTCCTTTAAGAAAACAAGTATTGAAGATCGAGCATTGAAAGACAGCTAACTCTCCACTTCTTTCAGAAGGAAAACTATGGGCCAAACTTGATCCATCCACCAGCAAATGCAATTTGCAATGGCTAAGATGATCAGATGGGGAGTTGAGATACAATGCGAGATCAACCCTTCAGCAAATGCAACGGCTATAAGTTTGTTTATACACGAGTCGAAAAGGGTGTTCTGGATGATCTAAGATCATCGGATGGGAACCTTGATCCATCCATTGGCGAAAGCGATGGCCAAGATGACGAATGGGGTCGACATGCCGAAGATAATTATGTACGGGAGCGGCGTCTTCATGGGGTTCTCTCCTTCCCTTTCTCCGGCAGTCTGCCAGTACCTTCCATTTCAGTAAAATTATCGGTAAATTCCTGTGCTAAATACCGCCATTGAAATAAAAAAAGGTAACTAATGGTCGGGCAAGAAGAACAGGACTACTTACTGCTCTGGCTCTTCTTCCTTGGTGATGAACTTCTTCTTTCCCCCACCTTTCTTGAGCTCACCATCTCCTCCCCCTGTCTCTATGTATTATTATTCACGGCAAACTTCAAAAACCCATGTGGGAAAATAGCAGTAAAATGAACCAAAAGAAAAAGATCGAACTACAAAATTATCTGATTAGCTTTACCCAATTGGGCGTGAATCTTCAAACCCCTAGACCTAGTTGAAGGAGGTGGAGCAGGCAGGGAATGGAGAAAAGGGCTGCTGAGCCTTGGGTTGAGATGGAGTGGAATTCTTGAGCTCAAAGAGGAGATGGAGGAGGATGGAGCAGAATGGATACCCAATTGAGCTGCCATCTTTGTTCTGCAGAAGATCTTTACTCTGATGACGACGCTATATTTCCGTAGTCTGATGGGATATACTTCACTGGTTCTGGATATGGCTGGAGGATTTTGGTAGGTTCACCTGCATCTTCCATTTTCTTTTTTCTTCTTCTTTTTGGGTCAGTACCTATTATCGGATCAACATGTTCTGTTTTTTTTTTCCTTTTAGACCAAGAGCAACGTGGCCTGTTTAGTGCCAATTGAAATCTATGTTCAAATGGCAAAAAAAAACATCTGTCCAAGGTGGCACTCTATCTAGAAATAAGGTAATTTTCATTGGAGTAACAATGAAATTTAACATTTTATACTAACTAAAAATATATAAAAAAATGAATATTTTGTACTGGTTAATAAAAAAATATTCTTATACTAATTTGAAAATATTCCTAATGCGAAGTGCTCTGGCGGGTTCCAAACTTGGAAGAACGAAAAAGTCGGCTTAGAAGCATGACCGCGACATCGGTCTCATGGACTGTGCTATGTTTCGCCGCATCCAGACATCTACTCCCGCTCGAAGGACTTCCTGTAGCAGATCGGAGCTCTCTATCGCTACCGTCGCATCTCTCTCTCCTATCCCTGCTTTTTCGCCAAAGGGATCTCCTTCCTTATCCCACACTTGGGACCCTTCTCCAGGACTGTCGGACCCACCTCTCCCTTCTTCTATACCATTGAAGAGTTTGTTTGATCGGTGCAACACACCACGAACCCATGCCATCGGCAGTGCCCCAATCACACCGTCTATCTGTCCCACCTGGACCTCCCAAGTGCACGATGATCTGGTCAGCAGGTACCGGGGTTCATGTAGCTCTAAAGATGCAAAAGAGCTCCACTTGCAGATGTTCAAGACTGGGTTCAACGAAGATATTTACTTGGGAAATACCCTTATCAATAATTACATGAAAACTGGGGGACTAATTTCGGCCCTCAAGGTGTTCGATGAAATGTCTGATAAAAATTCCGTGACGTGGGCATGCTTGATTTCCGGGTCGGTGCAGAGTGGTCTTCCCCATAAGGCCTTCACTCTTTTCAAAGACATGATATTTGAAGGTTTCACGCCCAACTATTACGTTTTTGGTAGTGTCCTCAGGGCGTGCCAGGAGCTCGGTCCTAATGGACTCAAATTTGGTATGCAGGTACACGGGCTCATCTCGAAAACATGTTATGCAGGTGATGTTGTGGTCTCAAACGTGCTGGTATCCATGTATGGAAGTTGTTCTGGCTACACCGATGATGCCCACTGTGTGTTTGATGAGATAAAGTTGAAGAACACGGTGTCATGGAACTCGATTATATCAGTATATTCCCAAAGGGGCAATGTACATACGGCCTTTGAACTATTCTCATGTATGCAGAGAGATGGTGATGGTGGTTTTGTTTTAAATCCCAATCAGTACACATTTGGCAGCTTGATGATGGCAACCTGTGCTGCTGGTAATTCAGGTTTGTATTTGCTTGAACAGATGCTTGGGCGGATTAAGAAATCTGGCTTTCTAAATGATCTTTATGTAGGTAGTGCTCTAGTGAGTGGGCTTGCAAGGTTTGGGTTGACTGATTATGCCAAAGATCTCTTTCGAGAGATGAGTGGGAGGAATGCAGTTTCTATGAATGGTTTAATGGTTGGATTGGTGTGGCAGAATCGAGGCAAAGAAGCAACTGAAGTTTTCATGGAGACAAGAGACTCTATTGATATGAATATTGATTCTTATGTTATTCTTCTTAGTGCATTTTCGGAGTTTTCTTCTCCAGATGAAGGAATCAGAAAAGGAAGAGAAGTACACACCTACCTTATCAGAACCGGATTGACTGATGTTAAGGTTGCTCTTGGCAATGCATTAATAAACATGTATGCTAAATGTGGTTCAATTAATGAGGCTAGGTCAGTTTTCAATTTAATGATCAACAAGGACATAGTCTCATGGAATTCTGTAATCTCCGGGTTTGATCAGAACAAGTGTTTTGAGAGCTCAATAATAAGTTATTGCGAGATGAGAAGAACTGGGCTGGTCCCACAGAACTTCACGCTGATCAGTGCTCTGAGTTCATGTGCTAGCTTAGGTTGGATCCAGTTGGGTCAGCAAATCCATGGTGAAGGGCTGAAATTGGGGCTTGATCTAGATGTATCAGTTTCAAATTCTCTTCTAGTTCTTTATGCTGAAATGGGGCATATTACTAAGTGCCACAAAGTATTCTGGGTGATGCCTGAGCAAGATCAAGTTTCATGGAATTCTATTATTGGAGCGATGGCCAATTTAGAGTCGGAGGCTTCCAAAGCAACATACTACTTCTTGAAGATGGTGCAAGGTGGGTGGAATCCTAACAAAATAACCTTCGTAAACATTCTCTCAGCAGCATCTTCCCTATTGTGCAGTGAGCTCACACACCAAATCCATGCTTCAGTGCTAAAACACGATCTTGGGAAAGATGTTGCTATTGAGAACGCTCTCTTGGCTTGTTATGGAAAGTGTGGAGAGATTGGTCCATGCGAAAAGATCTTCTCCAGGATGCACGACAGAAAGGATGATGTGAGTTGGAATGCTATGATCTCAGGATACATACACAATGAGCTCCTGTCCAAGGCGATGGACTTGGTCTTGCTTATGCTGCAAATGGGCCAAAGATTAGACTCTTTCACTATTGCAACTGTTCTCAGTGCTTGTGCCTCAGTTGCAACATTAGAGCGTGGCATGGAGGTTCATGCTTATGGGACTCGGGCTTATTTGGAAGGCGATGTAGTCGTGGGAAGTGCTCTGATAGACATGTACTCAAAATGTGGCAGAGTAGATTATGCGTCTCGGTTGTTTGAACTGATGCCTGTGAGAAATGTTTATTCTTGGAATTCCATGATATCAGGTTATGCCCGCCATGGGCTTGGGGAGAAGGCTCTCGAACTCTTCTCGGCGATGAAGCTAAGCGGGCAAGCTCCAGATCAGATCACCTTTGTGGGAGTTCTATCAGCATGTAGCCATGTCGGCTTGGTGGATGAGGGGTTTAAGCATTTCAAATCAATGTCTGAGGTATTTGGGTTGGTTCCAAAGATGGAGCATTATTCATGTATGGTGGACCTCCTGGGCCGTGCAGGCAGGCTGTGCAAGATGGAGGATTTCATCAACAAGATGCCAATGAAGCCCAGTGTTCTTATTTGGAGGACAGTATTAGTGGCCTGTTGCCGAGCGAATATCAGGGATTGTAAATTTGAATTGGGACAAAGGGCTGCTCAGATGCTCTTTGAGTTGGAACCACAGAATGCAGTGAATTACGTTCTTGCTTCAAATATGTATGCCTTGGGTGAGAAGTGGGAGGAGATGGTTGAGGCTCGTAAGTCAATGAAGCGAGCCCATGTGAAGAAAGAAGCTGGCTGTAGTTGGGTCACCATGAAGGACATGGTTCATGTTTTTGTTGCTGGGGACAAATCACATCCAGAGAGGGATGTAATTTACAGAAAACTGAAAGAACTGAATGTGAAGATGCGGGACATGGGTTATGTTCCTGAGACAAGCTTTGCCCTCTACGATCTTGACTTGGAGAACAAGGAAGAGCTGCTAAGCTATCACAGTGAGAAGATAGCTGTGGCTTTCATGCTCACCAGGGAATCAAGCATGCCTATTAGGATAATGAAGAATCTCCGGGTGTGTGGAGATTGTCATGTTGCCTTCAAATACATATCGAAGATAGTCCATAGGAAGATAGTGCTAAGAGATTCGAACAGGTTTCATCACTTTGAGGATGGGGAATGTTCCTGTAGAGACTACTGGTGAAAAGATTCTGATCAATTTAACTGTTCAGAGAAAAGTCGATCAATTGTATCCCAACAAATTCTTTCCCAATTAAGTTATACAGATCTATGTTTTCTTCATCAAATTGTTCTACTTTCAAGCATTAACTTTAACCTCAGCTGTCCCATAAAGTGCCAAGCTTTACAGGAGGACCCTGGAAGTTTAAGCAAACTTACAATATCATCCAGAAGACTTTAATAAGCTAATTGGCTATGATCTTTCTAGCCGAGGCTCTAGATGGAGATGTCAATTGAATTTCATTTTTTTAAGACTCTGATAGTCTAATTGGTTATGGACGGAGCCTGATCTAACAGCCCAGGTTGGGTCTCCACCTCTCCGACCTTTGAGTTTTGGCAATTACCACTCTGCTGAGTTGCTCTCACAGCTAAGAAGCTGATGTGCAAGAAATTCTCCCCTCTTCTCTTCGAAGGGAAAGCCCGTCCTAATTTCTTTGGTGACCAGCAGTTTCATTCCTTTGGCCTTCTGAGAGCTTCAATGGATGTCATGGTCGATCCTCCTCTGGTGAACCGAGCTGGTGTCTCTTCCCTTGAATTTGGAAATAGGATACACCTATAAGCTACAACGAGGGCTGTTTGGGCAGCTTTTGTTTCT
This sequence comes from Trapa incisa, assembly GCA_030064435.1. Taxonomy (NCBI): domain Eukaryota; kingdom Viridiplantae; phylum Streptophyta; class Magnoliopsida; order Myrtales; family Lythraceae; genus Trapa; species Trapa incisa. The sequence continues at coordinate 11,015,799 of CM057767.1, read as the reverse complement.
GGTTAGTGGTTTCTCTCTGTTTCTTGATGTTATCATCTGAAGCTGTAGCTATATTCTATAATGCAAAATTTTCATTATTCCTCCCCATTCTGAATCGGGTGAAGAGGTTCTGGTTCTGTAAGTTAATCTCTGTGAAGGAAGCCACATAATTTAATTTCTAGATGTTCATTTGGAATATGGTATCTTATGCTTTAATTTTCCTACCATTATATCTTCTTTATAGTGATTGACTGCAACCGTCCTGGAGAAGGAGAAGGGACAGGGCATGAAGCAGGATTTTTGTCATGTTTTAGTTGAATTTATGGAGTTCCTAGTTTCCATATTTTTAAATAAAAACTAGTTAAATGACCTATTTGCAAATGGATCTCCTACATAAACTACTGATGTATAATATGTTGAGTGAATGAAGCTCATTTGTTAACACATATTTGTTCTCTCTGAATTATTTTCTTATTTTCACACGGCATGAGGAATTGATTACATGCAACCTATTAGAGAGCTTTTGGTGGCTTGAATCAAGATAGTTGAAAATTTAGCATATTCTTTATTTTCTTGTTACTTGACCTCCCAAGACACTTCTTGTCACCACTTCATAGCAAAATATATGTTCAACCCAAGTGACTGCACAATCAGGTAACTCTATGTTGCTAATAGTGTAAGTTCTGATTTTTGGCATTGTAGATACGTCAATGTCAAATAGTTCTGTAGCGTGCCAGTCTTCTTTAGAAATATTGCATGACCTTTTTCCTTTTGGCTCAGCAAATAAAATAGATAAATATGCTGTTGCTGTGTTAATCTCAGTGTCATCGTTAGTTGACCTAACGTCATGTTATACCAAAATTATATTTTAAGATAGACGGACCCTTTTGTCTTTTTTCTTTATATATATATATATTATGTTGGGATTGTGACATTCATTCGAGATGATTAAATTCAAATGTAGATCAGTAGATGAATTGTGTTTTCTATCTGCAACCTTGTGCATAAAAAATATCTTATTGCCCTTCCCTTTCCTTATGTGAGGTAACTGGGTGACATTACTGTTTACGGCTAAGTATAAATTTGGAGACATTTTTTTTTGCTTGGGACAATGATGTTTGATGCTGCATGAACAATCTTTGGATAAAATAACTTTAACAATCATTGTCAAACCAAACGGAAAGATTTTCATTTCCAAACACATTCCTGGTTGTTCCCATTTTTCTCTCTTGTAGATTGTGGGTCTATGACCTTTTTGTTCCGTGGATTCTTGTTGTCAAACAGAGGGAATAAAGAGTGCCCACAAGCTCATTATGTTGTTTACCATGCTTTCTTGGTCTGAGAGTCATGTCGGATTCCGTGCTTATCTATCTGCCCATCACCTGTTTGCAGACTTTCATCTGCAGGACATAACATTTATTGGACTTTCAGGTCATGCTAATTCTCCAGCTTTTAGCAATGTACTTGACATTGGCTGCAATTATACACCCTGGTTCCATTCCATGGGGATATATAATTGTCCTCTCATTACCTTCTGTGGACAGAGAATGCAAACTTTTTCCTTTTAGATCTGTGAAAGCAATTCTCAATATGGAAAGGAACCTCCAAACGTGACCCCAGAAGTTTTTTTCTGGTCTGTGGAAGTCATACCAGTCAGTCTGACAACCTTATGATCAGCTCAACCTCTGGTCCATTGAAGATCTCATATGTTCCCCCCCATTGAGCATGTTGAAGAACACCCGCCTGCACCATGGGAATCTAGTGTCAACAATCGTGCTGTTGGGCATTCATTATCTTTTGGCCTTCTGTCCCACAGTGTCTATAAATCTGAGTGGGAATTGTCATCATGTTGTGTTGCCTGTGCCATGATTGAAAAATTTTGATTACTTTCCGAGGGTGGAACCTTGTCTTTTTAGTCTGCCTTGCAGTCTTAAATTGCAAAGCTCGGATTTTTCATGTAAACACCAAAACTCTATATCAAGGATTAGTTTTGCAACTCTAGCTGGTTCTTGATGGCTCATGAACTGTGATGGGGTGGTCTGCTACAGTGCTTGATCCGTGAACAACAATATATGGTCATAGAAAATCCTAAAATCAAGGGTGGATGACCGTATTTGATTGACATGTAGATATTCGGATCTTATTTGAATAAAAAATGTCTTATTTGACATTTGTCACATGCATTTGTTCCTTGTTTCTAGTTGGAGAAAATGTTAACATATCTACTTATAAAATGAATATGGACACTTGTCAATGCATAACCTTGAAATCTTTATGGCAAGTCTTATGGATGAGGGAGTTAGTGGATCACATAAAGGAAAGTATGATGGCTGATGGAGTGGGCCCCTCTCTTCCCTTTTCTCGGCTTTATTCTGTCAAGACAGTGACAGTAAGAAGACTTGAGAGGGTTGGAGTCAATGTTGGATCTGGACCTAAGAAAGACCAGAGGAGAAACAATAACAAATGGGTCCAAGCCGGATTTTCATGCACACAACTAAACCCACTGAGAAACCTTCTTCCTCGAGTTTTCCTGCATTCATTTTGAACCAGAGTGCAGTAAATGGGGATCGTCCTCAGCAGATGGGAAAAGGCAATTGAGATAAGGACCCATATATTTTTTCAATATTCAATAGATTATTCCAATAATATTATGAAATTCGAATACTATAAATATAAATATAAATAAATGATGATACATGTAATTAAATTTATTTATGTGAACAACAATTCAATTAATACACTAACCAATCAATCAGTAAGACAATTATCCATATAAAAAAACATTGATTCTTAGTTACATGTTAGTGAAATATTTTCAAAGTGTGGTTGGATTGATTTGGTATAAATGTAAACTTTCAGAGGTATTTTTGTGAGAATTTGTTGTTTCTCTTAGTTTCGGTTTAATGTATAAATGCTTAGAATTTATAAATTCATAGGATTTATGGGGCTGAAATAAGAATGAAAAAAAAGTCTCTTCTTCTCATTGCTGGAACTACACTGCTGAGCTGAGGGGGAGAGAAATTGAGCTATTAAGTCATTTATTTATTTATTTTTGATGAAAGGGCTAATGACTGATTAGATAACACTTAGAAATCAGAAATTATTTTTGCCCCCACTGTCCTAATGAAATCTTCGCACTTCCTCTTGAATTCCTCACTGCTCATCTCTTCTTCTTCTTCTTCTTCTTCTTCTTCTTCTTCTTCCTCTTCTTCTTCTTCTTCTTCACCATCATGAAAACCCACTAGACTGGCCCTTCCTTCAAATTCCACTAAGTCGCTATCCCGGACCTCTGGCTCCACCGGAGCGCCTGCGTTGCCCTGTTCTTGAACGGTAGCCACCACTGCGACCCATTTCGTTTCCATCTCTGGACAAGACGTGGCGGCGTCGTTCTCCACGTGGACGGGTTTGTTTAACTTGTGCGGATGGGCTGGCATTGACTGGAGCTGATAGGAGGAGGAGGAGGAGGAGGAAAAAGAAGAAGAGTAGAACGATGTAGAGTTATTGATGAGGCCGATGATGGCGAGGATTCCATTGCAGAGCAGGAACATGTAGTTCTTGCTACTGCTGGAACCGAGGGAGAGGAACTGGACAGAGTAGGCCTCGAGGAAGACCTTGAGCCGGGGGTAGAACAGGGTAGAGTAGAAGAAGAAGAAGAGGGTCGCGGAGAACATGGAGATGGAGGTCATGATCTGCATGGCGGTCTTCGGCAGCGGATGAGGGTGGTGGTGGTGGCGCTGAAGAAGATGATGAGACATTGCCTTCTTCTTCGGGTGCTCTGCCTCTCCATAGAATTCCATTCTCTTGCCTCTCTCGGTTTCTTTCTATGCTTCTCTCTCTCTGCCTATCTCTGTCTACTTGGGCATGGGATGGAGAGGGAGGGGTGTTTATATAGATTGGGAGACTGACATATTAAAAAAAACAAAAAATGACAAATAAATAAATATAATGTTAGAGCGTGTTGCAGTGCTCGACCACTTGGGCAGCTTGGGTAGTACAAGCAGGTAGGTCTCATCTTTTTCTGCAATGGCTCCTCTATTCGGCTGTGGACTCGGCCCAGGCCATCGCATTCGCATGTGTTTGGTGTGAGGGAATGAACGAATCCGTCTCTCTCACGGGGACGACTTACAGGTTGACGGAGACCTGGTCGAAACGACCAACTCGTATTCTTTATATTAATATTAATGGGTTTGGATTTATTTTAAAGGTAAAGAGTTGAAAATATATAAAAATTCATTATTTATTAAAAAAATTATATGGTTTGTAATCACTTACAAACGAACCTTTAAATCATTCCCATTTATCATTTTTTATTAAATTTATTAAGTAATATATAATTATATTATATTTATTCAATTTTATTATATAACATAAACTTGTTATTATAATTAAAAATAAATTAATATTAATTTTATAATACAAGTTATATATAAATATTTTATAATTATAATAAAAAATGTGCATAATAAATTATATTATATATTTATATAAAATAATAATATTATATAAATTTATTTAAAATATATATATTAATAAAAATAACATAAATACATAAAAATATTAAAGTATTTTAAAGAGGAAAAATGATCACACTCATAATTTAAAAATATTTATATTAAATTTTAGTATAAATAAAGTGATATATTTTAGTATATATACGAACACCACATCGGATTAGTATCTAATCTAAGTTATGGTCAGTTTGTATTAACAAAATTTGATATCAATTTCAACTCCTAAATTACTCACATCTTTACTTAAATTTTCTTATCCGTATAACTTGTGTTTGGAGTACAAATTGGATTGCACAATCTTAAATATTAGGTTGGTAAGATGAGAACTTTTTACATATCTACCTTTACATTATAACCTCAAAATCCGGCCATACATTCATTCAAATAATACCTGATAATTTAATACGGCAATCAATAACTTATTTTATGAATTACCCAATCAATTATACATCACTTTCAATTTATCATATCATATCACGGGTGGCAAATGCACTCAATCATAAGCCCAAAGGTTCATGTCTTGTCCAGGGATGGACCTATCACTAAATATTCGAAGCAGATACTGTTTCCTCTAACCTGTAAATCAGAAGAAACAATGACTTTTTCATCACTCACTATTTCCATATCGACCTAAGCTAGACATCTCAAACTTGTACATTTTCCAAATAATATGAGTCACATATAGACTCATGAGGCTAGCTCCCTTTCTAATTAATGGATCAAAATTCAAGCTACTCAAGACAGAGTTTTAAATATACGATCTTCATTGTCTCACAACAATACTAGTACCACTAACTACTCAACCAATGAGTATTTACTAACGTTGAAACATAGCAATAAATTGATACAAGCTCAAGAGCGGACAGACCTAGAGAAATTTAAGAGCCCAATGTCACCGTATTAGATTTTGGTTATCCTTGTTGGACCTGAATAACAAATTCAGATATCTCTCATTTTTTTATTAACAAAACTTATTTAAATAATAAAATACATTTTTAAATAATAAAACAAGTTCGTAGTCAACTATTAGGATAATAGTCTAATAGACGACTCACCTTTTGACTCTTAGCAAACACACCATTTTATTTATTAGTATCATTATGATGGGTAACGATTTTAATAAGTGATGATCGCATTTGAGTGCAACCATTATGAATATCGGGCTCTCAAGTGCACGTGCGGAGGACTCACCACCGGGATGGGTTCGAATCCAATGGGACCCGTACCCAACCATGTGAATTACAATCTCCACTCCCGACCACTTTAGGCTAATCCCAGTTCATCTTCTTGAGGCCCAAAGTCTCTTAGGAGGCTTAGTTTGGTCTGCCATGACATGGTTTTGGGCTCCCTCGATAGACCCTGGTCCTAATTGGGTTTCGGCATCACACTCTCGTTGGCCATTACAATGAAATACGGCTATTTACTTTCTACCGATTATAGATATGGCTTACTTCAACAATTTCTCCAGGCCATTGGATAATGTCGGCCTGTACCTTAGGATATGTTGTTTTCTTTTGGAAAATTTGTTATGACAGATGTCCATCAGGATTTGGCTTTGGAGCGAGCATAAGAGAGAGAGAAAAAGGAGCTCTATCGGGTCGCCTTCTCCGCCTTCATCGTGCTGCTGGGCAACCATGTCTGCTACAACCGCAGCTATAGCCCCATGTTCCTCTCACTTGCCCCCAAGCAGAAACCGGCCGGCCTCGAGATCCATTCTAGCATTCAGACCCACCTTGGCTTGCAGGAGTCACTCCTCCACCTGCTCTCCTTCTTCGAGCTCTTTCGTATTTGGTGAGAAGCTGATCTTTGCTGTAAGGAACCAGTGCTTTCTTGGGAGTCCCTCGATCTCCAGACCCTTCTCTCCAGTCATGGAATGGCAGGACTGCACGTAATTCTTGCTTCTTCTACCTGCCTTTTGTCGTTCTGCCGTTTCTGGGCCGATCGTGTCCTTTGAACGCTTGAAATATTAGTCATGAAAGATTAGTTTTTAGAGGGAATTGCTATGTAAATTTTATGCTTGATTGGATTTTCAATGACATTGACCCAAAAGAGGTGAAACCAATGCAGCAATTTCTACTGGGTCTTTAGCTTTGATGGCAATTTTTACCAATTGAGACATTCTTGGTGCATAATTGCCGCTCTTTTTCTATCTCTGTGCGATATTCTACATCGCCTTGATTGCTTTCTTGCTGAGATTTTTGTATTCTGATGTAAGTCATTTGCACTTTGCAGGGTCAAGATGGAGATTGACGTGCCCATTTCTGTTGCCTACAAGTGCTACTCCCAGCGTGAGTCCATCCCCCAATGGATGCCTTTCATTTCAACTGTAAAGGTCAGCTACTGCTTTACATTTAAGACTTGGTCTGTTCATCAGATATGATTCATGTTCTATGCTCCTCTCCAAATTGCAGTGCTTAATGAATCCTTTATGATTATCTATGCTATTGTGGGATTCTTGGCGGCAGATTTGGATACTTGGGAAAGCTGTTATTAACACTGAACATCACTTCTTTCTGAGAATTCTAATGAGTTGAGGGAATTGCAGGTTTTGGATGACAAACCCGATTTATCTCGATGGTCTCTGAAATATAAAGCTTTTGGTCAGGACCTCGAGTACTCCTGGCTTGCCCGAAATATGCAGGTAAATTTATGGTAGAAGAACCTGGACAGTTAGTACAAAAACTTTTCTTGAAGTAACATCTTTACTATAGTATATACTGTTTAAGATTTTCCACAAGCTATGCAGTTTTCCGGTGATATACACTGTGAAATTTTTGCCTGCAATCTAGTTTGAATCTATGTGGTGAAGTTGTTATCTTTTCCACAAACTTGTACAGCCAATTCTAAATCAGAAAATCCATTGGCGATCATTAGAAGGCCTTCCTAACAGGTAATTAGTATTCATGCTCACTGCCACTGCATTCACATCCCATTTTGCTGCATTGGAGAGGTTCCATCATGATGGAAAAATCACACAGCACACTATTACCATAATTGAATTGAGGGGTTCATATGTGTTGTTGCAGGGGAGCTGTTCGGTTTTATCCAAAAAGTGCATCTTCATGTTTAGTTGAGGTGGGTATGCCAGTACTCCTAGTGTTTCTCTCTGATTTCTCCTTCCCATCTTCATCTAGTTTGCATATTTCCTAAATGAATCATGCATATAGAAAGGGCACATGTGTTTCTGTGCTGTTTGACCTCTTGGGGGAACGGCTTTGAATTTATAACTATCTACTTATGGTGGATTTTTCTATCTCAGCTTACAGTTTCATATGAAGTGCCTCAACTTCTTGTCCCTGTGGCATCTGTAAGAATTCACACCCCAATTTATTTCCTTGTTTTATGCTGTTCAAGCTTAAGCTTAAAACCTTCATACCAGCGAATACAAATAGTTGAATCACACTCTTCTCACTTTGAGAAATGGTGAACTAATCGTTGTTTCTCAAAATGGTTATTTGCCCATCATCTACCATTAGGAGTTTCAGAAGTTTGCAGGGTGGAAAGGAAAAAGTTATATCCCATATTCATTCATCTGCTTATTATTCATATTTACTTTTCAGGCACTGAAACCTTTTCTGGAAAACTTGCTCCTACGTGGTCTGGAGCGATTTTCCAGATTTGCTAAAAGCCATCAAGCAAGTTAAACAACCCAGCCATTTCATACATCCTCCAGGACTTCAAATTCATTATGCTTGACTAGGTTTGCATCTTTTCCCTATAGATGCAGCTAAGCCTTACCATTCTTAAACATAAATGCAGATGATGATGTATCTTCCTACCTGTATGTTACCAAATACATCAAATTCTCAAATTGAGTATTTCATCCTTGTATCCCTACTCAGCTGCTGATTTTGCTTGTTCTTCTGTATTCTTAAATCTGATGAAGTGCATTTTATTTCTCCAGACATACACATACACAGAGAGTTGTTTGTCATTACTAGTTGCACTCGAAAGGAAAAAAACTTCTTGGTTTCACTCACCATTTTGTCACTTTCTCATATAGCCTCAAACATCAAAAGTCCCTTGAGTTCTTATTAAAAGTAGGAACTTTTATTTAGCTGTCAAATCTCTCCTCCATAGAGAAATAATCAATATAGATTTGTATAATGCGGGGATTTATGTAGAATTAATGAAGATTTTACTTTAATAGACATAATACTTTGCCATATATGAGTAGAATACCATGTGAATCTCTAGGGGTCCATGTCTATTATAGAAGAAGATGGTGCAATTTTTGTGTTATTTGTGTAGGTTGACTTGTGTAGTGTTTTTCAAACTCAAATAGATTTTGACTTGCATGTATTGCTCTTGATATTGGATATAAATTTTGATAAATTGAATATGTCTCATCAGAAAAAAAAGAGTAATAAGTACTTGTCTATCCTCACAAATTCCTATTCTATTGATTAAATATGATTGATTATTTATTATATTTCAATATAAAATTTTAAAAGTGAAAAATTGTAGGAATGAATGAATTTCTTTCTATGTATGACAACTTATTTAGTGCCATTTTGTTACTATTGTAAGTCTTGGATCCGGTGGTGTGGCTATCCCACTTATGCGGGCCACAATAACCATTCTGATATGGCCCATCAAATGCTTCTACATATTAATCCAAATTGGATGATGGTAGAGTCTACATATTAATCCAAATTGCATAGTAAAAGAGTGTAGTCACAGAATACTCTATATGCAAGCAAGTGATTGTGATGTTCATTAACCCTTATTTCTACTATTCCCTATAAGGGCATGAATCTCTTATAGTGTTTAAATTTGGTAGTACCAAAAATTCCAAATAATTATGCAAAAAATAGTACAAGGAATAGAGGGAGTGGTTTGGAGAGTATAGAAATCTATAATTAGGTAAAAAAATGTATTATTTATTTAAATCCCTCCAAAAATAAGGTATTTAGAAGTATTGGTTCATTTATTACTTAAATTATTTTAATATTTTTATTTATTGTTTATATTATTTATTTATATTCTTATATATATTAAATAAATTTATGTATTAATAATATTTTATATAAAATTATATAATACAAATATTATAAATAAAAAATTATTGTATAAAATATTTTTAATATAATTTAATTATATATAATAATTAATAAATTATTTAATTTAATTAAAATAATATATTTATATTTTTAATTAATAATTATTCTCCAAACGAGGTATTATTAAAAAATTTTAATATTTCCAAATTTATCACTTTATTTTTCCTTCAAATTATGAATACTAAATACTCCAAATTTTTCTTAACTACTCTTGATACAAAAATAGCTTAATGTGAGGCTCTCTCCTCAAAACTATCATGAATTTCTATAGCCTAATGTGAGCCTCTCTCCCCAAAACTATCATGGATTTCTATTGATAATATTGGGCCTTAGTCACTCAAATTAAACTTTGGTACAAAATACGAAATCTTGAAAAAGTTATTAATATCATGTTAAATTTTAATTAGCATTATAATTTTTTTAAACGTGGTATTAAATAATAATATTTTAAAAATAAGAAAAATCAAGATGGTCGACCATCCAATATCAATTCACCAACTACATATTTGAATGTACTCCAGCATAATAGGCCAATTTTATGGAAAATTTATTAAAAAATAATTATTTTGGTTATAAATATTTATAAAGATATATCATTTTTAGGAAAAAATTAACACCACATATTTTAAAGAGTACATGTTGATTGTCCAAATAAATCTAATTAATTATGTCTTTAATCGGATAAATTCATCTACTACCGTATATAATATTACATGCAGTGATTATTATAGACATAATATTTTCTTATAATACAAATTAATTTTAGTCTTATAATACAAAAAAAATACGAAGTAAATGTCTAATTGTGTGGATAAGCCGGTGGTAAACTTAGAAGATTATTCTTTGCAAGTTACCCGTTTTGGCTATAAGATTTGGGAATGTGTCAACACTATATATTGATTTTTTATACTTTTTTTTTTTACCATTTGGATAACATAAAAATAATTATAACTTTATTGATTTTGTTCTAAAGGGTCCTCTCCGCAAAGGCTTAAAAGTGGAATAATGTAAAATTAATGGATGAACTTTTTGAGTGGCACTATACTTGACTTGAAACAAGAAGAGGTTTTTAATTCTTATTTGGTTTTGTCCACACGATGCTTCTTCTTTGTCTACCTTCCTCTCTTACCCGAGAGAAAAAAAGGGTCACACATTCAACTTAAAGATATTCGTGCTAAAATAAAAGAAATGGTAAGATTTCATACTCATCTAAGTATTTCCCTGGAAAAGTAGTTAACGAGCTAGGGCAAGTGTGTAAACAGTCAGACAGTAGACGATAAAGATGATGCTCAAGAGAAGGAAAGAAGATGGAGCAATGAATGAATCTCCACCCAGCACCTAAGCTAGTGGTCAAAAGCTCATTTACGTCTCTATCTCATGGCCATTAGTGTTAGAGCCTGACAAGTGACAAATTACAAACCCCTCTTTAGCTTTTGCTTTCGGGAAAATCGGCTTTGCCTCGTTTTGGCGGCGAAATCGAAATTGACGACACGAGAGGGCGAAAGAGAAGGGCACCCCATGATCATTGATGTGGTGGTGGCGTATCTCTTTTGTGGATTTCGACGACACGACACTCATCGACAGTCAGCATTGCCATAGATGTTCATGATTATTATAGCACAATCGTAGGGTTCTTTTTTGCCAAATCGTGTTTGATTCACTGATGAGGATAATAACTCCGGGGTAGCCTTCACTACTGTTTGTTTGCTTTGCGCTGATTCATTGATTGGAATGTGCAGGAACTAAAAGAAGGGACGAGAGTTGGCCTCGTTCCCATCATGTCAATTATTCTAGACTTGCACTCATTTTGCTGTTTTTTTTTGTTTTTCCCAAAAGTTATATTTGAAGAAATAGACTCTCCCATATTTTTTTTACGATATAAAACTTAGAAAAAGTTCAACAGTCATAGGTTTAACCGATAAATGTAGTTCGGATTTAAATTTTGCATTTTTGAGTGTATGAGATAATCGTGTTTTAAGAATATATCATTTGAAAAATATTATATTAGAGTAGGTTGAATATATCTTGTATTAATCTGGAAATTTAATAATGACAAATGAATGTAAATATCTTGAAATTTTTAATTAATTAATATATTCTTATAGTAATATGTTTCCAAAATATTTGATATTCTAATTTAGATATTATGTATTAGGATTATATATAAAAGTTTAAAGTTAGTAGAAAGTATGTGGGAGAAGTGTTGAACATAAAAAAATATATATAACTTTTAATTATTTTAATTTTATATACTTATAATATTTTTTTATTTTAATAAATTTACTATTTTAATTTTAAATATATTGACCGAAATAATATTTAATACAAATATTTACAAAATTCATATAATTTTTTGACCTTATCATATCCAATTTTAAATTTAAAGTAAAAACGATTTACCTAACACATTATTTTTTTGATTTGATGGAGAGAGGATTAACAATAATGAGTGGAGTATTTTTTACCTATATTTAGACAATTTGTAAGTAGAATTTGTTGGGTAAATGTGCAACCCAATAACTAATCCTATATTTGACACTATATTAAAGATTATTGTGTGATTATAAATGGTTGTATAATTGGACAAGGTAACGTTTTAAAATAGTTCACATATGCCAACGTGATACTCCTCATTTTACAAGCCAATGTGTTACTACTTACTTTACAATAATTTCTCGTTTATTCTCTCCATTTAGCGCTCAAGAATATCTAGTCTTTCAAGATCTCCTAGGAACCAACAACACGAAGAACACTCTCTTCTCTCATACAATTAATAGCACACTCACACTTAGGATAAATATAATAAAAAATTTAAATCTATATTATCTCACATTTAAATTAATATTATGCTAAGCTTTTATAGATCTTAGGTTTGATCTGTAATATAAACCTTTTAATTTTTAGTAACCGCATATGTACTTAGATTATTCATTTATTCTAGATTTAAATTTTTTAATTTTCTTATTTAAACTAATAAAACACATTCTATTAGTTTATTTCTTGATCAAATTTAGAGTCTTAAGTTCTAATTTTGTTATTATGATAACAAATTTGTTAGGATATCTGCAAAATATTCATGGGTAGCACAAAATTCTAACTTTACAACTCATTCCTTTACTAGATCCCATAGGAACTAGAATGGAACATGTTTGTTTATATGGAACATGTTTGTTTATAGCATGCATGATATAATTCATTCACAATTTGATAGTTAAGACATTGGCACATATATAATTATTGTAGTTTGATAGTTAAGACATTGGCACATATGATTATTGTAGACTTCTCTTGTTGGTGATCTAATACTTATAAAATTTTTCTAAGTCAAATCATTTCACTATACACTTGAAATAAACTCAACTTCTAGTTAATAGAGACACTACTAGTTTCTTACATTATAAAAAACATAGCTTATGCCAAAAGGAATATGTATACAAAAGTGAATTTTCTATCTTCAATGTCTCCAGTATACTCGCTATATAAATATAGTGCCAATCCTTTTATCTCCTTATTTCTTATAGTATAATCCTATATCTATGATACCATTGATATGTATGTCGAAAAATCCTCTTAATGACAACCATATGTCCTTCAACTTATTTTTGCATAGTATTAAATCTAGTATGATAATGGTTAAATACATCAAAGATCCACCATTTGCTTAAATAAAGTAGAATCTATCTCATTTTCCATGTTTTCTTTAGGAAGTGTAAATGAGACATAGTACTTAATGGTTTGCAATTTAACATACCAAACCTATTTAAAATTTCATTTGCATGCTTCAATTGCTTTATCATAACATCTTCTAGTTTTTATATAATTTCCACACAAAAAAAATTACTCCATTTTCCCAAATCACTAATCTCAAACTCATTTTTCATTGAATTTTTAAATTCCTCAAGCATTTCTAAGCCATTTTTAGTATATATCATATCATCCATATATAGGCTAACTATAAATATTCTTCCTTACTTGTTAGTTTTCACAAATAATGTGCCATCAAACTGACATTTTTAAATCCTTTATTAGAAAATAATTATCTATTCTACTATACCAAGCATATCAAGCACGCGTGTGTTTTAAACTGTATAATGTTTTTTTAAGTTTAAGTCTTCTTATCCTTTTATTTCAAAGCCTTATGGTTAATTTATATAAATATTCTCATTTAAAACACCATAGAAAATTAATCTAATAGTACACTGTCGAACAATTAGAGCAAAAATATTTTTATAATCAATTCTAAACTTTTGAGAATATTTATTAGCAACCAACCTAATTTTATATTTATTTATTTGTCCATTTTCATCTAATTTAATCTTATCCACTTAATCCCTATTAGGTTTATTTTAGGAGGTAAGTCCGCAAAAAACCAAGTGTCATTTTTTTATTATTGCTTGCATTTGAGGCTTCATATCATCACTCTACTTCTTATGTATAACTACAACACTAAAGGTTAAAGGATACTCATCTAATGGTACCATAACATAATCTTTCATAAAAAATAGAGGTCTCCTAATGTAAATCCCGCCTTTTGGAGTTAAGAAAAATCTGGAAAAAGAACCGGTTAAACCGAGTGAGAAAATCGAACCGGTTCACAAACTCGATCATCAGATAACGAACAATTTGGAAAATTTACAATTCCCAGGTGAACCAAATGGTTTATAAAACCTTGAAAAATAACCTTAGGGCAAATTGGGAGAGAAAAACTAGACCAGTTCAGGTGAACCGAATCCGAGCCGGATTGAACCGAGTCGGTTTATGAACCGGAACCGACGGAGAAAGGGAAAACCGAGAAATTTATAAATCCCGAGTGACCTAAAAAGTCACAAAAGTCATGAAAAAGGACTTTAGGATGAATGGGGGATGAAAATCAAACTGATTTAGGTGAACTGGTTTGAACCATATGCTAAATTAATTTTTCTAGGTGGCTTAGAAAATTCAAATTGGAGAATTGAGACCACCATTTGATAAAAAATGAATTTAGAAATTTTTAATTTTGAAAAACTCGATTGAATCGGGCATGAATAGGTCGGTTTAAGCTTTGAACTCGATTCAGATCGGTCCGGTCTGGTTCGTAACAATGTCGACTTCTTCCTTCACATGACATCACTGTTCACTTACTAAAGAATAGAGCATCGTCGACGAAGATGAAAAGTCTACAGCCTGGGAGATTTAGGCAATAAATGATTGCCATTAAGGCGCCAATCGGATGGCCAAAAAGTCCTCAAGCTTCCTATATAAAGAGCCCCTCTCCATTCATCCTCTCCACACCTGAAAAGCTCACTCTCTCTCAGCTACTCAGTTTTCCGGTGAAGCTCAAACTAGAGCTCCGACTTGGGCATTTTTCTGAGCCAAAGAAGGCGTGGTCGGGTTCTTTGGATTTGGAGAGAAGTCAACTACATGCATGTAGTCTCCATTTGCTTCGAGGGTCGCTATAGAAACGTTGGTGTGATAGAACAGTGAAGCAGCTCCGGCGGACCTATTTTGGCCGAGCTGAAATCGGCCAATTCGAACTCTTTTCAGGCTAAACCAAGCCCTCCCAACACCTCGACAACCCTCCTACAGCTGAATTAGAGTGGAAAGGTAAGCTAATTTGGCTACACTCTGTAAGTTCCGATCGGTGCTAGAGAGAGAATCGTCACATTTTCAATGACTGAATTCTCATTAAATTCGATATCAATTAATACAATTCTTGATCCTAGGAGAAACCTCAAGACAAGAGTTATCTACCCAGATTGAAAACTTGGACCGCTGCGCCCCGACGGTAAGCTTTCTCTCTCTAAGTCCAGTTTTTCGGCGAAGCTCCGTTCGAGCTTATTCTGACATCAAATCGTATGATTCAAGTGCAATTGAATCGTATGAAGGTGTAGGAACTCTAATCTAACTTCATTTTCAACAATTAAACTCATTTGATTGGTTAATTTGATGAAATCAAATTTGACTGTGTTGTAAGGTTGAAATTAGGGAAAAAATTGGAGAAATTTTGGGAATTTTGAAAATTCGAGGAACTAAACTGCAATTTCATAAAATTAAGGACCAATTAGGTATGATAAAGATGTTGGATGACCAATTGGCCAATTTTTGGGGGTGAAACTTACCATCTTTGTAAACTAGGGGGCAAAATGGTAATTTTGGAAAAGTCAAGGACCAAATTGGAAATTTGGGAAACTTGAACCCCTTTTTGTGATTTTGAATAAACTGAGGCCCTAAGGTAAATTTTAGAGTTTCGGGACTCAATTTGGGGGAAAACTAACATTAGGGACCTATAGTTAAAGAAAAATAATTTTAGGGACCTAATTGCAAATAAATGAAAAAAATTTATTATTTTATTCATTCGGGATGAATTAAGGCTATTAGGCCAAAGAATAATGAAAAAGGATGTTTGTATTATTTAGGAACACGAAGTACCAGAAATGCCAGCTAAGACAAGTTCGCGTGAATGCAACAAGCCGGTTAAGAAGAAATTTACTGCACTATCGGGTGAGTGAGATTTTATATCGTACCCAGTTGGGATGATAAGCACATCGAAAATGAAAACCCACTACTAAGTGGTATTTTAACCATTACATCTAAGAGTAGTGATGTGAAAATTATACGGAAAAACTATTTACCGGTTGTAAGTAGATCATACCCGATTGGTATGATAAAACTTCCTAGAAGGAAATGGAAAACCCACTTATCGATTATAAGTGGAGGTGTCCTCATACCTGGTTGGTGTGATGGATGACTAAAATTTTATTTTTGTTGAAAGTGCTCTCCCCTAACTGTGTGCCACTGCTTAAACCTTTTGGGAGACCTTCTTGACGAGAGCTCGAATAGCTTAGATAGGCCGAATGCCTCGGTTTTGGAACTTGGGGGCTAGCTAATGTGCTCGATTTTGAAAATCTTGAATAGTGGGCCCTAGGCTAGTTGGCACGAGCAGGAGCTTGTAAACAAACATGAGTTTAAGCCATGGAAACTCTAAATCAATGAATTGTTTGGCCATGGTACCAAGACAGGACTGACATACTTGATGGACTAGCGACAGTGCGACATGATAGGTCTATGGACCAGTCGAGACAAACAGCTACATGTCGAGTTGAGAGTTGGGGTTGTTGGACCAGTGACACCACATATTAAATGACTTATGTTGAAAAATTGTTGTTTTGTGCATGCACTGAGGTACGAGACCTTTAAGACGCCCAAGAGGAGTAGTGATGTGTCTTAAGGCTACTGGACGACATGGTGGAGATAAGGGCAGTTAGTTGTGCCAGTAGTCTTGGAAGCTCAACGTAGCTTCATGCGCATTAGACCGGGGTGGGGTCGGGATGAGGTCTCTATCTTCATACGGAGAAGGAGTTTTGTTATGGGATTGAGGGTTGGATGTTGCATACATCCACTCATTCTCAAGGTCGAAGTGGACGTGCTTCTATCTAAGTGGCCGATAAAGTCGCTTCGACGCCACAAGTGGGTACTGTGGACGTGCTGACTTGTAAATGTGTGTTCCCTTCATGATGAAGGGCGTTTGTTAGTTGATAAATACATCGTTGTGATGAGAAATGACTATAAAAAAATGAGATTTTGAAAATAAGAAATTTAAAAAAAATTAAGGAGTCTAGCACACTCGAATTTAAAAATTATTTTTTTAAAATACTCATTCACTGAGTTGTAGAAATTCACCCACCATTTTTATCCCCTTTCAAGAAATAGAAAAATGACTAGGGATAACACCAAGACTTACCCTATGTTAGGTATCTTAATTTCTCTTAAACTTGTATTTTATTTAATATATGTTATTTTAGTGAACAAGGTTGAAATTACGTTTGGCTCATTTTGAGTTAAAGAAGGGGAAAACCTCTCTTGAATCAAGAGAGCGGTAGATTGTTCATTGGGATCGGGATCGAACCAAACGAGTATGGGATGACACCTAATCCTCCCTTGATTTCCATTTAATTAATCTATTGTAATTATGCCTTCCATTTGTGTTGTTTCAATCTCATCTAATTCTATACTAACTTAGTTCACTATTTTCTTTTCGTATTTGAATTTGTACCTTCTTCATTACTTACCTGAATTGTTTCTATATTTTTATATACTTCTAACATTTACCAATTATTAATTTTATTCCAACTTTCTTCATTCAGATTCTAATTCCAACACTTCTATTTATAAAAAAATCACATCACTACTAATAACCTTTTATTTTCTGAATTATTTAACATTTAAGCATTTGATTCTTTACTTACTCCAAAAAAAAAATACATTTAACACTTCTACTATTCTAATTTAAATCTCAATTTTTCCAGAACTTATGCATATACAGTAAAACTAAATATTCTAAAGTGACTTACCAATGGTTTAACTCCATACATGCATCATATGATATCTTTTCAATGGATGAATTGTCTAATTCATAACTTCGTGCAAAAATTCATTTGGTATATTTTTTTTAAATAATATACTACATATTATATTAAATAAAGTTCATTTTTTCCTTTCGACTACCCATTTTGTTGGGTATGTAAGTTGATGTTAATTGTCTTTTAATTTCATTTAACTTGCAAAAATCATCAAATTTCTTTAAAATAAATTATCCACCTCTATCTGTTCGGAAAAATATTATTGTTTCACTACTTTCTTTTTCAACCATAATTTTGAAGTATTTAAAAACCTCAACTATTTTAGATTTTTTATGAGAAAATAGATCCAAGTTTTCCTAAAAAAAGTAATAAGTAAAAGTTAATAAATACATTTTTCCTCCTTTAGAACTTGGTTTAATAGGGTCTCATATGTATGAATGTACTAACTTCAATATTTTTCTAGCCCTCCATGTTGCATCCTTGGGCAAAGTAGTTCCGTTTTATTTCCTGTATAGACATTCTTGACATACTTCATTTAGTCTTTGTAGTTTTAAGAGTACTTTTACGATATTTTTGTTTATCAATAACCTCAGTCCCTTAAAATTTAGGTGCCCATACCTTTTACAATATAGTAAGTAATTTTAGAGATTGTTTAAAGATACCCACCTTGTGATTTGTGGCCAAAAATTGGGAAAGCAACTACAATAAATATCTTGTTGTTTGACATTTTTATATCACAAAGTGCCCCTTAAACATAATGGAATATCTTGCCCATGCCATTCTTGAAAGCAAGTTCAAAACCACTTTCTTGAAGTTATCCATTGTTCAGTAGATTATTTATCAGAGTAGGGATAAAAAAAAAAGAGTATACATAAGTATTAGACCCAATTTTCAGGATAATTATCCCCTTTCCCATAACCTACATGCTGGAGTTATCTCCAAGTTTTACTGAGTGTCAAAAGCTTAGATCAATTTTAGTGAACAAATATTGACACCCACACATGTGGTTGCTGCAACCAGAGTAAAGAAATCACAATTTCTCTGAATTTTTGTTGTTGTCTTTTTCATGGACCATTAACAGATAATCCCCATCTTCCTTTTTTACTTCCTCAAAATTTGCATTAGTCTCTCACGTTGGACACTCACTTTGATAATGTCCAAATTCTCGACATTTAAAGCATTGAATCAAAATCAAATATTTGATAGGAGGGAGCCTACTTCTTCCTCTACCTCTTCCACTTATTGTTCCTCTGAAAATGACTGTAAAATCACATTTAGTAGCTCTACTTGGTCATGGCTGAAAAATTCAGTCCTTTCCTCCCTTGATTTAGAGATAGAGATTTTAAGAGCTTAATCTTCTCTTCTTGTAAATTCCGTTCTCTTGAAATAAGAAACCAGAAAGGAGAATTGAGAACTTTCAAAAGAAAACCGGGGATCTAAGGAAACTAGAATTGGTAAATAAAGGTTAGAATGAGAAATTGGATAATCTCAAGTGACCAATAAAGATCCAAAACTCATGGAAGAGAACCATGAAAGAAATTGGGTGTAAAAATTGGACCGGTTCAGGGTGAATCGAACATGAACATGATTGAACTAGGCTAAACCTTGAAGAAATGGTTCAAAGATTGATTTTTCTAGGTGACCTAAAAATGTCAAATTGGGAAATTAAGGTCACCATTAGGTAGAAAATGAATTTAGAAGGATTTAGAAATTTATAGATTTTTGAAAACTGGTCTAATCGGGTCTAAACCGACCGATTTTCAATTTTGGGTCACTGAACCAAGTTCGACCGAATCAGTTAACGGTCCAGTCGGTCAATGGATCACCTGCTAGGTTAGTGCCGAGTCAACACACATGACCAAGCAATGAGCGACGTGTGGCGAAATGTGCCCAATGAGCTGCTCGATCAGCATCTTGAAGTGCCCAATCAAAACGTAACACGTGTACTCGGTCAATGGTCAAAGCCATGTCACTAACGACCAACCAATAGGAAAGTGATATGTGTCCTCAGATAATGGTCAACTAAGGAGAAGTTTCATCAGTCAGGCTGATCAATGAGGAACTGACATGTGGCAAAGGTGCCATGTGAGCGGTCGACTAGGATGTGGGATAAACGACTAACCAATTAGGGGTCACCACCTAGCAGAGCCACGTCGAATTATTTCAGCCAATTAGGAGCTGACACATGGTACTAGCATCGTATGCCAGGAGAGAAATCTAATTTATTTAAATAAGCTAATCAGAGTACACCACGTGTCACAGTCAAACGACTAGTTGAGTCTAGTCAGTAGCCACGTAAGAATGAGCGACCAATGGGAGGTTGCCACATAGCTGCTTAATGAGTCGAAGGGTAACCTAGACGCTGAGTGGGAAGCCGCATCAGCAAAGCTAGCCAATCATAGCGCACCATGTGATAGCTCACACGTGCGAAGATCACATGCGCAAGCATAATGTGTAAACCCGTTTTAAAAAAAGAGAAAGTCGAACTGGGGAACCAAAAAATTTCGAGTGGAAACTGAGGCTAAAAAGAACCAGAACTCATAAATTAAAGCAAACCTGGGAAATTGAAGGACCTCAAATGCCTAATAAGGACAACAATATCATGAAAATGAACCATGGATGAAATTGGGTATGAAAACTAGTCCAGTTTAGAGTGAACCGAACCTGAACCAAAATGAACTGTAAAAAACCAGTTCAAAGATTTATTTTTCTAGGTAGCTTAAAAAACCAAATTTGAAAATTGAAGCACCAATAGATAGAAAATGAATTTAGATAAATTTAGAAAATTTTAAATTTTAGAAAACTAGTTGAATTGGGCCTGGACCAACTAATTTTTAAATTTTGGTCACCAAACCCGGTCAGACCGGATTGGTTAACGGTCAAGCGGGTCAACAGATCACTGCTAGGTGAGCGGCTAGTTAGTAGGCGCGACTAATTATCGCGCGACACATGATGAAGTGCGCCTAGTTAGCCGCTTAGTCAGCACTAGGAAGCACTGACCAATCAGAGTACAACACGTGTCCTTGGTCAACAGTTAAAGGAGGAAAATCCATGCCAGTGACGATTGACCAATAGGAGAGCGACACGTTTCTCCTGTCAATGGTCAATGTCGGAGAAGCCCAATTAGTCGGACTGAATGGAGAGATGACACATGACAAAAGTTCCACGTCAACATCTGTGTGGGATGTTGGAGAAACGACCATACCAAATTAGAGATTGATTTCCCAAGCAAGAAATCGAGATTTAGGGAAAAGTCAGTTTCTGACCAATTGGGAATTAGATTTCAAGTTAAATTATGGGGAGCTGAATAGGGAAAAAAATAATTTTGGAAAATGTGAAATTAAAATAAAAAAGAAAGAAAAGGGCACCGAGTCGGGTCACCTGGTCAACTTGACTCCCTCACCTAACCCAACCCCCCTACGACCTCCTCCTTATCCTCGACAGAAAATCTGCAGTGATATGCTGGGGGATTTCGATCAAATTTACGTGATTTTTAGCCAAATTTTATGCTATAAATCCAATAATTGACTTGATAACCTCCATAGCGGTCTACCTATAAATTAATTGAGATATCTCCTCCCCATCAAATCGAATTTTACTCCCAAATTTGGAAATCTTGTTTCTGGATACACTCCTAACACTCGAGTGGTTAACCTCAAAATTTTCCCTCATCCGACCACCAAATGAGGTGATCTTGGTATCAAAATGCCATTAAGGGACGCATATTGAGTTATGCGCTCTGAAAATTCCATATGAGGACCATTTTGGCCGACTCCGATTCGGGACAAAAATTCGACACCGCATCGCTGCCCTTTCGAGGCCAAATTTGGTCACCTTCGACCACCACTTCGATCGACACATATGCCAAAAGAACCACATGTCTCTCTTCTACCTCCCACATGCTTTGGTCATTCTTTAACAAGGGAACTTTCAGCCACCATGAGTTGATTTCATCCAATGGGTTTGTTCTAGAACTGTCAACAACGGTCATTTGAGGAAAAACATTTCCTAGCTTTGACAACCTCTTGGTCGACCACCATCACAGAACGAGTCATCTATATCTTAACTTAAAAATGCCTATCATCTAAGCACTGGTGGTACTCTCTCAGGTGAGTATTTTTTATAAATCTTCCGGTAACTCTATTTTGATCGATTTTGGGAAATGACCAAATTCAGTCAAGGTAAAACCCCACTCTACCTACGAGCTACTAGGAGTATAATGAAAGTATTTGAGAGGAATTTTTGAAAATGGAACTTGGTTTGATTAATTTTCAAAATTTGACGACTAAAGTGAAATCTTTGAAAAGTGTGAAGCTAATTTGCAATACTTGGGTTTTTTAAATTTGGTTCATAATCCATTTTTATCATTATTGGATCTAAATTGAATAGTTGGGATTTTCAAATTTTTTGTTTTGGCTTATTTTTTCAATTCCGGTTCACTTTGAACTTTGGTTTTCTCTAAAAATTTCCAGTTCACATTTCCGCCTTTTTATTTATATTATGAGAGAACGGAGTTTACATTGGAAGTGTGTAGCGTGATGCACATATCCTAATCAACCCAAACGCCCTCATGTGTAAGGCTCTTGGAGGAGCGAGCTTAGTGGGGCCATGACTCGAGATGTCTGATTGATGTAATGAGCATTGCACATGCATAATAAAGGGGTTTTCATTATAGACAAGCGTATAAAAATATAAGCATGTAAAATGACTAATGAACATGTGGACATAGGAAGTAGAAAAGAAATTCTAAGTATAAAAATCAAAATAGCTAGTGATGAATTAGAAAATATTTTATACATCGAGTTTTGGTGTAGATGACCAGGTTTCTAGCCATGAAATGGCTCAACACCGTGAAGTTTATTCAATGAGTCGGGAGCTCACCCACTCCCAAATATTTTTTCAGGTAACATGAAGAAAAAGTGGATGACTATGCAACTTAGATCAATCCTGACCCATGGTTATTACAAACTCATTGTTATTCATGATGCTATAATCCTTACATCCACTCGTTTCTACAAGGGTAATGGTACACACCTTTGTAGTAGAAAGGGGATGTGACGAGCTATAAGTGTGTTGACCTAGTGATTCGGGTCGTGGTATTATAGTTCGACTTCGATCTGACCGTTTCTTAACCCAATTCCTTTTTCCACCATTTCCTTACCTACTTTTCTATTTATTGGGCTCAATAATTACTAATTTCTGAATTGTATAATCCTTTTATAAAAATTTGGGGATTTTTGCCTTAGGTCGGTTCAATCCCAATTCGAATCGTTTTCTACTTAAACTCTTCTCAATCCTCTATGTCTAATAAATGGAAATCCTTACAGGGGATTTTCATGAACTTATCTAACACCCATAGTTTTAGCTCAAACCGATTCCTAATCCGGTCCAGTTTCAAATTCTTGATTTGGGTTTTTGTGCTCGGTTTAATTTCGATTTTAGTTCTAGTTGGGCTTAATTTCGGTATTCAGAAATTCTAGTGTTATAGGAAAAATTATGTATCTAGGTGAGAAACTTACAGAATTGTGGCATTTTGGATAATATGACCAATTATGGATATAACAGTTGATAGGTGAAATGAAATAATAGAAGGGGTTAGTTAAAACAAGTTCGTAAACATAGAGTCGCGTGAACTAGGCCTGAGAGGAAAAATCAAATTGTTTTAGAAGTTATGGGATGATACTATAATTTACTATTTATAATCAAATCTGACATATTCTCTATTATGTGATTTTTATAGTATAATTGCTACAAGTTATACAAGTGGATACTTTCATCCGTGATACTTAGAAAAACACCAGGACGAACAAGTACCAGATACAATGGTGAGTGAGTTTATAGATAATAATTCCTATTGGACCGACTGTAATTATTTACAAGTTTTACTTAATTTCCTATGAGTAGAGAACATGATAAGTCATATTTTTAAAGATAATGGGAAAAATGGTAAAGCATGTGGAATGTTTTTGGGAATAAGAAAATGATCAAGAAAATCAGGTTAAAACCAATGTGTGATTTTTAAAAGTAAGTTGATGCCTATATCGGAAAAAAAAAACAATAGGGCTAAGGCAATGAATACTAAATTGAAAATGAAGTTATACTCACATATGCTTAGTTAAGTAAACTTGTAAGTAATGAATAATGATGGATTGATCAATTAAAAAATTGAACCACGTTAATTCTTGATTTTATGCACATATTTATTTGAAAATGGTATTTTAAAAACACGGATAGCGGAGTCAATTAAATAGTATACCGATGCTGAAATTAATAATAAAAAATATGCTGCATTGTGATATGAGTTTTAAGAATATGAATAGCAAGGTCGATCATATAGCATATCAAGCCCTAGAATTAATAATGAAGAATATGTTGCATTGTGATATGTGTTTTAAGAATGCGGATAGTAGGGTTGGTCAGATAGCATACCGACCCTCAGAATTAATAATGAAGAATATGATGTATTGTGATATGTGTTTACGAACATAGTAACAAGGTCGATCAGATAGAAAATCAAACGCTCAGAAAAAATGATCATTTATATATTTGTGTGATCATGTGCATTGATCTGATTTAATTTGTATGGATGATGATTGCTCCAATATGACACTTAGTTCTAGATGTGGTGTTGGCGTATGGGGAGACTGAAAGTGGAGTTATAAATGGGAGAGTAATTGCTGGCAAATCTTTCCACATACCCATAGGGAGGTGTATACTAGGCGTACAAGTGTACTTATGATTAAAATGGATTGATTTAATCAAAGTATATAGGATATCGGATGACACATTATCAACATTACTATGACAGGGATGATCATCTTAAGATGTGTATTGGGAGTGTGGTATAAATGCATATACCCCACGTAGTTCTAAATTCTCCTGTGTGAGAACTTAGTGGGTGATATTGTATATATTGAGTTGTGATATAAGAAATGAGAATTGGGTTCTCGAGATACATAATAAGTTAAAAATTGAGAACTAAAATCGTTATTATTGAAACTGTATGAGAGGGAAGGAAATATTTATGAAAAATATATGTTAAAACATTTTAAGTAAAGGTTGGGGTTATAAGCCATATCATGTTCAAAGGAGTATGTAGAGGCACAAGTCCAATCACATTCAACTCTCACACTCAAACCGAGGTATGAAACTCAAGATGCATGCACGAAAATTTATATGTTTACTTATTAATTGTTAAATTATCTAGAAAAAATTGTATTTTGGGCACATTCCTTGATTTAAGAAAAGTTTTAATTATTACTAAAATTTATGTATTTTTATTTTAAACCTTGTTATTATCGATACTATTTTAGTGAAAATATTCACAATTTTTAATTGATAAAACATAATGGGTTGCCATTAAATCCCAACTCGGGAAATCGAGTCAGGACGTAACAAATGTCCTCACCAAATGTATTTATTTGATTCACTATGCTAAGAATACTTAGAAAATATTCAATTATCTTCTCATATTATTTCATATTTATAAATTTAAACTTCTTTTTTAGTAACAATAATTAAGATTTTTGTACTATATAATTTCTTTGATATTTGAGTTGTATATAGATTTCCAAATATTATTTGTGGTGTCTTTATTTAAGATTGTCTCTATTATTATGCTATCAATAGCTAATAACATAATATGTTTTACCCCTCTCTATTCAATATTTCCTTAAATTATTTGTATTTTGTTGTGCATTTATCTTTAGGTAACACTTTCTCTATAAGATTACACAAATTTTTTGTTCTTAAGCAGTTCTCCATTAATATAATCTAGTAATAATAATATCCATCAAATTTAAGAATGGTGGATTGCATCACATCTTTTACCTTCATTTTGTTGCATGAACTCACTTGACAAATTTTTTATTAAGACTTTATTTCTTGGTTGTCTTGAAATGTATATTCGATCGAATATGAAGGCTCTCATACCGATAATTAGCCCAATTCTTCTACTTCTTAGACTTTTGAATGGTAATGTATTAAAATAATTTATAGGGGTCACTCTATTAGAAATTATCCGCAGGTACTCGATAAAGATCTTCTCAGTCAAGTTCTCTCATGAACGAACAAGAGGAAGAACTCTCTTATTTTAGATAATCAATGACACACTCACACAAATAATCAAGAACACACTCACACATAGGACATAGGGTAAATATGAGGAAAAACTCAAATCTGCATTATATTTTATTGACATTAATATCATGTCAAGCTTTTATAGATATAGGGTTTTTTTAGTAATTGTATAATTTGTATTTAGACTATTCATTTAATTTTTGTTTGAATTTTTCAGAAAATTTACCATCTTATATATTAATAATAATGATATATTTTAATTAATATGAGATTTTAATTCTTAATAAAAATATACTATAATAATGATTCTCAAACAACATACACTATCTTGTGCAAAAAAAAAAAACCATCCACTACACCCATATTTTCAACTAAATATGATACACTTCTTAACATTAGAAAGGCGTGTTAATTTTAAAGAGTGGGTATGATTTTTTACGAGTGAATTATAAGAAGGCTTTAATGGAAGAATATGATTCACATGTAAGTTACAATCTTATATTTTGATCTAGTGTATAGTTTGTTATCCCGGCAAGTTCCTCTCACTAGTAGAGTTTTATGGGGCATGTTTAGTATTATATTTCTCCTCAAACTTTTCAATTTGTTTCCACTACTCCCTTAATTTAATTCAGTAACTTCATGTGAGTTTGATGGCAACAAATCAATATTGTAAGTTCAAATCATATGTTAAAGATGTTGATGGTTAGGTTCATGTTTAATAAGTTTGATAGTACAAATGACTTGTATCGTGGACTGATAAATCTCTAATACCATGTAAGAAGGTATTATGAACCGATAAGTGGTCGGGTTTATATCTACTTAAAAATTATGATTTCTCTATTTTATTCAATATAAGATCATATTCTCAATACTCATCCTATTTTTCATCCACAGGTACACATACGAGTTCATTGGCTATGATAATATATGAGAATGTTTTGTATATCTATAATGGGTTGGACCCATATCTACTTAAAAAACATGACTTATAAGTAGTTTTTCCAATTTTATAAATATACAATACTTTTATATTTTATCTAATACGATATTATATTTCCAACCTATAGTACAAATAACTTGTGATTGTACTAACAAGTTCAAAGCTAAGGATCACTAAAATGAGAAGAATATATAAATAAAGTCAATCTCATCCTCTCAATATAGATTATTTGATAGGTGTGTGATTAAAATTTAATTCAAATTGGATCATTTGGTAGGTGTGTGATCAAAATTAAATTATGGAGTTATAAAAGAAGTTGGAATAATTATATATAATGATTTCATTGACCAACTTGTTATACTTTGAACAAGTGTTTGTACCTCATGAGATGGGTTTTGATGTACTACAAGTTACTAGTGAATGTGTTTAATCATATTGTAAGAGACGTCCAATCCCTTAATGTTATGATGATCAAGCTTTGTTGATATTTTATTCTCTATTAGATCCTATGAAAATTTTATTAACATGATTTTGTATAAGAGAGCACGTATCATCTTGCAATTCAAGAGTTGAACAAGCAAGTGGTGGAAGGAAGAATGGCTTCTTGTGGGAGAGAGTATTGTGGGAGAGAGTATGAGAGACACCCAAGAGACAATGAATGTCCAAGGAAAAAATCTCTTAGATGGTTGACTTTCTAGAAATACAATTAGCACGGCCATCTTAAGATAAGACTAATGGAAGAAGAATGAGAAGTTAAGTTATCAATCCATATCGATGATGGCCAAAGTGATAACTTGACAACAAGTGTGGAATTGAGTAGGGATGTTAAATATCTCACAACATGTTAATCATATTGGATTCTTAATTTATGTATTACAATTAGCATCACATAATAAAAATAGGAATTTGGTAAACATGTAAAGTTATCGAGATAAAGGATGTTAGAACTACATTTAGTCATTTATTTAGATTTAGATTTAGAAAAAAAGATTTTATTTCTCTAAGAATTATTGATCAAATGAGTGCAAGTCTCAAATCCAACACTAGGTACTAAAGTTCTTTAAGTATAGGCCTACTAGTCATTAAAGAGAATCTTACTAAGAATCATGATAAAATCTTAGGGAAGAGCCATGCATCTCCTTCGCTAAAGTCTCCATTGAATTATAAACCTCAACAGAAAATTATAATTATTATATATGTAATGGTTGAATGCAATGAGACATTTCTTATATTTATATTATATTCTTAAAAAATCTTATATTAAATAAAATATTGAAATATTTTAGGTTTATAAAATGGTAAATATTTTACTATTTATAATTAATAATTTTTAATTAAATATAAATCAAATAACTTATTTTTCTATAATACCTTTTCATACGTTTATATCTTCTTTTATTTGACTCAAATTTTAATTTTTTTCTAATTTTAATTTTTAATTAATATTATATATTAAGTTAATATTACTAATAAGTAACATTTCAACAAAAAAATTAACACAATTAATCAAAATTTAACCCTTTATACCTAAATAAGTTTTTTTTAATTTGTGGAAATAAATTAACATTTTAAAAGTTTTGGACCATATTTTAAATTAATTAAAAGGTTTTTAATAACACATTAATTTATCCAATTTTTATATAACCATTGAAAGTATTATTGTAATGCATGTATGGTATGCTAGCGGGAGAGAGACCTTCTTGGGTTCTTGAGTTTCTCTTTTAAGTTTAATTTTATATGCTTCATATACAAGAAAAAAAATGACCTATGCTGTGGTGTGCAATGCATTCATTATATTGTTCTTTTTTTTTTCTTATGTTCAATAAGTAAGGCATCATTGATCATCCTTAACTCTATATATCCACAGTCATACCATTACTTCTTCCATGTCTTTTTAGGCATGTGGGTTGGTCAACTTTCATGTCATATCTCCTGGCTGATACATTGGGGGTGGGATCGATCATAGAATGATGTGGGGATGTCCTTTTGTAAATTTAAGCACCAACAAGTAAGTCAAAAAAGCATTTCCATTCCACACAGCACCAACATTGCATCGGATTCATCTCTTTCTGCTTGCAATCGAGCACAGGTGGGACCCCGTTACAGCCTAATCAATCCGCATAAAATACTCGATTGCAGGAATTTCCGCCACTTCTTTTTACTCGGTGTGCACCTTGAGATATCTCTTTCTTTTGTAGAATTGGTCATTGGTTAGCAGCCCGCCATTAATTTACTGTTAACAGTGATGGGGTGATTCATGATTGCCCCCTTCTGTTGGATTCAGCTGCTGTTCATATTGGCATTCTCGATATGTTCATGGAAAATCACTCTTCCCCGTTAGTGCAGTTGCCTCTTAAAGCTTTGAGTCACGTTCTGTCTTCCAAAGTTGGCCTTTCTTTTTTTTTGCAAAGACAACAAAAGTTGAGCTGCAACCGCACGCTATATCCGTTCAGAAAATGTTGCACCTACTGCTCCATAATACAATCTAATCTGTGTAGTCGAAGTTGGAGTTTCCGGCCATATTTGTGCCGTTTCAAAGCAGAGTTTCAGGTGAATGTTACTTGCTTGGAGATTGATGCAACGACTGCAGTTCAACCCGATACGATATGAAGTCCTCGATGCAGTAGACTCGTGATGTCTTATGCTGCACTTTGTCTTGACAAATTTTTACGTGAGAAATGATTGAACCTCTATATACACAAAACCTAATCATATAGATAAATCCATAATATTTATCTTAGACAAGACATCATCTTCTCCACAAATACAACACAGTATATGAGCATGCCTGTTTCCGTGGAATCAGAATTGAGCTCCTGAGCGAATGTAATGAATCATTGTCGGGCGAGCCTGCCATAGGTTGGGGATGCAGGGCAACCTTACCACTGTATGGTAGAGTGATAATTATGTAATTTTATATGAAAGACAGCTACTTTCAAGTAACCCTAATATATATATATAGAGAGAGAGAGAGAGACTGTCTATAAAGGATTTTGCATGTCTCTCGTCTTTCTTTTTCCCCTCAAATGAGTGGCTTCAGAAATTGCACCGGGCAACAAAGTTACACCAATTAGAGCAGGGTTGGTTACAGAGAACCAAGTAGCAATAGCATCCACTATATTAGTCCTTGTGACAAGAACATGCTACACTAATGTTCCACGACATATATAATTCATTCCCCAAGACTCACAAGGAAGGTTATGATTTTACAGCCAACGCAACGCCTATGATATAAAACACCACACTGACATATGGAAAGTTAAGCATCGAAGGAGCAGCTGCCACCATGGGTGCGGTTCATTTACTTGGAGCCTGCATTACTGCTGAGACTCTTGCCAAGCTTTCTCTTGTCCGTGCCCATTGGGCTATGGGGCACTGTGTAGGGGCTAGCCCTATCCCCCCTCAGCTCGCTTATACGGGGGCTAAACACTGGCTTTGGGCTCTGCAGACTCGTAGCCGCATCGTGACCTGGCGTAGTTGTTGAGCTTGTAATCCTTGGGCTACTCACGTGTCGGAATTCCCCTCGGCTCCTGGTGATGACCTCGTCGAAGATCTCCCCATCCGCTGCGTAAGAAGCTCCGGTTCCAAGCTCCGATTCCTAATGGAATTGTTAAAAGTTAAAACACAAGAGGAGTTAACTTGTTTGGCGATTGGGAATGTGAAAGCAGCAGGAGTTTTGTCCAATCCAGTGCACTTGCCGCGGCGATGTTGAAGGGCAATGCCGGTGCCTCTTCGTACTCGGCTGCATCGAGGTCCTGGAGATGGGCTCCCTTGAAGAATTTGGGCAGGATGTACTGTCTAACTGGGACTAGAAGCATGATCATCAGAGGGAACATAACACCAGCAATAGGGATCCAAGTCAGCCCGAAGCAGGCAAGCAGGTAAGCCGTTTGGAACACCGTGAAAATCGCGATCGCCTTGAACGGCACTGTCTCGATGAATGTCGCATGGTATTCTTCAAGAACCCTGCAGAATCGTGAACGATTTCATATGGTAAGTTGGGGCACATTATGGCCTATGAGAATGTGCTTGCACTTGGCCGCAGCTGTTGTTGCATATGGTAAAGGGTCTCTGAATGCTTACTTGTATCTCCTGCTTGGGGCAGTGAAGAGCAGCAGAATCCTCTCCCAGAACTGATTTCCGGGCAAGCTCTCGATGGCCATGAATGCGAAGTATCCCCATAGGACCGATGTGGGGATCATCTTGAGGAATGGCATGGCTGCGACGCAGCCTCCCACCATTGTGGCTTGAAGGAGGTTGCTCAGCCGTTGTTCCTTAACCTCAACAGGTAAAAGGTCGTCTATCTCCTTCTCTATGTCGAACAGCGTCTCATCCACAGGAGCATCCATCTGTCCCGAGACAGCAGCGGCTTGTATGGTGGTCTCCTTCAGTTCCTTGAGGCCCTGTAGTTCAAGATAACTTGAAAGATCATTACTTTACATATATACATATTTTTTTTATCTCAATAGGTTTACATTTTCCCAGTTTGTTCACAGGGAATTCGACAAGTACAAGGAGAGATGACTGTTGGTAGATGAGAGGGGTCTGCATCTGGTGATAGGCTTCCTGCATATTCCCATACAGTTGCTCCAGGCTGGCGTTCTTCTGTATACTTTTCCTAGCAGTGGAAACGAGCCGGTTTCTTAACAACTGCATAATTTTCCAGCTCAAATGGTGAGTAGTTGAAAAACACATGTATGAAATACTGTATGGATGTTTGCCAAGATCAAATAAATACCTGGTGTTTAAGTGTAGAAAGACTCTTTGTATGCATGGGAGACTGAGGGATGACACCATTTGACGGCGGGATGCCAACCAGGCCGCACATTAAGGTCTATTATGCTCAAAGAAGCCATGGAAAATTGGTTAGCCCCTCTTCAAGATGTTAAAGGGGAAATGGAAGAGCTGGGCTGCATTTTGAAGAGGATACTGCATACCAAGAATCCCAAGAGAAGCAGGTCATAGTGGTAAGAAGGGGGCTTCCTCAGGTTGAACTCTTTCTGCTGGGCAAGCTGTGACGCGACGCTGTGGTCGAAGTAGTAGAGCACTGCGATCATGGTGGCCGGAACGACGGCCCCGATGATGTAGAAGATGGGCACATTCAACATTTCCTGTCCATGAATCGATCATATTGAAAACTTATGTCAGTTGTTATAGTCAGTCCAAAGGATCCAATCCAAATTCAGGACTGGATCAGCTTATTGACCATTTAGTTAGTACCTTGACGACGGTCCAATTCCCGTAGGCGCCCGGGGACCATGGGTCGGGGCTGAAGAGCCGTCTCGGGATCCCATCGGGGACCGTGTGTGAAGGTATGTAGGAAACTCCAGTCCAGACAAGGACCATCAGAGGGACGCCATAGTCCGCTATTAGACTCCGAAGGGAACCTGTGCCATATCGCCAGGACCTCGCCTTACGGCTCCTAAGGGCCGTGAGGAGGAGCCCGAAGGACAAAACTAGAGCAAACATCCCGTTTGCGAACCTCCATGATGGTATGAACTCCGTCCGGCTCGGATCTTCCTGTTGTGGGACGCGGAACTCTTCGACTAGTCCCTGACAGATGATACAAGTTAGAACCAACTAAATCAATTGATCCGTCAATGGGTGAGTCTGAAGTTAAATTAAAACTCAAAGGGTCTAACAGAACTTATTTACTTTAATGGCTTGTTGCATAAAGAGCATTGCTATGAGCAGGCCGAAGAGTTCTCCGGCGACACGGGTGAACCGGTTGATAATGGAGCAAGCTCCGAGTATGGCCATCAGGAACAGCAAGGCTGCAGTCCAGACACATACCCTACAGTAGTACGCAAAACCAATCAATGATTAATCAGACCAAAGACAAACAACTCAAACCCAAAAGAAATAACAAATGTCGAGCATTTAAGATCCCGCACCGACAAGAACTCTCCAGGGGAAAAATCCTTGCTTTTTTTTTTCCCTCGTCTTATCGTCTTACCAGGCTGTCCATGGCAGGAAGAGGTTCCTGCCAAGGTCCGGTCTTTCCTTGGCGAAGTTGAACATGAAGGTGTACATGATGACGGTGGGCTCTGCAACTCCGAGGATCAGCAGAGGTTGTCCACCGATGACGGAGTGGATGATCCCGCAGGCCGCGGTGGATGCCAGGGTTTGGACTGCCGTCAACACTCCCTCTGCATCAAATCCCGAATCAGTACGAGAAAACAGAACAAAAAGCAATAGAATATACGAATGTGGGATTTCTGCTTTCCTGAAGATTTGATTCGAGATTCTGATTCCAATGCAAGTATCGTACCTGTGTTTCGCTCGAGCTGCTCGCCGAACGATATCACGGGGATGGCCGAGGCAAAGAAGATGTACGTGGTGGGAGCAAGAATCCTGAAGAAGTTACATTTATGTCATCAGAGAAAAATGGATGTGGCCACCGTAAGTGTATAAGATGGATCTATCTTGACTCCCTTTTACCTGAATCCAGCTCTGAAGCCGCCGGTCCAGTCCTGCTTGTAGCACATAAGCCTCCCCCTGAGGTCATTCTTTATCCCCTGAAGGGGGACGAAGGTCTCCTCCATTGACGATTCTTCTCTTCACTTCACTTCACAGTTCACTTCTCTGTCAATCAATCAATCAGAAACCAGAGTTTAACTTCGACCAAAAACGAATCTTGAGCTCTACTCCAGACAGAAAGTCCTGCTGGAGAAACTACTTGGACTTGGGACATCCTCCTTCAGTCTCCATTGGTAAACTAACGGATGGGGAGAATTGGAGGTGGTTGACCGAAGGAGCAGCAGGGAGATGTGGTGTAGTTAATGCAATGGATTTCAGTGGAAGAAGGCTCTGTTTTCATACACCCAACTTCGCACGACTCGGATCCACAGTGCCCAAACACAGGGTGAATATTAGAGTCAGACGGTGCAAATAATTAAAAATGTTCTGAAAAGATGTGACAGAAAATGGCCAAGGCCTTGGATCCTCTACTCCGCTTCCTCTTTCTCACTTCACTTGTGGCGGGGAAGAGGGGAAGTGGGGGTTTCATCTTATAAGCTCCAAAAAAGTGGCATTTTCATGGTGGCTCACAAAGTGTGATCATGAAAATGGGTTAAGTAGGGTGATTAGATGACTTTTTATATTTAATAAGATATCACAAATTTAATAAATGAAAATAAAAAAATATATTATTAATTCAAATTGATACCACGTTTACAACTTTATATATTAATTATATTTATTTATTTTATTTAATTTAGTATTCTCAATTCTTAATATTTACTCATATTTAATTTTTAAACTTACTTTAAACAATCGTTTATAAGTTAAATATAATTTTTTTACTGCAATTTATAAGAATTAACGATCACAAGTTATATATTTTTTAATACCAGATTAAATTACAATCTAAATTTTTTATATTGAAGTGTACATGCAATCACTCTAATCCTATATTGTGATTCAAAAAATATTTATTATAGATTTTTTTGCTCAACAATTTATTATGAATTAATTAGGGGTTATTATTAGTTGATAATCCATATTATATAATTCTTATCATATTATATACTTATATTATTTCTCTATTTTATTTAATATAAAATTAATTATCTCAACCTATGCTCTCATATATAAATTATATATATTTGTCACATGCAAAATTTTAAATCTAAACTTAACCGTATCATAATTCATCCAATATTTGATAAGTAAAAATAATAGCTACAAATTAGATATTTTTTTTTCAATATTCAAGCAAAATACAAGTATTAAATAAGTAAAAATGGGAGTTACTAACTCTAATAATATATGAAAAAAATATTTTAGGTTAATAAGTAATTGAACTCATATTTTTTTCACTCAATTTTAAACTTATATTGTAACAATAGAATTTTTTAAGGTAAATTTTATGTAACACTAAAATTTAAGGTGAAATTAAACCTAATTTGAGAAATTGATATTAAACTAGTAATAAAAATCCAAAAAAATAATTTGAAATTAAATTATATTAGTAATTAATTTTTCAAATAAAAATTTGTTATTTTATTTTTATAGAAGCGAATTATGAGTATGCATGTCAATTGGACGAAAGAATCGAGAAGTGTCGAGTTTGCTCAGATTTGTGCTTAGGTTCGGGTCTATAGATTAGACCAGAGCCTTGAGTCCCGCTGGTTGGTTCCTACGGGCCCGAATCTTGCTGGCTAAACTCAAAAGTAGGCCCATAATTCATTTAAATTTTTTCACTCTTTTAATGAAAACATGTTAGGTAGGGAAAAAATAATAGAAAATTCTAATAAATTATTTTTTAATTAAACTTTAATATATTTTCGCCTTATTATATTTTTTCTTTATTAAAACTTAATATATTATTTTTCCTTTTTTTTATATACTAATATATTTATAAATATTTTCTCACCATATTATATTACTTTTTTTTTATTTTTTAGACCCTAATATATTCTTTTTCTTTTCTTAAACAATAATAAATTTATAAATACTTATAATAATATAAAAATTTAACCAATATTCAAAATTTTAACATGATTAATAGATTTATAATTTATTTTTAATTAAAAATTAAATTTAAATTTTATAAATAAAATTTTATATATCAATAATTATATAAAAAAATATTATAAGAATCAATAGTATTAATATGGGAGCTCCCGATGCATACGTATTCAACTCAAATCATTATCTCTTTTATTTTTATGTATATAAATAAAAATTAGTATTTAATTCGTATTTATATTCTAATTTTCTCATATTCATACTTTATTTGATCGTTAAATTTTTTTTCATTATTTGTAAGTTAAATTTAATGAAAAATTATAAAGTAAATTATGCCAGTAATTTATTAGGTAAATTAAAGCTAATAAATATTTAAAAAATTAAAATTTCAAACAAATATTAAAAAATTTATATATTACAATAATTTAGAATTTTTTATTTTTAGTAAAAAATATCTATTAAAAAAATAAGATAGATCCTACTCGGATCAAAATGGACCTGAGCCTCGAGTCCAGGTGGGTCTCGGATCTAGCAGACCCGAGGTCGGATCGGGTTTAGACCCGACCAAGTAGACGTGAGCTTAGGTCCACTCGGGCACGAGTCTGATAGACCCAAGCTATTGACATCCTTAATTATTACCCATTTAGATTTATAGGAAATACGAGTTAAATTACTGGGGAATCCAAAAATGATAACAAAATAATTTTGTGACAAATAAAAAATATATTAAAATAATTTCTCGAGCGGTTTAACAAACCAAGATTCGTTGGCCCGACTTGTGAAACCAAGAAAATCCCAACATCATAATCGAGTTAAATCGAATTGGGAAGTGAGATCGAATAAGGAAACCAAAGGGTTACCAGGAAGAAGGAATGATCTAGAAAGGAGGGATCGAGGTAGATGTCAAGAGGGGAGAGAAAAGGGTCATAATAAACCTTAGGAGAATTTCGGGACATGTAGCCATGGTTTGGGAGAAAACCGAGAGTGAACTGGTTTGAACCGGTTCCAAGCTAGATGGTGCCACAAAACCCCTTAAATTTTTAAAAGGTAAAAAAATTTGAATTTAGTAGTTATTTAGTCCATTCAATAGGAAATTAAATTTAGATATTTTAGATATTTTTAGTTTTTAAATAATCGGGCGAAAAAGGGATGATCAAGGCAAAAAACTGCTAAATGAACCAAAAAATTCATCAAAAATCGGTTCGCTACAGTGCCAAACTTGTTGGATGAGGCGATGGGCGCACACATGCACGACCACACGCATGCACGACATCGTGCATGTATGTTGTCTTCTTCGCCCAACTGTCGACCCATATTGCACTATTTTACCTGACAACTCACTGTTGATCCACTGACTCCACTGCCTGGGGAAATTAATTTATTGCTAGCACCACATTCTATGAATTAATAAAAAGAAGTTATTGATAGATTGTCATAGAGGTTTAGATCACAAACATATAATGTAAACCCTGCCTTTTTGAGTTAAGGAAAATCGAGAAAAGAACCGGTCAAACCGAGTAAGAAAACAAAACTGGTTCACGTACACGATCAATTAGGAACGAGCAATTTGGAAATTTACAACTCCCGGGTGATCCAAATGGTTCATAAAACCTTAGAAAAGAACCTTAGGACAAATTGGAAGAGAAAAACCAAATCGGTTTAGATGAACCGGATCCAATTGGATTGAACCGGTTTATGTACCAAGTTGGTTCATAAACCATAACCGATAGAGAAATGGCAAACAGGGAAATTTATGGACCCCTTGTGACCAGAAGAGATTTATAAACCTTGGGAAGGAACCTTAAAACAAAGTGGAAGAGAAAAACTAGATTGGTTCGGGTGAACCGAACCCGAACAGAATTAAACCGGTTTAAGAACCAAACCGATTTATGAACTAGAACTGATAGAGAGATGGTAAACCGGGAAATTTATGGACCCTAAGTGACATAAGGAGTCACAAAAGGCATGTAAATGGACTTGTGAAGGAATATTTGAGGTGAAAACCAAACTGGTTCAGGTGAACAGGATCTGAACCAGTTTGGACCAGTTTGAACCACTATTGAATCGGATCCTAAATTCATTTTTCTAGTGGCTTAAATAATTCAAATTTGAGATTTGAGGCCACCATTGGATAGAAAATGAATTTAGAAATTTTTAGATTTGAAAAACTCGGTCGAATGAGGGGTGAATCGATCGGTTTAAGTTTCGAACTCGGTTCGGACCGGTACAGTCCAGTTCAGAACAGTGTCGTCTTCTTCCTTTAGATAACAGCACTGTTCACTCGCTGAAAAATCGAAATAGCGCCGGCGAAGAAGAAACATCCCCGTTCAATACGTTTCGAGTCATCAATGTCTATCATAAAGGTGCCAAACGGACGGCCGATGAGTCTTTGAGCTCCCTATATAAAGAGCCCCTCTCTATTCATACTCTCCACACCTGAAAAACTCACTCTCTCTCATTTGCTTAGTTTTCCAGTGAAACTCGAACTAGAGCTCCGATATAGGGTCTTTTCTGAGTCAAAGAAAGTGAGGTCAGGTTCTTAAGAACTGAGAAGAAGTCAACTACACACCTGTAGTCTCCATTTGCTCCAAGGGTCGCCGGAGAAGCGCCGACTTGATGGAATAGTGAAGCAGTTCTGGCGGACCGAAGCTGCCCTATTTCAACCGAGTTGAAATCGGCCATTTCGAGCCCTCCTCAGGCCAAACCAAGCCCTCCCACGGCCGAATTAGGATGGAAAGGTAAGCCAATTCGGCTCCCCTTTGCAATTTCTGATCGGTGTTAGAGAGAGAGTCGACCAAATTTCAATGATGAAATTATAATCCAATTCGACATCAATTTATGTCATTCTTGATCCTAGGAAGAACCTTAGGAGGAGAACTACTTGCCAAGATAGAAAGCTCGGATCGTCGTGCCCTCACCGGTGAATAATCAAAGCTTTCTCTCTCTAAAGTTTATTTTTTGGTGAAGCTCCATTTGAGCTCGTTCCTGCATTAAAACTTGCGATTCAAATTGCTAAAGAATCGTATCAACATGTATAAACTCAATTTCAACTTGAATTTCAATAATTGGAATTGTTAAGAAGTTGGAATTGGGGGAAAATTAAGGAAAAATTGGGGATTTTCAAAAATTTGAAGGACCGAAATGCAATTTCCTAAAATTGAGGGTCAATTGGGCATGATAAATATATTAGAAGGCCAATTGAGGAATTTTAGAATTTTTGGGGTGAAACTTACCATTTTTGTAAAGGAAGGGCAAAATGGTAATTTTGGAAAAGTTAGGGGACCAAATTGGAAATTTGGGAAATTAAACCCCTTTTTGTGAAATGGAATAAATTGAGGTCCTATGATAAATTTTAAAAGTTTTGGGACTCAATTTGAGGAAAAATCAGCATTTGGAACCTAAAGTTAAAGTGAAATAACTTTAGAGACCTAATTGCAAATAAATAAAAGTTTACTTTTCTCATTTATTTGAAATTAATGAAGGCTATTAGGCTGAGTGATAATGAACTAAGATGTTCATATCGTGTAGGAACACGAGGTACCGGGAACGCCAGCAAGTACCAACTCACGTGAATACAAAGAACCTCTCTAGTGGAGTTCACTGTACTAATGGGTGAACGGGTTTACTAACGTTATACCTTGTTATGATGATTAGCATAACTTAAAATTAAAAGTCACTTTGATAAAATCGGTCAATTTGATAAAATCAAATCCGGCTGTGTTAAGAAGTTGGAATTGGGGAAAAATTGGGGATTTTCAAAAATTTGAAGGACCGAAATGTAATTTCCTAAAATTGAAGGTCAATTGGGCATGATAAAAATATTAAAGGGCCAATTGAGGAATTTTAGAATTTTTGGGGTGAAACTTACCATTTTTGTAAAGGAAGGGCAAAATGGTAATTTTGGAAAAGTTAGGATACCAAATTGGAAATTTGGGAAATTAAACCCCTTTTTGTGAAATGGAATAAATTGAGGTCCTATGATAAATTTTAAAAGTTTTGGGACTCAATTTGAGGAAAAATCGGCATTTGGGACCTAAAGTTAAAGTGAAATAACTTTAGGAACCTAATTGCAAATAAATAAAAGTTTAGTTTT
The DNA here is from genome assembly GCA_030064435.1 of Trapa incisa. Lineage (NCBI taxonomy): Eukaryota > Viridiplantae > Streptophyta > Magnoliopsida > Myrtales > Lythraceae > Trapa > Trapa incisa. The sequence continues at coordinate 10,976,323 of CM057767.1, read as the reverse complement.
CTCATCTATTTGAAATTAATGAAGGCTATTAGGCTGAGTAATAATGAACTAAGATGTTCATATCGTGTAGGAACACGAGGTACCGGGAACGCCAGCAAGTACCGGCTCACGTGAATACAAAGAATCGCTCTAGTGGAGTTCACTATACTAATGGGTGAATGGGTTTACTAACGTTATACCTTGTTAGGATGATTAGCATAACTTAAAGTTAAAAGTCACTTACTAGTTGTGAGTGTGATTTTCTATCATACCTGATTGGGGATGATAAGTAACTCGAAATGAAAACTCACTACCAAGTGGTATTTTAAACATCACAACTTAGAGTAGTGATGTGAAAATTATGCGTAAAAACTATTTAACGGTTGTAAGTAGATCATACCCGATTGGTATGATGAAACTTTCTCGAAGGAAGTTGAAAACCCGTTTATCGGTTATGAGCGGAGATGTCCTTATACCCGGTCGGTATAATGGACAGTTGAAAACATATTTTTGTCGGAAGGGCTCTCTCCTGACTGTATGCAAATGCTTAAAAAATTTGAGAGACCTTTTTAACAAGAGCTTGAATAGCTCTTATAGGTCAGGGGCCTCGGTCTTGGAACTTGGGGGTTATTATACTCAATTTTAAAAATCTCGAACAAGTGGGCCATATGCTAGTGGACACGAGCAGGAGCTCGTAAACAAACATGAGATATGTGCCATAAAACTAAATAAATGAATTGTTTGGCCATGATACCAAGCTAGTGCCGACATATTCAGTCAAATAGTAGTAGTGTGACATGACAAGTCTCCGGACCAATCAAGACAAACAGCTGCAGGTTGAGTTGAGAGTCGGGGCCGTTGGACTGGTGGCACCACAGATTACATAGCATGATAAGAAAATACTATTTGTGCATGCACTATGATTACGGGATCATCAAGACGCACATGAGGGGTAGTGATATATCCTAAGGGCCTTGGACGACCCGGTGAGTATAAGGGCAGTTAGTAGTACCAGGTGACCATGTGAAATTTGGAGTAGCACTAAGCACATGAGATCGGGATGGGGACGGGATGAGGTCTCTGTCCTCATATGGACACGAAGAATTAATTTTGGGATTGAGGGTCGGATTTCACGTACATCCACTCATTCTCAGGGTAGAAGTGGACGTGCTTCTATCTAGGTGGTTGGTAAAGTCGCTCCGAAGCCATAAGTAGGTTCAGTGGACGGGCTAGCCTGCAAATGTGTGTTTAACCTTTATGATAAACAATGTGTGTTGGGTGATGACACACCGTGATTAATAAGGAAATGGTGGTAAAAATCGAGATTTGATATAAAAGGATTTTTGAAAGAAGGGAGTCTAGCACACTTCAATACAAATCTTTTTTATAAAAGTAAAAGTTTTGAAAAATCCATTCACTAAGTAGTCGTACTCACCCCCTCCCTTATATCCCTTTCAGGAAATTTCGGAAAGCCTACCCTTAAAGATCATCAACTAAGACGCCTGTAAGATAAGTATGACAAATTTAAAATATTATACAGTTTTTATTTGTGTTATTTCAGGAAACGGTACAGGTCTAAAGGACGCCTTACTCTTTACGGTTTATATTAAGAGGAAAACTCTTTAATAAACTGGGAGAGTGGCGGGTTAATCAAGAGGATCCGATCAAACCGAGTCGGGGCGTGACATATAAATTGGGGCTTCTCTCTCACCGAAAATTTCTCAGAATTCTCTCCCAACCACCGATTGCTCCCAACTCCAGCAGCTTTTCTACCAGAAAACATAACTTTATTGTCTGACCACCTATGACGACATTCTTGGTATCCTTGTAAATTAACTTCAAATTTTCATAGTCACCTCTCTCAACCCTTAACTCTACCTCTACCGGCGTCGATAAGATTGCATAGTAATCGATCTCCGACGACCCGGAATAGAACATCTCTTTTTGAAGCCAATTTCGATGGCCCTAACATTACTTGTCACACCCCAACCCAGTTTGGTTGGAATCCCGTAATCAACCCGCCATCCATTCATACACTAGGATGCTATTCCCATCAAGATAGGTGAGAAAAGGTAAATGCTTAACATCATATATGTTTTCCATAAAAATATTTACAAAACAACTAAATGAAAAATTACCTATTCATGGAAATCTCAGCTTGCTTCTCCGGCTTTCACTTTTCTTGATTTAAAGGCTTTCATGAAAGGAGTTTAAGGAAGTGGTGAGTTTGACAACTCAGTGAGTGGATAGTAAAGGAAATAAGGATAAGTGATTGTTCAAGTTTCACATTTTATCTTCATACTCATTTTTTGTTTATTAAACTTTATCATTTCCATTTATCATTAAAAGACATAATTTAATCATTTTCCTTTATTTATTTGGTTTATAATCAAACACATGTCATTTATCATCAAATAAATCATACGTTCATAGAACAGTACTTGACTGTTTCAATTGTGGGCTGTAGCGACTTTACCGTCCACTATTCGCGGTATGTTACACTTTCTACAATAAGTCTATTTGAGTATTAATTGCATAATCCCCAAACTTAGATTGAACTTTTGTGTCCGCTATTGTAGGATAAGACCACTCCCCCTTTTTACTCGGTCTCAATACGCATGAAGCTTCCAAAGTTTCTTGACATACTGACACGATAAATCTTTTCTTATGTTCCTGACCCGTCCAATAGTCCTTATAATCAACACTACCCCATATTGAACGTTTCGATGGTTCTGTATTTTAACATGTACAAGTAAAAGTTTTTTTAATTTAGATATTTATCTTTGGTGCTACCAGTCTAACGAGTTTAATGACCTGGATTCGGCTTGATAACTACTAGCCAAATGAGTTCGCCGACTTGGTAGCTACCAACTCAACAAATTTGACCACCCGGATTTACCTTAATAGTTATATTACACAATTTAGCCATTTATGAAAGTTTTCTAAATGTTCATAATTATTAATTTGTGTACAAGTTTAAATTGTTCCCATTATTTTTGTACCCATTTCATAATTTTTTTTAAAATATAGATTTTTACAAATGTATAATACCTTCATATTTAATTTAATTTACCACGGACTATTTAATAAAATAACTATTTTATTAAAATAAAATGTTCTTATTTATAAGAAACAAATTAAGCTCTAGACATCACAAACAAATATTTGATCATCCTCCATTAATTTCTTTTAAAATGAAATTTCTCGTAAGGGTTGGATAGGGTTGAATATTCATATAAATATTAATTATTTGTACATTTTTGGACTTTCCTCAAAAATAATCACACCCATAATGAAAAATGATTTTTTTTATTTGGGTGATTTGATGGCTTGGACTTTTAAGCATAATTTTGAATTCCTATCTTATAAATAAAATTAAAACAATTAAATTTTTAAATATTAAATTACATAATAATGAAATTCAGTACATGGTGAGAGATACCTTAACTACTAGAAAGACAGTCGTGTCATGCATTGCCATGTCTCTCTTTTTCTTCAAAAATTAAACAATAGTGTTGACTTTATGAGTGGATATTTTTCCACATGCTACCGGTCCAATATATTTTATTATTTTCTATCAAGATCAATGGTACCTGCAAGACAATAATGCGTACTAAATAAATATCAAATTTATTAAGAAGGAAGGTTCACTCATACAATACTTCCAATTATAATTTTTAATAATATTTATTAAAATCTACTTGGCCACTCAAATTATTAATTCAAAAACTTACTAGATTTTATATGATTTAATAGATTAATAATATATTTACAAAAATAATAAAATATAGTATATAATATATGGATAATAGTTCAAATTATGAGTACTAAAAGTAACAATTGTGTCAAAAGTGAAATTAAATTGAATATATGAACAGTTCTCTATGGACTATCTCGTCCATTATGATTTTAATACCTAAAAAATTGTAACTCATATATTCCTTTATCCCCTTAAAAGAAATATATGTTTATCTTTTAATTTAAATTCTAACCACTGCCATAAACTTCACATTATTTCAACAACTTTTATTCACTAAAATCTCAAATATTATACAAAATTATATTTATAATTTACTTTAAATATAAATATTTATTCCACTTAATTCATAAAAAAATATTTCATTGTTCAAATTGCACATATAAATTTTATTAATAGTTCAAATCACATGAAAAACTTTTATACTTACAATTATTAACTAAAATAATTTACATATAAATTAAATTATCACATAAAATTTTATATTTTATTTAAGATTTTAATGACTCAATTTAAATCATGAACTTTAATTCATAGCCCAATTCAAATATTCTAATAGCCCTACAAAAATATCATAAATGAATTTTCATTACTTAAATGTTGGCAAAATGACTTAAGTTAAACAAAAGTATGAAGTAAATTGAGGCATAAATGATTTTACTAGGAATTTTAACCTTTCCCTTTTAGTTGCAGAATTCTTATGTAATAAAAAAATACACGAGACATATTTATCTGTCTTTTATTGTATGATGTCATCACCTTACCGACTGCCATAAAAAATGCATATGGGGAAATGGATAGTTATTATCTATCTATCTATCATGATAGAAATAATATAATACTGTATCATCTTATAAATACGTGGGATTGTCCCTGCAACTTCAAATTTTGAATTGAATATTAACTAATTGATATTATAAATAACTAAACTTTTAAATATATATTAGAGCACAATATGATGCGAGCCTTGATCATGCCATGTACATGTAGGAGATGAGAATATGAACTTGTGATCTTATCATTATCTAAAATCATAGTACTTATCTCATAGGGGTAGTTGATACTCACCATGTTGTTCATTATCACTGTCCTATAAGTTCAACTTTTAGTTGAACTACAATTATACTATTTACACTATAAGTAGAAGTCAAGTTTTTTTTAAAATTTTTTGTTATGTATAAGTCACTCCTCTCTACATGTATGAACTCTAATTGATACTTGTGATTAAATAATATAAGGAGGCCACTTAGAAAAATTAGTGTAACTACCATAATTTTCTTATCTATTAATTAAAATACTTTAAATAACATGTCTTGTGTATCATTTTTACTCTATTTAGATATATAAATAAGTGTCCTTGTGTAATGTATGCCCTATGATCTTTATTGTAGGGTAATTATCTAGATCATTCTAATACATGATTTGACCTTACATGCTGGAGCATTTTAAAGTAGATGCTAAATCATCTATATTTATTATATAATAATTTCATTTTATACATCAATTTTGTTCAATTATATATTAATTGTTTTTTATACATCAATTATATTATTAATTAATTACATATAGTGCATGATTATATTCCAATTTCTGTGCATAGGTAAATACTCCCTAGTAAATAGTCAGCTAACAAAAGTAGTAATGTTAGATAAATTTCTATTAATTCAAAATAAAATTAATATAAATACTAATTTTGCTATATAAAATTTAAGAATTAGGACCAAAACTAATAATAATTCTAAAATTACAAGAATTTTTTATTAGTTATTATTATTATTATCATTATCATTATCATTGATGATTTAGACGTATGTTGTTTATGTGCTTGACAAAAGCAACGGTCCTCCTGAATTTATTCAACAGATATGTCCAAGAAATCATCTTATTAAGAACGCAAGGGAACTTTTTTGTGGCTTTAAAGCTTTTAGTAAATACACGGTCCAAGTTGGCAACCAGGGCTCGACCACTGGACATGCTTTATTTCGTGCTTGAAGAAATAAATGGTTTAGTCATTGTCCGACCTTCCCCCATCAGAGCAACCCTTTAATAATTATTGTAAGAAAGGCTTACAAGGAAAAGGACCAATTGAAATTCATGGAATGCCGCCACTAAATCCAACCATACTAAAGATGATGTGCCAAATAATAACAAAATATACCCAAATAATAAATTATTTTAAATAATATAAGACTGAATACATCAGTTTTTAAATAATAGAAAATATAAAATATTAATTAACAAGAATAAGTAGGCATGAGATTTTCCAGAAAAAAAAAAAGTACACATGGAGAGGTTTCAATGGAATGTAGGATGGATCTCAACAAAACATATGACTTTTGGGGGGCTTACATTTACTCCGAGAATGAGGAGATTGTGGAACCAAAACAATGAGTATCTCTATATATGTAGGTGGTGAAGTTGCTCTCTCATAAAATGATTCTGTCTGGCACTTGGCCTTTGAATAATGAAGAACCCTAAATGATTGAAATAAAATGTAGGGCTAGGACAAAGCCAACTGTTGCTATAAAAGATAAAGTTGATGACCATGTCCCTAATGCTCTACCAAGAGCATAACTTTTTTTTTTGTTATTTAAAAAAAAATAATGATACGTACTAAGGCTTACTTTTTTATAATGGAATTTTATGTAATTTTCTATCCTTCTTAAGTTCTTGGACTTTGTATATAGGTGACAACAATAATGAGCGGTGGGTAAATGTTCTTGAACTATTCTATGGATCAATATGATGCACATAAAATGACAAAATTTGCCTACTCTCTCAATCTCAATTGTTAACAATGCCACTTGCCCAACAACATCACGTAAGGTGAACAGTCAAGTGGTTTAGAACAGCTTCCACATCATCTGTTAGGTTTGAGAGGTACTAGTTCAGATGCCCCTAAAGTATTCTGTAGATTTCATACCACATATGAAGGCCTCAGCCATAAGCCTATGTATTTGCTGATGTGGGGAGGCGAGAGGATGAGATTTTGTGTAATAAATATATTATAAGTTCAATTCTATTTATTTATCAAATTTTGCTAAAAACCCAATTCTATTTTGTGTCAAGAGAAAGTTTTTTTTATCATTTTAACCAATAACCAAGCATTTATGGATGAAGTGAGTAAAATAGTATATATTTGAATGGGGACAAAACACATATTTTATACCTTATTTGATATTTTAGAATAGAAAAATAGGGTAGGACAATTTCAGCCTATAGGCTTTCAGAATTTAAAGCCCTCCAGATTGGCTAGGGCTAGGGGCAGAGGGATGGATGAATGGGCTCGACTAGAGTCTCATCGGGAGTTCAAGTGCATTCTGGACTCCGGCCAGCTTGGTTCGATTAGACCCAGCCTGGTTCATGGATGGCCCTTGCTCTTATGGGTTTTTTCAGTACTTGAGCTGCAGTTTATGAGGCTCCTATACATATCCGGCTGAGACGAGACCGGTTCGATTCAAGTGAGATGAATTACACAAGTACTTTTTTTTTCTTTCAAAGTAAATCATCTTATACGGAAAAAGCTTAATGAACTTATATTGAAAAGGTCCATTTAAGGGGAATAGATGTATTATTCATTGAAAGTAATTTATATTGAACATTAATAGGTAGATAGGGAAATGAAAAAAGTATAAATATTTTATTAACCTAACTAGTTAGGTTAATAATCTTTTTTAATATAAATTGTTGAGGTTCAAACCTGCTCTAATATTAATACAAATTAGTTGAGGTTGAGATCAGATTAGCATACGAGTCTAGTTGCTTTTGGGTTTCATCGGGTAAAAATGGCTGAAAAAACCACTTTGGACGGATAGGGTTACTTGGATCAGTTCGAATTTAGGAGGATCCGTAAATGAATATAAGTAGGAGTGTGTTTTATGAGAATTTCTTTTAATCTCTTGTTAATTTGAATTGGAAAGAATGATTAATTATTGTACAAATAATTCATTCTTAGAGTTAATTCTATAATTACATTTGACTGAGTACAAATTAACTAAATATTTTTCACCATTTAAACTTTTTATAATAATTTCTCAAATAAATATTTGCTCATAATCTTGCGCAAAAAATGACATACATCTTTTTATTAGTATGGTTTAAACTTTTAAACTAAAAATTATGTGGATTTAATTCATATATTGTAGCACTTTGCCTAAAATGTTACTATATTACTCTCACAATCCACTTTCACATTGTACTTTAAAAGTTATTCCACACCATTTATGTCATGTAAGGGTAACATAATTAGGCATGGATTAAATGAAACTTCAGCGTTTGTATATTATAACTTTAAAATACATTTACATGTGATAAATACATAATATAAAGTCAAAGTTTTGAATAAATTGTAAAAGACGAGCTTAAAAGAAACTAGATTCATAATATATGAATTATAAATGGTGTCAGTGATATACGGATAAGATAAGAAAACTCTTAATCATTAATAGATAAATTAAGTTAGAATGTGACTAATAGACCTCATTTATGAAGTAGGAGTGATGGACGATCCACTACCGGACTTGTCAACAAAAAAGAGAATATGAATGAAAAATGAAAACCGTGACCGATATAGAATGTGAACTATTTAAGACTTCTCGCAGAGTCAAAGAGCCAACAAGTGATACTAATTTACAAAGAAAGTCAAGATGGATAAAACCCTAATGGAAACACGGAGTGACCAACACATCCTAGGGAAAAGGGTCAAATGTTACCAATAATGCAAATGATGCAAATATTTGGGAAGAGTATTACTTGATAACCAAAACCGTCACTAAAACCACATTAGTACCATGGGGGGGAGGGTCACGTCCCAACCCGGTTTGGTTGGATACCCATAATCAACTCACCACCTCTTCCTGTACTAAAATAGTATCTCTACCAAAAAAGACCATGAAAGATAAATGCTTACAAAGGTATATGTTTCCATTAACAAATTAAACAAAACAACTTAATAAAATTACATTTTTATAGTAATCTTGTCTTACTTCTAAGTCTTTCAGTCTCTTTGATATAAAATCTTCTATAAAATGTGATAAGGGAGGGGTGAGTTCTACAACCTAGTGAGTGGATAACATGATTACTTCTCAATGATAAAAAATGGTTATTCATTTGTTAACAGATAACACTATTTTGGTTGAAGGGTTTTAAGGGTTTAACTCCACCTCCTTTATCATGAAAGGGTTTAACTCCACATCCTTTATCATGAAAGGGTTATTTTATCATTTATCCTTTATGGATTTGGTTTAGCACATAATCACACACGTCCTTTATGATAAAAGTGACCATACTTTTGCAGAATAGTCCCCGACTATTTTACTTGTGGAGTGTAGCGACTTTACCGTCTACCCTTCGTAAGAGTCTACAACCTCTACCACAAGTATGTCTAAGTACCATGCCTAATCCCCAGACTTATTCGCATCTTCGTGTCCGCTATTGTGGGACGAGACCTGTGAAACCCGTCCTCTCAGACCAAGGAAATTCGGAAAAGAACTGATGATTTTCATGAGAAAATTGAACCGTTAAGTGAACAAAAAATGGTAAATAAGGGTTAAAATGAGAAATTGGAAAATCCCAATTGACCAAAAATTCATATAGATCATGAGGAAGAATTATGAAGTGAATTGGATGAGAAAATCGGACCGATTTAGGGTGAACCGGACCTGAAACAAATTGAACCGTAGTGAACTGGTTCAAAGATTAATTTTTCTAGGTGGTTTAAAAATACCAAATTGGAAAATTGAAGCCACCATTAGGTAGAAAATAAATTTAGATGAATTTAGAAAATTTTAATTTTTAGAAAATCGGTCGAATCGGGCCTGAACCGGCCGATTTTCGAATTTGGGTCACCGAACTCGGTCGGACCGGACCGGTTAATGGTCTAGCCGATCAATGAACTGGACCAGTCAACCGGTCAATGGTTAGCGGGTGCCCAATCAACAGCCATGCAAGCACGAACAACCAATGAGAGGCTGCCACGTGTCCGGTCAACGATTAGCGGGCGACCGGTCAGCCTGCCACGCAGATACGAGTAGCCAATGGGAGGCTGCCACGTGTTCGGTCAACGATTGATTCGACAACTGAGTTAGAACGCCACATTAGAGAAACCAATCAATCATCGCACACCACATCATCATCATCTTCCTTAGTGAGCTGACAGAAAGGATAGAGAGAGAGAGGGAGGGCGATTCCTCCGGCGACCCAGGGAGAGCTCCGGTATGACTGTCGGCGGCCGAATTAGAGGCTGAGTCCTATGTTGATCTGCAGGCTGGTCAGTTGTCGAACTCCCTATATAAAGAACACCCCTCCATTTGTTCTTAGCATCTCACAAACAAGCAAAGAATGTGAATTACTTAGTTTTTTGGTGAGCAACAAACCAGAGCTTCGACATTGGGACTTTTCTCAACCTCTAAAGCTGCATTCGGTGTCTTTAGAACCAGAAGGAAGTCCTCTACCCAGCTACACCCTCCCTTTAGCCCGAGGACCACCGAAGAAGAGCCCGAAAGCTCGCACAATACCATTGCTCCTCGGTAGTTTGCAACCCGAGCAACTTGAGCTCCATTCAGGCCCTCCCCATACCAATTCCGGCCAAACCAAGCTCCCTAGACCACACCTAGAGGTGCCCTGACCTTTCTTGAGTTAAGTTGGTGAGTCCCATCCGTTGCCCCTCATTGAAAAATACTGTTCATAGTACGTTTCTGTAAAAATTTAAATCGAGAAATTCGCACTTCTCAGGCCATCAATTGAGGCTTGGTTTGATCCAAGAAGGATCTTAGAGAGGAGAGCAATTCAGAGAAAGAAAGAGCTTCGGCCATCGGACCTTCGCCGGTAAGATATCGAAGCTTTCACTTTATAGATTGAGTTTTCTGGTGAAGATTCATTTGAGCTCATTTCTTAGCCAAATGAAGGGGTTCAAAGCTTGAAATGACGAGGGAAACATAGGAGAGATGATTCAGATCATGAATGAGGGCCATTAACCGAGTTTTGGGGATAAATTGAACGGAATTGTGATTTAGGGACCAAATTGCAATTTTTGAGAAATTGAGAAATTTGAGGATTTTTGGAAAATTGGGGCATTTTCATGAAATTAACTTCGAATTGGGGTCCAATTGGGTAATCAGATGAAATGGAGGGCCAATTGGCATTTTTTGAACATTCAAGGACCAATTGGCAATTTTGGAAAAATTGAGGACCAATTGATAATTTTGGAAAAGTTAAGAATACATGTGGGATAATTGGAAGTCCTGGGGACTTAACCAAGATTTAATAAAGATTAGGGACCTAAATATAAAGTTATAAACTTTAAGGGACCTAATTACAATTAAGGCATAGTGTAAGGACCAATGCGCAAATACCTGAAAGTATGAGGTCCCTTATGCCAATTCTCCTATTGTGGATACTCGAACCATTTAGTAGTTGGTTGTTCAAGTACCGGGTGCAAAGGAGCGCACCACGAATCGAGATTTCACCAAGACGATCACGTCATTGTTGCCAAGTGAGTGAGATTTTTAGCATCATACTCGGTTGGGGGTGATAAGAACCATTTTAACCTTGAAAAATTAATTTTCCAAGAATGGTCTCCCCTAACTGTGTGAAACGGCTCAAACATTTTGGGAGACATTATTAATGTGAGCTAGAATTGCTTTAATAGGCTTGAGGCCTCAAATTTGAAAATAATAGGTCTGAAGGCCTAGTTTTGGAAAACTCGTGAAGTGAGTCCAAGGCTAGTGTGCACGGGTTGGAACCCGTAGACAAACATTATTATAAGAACGATGAAAAATCTCATAAAACTAGAAATGTTGTGTGACTTGTCACGGGGCCAAAATAGGACTAACAAGGCTTGATGGGCTAGTGGTAGTTTGCCAGGTCTAGGTCGATGGGTCGGTCAGACAAACAACTACAGGAAAAGTCGAGTGTCGGGGCCGTTGGACCGTTGGCACCAAAAATTATGGTTAATTATTCAAAAGTATTTTTATGCATGCATGAGGATTTTGGAGCATCTAGATGCCCGATAGGGTAGTTGATGGGTCCCAAGGGCTACTGAACGACCTGGATGTAATAAGGGTAGGTTTGTCGTGCCAGTTAGTCATGAAGCTCAGGGAGCTTCCTTCACTTAAGAATGAGGTCTCGTCCCACAAAGCGGACACAAAGTATGATTTGGAGTTTGAGGGTCGGACAATTGATGTCCACTCAAACTCAGGGTAGAAGTCCGGGACTTTTATTCGAGTGGACGGTAAAGATGCTCTGAACCACAAGTGGAATAGTTGGGGATTGTTCTACGAACGTGTGATCCCTTCCTATGATAGAAAGGGCGTGTAAATGTTTACTAAACGCCTCTCGAACAAGGGGAAGTGCTAAAGAATAGATGAACCCATATCAAAATGAACTAAAAGGACAAAATACTTTGTTAAACTATTTGTTTTGAAAACTCACTCTCCAACCCCCGCTCACTGAGTTGTATAAACTCACCCCTCCCATTAAACCCTTTTTCAGGAAAAATGTCTCGTCAAGAGGAGTTGAAGCTAGGGGAGCAGGCCAAAGGTACCGCGAACAGGTAAACCATTATTTTAAAGTTTTGTAAATTTTGTTATGAAAAACATGTGTTCTTCTACGCCTTTACCTTACTCAGTCTATTTGTTAGAAATACTTGATTTGGTGCTACTAGCCCAAAGATAAAGATCTAGATTAAAACTTTAAAATGAGTTCTAACACTTGATTTGACTTAAAAATGAGTTCAAACAGAGCTTTGCCGGAAAATTGTCCTATAGAGAGAAAGCTTCAATTACTCATTAATGAAGAACAAACAATCGAAGCTTTTGCTTCCACGAAATTGTTCTCTTCTTGGGGATCCTTCCTAGATTAAATTATGCATCAATTGGTGGCATGAGCAATGTGAATTGCTTAATTTAGTTTTCAAGCAAAACACAATGTGAATAGTGAATTTCGGCGAAGGGTGGCGGAGGCGACTTACCAAGACGGTTCAAGGAAGGTCGGGACTCCTCTAAGGAAGGTCTAAAGGGCTTGGTTTTGTCATGGTTGGCCCGAGGGTGTCTCATATTGAGCTCAACCGACTCTAGTCGCAGACTGCCGAGGGAGCGAGGTTATTGTGCGAGCTTGCCAACGCTTTTCCCATGATCCTCGAGCTAAATGGAGTCTATAGTTGTGTAGTTAACTTCCTCAAGATTCTAGGGAACCCATATTCGCCTTCGGAGGTTGAGGAAAATACATAAGTCGGATCTCTGGTTTGTGTCTCATTGGGAAATGGAGTACTTCTTCTTCAATCGTTTGAAGGATGATGAGTACGAATGGGGAGGAGCTCTTCATATAGGGAGCTCGACAACTGACATGGTTATCCATTTGTTCATGACTTAGACCTAATCTCTCCCATTTACGGTCATATCGGGAGGGTTTTTCGGTCGTTGGAGACTAAGTAGGTAGTCCATCATCCTTATCTGCGAGCTTTCAAAGGTTGAAGACAATACTTTGTGTGCACGTGTGAGCTTCACATGTGGGAGCTGCTATGTGGTGCACTGTGATTGGCTAGATTCACTGACAAAGCTTCCCACTCAGAGTCCAAGTCATCCTTTAACTCGTTGACCGGCCACGTGGCGACCTCCCATTGGTCGCTCATTCCAACGTGGCCACTAACCATATTCGACTAGCCTTTTTACTGTGACACGTGGCATCATCTGATTGGTTGATTTAAATATTTCATATTTCCTTCATGATACACTATGCCACCGCCACATATCAGCCTCTAATTATGTGGGACCATCCGACATAGCTTTGCCATGTGTCGACCTTTGATTGGTCTACCGTTTTTCTGATATCCTAGTTGGTCGCAGACATGTCATGTTTGCTACATATCAACTACTCATTAGCTAGCCTAGCTGACGAGGTTCTCTTGAGTTGACCATTGGCTGAGTACACGTGTCGCTCTCCTATTGGTCGGTCGTTGGTGACATGGGTTTTTCTTTCTTCGACCATTGACCGAGAACACACGTCACACTCTAATTAATTAGTGCTTTTAAGCGTTGACCGAGCAGCTGACTAGACATGCTTTTCCATACGTTATGTGTTGATTGGTCGCGCCTACTGTGTAAACCCCGTTTTCAATAATAAGAAAGTCGTACATGCAGGCAACTAAAGGCGCTCTATGTCATAAGTGAAACATTAGGGAGTTATGTTATGAGATTGTGTGATCATTATATAATGGAACAAATATGTGTTATAACCCATGCTTACCAAATATGAAGTTCCAACATTTCTATATTTAAACCTTGTGAAATATTTTTTTTTCTAAAATATACCACATATAAACATTTAAGAGTAAGGATTGAGTCGTGAACATGACGGCACCATGTCAACCAATCTTATTCATTGAGTTTTAAGTTCACCCCTTCAATCCCCTTTACAGGAATCACATATGAAAGAAGGTAACCCTACCAAGAACACAAGACCTAAGCTACATAGCTTCCAATAATTCAATATAGTTTATTTTTCTAATTTTTTATTAAATATATTTTTGAAAGTTATAAATATACTTATTGTGAGTCTTATCCCCACTAAAACTATAATGTTAAAGGTACTCGCTATCATAGGACCAGGAATATTGGCAAATTATTTACCGGCCTAGCCGAGTAAATCAAACTGGAGTGTGACAAGAAGTGTGCCTAAAACATCCCCAAATTTAGTGTTCATTAGATTGTGAAATTTCATAAGAGTTTTCATCATGCAACAGACATCTCTCCTAGTTCGATAGAGGTACAAGCCATCTCTTGGGATTTTCATTTTAGGATTTATCAGTAGTGAGACTACACTACTTATGGGTTCCATTAGTGCTTTATTTTGCATGTACTCTTGAGAGTAGTCATATCAATGACATCGAATTCTCGATATAACTCGTTTTCATCTTCCTTAGCCAAATTAGTGTTTATACTAATTTTAGTCTATGTTGGGGTTGATTGGATTTGTCCACTATATTGTATTCATAAGGCCGAGAAAATGATGCCACCCTTTTTTAGGAAGAGGGTATGTCTAGTGTTTCCATATGACAACAACACCTCTCTTGGGAAGAAAATTTCTCTAATATACTCGACTTTTACAATAAGAGTAAGATATTATTGGAATTTGAGAACATTGTTCAACTATTTTAAATTTTAAATTTATTTTATTATATTATTAGAATTTAATAACCTTCACCGACCATTTTGAATTTTAAATTTATTTTATCATACTATTATATATATAGTAATTGTAAAAGCTCCATTAACTCGATTTTCATATTATATTAATACAAGAATATATCTATAAAAATATCTTTCATTATAACGGTAAACATGCGAAATTATCCATGGTTCTTTTATAATAATTTATAAAAATAGTATACAAAGTAATAAAACATTTCAAAATCTACAAATTTTGAAAGTACAAATATTGATAAGAATAGATACAAACAAAAATAATATATTTAAGAATAAGTTTGAAGAATAAAAAATTTATAAAATATCTCATGAGAAATAAATTTATTTAAAAAGATATAATACTAAATGTGAAATTGTGATCTAATAGTACAAAGATTGGTTATGAAATGATGAAGAATAATATGAAGAAAATAGAAAGATAAGAAGAAAATAGTATTTTAATATACAAAATGATATTAATATTATTTGATATTATTTAAATTAAAAAATTACAATTTATTTAAACCGTCGAAAAATTGGGATGAATTTTTAGAGATAATTTTGAAATTATTCATTAATTATTCCAATTTGGCCAAATTGGACTCAATCGACTCTATATAAGCTGATACAGTACGTATTGTCTTGACATGACCCAACTAGTTAATTCGACTCAAATGGGCCCAACCAAACCTACCGACCCAATTGGGCCTAATCCAACCAAATTGAGCCAAAACAATTAATTGTGTAACACTGAGCCGGACCAAAACTTATTATATATATAGTTTGAAACAATTCAAGCTCTTAATCGACCCAACTAGGTTGAACCAAAACGATTGTTTCAAATCGGCCCAATTTACCGAAATTGACTCTATATAGGTTGAAAGCTACTCTATATATGCCAAAATAGTTCTCTTCAATCCGACCTAACTGGTAAAATCGACCCAAATGGGCTAAAACGATTCAATTGGGTAGCACTGACCTGATTGACTAAAACCTACTTTATATATGTCAAAACAATATGTACTATTAAACTTACCTAATACAATTGGACTGATTTGAACCGGTTGGGTTAAATCGACCCGATTTAATGAAATTAATTATATGTAGACCGAAATAAACTCTATATAGACTGAAATCGACTTAATATATGTCGAAACAATTCTTGTTCAGTCTGATCCAATTAGGTCGACTCGACCCATTTTGGTTTAACTAAACCAAATTGGAACCTAACTTGCCCAATAGGGCTAAACTAATTCTATTGAGCAAAATCGACTTTATATACACCGTGACTAACTATATTTGGTACAAAGTATTGATTAGTCACTACAATTTTTAAAAATATTTGGCATGAATTTTGTATTTTCACAGCATTCATAATATATGTTATATTTAAAATTAATAAAAATAACTTAACAAACTTACAATATTTAATTATTACAAAATTTAATCAAACTATACTAAATACAAACCAACATCGTAAACCACAATACAAAATATATTAAACAATCAAACACTTCCAACTTGATCATTACTATCACTCATCATTTGTACTAATAAATCTTCACTCAGATTGTAATAAATCTTATCAATATTAACTTTTGATACAAAATTTAACAAATGAAATAAATTATAATAAGAGAACATGGTCACATAAATTTAGAAAAGTACAACACTAAGTAAATAATTTACCGGGTGTATTTGCTCGTATCTAACTTTGTGCAAAAATAAGTGACTCAACTTATAATCTGCAATTAGTCATTCTTGATAATATCGGATATTGAATGGAATTATTTTTCCACCAATGAATACAACTACATTGTTGATAAAGTCTTTATTCAAATATAAATTTAACTCACACTTTTATATCTTTATCTTCTTTTTCTTAGTTTACTCAAATTTGATAAAAGGATAGGATAATTTTTTTTCTCCATTTTACTTCCACTACTTGTGTGCATCTTCAATTGCTTTAATATTACTATTTTATTCAGTATTGATATATTTAGCAAATAATATCTTAAATATATTTATAATTTTTCTTATTTCTCGTTCTACAACTTTATTTGACTTTTTTATAAAAATAATATATCAAATTGTCCACCTTACATAGTAAATAAAGAATGGTTACAATTACTAATGTCATATTTACTTTCTATCAATATTTCTCAACTTTATTCATTATTTTATCAATTAATGATCGAAGAGGTTTAATTTTTTTACTCATTTAAAATAAAACAAAACGGTAAATGTCAAAATAAGTTATTTTATTTAATGAATAGCCAAAAAATAAAATCAAATTGTTTCAGTACAGTGCGAAATAGCGTAGTTTTATGGCAAATGAGAAAAAAATTAAACTATTCTATTATTAGATCCATCATTCGTGTTTACTTTTTTTTTAACCTAAACTCACTTGACCTTAATCTTGTATTCATTGTTTGGGTAGTATACGGGGTGCATGTTCAACATACATACCTGCATTCGAGCAAAAACCCGAATATATTCGACCATTCTCGAATTTATTTAGGTTCGGTACAGACACAGATTTCAATCCGAATATTTTTTATATATCTATTATCGAAACAATGTTATTTGTATACATTATTTTATTTGTTGAATTGCTATTATTTTATTTTAAATCAAGATTATTTATATGATAACTCATTAAACTTATTGTACTGTTGATAAATATAATTATGTATAATTACTCGTATGATTATTTTATTTTTCCTCCGATAAAAACTTAATATGATCTATCAAAAAGCTTATAATGATACTTATTATTGGTTATAACTTACTTTTATTATTGATCAATATGAACCTTAAACTTATGAGGTTGTTTTAGGATTGGTATGGATGGTGGTATATACTATCTAAACTATTTCATCATTCTTAAATAATTATCAGTGAGGATTGGTATTGTCTTTTTGTACTATTTCCATTCAACACCATAATTTTTTTAGGGTTGCTCATGTATCTAATTGTTCTCCCAGTGCGGTATTGATTTGCCTAGTTTTGATAACGTTATCGAGAAAATAATTGAGTTTTGTCTTTCTCTATGGCCACTGTTATAAATGACCACAACAGTAAGAAATGTTGATTTGTTTAACTACTAAGACGAAATATTCTTGGAAAAAAAATAGTACGTGTAGAAAGGGAAAGGGGAGGCAGGTGGGATGTCATATATAATATTTAGATTCATAAAATAATCAATTAATAATATTAAAACTACTTAGAAGTCAACGTGTCTAATTTAATAGTGAGTTGTTTAATATATCAAATTGACTGTGGAAAGAAAGTCACTTCTGGGCAATCATCCTGTAGTGAATGCTCGCCGTTCTTCTTCATTGAAGTTGGAGCCGGGGATCTGTACTGCAGTACTGTACCTACCAACACAAGTCAGAAGTACAGGCAGGGCTTCGTCTTTGCCGTCCTGACTCGACACCCATCAGAGCGGACAGAAGCCTTCTCAGTTCGAAATCTGACCTTTCACCTCCATGGCTGTTTCGAGCGCAATGGCAACGATCCCCGGCACTTTCCGTCCTCTCCGGTCGCCGTTTCGGGAGTTCCCTCTCATGGGCTCCGTTGCCTCACTGTCATTATCCCGCCTGACCGCTGCAAAGCCACGGTGCCGGAGTGGGGGAGCATTCCCTTCTATTCACCCAATCAGAGCCCAGAACTCCTCCGGTACGGTAGGAATTTTGTTCCGGTTCCGAACCTCGGTTATTTGGTCGGAGGATTAATGTTTTCTTTTCGTTGTGTTGCTGTGATCGCTAGACTACCTCCCCGATGCGAAGTTCTACAAAATTGAAGCCATATTGAGGTTATCAAAGCTGTTAATATCAGACTTGTGGTCTCAATTTCCATTTTTCAGTTATTGCGTCTGCATTTGTTATTTCTGAACCTTTTTTTGGTGCTTGCTGGACAGGCCTTGGCGAGTATCTCAGGTTTCCTCTGTAAGTTCCATTGAATGTTTCAGAACCTATGGAAATGGGTTATCCAGCATAGATTCAATTTTTTGTGTCTCATTAGGATGGCGTGATCTTGAATTTTTAGCTTCTATAATCCATTTTCAACCGGTTCTACATGGTTTTGGTTTCCCAGTCAAGCTATAAGATAGATATGTTGCATGCTTGATCCCATCCAAAGTCTTGCCTAGCTAGCTAAGAAGGCAAGGTCAGTGCCAAAAATAAAACTAAGAAGGTAAAATGTTGGTGGCACAGCATGAGTTTGAACTCTCAGAGGGCAGGCACCTAGGATGCTAAAATTTGAAGAAATTCTTTTATAAACTGGCATAGTTTTTTTTGGAGCTCTGGATTGAGTGGAAGCTATAATTTGAAGAGGACGAGGGGATTTCTATTCCAACATTGTATGTGGCTTTGTTTCTGAACTGTGATGGCTTATTATTTCTGGTCCACCTTCCTTACTGCTAGTCTTTTTATCTGGGGTTTCAAGGCTCTGCTGAAGATGGGCATTCGTGGGGTGACAGTTTCTGACGTTCGAGGCTTTGGTGCTCAGGGTGGTTCAACAGAAAGACAGGGAGGTAAGTAAATTTTGTGCTGTAAACTAAAAACTTGACTAGATTTAATCTTTCCAGCTTTATTCATCATTTTATTTTGCTGTCATGGACTTGTTTATAGCTTCTATTATAGTCAACTACTTCACTAGTTGGGTCTTTGTTCTCGGCAGCCATTGCTAATAACACATTTTCTTGATGCGCTACGTAGGTTCTGAATTCTCAGAGGACAAGTTTCTAGCTAAAGTTAAAATGGAGATTGTTTTGACCAAAGATCAGGTATCTCCAGGGAAAACCACCAATAGTTATGCACCAAATATTTGTAGTGCTAAAAGAGGCATTTTTGGTGTTATGGCCCTGGAGTAATCATCATGTTTCCTTCAGGTTGATGTAGTAATTGACAGGATCATTGAGGAAGCGAGAACTGGCGAGATTGGCGATGGCAAAATTTTTGGTAGGAGTATCCTCTCGAATTTTTTTTCTACCAATTCTCTCACCTGAGTAAGTTGAATAGTTGAGCGATACTCTAGCTAGCTAAAGACTGCTGGTTCTTCTTTTCTCTTGTGCCTTTTGGCTTTTAGGATAATCAAACTCTTATTGATCATGGCCAAAGTACCATGAGGTTTTAGAGCTTATCAATTTCCATATAAGCTCTTCTCTTGGTGGGGTTGGATTCTAGAGATGTTAGTTGTGCTTATTTTTCTCTGGAACATGAGCAGTAGAACTCATATCTCCCTTGAATGGACATTTCTCTGTGAATCAAGTTTATTGAGATCTTATGCTGTTTGTGCAGTCATGCCCATTGCAGATGTAATCAGAATCCGCACAGGTAAACAACTGCTACTTCAGCTGCTATTCATTAGGAGCAGAGCATCCATACTTATAAATGCTTGTTGGGGGCAAATCAATCATACAGGTGAACGAGGAGAAACTGCTGAAAGGATGAGTGGAGGCCTAGCTGATATGAGTATGGCTAATTGAGGCAAAAGCAGAATGTATCATCACTTGATCCATTCTGATGCTTGTGTTGTTACGCAATGAGAGATCTTCTGGCTGTTTAAGTTCTGATGCTTGACCTTTTCCTTTTAACTGTGTGAACACTAGTGGCTGATGATGTCCATGGGATCTCTGAACCATTCTACGGATGTTTCCAGTGTGCAAGGGTCTGGCTTATGACTGGATGATGGCTTATAATTATGCATATGTAATACTACTAATCATTTTGAATAAATAAATAATAAAATAATAATTTTGATAAAATTATTAAATATAATATAAAGGTAATTATTATTTCAGATAATAACTAAAAATAATATTATAGAAATCTAGTATCTAAATATATATATATATAATATTTACTAAAAAAATAAGATAGTAAGCTATCATATTTTCTCTATAGAAAGGTTATTGTAAGTAGTACTAGAGAAAAGATAAAAGGAAAATACATAATACATGAACGGTAAACACTGTTTAATTTAATACTAATAATTATCTCAAACTCCCTCCAAAATACAAAATTAAAACGTTACAAATTCCAATCTCAACTCCTATAGTGTTTTGATATCTATTTACCTACAAAGAGAATTATAGAATATATTTAATTGTATTAAAATTGTTATTAAGATCATCTAAATTAATAAAATTTAATTCTTTTATATTAGATGGTTCGAGTTATCTGGTTGCGCTGGAAATTTATTGATACAATAGGCTAAAAATGTTAATAAAAAGTTCTAATTATTGAAATATTAAATTAAATTTTTTAATGAAATATTAAAATATTATCAAATTCAAAATATTAATAAATGATGTAATTATTAAAATATAAAAATAATCATTTATTAAAATATTAGAGGAAATTCGATAAATTTTAAGATTTTTAAGTGTATGTTCTAGAAAAAAAATAAAAAGTGTCACCGGCTTAAAAAATATAGAAAAAAGTTCGAAAAAATCACCGACGTTGAATTTTGAAGAAATCTCGATCTTCTTCCTCTCGCTCTCCTTCTTCCTCTCTGATTTAACATCTCTCTGCCATAACTTTCGCATTTCATCTTTGCCCCCCTTGCATCCTCCTCCCGCTGCATCTCTCTCCGATCATATTCGAGATTAGAGGTTCTCTCGAGGCATGGGATCTATTTTCATTGTCTTCCCTGTGAACCATCTAACAGTTTGAGTTTCCACGCTTCTTGGAATCTTGGTTATGCTTCATTTGGCTCCCTGTTTGGACAGCCGATCTGAACATTCCGAGAGAGATCTAGTTCTTCTGTATAACTGCTCGATCACAGAATCTCGCACGTTTTGAAATGGATTTTTCGAGTTGATGCCCGATTAGTGGATTTATCTGTAGTGATCTGTAATTTCTGCTGTTCCGGCTGTCATCTTCAATACGACTCTTTTAATCTCTAATATGTTCGGATGTTTTTTACGTCAAATTGGCCAAACAAGGCCATTCCCGTAGTCATCATAATGGTTTTTGACTTTTAATGTTCTTTATTCATTCACAACTAAGTTCAAAGAACATGTTTTGATGTTTTTGATGCGTATGCTTTGCTGCTCCTAATTTGTTCTTCTAAGTGATATTATCATTCTGAGAATTCCATGGATAGGTGGATATTGTCATTCTGAGAATTCCATTTGATTTGGGTGATTGCATCTTACAGAATTAGGAATAGGTCCCATCAGTCTTGTAGGTACCTTGATTTTTTTATTTTTTATTTTGAAAATTGATGCAGCTTTTTCATTTGAGATTCTCAGATTGGGTAAAATCAGGAATGGGTCTGTATTTCACTTAGAATGGATTTTTATCAATTTTGAGATTTGATGCAACTTAGTATCTGACATCAGAACTTTGTTTTGATTTTGGTAATTTGATGGAGCAGTATCAGAAATGGGGCTGTCTTTCACAAAGCTTTTCAGCCGGCTCTTTGCAAAGAAAGAGATGCGTATTCTTATGGTTGGTCTTGATGCTGCTGGTAAGACTACCATTCTCTACAAGCTCAAGCTGGGAGAGATTGTTACCACCATTCCCACCATTGGTAAGTCTGTCTGCACAATGCCAGCTAAACCAGATTTGCATGTAAAGGACATACTTTGGTTCACTTGAAATACTGCATCTTAGATTGAGCATGAGGTTCACTAGTGCAAATGATTTTTTACCCTTATTCTGTCTATGTCGTATCACAGGATTCAATGTGGAGACTGTTGAGTATAAGAACATCAGCTTCACTGTGTGGGATGTCGGTGGCCAGGACAAGGTACACCCTACATTCTCATATGATTAGATTGATGGACTTCCCAATGAACTTGTTTTTTTTTCATTCGTGAATGAGTTGATAAATAAGCTTTTTTAACTATTCTTTCTTCCCTTCATCCATTTGATATACCCTCAAGACGAGGATCTGATGCGGAGTTTTGTGGAATCCTCATGATTAATGTCTGTTGCACTTTTATTACTGGGGCTATATAAACCATCTTCCTTCTAGCAGAATCCACCGTCTTTTCACACTAATATGTAATATCAAAACTGAAATTGACATGATAATCCCCTTTATGCCCTGACACCCCCTTATGCGCCATTTCTTTTTTTATGGTTCTCATTATCTTTTTCTTTGGAGAAATTTGGTTCTCACTGCTACCTGCAATAATTGTTGAATGGTGTATAAGTCAAGATTAAAACTAATCCTCAAATCAAAGGGGCTCATATTCTGTCTGCTTTGATGGCTGATCTACTATAGATCCGTCCCTTGTGGAGGCATTACTTCCAAAATACACAAGGGCTGATCTTTGTGGTTGATAGCAACGATCGGGACCGTGTTGTTGAAGCCAGGGATGAGCTACACAGAATGTTGAATGAGGTAACACAGAAATTGCCCCAACTTTGTTCTTTCCTCCCAACCAATTTAGAACACTTATTTAACCAGGAAACTATTGATTGTAAATTTCTAAGTTATAACATGCTATTGTTCTTTTGACAGGATGAGTTGCGTGATGCTGTGCTGCTGGTGTTTGCCAACAAGCAAGATCTTCCCAATGCAATGAATGCTGCAGAAATAACGGACAAGCTCGGCCTCCACTCCCTCAGGCAGCGCCACTGGTAAGCCTCTCTCTCTCTCTTTTAACCAAGACATTTTTTCTCCTCCTCTTTCCAACGGATTTGAAACAGTATCACTTGTTATTTATAAACTTCGTTAATCAGACCCCCTGACTCTTTCTGCAGGTATATCCAGAGCACATGTGCCACTTCTGGTGAAGGGTTGTATGAGGGGCTAGACTGGCTCTCGAACAACATTGCAAGTAAGGTCAGCTCCTGAAAAACTAACCATTTTGATAGTATACCCATTTTTCAGGATTCTTTTATTCATTCATCTGACAGATTTGCTCCTTTCTGTCAATGGCAGGCATAGAAGATCCCCTTGGGTCATATTTCCAGCTGGGTTTTGACCCGAAGCTGAAATTTCATCCACATTGCTATGTTTAAACTCGGCCTGTTTAGGTTTTACTTGTTTGCGTTGGCGTTTTGCTGCTGTAAAATTTTTCAGTTTTTTTAAAGAACCCATTGATGTCTACAACACTTCCTTTGAATTCAAAAGTACTTTCTAATCAGTAAGCTTGCTAAGTATCATCATTCCATGTTAAGTTACAACTTAAGCCGTAAAATCGATTCAGTGCATGGCAATGATGATAAGCAATGATCTAATATTAAGCCTAAACCCAGATTGAACCATGGAATGAATCTTTTGAATGACTAAATTGATTATAAGCTGATTCAATGATAAGAAGCATCAATTCAAGTCAATGTTAGTTGTCAAAATAAAATTTATGAGTTGAAATTGTAATTAAATATAGGAAATGTGTATATGATTTCACAAGTTAAAATTTAGAAATTTATTCTTAAATTGATTATGTATAGGGTATATTATATTACTTAATTTATGTGTAAAATTATCTTAAAAATAATATTAATTTTTTTAGTACTATTTATCTTGTTCTTCCTGTGTCCTTTCTGCCACCTTTCAGGCGACCGGGACCTTGAACGCCATGTCCTTTTTGCGCGATGGAACGAAGAGAAGGGTAAAAAATGAAAAAAAAAACACCAGATAAGCTTATTGGTTTTTTCTTCCTCTCTGAAGTATCCACCCTCCTCCCCATCCTTCACTGCGATCCCTCCCCTTACTCCTCATATCAGATGACTTCCTCGAGGTCGGCTAGTTCGGATTGATTCACGGGCGGCGGCCAAAGAACCAGGCCGTAGGTAGGCCGTAGGTCGTGCGGCGATACTCTCAAAACTCGACCTCTCGCATAGCCCGAGTCCTTCGACGAAGGTTTGATTCCTCCTCCTCCCGTTCCTTCCATTCCTCGGACGGTCCACTACTCAGCTCCGACCGTTCTCTTTGTGGCGAAGGGGCTGGGTTCCGAGGGAGAAAAACCGAAGAGTATGATAAAAATGAGTTTTTTTTTATAGATAAGGTGAGTAAGCTTACAAAAAATTTTAATATTAATTTTTTGGTTAAATTTAAGTTTAAATAAATTGTTTTTATAAATTTCGATAAATTTTATAAATCAAACAATTTTTAATATCTTATTTTTTAAAATAACTTTTCCTAATCTTCTATAATATGGAAATAACTTTCAAACTAAAATATACATTTTGGGCAAAAAAATATATACATGAAAGTCCAATGGTAGGGTATTCTATAGAGAGTAGATATTTATCCACTTAAATTAATAATATTTCTCTTTTATTATCAATTTTTTAAATCAAATCAATCTTTGTGCAAAAAAAAATCAAATCAAGCCGTGTAAAGCTATCCACCAAAGCAAAATAAAAGGCCACATTAGAGAGGCAAAAATTAATAAGTTAATTACAATGTGCCTTGTAAAGTGAGGAGCAGTAGAAATTTGGACCGGCAGTCTCCCTGCTATAATTCTTTTTTTCTTAAACATATTATGAAATTATTTTTTAAACATTTCTGTCATTTGATTTAAATTAAATTATTTTAATTTAATTTATAGACTTTTATGAACCATTTATTTAAAAAATTATGTTGTTGGCCCAATTTTATTTATTAATACGATAAAATAATATTTTATAAAAAATGTTATATCACCATATTAAATTTTAATTTTTTTTGTACAAAATTATTATAAATATAAATTATTACAGTTCTTTATGCTGGGTTTTATTGCCACCGAAATTAGTAAAATTGTGAACCTGATCGTTTTAGGCCTTTTCAAAGTTACAATACTATCTATGAATGTGCTGCCTGAAGACTTGGTGACCACAAAGAAATGTATGGCATGGGAATCAATATATTAAATAAATAACAGCTTACTTAATTCCAATCAATTCGTCTAGAAGGGCCCATTGGTATGAGGCCAATAGGCACTATTACGCATATAAATTTACGCTGGACTATATATTACAGATTAATTGATTTTTCCAGAGTCTTCTTGTCCGCAGAGGGAGACTGCCACCAATTCACCCTACGCAGCCGAGGGGGCCGCCACGTACTTCACCTTTCTGGCCTCCGCCAACGCCGCCGCCATGAACTGCTGCATATCGATGGCCTGCACCTCCGACTCATTACTTATCGTCGGCACCTTCCTGTAGTCCAGCGTCTGGTCGTCGTAAATATCCCACCACCTCTTCACCAGCATCTTTATGTCCTCCCTCTGCATATTATCCTCCTCCCCCGTGTACCTCCACGGCTTCGAGCCCGCAGCGCAGTAGTGGACAACCTTAACGTCCTCGAGCTCCACGTTCTCCGGGTGTCGCCAAAGCATGGCAAGTACGAGGTTGTAGACTAGAGGGATGGGCTCGTAGACCTCCCTGAAGTACATATTGAGGAAGTCCTGCTCGGCAAAGGGTGTCGGCCTCGTGACCTGGAGGGTCCTGAGGAGGTCGTTGTAGGTCTCCAGGCCTGGCTCGAACACAAACATTCCGGCGTTGAAGTAAGGGGCCGGCCTTGAGCCGAGTTCGGCCTCAGGCCACCGGACCCTTCCCGGGCACTGCTGGCAGTAGCCGATCATGTACTGAGGGGTGTGGGACCACGTCTTCTCGCAAAAGCAGTCCATCACAGCGTAGAAGCGGCCCTCGGGGAGGTCGAAAAGGTGATCGATGTTGTCGAAGACTTGGATGTCCCCGTCCAGATAAATCATCTTGCTGTACTCTACAAACTGTATGAAAAAGGACGAATATAATGAGTAGATGAAAGACCCGCCGATTAGCTATGTGATCTACCATGTTTATTTAACTATATATATATATATATATATATATGGAAGCCTTACCTCCCAAATTCGGAGCTTAGAATAGTTGATGACATAGTAGGCCATGGCAAAGTGAGTCTGGTTCTCGGGCGGGTGGACCGGCTCGATCTCCCGGACCAAGCAGCCCTGTCCCTCAAGCTCCCTTCGGTGCTCCTCCGGGACGTCCGGTAGCACCGTCACCACCAGAGGGTACGCCGCCCCCACCTTCCTCAGCCCCTTGGCCAGGCCCACCACCCCCTTCACGTAGTCCCCGTTCCCTGCAAGGAACGTCACATACGCCCGCCCCTCCGCAGGCAGCACTGTCGGCTTCACGGCGGTGGGAACGGCTGCAACTGCAAGCTCGGGGGCCATCGTCTTTCAGCTGTTGTCGCCCTCTCTAAAGGACGCTAGAGAAGAAAGTATTCGCTTCAGAAGTCCCTCTCCTCCGTGAAATGTTGATGGAGCACACCTTGAACACGGCCAGGCGGATGAGTAGCGGTGGTTATATAAGCAGGAGAAAGGTGCACACTTGGCCGACAGTAATTATACGAATTAAGGATTTTAGTTTTTCCTCCCATGTTTTTGGCGTTTGTATCCTAATCCGAACCGTACACGTGGCGACGGGGAGAATGGACGGACGGATTGAGGGTTGAGCAGAAGGTTCTGGAGTCTGTTTTCATCACGCAAATAGTTAGCATGGAACACACTAGAAGGTAGGTGAACATGCTATAAATTATCATTGAAAAAAGATAAGATTAATTTGCATAAAAAACATTTTTATTATAATTTAAACTTGCTTATTAATTATTTATCCTGGAGATCCCGAATAGGCTGTCACTCGGTGCACGTATAATTTACACGTGGCATCATTGAACTAGCTTATTTTTTTATATAAATGATATTCAAATATCACGTTTTTTTTCCTATTTTACATTTTGGGTATGCTTCTAGGACATCAACCTCCATGAGGAGGATTCTAGAAATGCTTGTCATTGGAGTCAACAACTCCCTAAGGCGTGCTATCGGGTCCACCTCTCGGGTCACTCACCATCTTTCTTCCTTTTTTTCTCATTTATTTGCTTTTCAATAGAGAATTGTAGATTATGCGAGCAATTTAAATTTAAATGCATTGGACCACACGCTTTTTGTGACCAAATAGTTCAAAGACACGATCATAAAGAATAATATTTAGTACACTCATGAATCATAATATTTCATAAAAGCATTTAGGTAGGGATTTCTACCAATATGTAAATGAATCAAATCAAGGCAGGATTTCCTTTTTATTTGCCTAAAGTTTTGATTGTACGAGAGAATTAGAGATAACCATTTCTTTCTGGTTATTTCCTATGGTCAACCCAATTTAACTTATCATCAATTTTTCATGTGCAAACTCGGAGACATTCACTCACCCTGGTATTCAACAACAACGCATTACAGCTTCTAACTCTTGCCCATCTAGTTTTTCCTTTTATCTTATATTTAACAACCTTAAAAAATATTATCTTTAACCACACTTACAAATATCTTTAAAGTTAAAATTTCTCTTTTATTTAATTTATTCAACTTTTCACTAATTTCATATTTACTTAACTCTCACATTTAATATCAAATTTATATCAAGTAATTTTTTATTTCGTTTCAACTAATCCAATCTAATTAAACCGGTAAACCATCTAACTGGGTTAACAAACAGTTTACCATGTTATCGTACTATAAATAGTGAAGCGTGTCTAATTAATCGTTTGATCAGCATATTAAACTGCTAAACAATCAAAATATGACACGTTTACATAGCTAAAAGTTAAATGAATAAAAAAAATACACATCATCTAAAATTGACCAATAGCTATGTGATATATATGCTCAATTAACAATTAGTTGAGAAAAATTCATATCAATAGAGTTAACTAATTAGAGGATAACACATAGCAAATGTGTTAGGTGAGCAACCAACTAGTATATAAGAGATAGTTTAACCAATAAGTAGTTTACAAGTTGTAATAAAATAATGTATTAGGTGGGAAAACTAGCAAATTTAAATCAACTAATTAGAATATGTCATATAGCATGTTCAGATGAATATATTTGGTCAACTGTTATACAAGATAGAGCAAGTGATGGGAGATTGCCACGTTAAACTCGGATGTCGAGTAGGATATCTAACAATAGAGTAGGAGATACGGGGACACCATAACTTCAACAACCATTAAAACTTTCTAAAAATACCTTAAATTAAACTGTTAATGACTGACCAATTAATAAATGGATAGAAATATAAGTATTCGATCTTCCCATATAAAAATTTACTTTCCATTTATAATATTCACAACTCGAAAGCTCAAAAATTACGAACTCCATTTTTTTATCACTTGCGAACTAGAGTTTCGACTTTAGCACTTTTTTTTTACCTTCAAAAGTGAATTCAGATTCTCTAAATTATTGTACAAATTCTCTACACAAATACACCCTCCATTTGATTTTGTAAAAAATGAAGATAGTAATTAACGCAATTAAATAAACAATAATAAGTACACGTTCGTATTAAGGAGAATATAATTAATTTAAAGTATCAAATTATATAAAAACTATAGAACAAATATTTTCTCAAATTATCCAAATATGATCATTATAGAATATTTGTAAATAATAATGGTTAATAGTTATGACCTTGAATCTAATTGTAAGTTGGGGATTGGATGAGCTAGTTTGAGGAAGGTGCTGCCTATTCGAAAAATATTATGGTAACATAATAGTATGTATTATCAATATCTCACATAACCTTAAATTTCTGTAATATAATTCATATTGATTTGCGAGGTACTTGAATTGAACGGGTGGGGACAGCGTCCCATTCAGGACATCACAAACATGGCGAAGGGTGCCATCGGGGTTATCAAGATTAATTATGATGACTTCATGGGTCAGTCTAGGGCTAGGCTATGTGGTCCGGTTTCGGTAAGAATAGCTCCTGAAATGCGGGACAATCACCTCCATTGCGACTCCAGTGGAAGTAGAGGACACGACCTTATTGTTAGGGGTTGAGACTATCGTGTACATGGGATAGTGACTTTGGAGATTATTTTTGGCGGACATCATCCTTCATTCTGACTTGGAGATCGCATTCTCGGTGTTGAGGATAATCATTATAACATCATAAATTTTGAAACCAGATTTTAACCTAATTAAATTAAAAAATCGACGACAAAGTGGAACAAAAATTTAAAATGGTGCTAAAAACTAGAACAAATTTAGAATTTATTAACACTGAAACTTTATAGATGATAGGTAAAATTACCCTCGTAAACCTTAATTTGATTGAAAATTAAGAGTTGAAAAAAATTAAACTGAAAGTGGATGTATCAAACTTGAGACAAGAAGTTTAAATTTTTAGAATACGTTTATTATATGCATTAGAAAATAACAAGTATTAAGTTTAATTAATATATAATTAAAATAAAAATTATTAGAAAAATAAATTAGTACAATAACCAGCTAAATCAGAGGTGCATCGACTAAAATATAGCTGAAATCGGTAGAACCAAATTGAAGAAATAAAATCACTCGATTTTTGGAAAGAGTAAGATAAATTACAAAAATAAATTGGGTCAATAACGGGAAAAATTCGGGGTGAACCAGCAAAAAATAGTCAAAATTGGTTGAAACAATCGATTTATTCACCAGAAACTGATTTGCTATAGTGCAAAATAAACAATGTGTTATGGTAATCACACGCACAGGGCGCATCCATATGTCTACATGGTCATCTTATTCACCCGACTTAAACTCGACTAACCGACCTAGAACCCGAAAATAACTCAATTTCACGGTGATTTCTCGCATACTACCCCTTAGGAAAATTAAATGAAAAGTGAAGTTTATGTAGTCTTATTTGACCACCTATGGACATTGTGTGTTAGATTGTTGTTCACCCGACCTATACATATAAAGCAAACTAACTCTCTAAATTTTTTAGTGATCTTGCTATTAAAGCTTACAACTTCCATTTCTTAATACCAAACTCACTCATTTTAGTGGTGTTGGATCTGTATTGAAGTTAGTTTTCAAACCCTACCATTCCTCGATACCAACAAGCTTCCTACCGATGTCGATGGGATAAAATAGTAATGCTACTACCATGGTCGGAAATAGAGCAATACCTTTCCACCTCGTCCCGACCTCCCTGACGATCAAGCATGGCTAAAAATAATTATGGAAGTTTCTCCCAGCCCTCTCTATCGAACATCATTGATTATTCGAGCTATAGGTAAGCTTTATTGTCGTGAAAATTCTTGAAAACTCTAGTGATTACTTTGTGTTAAACATAAATTGTAAATCGTATTTTTCAAGCAACTCAAACTACCATTTAGGGTGGCTCAAGTGGCCACGGACGCGCAAGTGAGTCAGCTTTCAAATCTCACCCACGCTAATGACCGACTCGCTCTCTTTAGTGAGTTTCGACTTATTTTCAATTTTTGATAGTTTTTCAACGAAGACCCAATCACGACCAAAATGGCATTGTTCTGACCAAGGCTAGCCGGAAAGTGATCATGGGTACATAGGGAATAAGATGAGTGATCAAGAAATTATTTTTGGAAAGTTTATCGAGGTGTTTTAAAAGAGAGTAAAGATGGGGGGACTAAAATATAAATTTTAAAAAGTTTGGGGTTAAATTATGATTTTAAAAAAATGGAGACCTCAGTGTGACTTAGTAGGAGTCTAGGGGACCTAAAATAAATATGGAGAAAACTTAGAGACCTGAAATGTTAGATTAAAAAAATATAGGGATCTAAGTGAAACTTTTGGAAAATTTTAAGAGTCAAATGGTAATTTTTAAAATTTTTGGGTAAAAGAGAAAATCCTAAAAGTTTGAGAACCCAAAATAACTTGGAGAAAGTTAGAGTAATTGAAATAAGTATGTATAGAAGTTAATGGTTTCGAAAATGGGTCAGTGAAAATAATAGGTATCATATTATAATTTTTTAAAGTTTAAGAACTAAAGTACAAATGTGGAAAGTTAAGGGGTTTAGTGAAAGGTGGGCTTAGAGATTTAGAAGATGTGAAAATGGGTTGTATGAAAGGGTTGTCAATGCGCAAATCGAGCAAACTCGGCCTAATAGAAAAAATCGTAATTTTGAAAAGTTGCGGAATGATACTATAGCATACCATTTTAAACAAAATCTGACCTACACCATATTTTTGATTTTTTTGTAGTATAATTGTTGCAAATGATATAAGTGGATTCCTCGATTTGAGAAACTTAGAAAAATAGTGGGACGAACAAGTCACGGACACAACGGTGAGTGGGTTTATAGAGGGTTGTGGTTCTTAACTAATTTTACTTAATTTGCTTCGAGTATAGTGCATGATAACCTCTTATATTATTGTGTGTGAAAACTCAATCGGTGTTGTTATGTGTAATAAATTATGATATAAGAAATGAGAATTGGATTACCGAGATAAATGGTAAGTTAAAAGATTAAAAAAGAATTATTATTATTATTAAAAATACATGAGTGTGAAAGAAATATTTATAAAAAAGATATATTAAAATATTTTAAATAAAGGATGGGTAGTAAGTTATGTTGTGTCATGACTTGGTAAACTTATTAATTAAGTAGGGAGCTTACCTCTCCAAAACTATTTGAGGTGTTCAAAAGAGCATAAAAAGTCACATGCCTAGCCACATCCATCTTAGACACTCAAACTAAGGTATGAAACTTGAGATATATGCACGAAAATTTATATTTTTACTTATCAGTTTCTAAATAACCGAAAAAAATTTGTATTTATTTTGGGCACATTACTTGATTTAAGAAAATTTTTAATTTATGTTAAAATTTATGTATTTTTATTTTAAACATGGATCATATTTATAAATTCAGTTCTCTCGAAATAAGGAAAAGAAA
The DNA here is from genome assembly GCA_030064435.1 of Trapa incisa. Classification (NCBI taxonomy): domain Eukaryota; kingdom Viridiplantae; phylum Streptophyta; class Magnoliopsida; order Myrtales; family Lythraceae; genus Trapa; species Trapa incisa. The sequence continues at coordinate 10,943,743 of CM057767.1, read as the reverse complement.
CCGAAAATTTCGAGAGAAAATAGGAAATATAAGGGAACCGAAATTGGTAAAAAAGTGTTAAATCAAAAATTTAGAAAATTTTCACTAAATACCTAAAAATCATGAAAAAAAATATAAATTAAATTAGATGTAAAATTTAAACCGATTTTGGGTGAAACGGACCTAAACTTAAATTGAACCATGAAAAAATGGTTCAAAATTTTATTTTATTAGTTGTTCTAAAAATATTAAATTAGAAAATTAAATTCACCATTATATAAAAATAAAATAAAATTTATTTATAAATTTTAATTTTAGGAAAATCAATTGAATTATATATAAATCGACCGATTTTCAATTTTTGTTCACCAAAACTAGTTTTACCAAACTGGTTAATAGTAAAGTAGGTAAATATACCATACGTTAAATCAGTACGTATTCCGCTGTAATAACACGTGACGAATTAAGTATATTTAATTGCTTATTTAATTATTTGACGAATAGCATATAATTAACTGCTTATTTAACGATTAGAACCGCTAACCAATTATAACGTTATACATATAGTGATTAATAGTAAAATAATAAAATATACATTAGCTTCAAAATATGTACTTAGTAAAAAAAGTAAAAGTTGGGCTACTTGAGTATATGAACACTCCTAAATGTCCTCCAAGTATGGAGGGAGGACAGAGTTCTCAATTAATTTCTCAAAATAATAATTATAAATTAAATAAAATTAATAAATATTATTGATATATAAAATTAGAATGGTATTATCTTTTATAATTTATATTTTTTAAGTAAATATAAATTTAATTTATTATCCGTAAATAATAATTTAAATTTAATATATTTTCACTTGTTTTTAATAATTTCGTACGTGGTTAGTTAAATTCGTTACTTTTTATGAAAATGAATACCAATGATTATTCAAGTATTTTTTAAATTTGTATATTAGAAGTATATTAATGCAAGTTTTGAAAATAATAATAATTTCAATAAAAATATTTTATCAATTAAAAGTAAATAATTTTAAGTAAAAATATAGATAACCTAAACTCTCTCAATAATTTATAATATGTAAATAAATCACAGGTGTCTTAGAAATTATGAGTTTAATCACTTAAATGAACATTTGGAATTTGATGAATGACTCGTGTTTTATAATACAATGTCTATTCTCCTGGAGTTTGGGCCGTTTGGTATACAGATACATGGGCTTATACCACAGCTATAGGGCCCATGAAGATAAACTTGACCTGACCTATGCCTAATGCTCTATTTGTTGATGGATCCACCCTAATTATTATTGTTGTAACATCCGACTAATGGATGAGATGAGAAAGTGTATTATAAAGCTCGGATACGTCATTTCAAATGAATGGACACTACAAGTTGACTTTATAAATGGAAGAAGAAAAAGTGAATCATATGGGCGTTTGTCTACACTGTTGTTGCAGCATTTTTATTCCACATTCCGGTATTGGTGCGATGGCTTTAGACTATTGAATGTGAGGGACATCCGTGCTCCCTTGCAAGTTGTGCAACTTGGTGAGTGATGAAGCTTCTGCTTCCCTATCCATCCCTACTCTTTGTGGAACTCTAACTGATATATCATTCACACTGCACACTAAGTTCGACATAATACATTCATTACTTCCAGGATGACTTTGGCCTTTTAATTCCAATAATATATGATAGCAATATATAAACCTTACATTACATGAATATATAATTTTATAAGTTTTGAGCACTTTCACAATTTACAACTTTTAAATTAATATAAATCCATAATAACTATATAACTTATGAATTAGATCTAACTAGTGGTGTGAATATGATCTAGTACAGAGAGAGTGAAAACTTAATTAGATATTAGGATGTTTATCAAAGTGAGGTGTACCATAGGTCATGTTCCATGCATGCACATCACTTTTTGTATCTCCATGGATATGCCATACCACCTGACACCTAACCAACAGATTATTTTAAATTTACCGGTAGACGGACCCCTTGGATATGGTGCAGTTGGTACCATGGATTTTTGTCCAAGGGATTCAAAAGTCAAAATAAGACTCATGCTCTCATCTAATCAAACAATTTCTTCATGAATGATTGGCGCTGAAAGTTAGGTTTAGTGAACAGACAGACGGACGGACGGACGGATAGTGTGAATGAATGAATATTGTATTTTGGATATGATCAATAATTTCTTTCCATATATCTCATGAGTACTTAGTCAGATTTTGTTAGATCGGTTGCATGAGTTGTCCTGAGAAATTAAGTCCACAATGGTACAACCAAAGAAGTTGACTCCTCCACTGTCCTCAGAAGTTGACTATTCTTAACATCTCATTCCAAATAATGTGTTTTTTGGTGATTTAAGGGTAATGCAAATTTATAATCTACAATTATATATATATATATGCCACTCAATACATGTACTGATTTTTATAAATTACATTGATGATTAGCTAATCAAATCAAATCAAATCAAAATGGAATTGTGTAATATGATATTTTGGAATGTTGGGAATTAAAATTTGAAACATTCAATTAAAGGTAAAGAGTGTTCACTTCAATGGTGACTTATAATGCAATCTTGCCCCACAAAAGTGCTTCTAGTATTCATCCTCTTTGTTTAAAATTTTGTTTTGATGGATATTCAAAAATGTAAATGAGTGACAAACTTTTCCCATCAATAGGAGACCAAAATGCTCTTTTTTTGGACTGATGTTGACTCTACTACTCGAGTTTCCACACGGAAACCGTCTAGGTCAGCCCTATTAAGACAACCATGTTGGACTAATGCCCCCTCACCCTCCCATGTTACTCCTAGATTCCTCGACTACATCCAAAGGATTATGTACTATTAATCTCACAAGTGCTAATCAATATTTTTCATTATCTTCGGTGCTTAAACATTCCATTTGGTCTTATAAACATATTCAACCACAAGATGTCCTTTCAAACCCTAATTTCATTCCCATTGTAAAACTCATTACTACTGTATTTGTTGGATCCATCTCATTACTAGTATTTATAAATTATATTTAATTTTTATTTAAATAAAATAAAAGAATAAAACTTCCTCTATATTCTCAACTAATTCAATTTTGTTTAACGACACTGCTTTAGCAATAGGCTCCACTTTAATTACTCAACATGTCGAATCAAGAGGAAAAACCGATGGTGGGCCAAAGAGTCCAAACCAGCATATAATAAATACTATTCAATTCCATAAATTATTTCAGATCCAAAGTTATTATTGATCATATACCTTCAATTTGTTTTTATTTTGAGTTATATACTTTCAAAATTAGTCTTTATCTCATATACTAAAAAATAATATTTTCAATCATATATATATTTTATTTGGTTTTAAAAAGTATATAAATATTTAAAATTAGTTTTTTCAATCTTATATTTTATTATAAATGTGATATTTAAAATTAATCAAATATAATTACACTCTAATTCCTATGTACATGTGCAAAGTTAAAAATAATATTAGAATTTTAAGTATAAATTTTAGTAGTTTAGCTGATTTTTTAGTTTCTTTCGTGCAGATACAATAGGTCAAAAAAATAATATTAAAAAATATAAAAATATATCCCACATGTATCCTTTTTAGTAGGGGATAAGTTCCACCCTTCAATCTTGACCAGGTGACCTACCAAGATGGGCTAGCCAGTAGTAGCCTAAGTAGGCACGTGAAATTATATTTGGATTGTGGTCTTCCACCTGAAAACCACCATGGCTATGGATATCGAAGAGATTCGGCAAGAAAGAAACTGAAGTGGGTGTTGAAAAGTCAAAGGGTCAAACTCACGAAACCGAAACCAAAACCAAGGCTGATTCATTTCTCCACCGACATAACCACAGAAAGAGATACATCGAGAGCTTCTAATCTAATACTGTTGTCAATCCTTCTTGCGCGTTGACACTTTTTACATTTTCTCAAAGTTGAAGGATTTCTTGCTGGTCAATTCCACCATGATATCCACCTATATATACCCTCACCATCTTATCTCCTGCTTAAGCTCCAAAGGCAAAGCAAGCGCGTTTCCTCTTCCTCTCTTTTGCCAGCATACATATTTCCCAAGAGCACTGAAAGCTTGTTGAGCCCATACTTGGCTACCTGGAAGATTTTTTTCTGAACAGCGACATGGAAGCTCGTGCAGCAAGTCAATTCAGTCCTTTCTCCATGAGTGGCAATTTTTGCAGCGAGGAAGATCAGCTACTGGAGGTGAAGAAAGGCCCGTGGACGGAGGAAGAGGATGCCTTGCTCCTCAACTGTGTGAACGTCTACGGCGAAGGCCGCTGGAACTCCATCGCTAGCTTTTCAGGTGATTGATAATTAGCTTGAATATTAAAACCCATACCCTAAAGTACAGTTTCACGTTGGCTTGGCTGTGGGGCGTATATTGGCATTGCATATAAATTAAGGTATCTTAATCATATATGGTGTCGATGATCATTGAATGCAGGGCTGAAGCGAACCGGAAAAAGTTGCAGACTGAGGTGGCTGAACTACTTACGTCCGGACGTTCGCCGAGGTAACATCACCCTCCAGGAGCAGCTTCTGATCCTCGAGCTCCACTCTCGTTGGGGAAACAGGTAATTGATCAGCAATCTTCACACCCTTCATTCATTCAATATGATTTATTTTATGAATGTATAAATATTTATGGGTGCATAAGGTAAATTCAAATTTTCTTGTAAACTCATAAGCAGTGTGGAATTGGAATTACATTATCAAATACTGAAGGATCAAATGCGCTTATGATGATCGTGGGTTGGTAACGTTACAGATGGTCGAAGATAGCTCAGTACCTGCCCGGGAGGACAGATAACGAGATAAAGAACTACTGGAGGACTAGGGTTCAGAAGCAGGCGAAGCAGATGAAGTGTGACGTGAACAGCAAGCAGTTTAGGGATGCAATGCGCTTCGTATGGATGCCAAGGCTGAGGGAGCGGATCGAAAGCTCATCGGCTAATAACGCCTCATCAGCCATGGTCGATCCCATCAACAACTTTGCCTGCACCACCGACCACCATGCAGCAGCAGGCCATCCGACATCTAATCAGACCGCTTATCAGGTGGTCGGCAAGAGTGGATCAAGTTCCTTCGACCGGAGTCTATGTTCGGAGATGGCTATAGCAGCATCATCATCTGATCTATCCTACTCAGGTAGCACTCAAGGGGCTTCTCTGGCACCAACCGCTTGGGATCCAGCCGGAAGTTGCTGCACGGAGAGTAGTATCAATGGTGGGGGTTCATGCTCGTGGCATGAGGGTTTGATCGATGAGGGTGACCTGATGATGGAGAATCTGTGGTATGATGAGAACATATGGTTCTTGCAACAGCAGCTCTTCGACGATTGAAAGAGAAGCTGTACACAGAGGAGAGGATCCATCCCAGTTTAAGGGCAGGGGGCATGGGAAATTAGTAATTCTTTTGTTAGAGGATTAATATGGTTGTATCAAGTTTTTTAATAATAATAATAACATATTATACATAAATTCATTAAGGTATAATTAATTTATACTTAAAATGAAAATACCGATTTATGGGGCCACTAGGGGAGGTTTTTCCAGTATGAAGCACTAACGGTCCGCAATACTTGAAAATGCCAATCCGTATTTGTGTGTGTAAAGTCATTTCTATTAAGAATCCATTGCCCACTAACTAATAATATCAACCATCTGAAGATATTATTGAGATGATTTAATGTATATTTTTTAAGATCCAAAGGTAAGCTTTCATATATTCAAGTATTATGAAGATAGGAAATTTATATTGAAATATTTTATGATTTAAAATTAAATAAAATAATTATAGTGATTTAAATGTAAATTAATTTAAATCTAAACTATTTTGGATGGATGTGACAAGCTTTAGAAAAAAAACTATCATAGCCACGTGTTTTTAATCCATTCACATAGCAAAACCAAATCCTTGCAAAAATGGCAAATCTTTGGACCCATCTACATCCATAAATAGCAAGCATCTCCAAATTTGGTCATGATATAAACATGGTGTTCATAAGGCTTTCACACTACCATATACATTTTATAAACATTACTTTCAAAGAACAATAATTTTATAACATATTTTCGATTTAAATACATGAGACTTATGGCGATATTAACATTGGAAAATATGATATTAATTTAAAATATTTTTATGAGAAAATATTATGTATAGCTTAAAAATCTATATTGATTAATGGATATAATTAATAATAGTATTCTCAATAATTTCTTATACACTTATTAAGGAAAAAATAACAAAAATTTTCAGTTAGAAAGCACAAGATTATCTCAATGATGCCATATATAACAATACTTACATCATTCCCAACATTATATGGTCTAACATATAAATCATAAACTTACATGTGGAAAGAAATAATATTATTAAATATTTGCTATAACTGAGATTATTTAAAATTTTGTAATAATACAAGTATTATTTATTTTTTAAAAATTTTATATAATTATATTTATTATTAAATATATTGGGACGCTGTCGCTTGGCCAGTCCCTTCACGCGACATGCCATGCGATGATGACGAGTGTTTCCATTTCTGGGCTGAGCTGCACGATAACCTCGAAGCAAGGTACCTCTCTGATGGGCTAATAGGCGTCCGAGCCCTAGTCCTAGCCCTAGGCCCATTTCTACTTTCCTCAAGTGAGACAGAGAAACCAAGGGTTTATGTCATTGCCCAAATCTTATATATACATTACCCAAATCTGTGGTGAATATTGTATAACAACGTTACCCTTTAATTTTACTAACCAAAAAAGCATTACCTTCAATAAAAATTAAGAAATTACAAATTCAATTTTTTCATTAAATATAACGCAGCTATTGGGTATAGGAATAGGGGAAGGGAAATGGATGGTCCCATCTCTTGTGACACTTGAACATTCAAATCTCTGAAGCATAGAACTTAAAAGTGATACCGCGGCACCCAATTCTCGGTGATTTACACTTTGCAAAGAAATAACAATTGTACATTATTATGTGAAATTACAAATATTATATGAAATTATATTTTTTTTTGGAATTAAAAAAAAAGTTAACACGGACCATTTTCATTTTTGTTTAATTTTTATTTATATTTTTTACTATATGAAGTAAGTATATGCATCAATGCTCACTAATATTATTAATAAAATAAGCCAATATGTATCAAAATAATATTTATTTGTAAATATTATGGATTGTGCACTTATCATTTAAACTTTATACACAAAAGTATTATATTATAAATTTAAAATGCTTCATATGGCTCCAATATCCTCTAAATAAATGAAGGAAGAATCATTGGGCTGCACTGCACTGCAGGAGGCATACGTGCATGGCCCTACATGATAGTTGTTTCTGACCTCAAAAGGAAGAAATTGAGCTCATACTTTCTTCTAACGTTTTTATTTTAGTAGTATTCATCCTTCTAAGACTCCAAATCTTAGAATTTTTTATTGAGTCTTGTAGAAAATTTAACCTCATAGAATTTCACAAAACTAAGTCGAGCAGAATCTATCAAAGAGACCGGAAAAAAACATTAAGAAATATCAGAAAACAAAACCTTAAAAAAGGGGAAAAAACAAGTAGAAAAGAGATGCAGTAAAATCATTGGAAGTTGAATATAAACAAATATGATTTGGAGGACAGCTATATGAGCACTCAGCATGCATTTGCATGGGGTCCCTCTCCAGTCTCCCCACTACCACTTACACAAATCCAATAGACCAGTTTCCATTTCTCCACTGATAGTGTAGTACCACGTTAGCATGACATCACTCCTTGTTTCAATCCAACATTATCTAAATTATTGCAAAACTTGGTTTGGATTCGTGAGAAAATAATATGTAAATTGATGGGTAATCATATGCAATTTATTGTAAGTATATTATATTTTTCTTAAGAACATGAATGCTACAATTTTCTTCCATAATTAGACTGGGTCGGATTCAATGTGTATATTGCATGCTGCTGGTTTACATGTACCATTACGTGGAGTGGGAATGGAGCCAAGATGTGGAGCATAAATAAATGAAGCATATCCTTGATGTGAAAGAATCAATATTGGACATTGCCTGCCATAGGTTAGGTAGTGGTAGTGCCATGCATTATGACACGTGTACAATTTTATAGTTCTATGTCAGAATACAATTACAACTCCTCTCACGTGACCCCCAAATATGTATATATATATATATATATATATATGATGAGATGTGTTGTTAAACATTACACACGTCTAACCTTAATAAAAAATATTGTGTCTTTCTTAATAGCAATGCACGGAAGCTTACTCCCTATAGTACAATGTCCTCTCTCCTTATGACCACAAGAATAAGAATGCATTTAGGGTCATTCCACTTTGAATTTAGAAATTTTTATATAATTCTATAATATAATATATTATTTTAATTCATCACTCATATCTCCTCATTAATTTTATCCGGAATAAATCCATAAATTTGTTGTTGGCATCCAACATATATTCAGATTCACCTTGAAGATGTTCTGCACCGAATATGGCTTCGACAATATTCTCCTTCCTCTCTCTCATCTTCTTTTCCTTCACCCTCTTTTTTCTGCTCAGTATCTCTTCCATATCCTGCTCGTCCTCTCCATCTGGTAATTCTCTTAGGCCACTGGATCCGGGGAGGACCAAGAGCCACAACGGGTTCGAGCAATGGCTGACCTGGAACGTTGAAAAGCACCGCCGCAGGAGTGCCCTGAAGCAGGAGCTCACCGGGTCTCAGCGGCCAGCTGCAAATGCAACATGGGGAACTCTTCTCGACTGGAAGCTCCGGTATGCCGAGGCTAACAAGATCGAGGTGACTGTGAGCCAGGACGGCACCGGCGACTACAGTTCCATTAACGAGGCCCTCGATGGGATCCCAATATTCAACAGGAGGAGGGTGATCATCTCCATCAAGCCCGGCGTCTATAGGTCAGAAGATCTTCTATCTCTTTGGGATCGTGATCGAGCTTACTTTGTTTACTATTTTTCAAACCGTAAAATTATAGTAGGAGTGCCAAATTTTAATTTTGAACGATAATATGTACATGTAACTCCATCCAGAGAGAAGATCAGCATCTCAAGGGCTCTCCCCTTTGTGACATTTCAAGGAGACCCGTTGGATCCACCGACAATCACGGGGAACGATACCGCCTCGGTTGCGGGAAGGGGTGGATTGCCGCTGAGGACGTACCAGAGTGCCACCGTCGCAGTGAATGCTCACTACTTCATCGCCGTCAACATCAGATTCGAGGTATATATATATATATTCAAATTGTTTTGTTACCCATATGATGTTTCCCATCTGGAACAAGAGGGAAGAACAAACGGATTGATTGTTGGTGCTTGACAACGAGAATAATTAAGTGAACGAACTTGCAGAATAAAATTAATCCGTAGAGAGATTTTGGAGGGAAATGAATGGACCTAAGCAAGGCAGAATATCAAGAGAGACTTGCACATATTTGTCATTTATTTTTTGCCAAATTCATTTCTTACACCTAATAAGCTTTATATATAGAGATAGACAAGCACATTTTTTTCTTATAGACAATGAATGGTTGCCTATTATATAAAAGGCAAAAACGTGTCAGAAGATAAAGGATAGGGAGATTCCATTCCGGGGCTACGAAAAATGGCAGCAGTGTCCAAACAAAATCGGCCTTCCCTCAAAATTGCAGTTCCCCCGTAGATTCATTAGCTTCTATGTATTATCGTAGGTTCTAGCCAGTTTGTCTGAAAAATTTCCGCACTTCCTAGTTTTTTAATTATAAAAAATATAATATTTAATTATTCTAAATTATTTAATTTATATAAATTAATTTTATAGTACAAATAATAATAATAATTATTATTATATATAAAATTTTAAAAATAATTATAGTAAATTTCTTACCATTAATAAATTAATATTATTGTACATAAAATAGTTGGTATATGAAATTATAATTTTTTACTTATATTAAATCTTTATTATATTATAAATTAATATATTATACGTAAATGATAAAGCCTTAATTAGTCCGAGTGGGTCTCTCTCCATGACATGCAGAACACGGCTCCACACGACGTCGGGGTGATAGGGCAGCAGGCGGTGGCGGTTCGGGTCTCCGGCAATAAGGCGGCGTTCTACAACTGCAGCTTCATCGGATCGCAGGACACGTTGTACGACCACAAGGGCCTCCATTACTTCAACAACTGCTTCATCCAAGGTTCGGTCGACTTCATCTTCGGCTACGGCACTTCTCTCTACGAGGTATATACAGTTCATAACTGCTCGTCGTCTGTTCATGATTTTACACAACTGTTATTTGTAGTTACCCATATAGCTAACAACAATCTACTTCTAATTCATGAATTGATTACTGTAAGTGTCATGAAATACTCATTGATCATCATATACAGAACTGCTACTTGAACTCAGTGGCGAAGAAGGCAGCGTCGGTGACGGCCCAGAAGCGGACGGCGTCATCGATGGCGAGTGGCTTCTCGTTCAAGAACAACGTGGTGACGGGGACGGGGCAGATCTACTTGGGCAGGGCGTGGGGTGACTACTCGAGGGTCGTCTTCTCCTATACCTTCTTGGACAAGCTTGTCAATCCCCAGGGCTGGAGCGACTGGGGAAAGCCCAAGCGCGACTCGTAATAATAACAACTCTTTCATCTCAAGTCCATTGCCCTTTTTTTTACTACCTTTCCTTTAGCTTTATTATTATCTCCGTGTTTATCTGTCTTGGCTGTTTCTGCAGGAGAGTGTACTATGGTGAGTACAAGTGCAGCGGGCCAGGAGCCAACATGACAGGGAGGGTGACATGGGCGAGGGTCCTGTCGGACGAGGAGGCTAAGCCCTTCATCGGAACTCACTACGTCGACGGGGAATCTTGGCTCCTGATCTGATCTAATAAGCCCTCCTGGAAAGAAGAAAAAATGTACAAAACTTGCAGGCTGTTGTGTTCATTAGAAATCCGTACTTGCTCTTGTGGGTTTCGGAATTGATCTCTTGCTCTCATCCTCCTCCTGACAAGGAGAAGAAAGAGGGAATGAATAATGAATGTACCATCCATCCTCTGTCGGATTTGGAATGGTTAATCTTTAGACGTCGCAGAACAATGAAGCCATGTTTTTCCGACTCCACAAACGAAGAAAGAAAGAATCGAGATGATCTGGTCTTTTGGGATCTTCACTGCAGAAGTTAGAAGTGCATAGATATAAGCAAAACCTGCATGAAAACCATGAAATTTTCCTTCCGCATTGTGTTGTCATTCTTCTCCGTGATCAAGTCCCTGTCAACGGGCTGGTGTCTAACTTTTGCACTTGGACTCCTACTTGATGCCCACATGTTCATTCAATTTGATGAACCATTCATACCCTCAGAGTATAGAAGAATTCTCAAAAGAGGACACCTTCATCAAAAAAACCCTCCAATCTGCATCAGACAATTTTTGTAGATAAGGAAGAAGTGATGCTGAAAGTGAAAGTGAAACACGGCAGTATTCTCAACAATAAAGGCCAAAATAAGAGAATCCTCTAATCTTAATTGAATTGGAATTCATTCCTTGCATCTCCACAAACTTTAGAACCTTACAGCCAACACAGCAGCAGAGGAACGTCAAGCTACTACACATCCGAGTAACAAGGGAAAAATTGCACGGGCCAGTGTCTACCAAGAAAACTGAACATGTCCGCTACTTTTGTGCCATTTATATCACTAAGTAGCCTCTCCAGTAGTGAAGGTTGAGCATCCAAATATTATCTGCACTAGAACCATTCATTCTATCTATGGAGAAATCAGGTTCTATTTCAAGGTCGAGGCATGGAGAAATCTTCATCTTCTGCTTTTGCTCTCTTCCTTTTCCCGTTCCCTCTTCTTGTAGAGCCTCTCAAGGACCCTCTTGGCCTCGCACTGGGGAAAGTTCACCAAATCATAGTAATGGGGTGCTACATCAACCAACCTTCAGCAAAAGGATGGGAAAAAGTGTTACTTTTTACCCAGAACATTATCACAAACAGATTTGTCTGTCTACACATGAGAAAGAAATTACCATTCGCCACGGACATCAGTGACAGTCCGAATGAAGTTCCTGCTTGTTAAGACATACTCATTGTAGATCACCCATTCAGGCTTATGATCAAGACAGGTTGAAGGGTGCAAGTGGACAACCTGTTAGAAAATGGTGAAATATCAACAGATAATTTCAATCCAGAGCCATGCATTTGCATAATTATGATAGGCATACTTGGCCAAAAATGAAGATACTGTCGCTGCCCCACCAAGGAGAGCATATGCATACCTGATTGTCTTTGACCGTCAGATAGTGCCCAGTTTTTTCAAGGTGAGCAACCTGCATAAAGTATCCTGCAAGCATTGCCTTCCTTATGTTGACATAGTAATCCCTGCTGCTGAAGTCTGTGCTACATAATTTTAGATTAAATCTGGCCATTATTCGAACCAACTGCTGCCTCACATTATCAGCAGACTTCATTGCCCTATGATTGATGAAGTTCTCATAGCACCATGAAGGATCTTCATCTACACACCATCCAAAATAAAATAAAATAAAAACTCAGAACCTAAGCACCAAAAGCTGAAGTAACAGAAAAGAGGGTCCAAAGCTCACTGTTCTGTTTGTAGGCGTGGTAGACATTCAGGAGAGTCAGGTGGTCCCCATCAATGTGGCCAAACCTTGCTTTAGCTTCATCTGCAGCCTTTTGAGCATCCCTAGGCCTTACAAAGCAATTGGGTACTAAAGAAAAAATTGGGTATCACAGCAGAGACGCCCAGGGGAGGTCAGCAATGCATAGAGGGAAGACGAACCATTTGCTTCATGAGATAATACTGATAAACTGCAACTATCTGCACCAGCACTTACTTAGAATCCTACGGTGCATATAACAAAGGGGGCATGGGACCTAGACAAAACAGTAGCTATATCACCCTACCTAAGTTGATAAAAGTACTGCTTTTACAGATCCACTCTTATATACTGGTAATAAAATTCAACTGGCAAAAATAGCATAGAACATTCAAAAACCAAAAACCTATATTATACTTGAAAGAAATCATTTTACAGAAAAAGATTTTGCAAAACTGATCTTAAACTATAATATAATGAATTGTTATACATACCTGATAACATTGCAGTGACCGATAAGATTTCATTTGAACAATTAAACTCAGGACTAATCACCAACATCTTCGACATCTGAGGATCCAATGGGAACTCACTCATGATTTCCCCCAATTTTGTTAGGTTCCCATCATCATCCAATGCACCCAAGTAATTTAAAACCTCCAATGCTCGCATCAGTGTCTCCGGTGCTGGAGGGTCCATAAAATCAAAATGTACAAGATCATCAATACCTAGCTTTTTCAAGGTAAGCACTGTATTGGCAAGGTTGGACCTCAAGATTTCTGGATAAGTCTGATTTACAAGATCATTATTGAAACTTTTCTCGGTATAAAGTCTGAAACATTTCCCTGGTTGAGTTCTACCGGCACGACCTGCCCTTTGATGTCCACTTGCCTTTGATATTGGAGACACCAGAAGTGATTCAACACGAACACGAGGGTTATAAACCTTCTGCTTAGCAAAGCCCGGGTCAATAACATAAACGATGCCATCAATGGTCAAAGAAGTCTCGGCAATGTTTGTTGCCACCACAATCTTCCTCCCAGGGCGGCCACCTTCTTCCAAGGGAGGTGGTGCAGATTCAAAAATTTTCTGCTGCATAGCAGGGGGAAGAGTTGAGTACAAGGGCACAACCTTAACAGGGCCTACTTGATCCCCCAAATTTCCAACCTCTTTATTGATTTTGCGACAAGCATCCTCTATTTCTTCTTCACCCGTAAGAAAAACAAGAATATCCCCCGGGCCCTCCAGCATATGTATCTGCACAACTGTACGAATAGCAGCCTCCAGGTAATCCCTCTCTGGTTCAGAAGTATAGAAGACTTCTACCGGATGAAGTCTTCCAGGTACCTTCATAAGAGGTGCCCCATTAAAATAACCTTGGAATTTTTCAGCTTCAAGGGTGGCACTCATCACAACAAGCTTCATATCGGACCTATTCTTTAGGACTTCTTTCAAAAGACCAAATAAAACATCAGTTGCTAAAGTTCTTTCATGGGCTTCATCGAGGATAATAACCTTGTAGCGTTCCAGTAATGGATCTGTCATAGCCTCTCTTAATAACATTCCATCAGTGAGGTATCTGGCATGAAAATTGCAAGAAGATAAGGAATTTCCTCGATGGACAAACTTTCTAGATTCATGAAATATTGAACTGCTTTTTAGGATAATATGTACACATATGTGTATCAAAGAAGCGGGCCTTACTTTAAGACAGTTCTTGCACTACTGCAGTCTTCAAAACGAATACTATAACCTACTTCTTCACCGATTGTGACATCCATCTCCTCTGCTACACGCCGAGAAACAGACATAGCTGCCACTCTTCGAGGTTGTGTACATGCAATCATCATTTTCTTCCGCTTATCATGTGTTTCTATATCCACAGCCTCGAGGACAAACTGAGGTATCTGTAATTCAAAAAGAATAGAGTAGAAAAAATGACCAAACAGCTCATTTAAAATTTAAGCAGTAGCCTCATAGCTGCTAGTATTCCTAGAGATAAAACTTAGAAGCACCCACAAACATTCCATGTCAGCGCAAATATTTAGCACCAACGTTACAAGAGCTTAGGATGCCAATAAGTTAACTGGATGGAGGTAATGAACTATGTTTAGGATGTAGAGTCAAATGAATGCTGAAAAACTACGTGTACTATAACGTGATGGAAACGAAAAACGGGAATATGAAGGACATAAAGAATGAATCTCCTCTCTTTGCGACCGACAAGAATTAACAAAGTAAACCCCAAACTAGCAGGTAGCAATTCATAGGCATCCCATAAATTTAACGGCATTAATGATCTCCGAGCTGAGAACCAAGATCCTTGATAATCTGATCGATATAAGTACTCGAAGGCATGAGCTCAGAGCAGCAAATTCATTGAAGCAGACAGAAAACTGACCTGAGTTGTTTTACCACTACCCGTCTCTCCGACAAGGATGAGAATCTGGTTCTCCTTCAGAACCTGCAAAAACTCTTCTTTCTGCTGCCACACGGGAAGCGACTTTCTTTTCTCCAATATCTCGTAATACCTCGCCGAGTATGTCCTCCCATTCCAACGGTTGATAAGGCTGCTACCGTTGCTGCCGTCGTTCGGCTTCCAAATCTTGTCGGAGACAGAGGCATCGCCCACTACGTCGAAAAGGCTTACCTTTCTCTTCCTCTCCGTTCCCATCAATCTAGACAAATCCCTAATTGAGCGGCACGCTCAATCGGAACAGGAGCTGCTGTAAAGCTCCGTGGATAATCAGCTCGAAGAATCAATACAATCACGCAGAAGCCACCCTAACAAACCGCAAACCGGGTGGGCTTTATAAGAGAGAGAGAGTGAGAGAGCGCAAGGCGGTGATGCAAGCCCTGTCGTGTCAGTTTGGACTGTTCGGATTTGTGAAAATAAAAAAATTTGCCGGTTGGATCGTGGAAATGTGAGGGCCTTTACTTCCTAAGGATTAGGCAGCCCAAGACAATGGGCCGACCAAACTGTCATTAAATTAAACAAGCGGGCCGTAGGCTCTGCAAGACATATCCAAATGGGACCACTATGGTTAACCCTCTAGCGGGCAGGCCCATGATGGGTGATTGGAGGAAGGGTTTTGGGAAGGGGGCCAACTACCCTATGGTCAGCACTCCACTAGAAAGATTGGGCCCTATCCAACTATTCCCATATCACAATGGCCCCATCAGGGGGACTCGAACCACCCTTCAATGAGCTTCACTCTGGATGATCACGATGAGGGTCAGTCTGGAAGGGACCCTGACCCTCTCTCCACAAAACTTAGGGAGTGTGTCAGTCGTGAAAAAAAGGGCCCCGACACCCACATAATCACACGACGGATATGAAGGAGAAGAGGCTATCATTGGCCGCCCCTCCCCAAAAAAACTTATTAGTATGGGAGAGGGCCTGCATGCAGAGGTACCTTCTCCTTAACTAACCTTCATTTTCTGGGTGAGGTGGAGGAGGGTATTATACATTCAACTAAGGAAAACATTTGAATTGTAGAAATACATAATAAATTTAGCTAAAATCAAAGATTTTATTCTCTTATAATACTTCTAGAGAATGGATATATGATGCCAAGGCTATTTTTAATATACGAGCGACACGTGATCTTGGATTTTATTATTGGCATGAGTTCTTTAGGAATTGCTTCATTCGGTCGTCCTCTCCTTGATAAATTTAATGAATAAACTATGTTTTGAATTCAGTACCACTTGTGCAATGCCACTTAATCCTTGAAGAGGTCCGAGGGAAGGTACAAGGTTAGTGAATAAAATAAGATGCAACGATGGATGGCAATGGGTAGGCGGGATGGTATTTTGAATTATAATCTATTGATAGGGTGGCTTCAATTCGGTGGGATTGAATTTTTTATTATTTTAATTGTTTTTCAAATTAGATTTATAAAAAAATATAAATAATAGGAAAACAATTTAAAAAATAATTCCACTAAAATAAAAGTTTTTATCATAATATTATATTTTTTTTAGTTCACTCTTACGCATAAATAAATTTAATTTCAAATAAAATAATATAAAGTCTAACTAAGTTTATATTAAAAAAATATTAATTTTATAAAAATTAGACTATATCTACAATTGAATCGATTTGTCATACATATATACGCATATTAGATTGAATATATAAATAACTTGTTAAATTATTTCAATACTATTAATAGGGTACATTACAACAATATAGTACAAATACAATAAAATACTCGTAATAAAAAATCAATGTCAATATTTCTCAACAATTACTTGAAAGCATGAAAAATAATTTTATAATAATATTGATAATATTATATATTATAAGAATACTTATGGATAGAATTTATCTTATAAATACTTATATTATACTCTACTTTAGTTTATTAGTAAACTTTTACATTAAATGAATATTAAATAAAATCAAAATATCTCGTCTCAAGTTATTCTTTACTCAAAATTTTATATTTGATATTTCAATTTTTATGTAAATCAAGTTTTATAAATGTTAACTCTTAAAAGTCTTATCACCTTTAATGTTTTCTCAAAACATAAATATACAATATGATATTTAATTACCATATATTTAGAAATACTTTAAATATACATTATCAATAATAAATTTGTATAATAATGAGTATCATGATAATCATATACTATAATTATTTTTAATATAGAAAATATGTGACCGAACTCCATCTAATATATGCTAATACAAGTCGGATCCTTCACTATTACTTTTTAGGCTCTGATGCACTCTAAACAAATAATTTATTATTATTTACCCCAACAAATCTAATATCACTCAATAATCATACTATCACTCGATAACCATACTTAGTAAATAATTCAAGTAATAATTTTATAGTAGTTACTTGTCTTGCTATCTAATAAATTCATTATATTGATATTATTTATGCAATAAATATGTCAAGTTAGGGTACTTTCTTAATACTCAAGTTAAAAAACATTCTTCAAAAAATGTGAGTATTATTCTCAATTTATCTTGATTTATAGTCCATATATCAAAATGTTGGGCCATGAGGCATTCCTTTCAATATAGTGTGCCTTAGCCCTCTATCTTAATATTGGGGTTGAGTTTAGACCCATATCTTAAACTTTTGGATATTTGCAAAATTTATTCTTTATAAAATTTTAGATCTTTTCTAAGATTTTTATAAATAGAACTTTCACTCGTAATTTATAAAATGCGAGTAATTTACTTAATCAGTTCAATTGAATGCAATATCAGAAATTACACTTATCTTAAATTGGAATTGTATTATCTAGTGATAGTAATGCAATCCATTCATATATGGTTTGGTATTGTACACGCGATGATACACTTCGGGGTATGTTATTGTGTTAATAACTCGAGTTGTCACCCGGTTTGGTCAGATTCCCGTGAACAACCCGCCACTCTCCCAGTTTATTAAATGGTTTCCCCTTATTATAATCCGTAAAAAGTAAGGCGTCCTTTAAACCTGCACCATTTCCTGGAATAGTATAATCAAAACTGCATGAAATTTTAAACTTTACATACTTGTCTCACAGGTATCTTAGTTGATGGTCTTTCAAGGTAGGCTTTCCGGGATTTACTGAAAGGGATATAAGGGAGTGGGTGAGTACGACTACTCAGTGAATGAGTTTTAAAAGGTCTATTTCTAACTTTTAAGAAAAATATTTATATGGAGTGTGTCAGACTCCTTTCTTTCAAAAAAATCCCTTCATTTAAAAATTTAAGTTTTTCCATTATTTCTTAGTTACTGATGTGTCATCACCCAACACACATCCTTCATCATGAAGGTTACACACATTCGCAAGTCAGTATCACTACTGAACTCGCTAGTGGCTTCGGAGCGACTTTTCCTGCCACCCGGATAGAAGTACAACCACTTCTACCCTGGGAATGAGTTTATGCACGTGACATCCGATCCACAATCCCGAAATCACTTCTCCGTGTCTGTATGAGGACAGAGACCTCATCCTGTCCCCACGCCGGTCTCATGTGCTTCGTGCTACTCCAAATTTCGCACAGACACTTGAAACGACGAATTGCCCTTATAGCCACCAGGTCGTCCAGTGCCCTTAAGACGCATCACTACCCCTCATGGGCGTCTTGATGATCCCGTACTCACAGTGCATGCACAAACGATGTTTTCTTATATTGCCATGTAATATGTGGTGCCACTCGTCCAATGGCCCCGACTCTTAACTCAACCCGCAGCTGTTTGTCTTGACTAGTCCGTCGACCTGTCATGTCGCATTACCGCTAGTTGACTGAGCATGTCGGTCCTATCTTGGTACCATGGCCAAACAATTCACTTATTAAGTTTTATAGCACATATATCATGTTCATTTACGAGCTCCTGCTCGTGCTAACTAGCCTTGGGCCCACTGTACGATATTTTCAAAATCGGGCATTTAGCCCCCAAGTTCCAAAACCGAGGCCCCCGGTCTATTAGAGCTATTCGAGCTCCCGTCGAGAAGGTCTCCCAAATTGTTTAAGCATTGACACACAGTCAGGGGAGAGCACTTCCGATAAAATAGATTTTTACTGTCCATCATATCGACCGGTATAAGGACATCTTCGTTCATAACCGATGAACAGGTTTTCAACTTCCTTCGAGGAAGTCTCATCATACCAACCAGGTATGATCTACTTACAACCCGTAAGTAGTTTTTTCGCATAACTTTCACATCACTTTCTCTAAGTAGTGATGATTAAAATACCGCTAAACAGTGAGTTTTTATACCGAGGCACTTATCATCCCCAACCGGGTATGATATAAAATATCCACTCACAACTAGTAAGAGGTTTTTATCTTTAAGTTGTGCTCATCATCCCAACCGGGTATGATGTTAGTAAACCCACTCACAACCGGTAAGTAGTTTTTATCTTTAAGTTGTGCTCGTCATCCCAACCAGGTATGATGTTAGTAAACCCACTCACAACCGGTAAGTGGTTTTTATCTTTAAGTTGTGCTCATCATCCCAACCGGGTATGATGTTAGTAAACCCACTCACAACCGGTAAGTGGTTTTTATCTTTAAGTTGTGTTCATCATCCCAACCAGGTATAATGTTAGTAAACCCACTCACAACCGGTAAGTGGTTTTTATCTTTAAGTTGTGCTAATCATCCCAACCGGGTATGATGTTAGTAAACCCACTCACTCGTTAATGCCGTGAATTCCACTAGACCGATTCTTGGTATTCATGCGAGCTTGTTCTTACTAGCGTTCCCGGTACTTCGTGTTCCTACATGATATGAACAACCTTATTCATTATTGCTCGACATAACAGCCTTTATTCATTTCTAATGAATAAGAAAACCCAAACTTTTAGTTATTTGATATTAGGTCCATAAAGTTATTTCTCTTTAACTTTAAGTCTCTAATGTCGGTTTTTCCTCAAATTGAGTCCCGTAACTTTTAAAATTTATCTTGGGACCTCAATTTATTCAATTTTACCAAAAAGGGTTTTAATTTCCCAAATTTCCAATTTGGTCCCCCAATTTTTCTAAAATTACCATTTTGCCCTTCTTTTACAAAAATGGTAAGTTTTACCCCCAAAATTCCAAAATTCCTCAATTGGTCCTCTAAGATTATTTTCATGCTCAATTAACTCTCAATTTCATAAAATTGTATTTTGGCCCATTGAATTTCGAAAATCCCCAAAATTTCCCACAATTTCCCACAATTTCAACACTATCGAATTTGATTTAATCAAATTGACCGATCAAACACTTCTAATTATCAAAATTGGAGTTGAAATTGAGTTCCTGAATGTTCATACGATTCTAAGAAACTTTGAATCGCAGATTTTATCACCGGAACGAGCTCAAACGGAGCTTTGTCGAAAAACAGACTGTAGAGAGAGAAAGCTTCGATTACTCATCGGTGAAGGCACAACAGTCCAAGCTTTCGATCTAGGCAGATAGGTCTCATCCTAAGGTTCATCCTAGAATCAAGAATTGTATCAATTGATGCAGAATTGGATTAGAATTTCGTCATTGAAATTCGGTCGACTCTCTCTCTAGCACCGATCGAAAATTGTAAAGGGGAGCCGAATTGGCTTACCTTTCAGTTCTAATTCGGCCGTGGAAAGGCTGAGAAAGTGTTGGGAGGGCTTGGTTTGGCCTGAGTAGGGCTTGAAATGGCCAATTTCAGCTTGGCCGAAATAGGGCAGCTTCAGTCCGCCGGAGTTGCTTCACTATTCCATCATGTCGGCGCTTCTCCAACGATTCTCGGATTGACTGGAGTTTGCTATCATATAGCTATCTTCTCCTCGGTTCTAAAGAGCCCGACCTTTGTTTAAGTCGAAGCACTGGTTCGAGCTTTACCGGGAAATGAAGTAGTATAGAGAGAGAAGTGTTAAGTTGTAAGGAGAATGAAATGGGGATGACCTCAAGTAAGCACACTTAACTTTGAAGTTTTTATGAAATCTAATTCACCTAAACCAATTTGATTTTTATTTTCTAATTTGTCTTAAGTTTCTTTTCCAAGGTTTAATGAACCATTTGGATCACTCAGAAGTTGAAATTTTCAAATTGCTTGTTCCCATATGATCGGGTTTGTAAACTGGCTCGATTTTCTTACTCGGGTTGACTGGTTCTTTCTCGATTTTACTTAACTCAAAAGTGCGGGGTTAACACGAGTAGCTCGACGAAATTAGGGCTTGTTTTGCCTGAGATAAGACACGAGCCTTGAGTAGCCCAGAAGTGCCAACCGCTTGTAGACCACCCCTTATGTGCATTACATGAGTTTTCTATGTATGCATGTAGTAGTAATGCATTTTTAGTTGGGGAAAACCAAAGGGGTAGACCGAGTATACCCCAACTGTAGCATAGATTACATGTCAGATGGTCCAAGACCAGTTGTCTTTAGGGGCAAAGTAAACTACGAAACTCAAAAGGGTTAAGTAAGAGTAATATGATAGAACTTCATGCTAGGTGGTTTACCGGGAAACATTTGAGTCATGAGCCATGTAATGGTATGACGTTAGTGTCTAATTCATTGAGTTATGAGTTCACCCCTCCCCTAAACATATTGCATGATAAGCCAAGAAGGCGCTGGGTAGAGAAGTGAAGGAACTTTCTAAGGTGTACATCCGCCAAGGTAACCTCGTACCCTACTCATGAAGGATATTATATTTTATCATATTGTTATAGTTCCCAAGTAATTGATAAATTATTTTGTGGGCTCCCACGTGATGTTTTGAAAGAAAAAATTTGAATTTCCACTGCATTTTACACGTGTTTTGTCTAGAAGTCTCTGGTCCCTTCGGTTCTCACAATGGTAAAGGCACCCACCATTGAGGTAATCGACGGGGATGGGCGGAAGGGCACGAGTCTCTAGTCAATAGAATCGGACCGGAGTGTGACATTCTACTCTTAGTGGGTACATGCCATACTAATATAAGAAGCGAAACACCTATTGTAAGAGGATTAAGTTGAGTGGATGGGTAAAGCGATTATATGATACCACAAGTGACCTAGTGGAATAACTAGAGAGTTCGAAAATTGTACCAACGATAAGTACGAATATAATGAGAAATGTTCGTAAGTTGAATTATACCAAACAATTTTACGAGAATCATATAGGCAAGGAGGGATGAATTGCCCAAGGTTACTGGAGGTAGATAAAAAGATGGAATACCAAATGTGAACGCTATACTTTCAATCATGTGATATAGACATTACAAAGGGATCAAATAGATCTCTAGGGCACCTCAACAATCGAGTGTCAAGATGTAAGGAGAATTACTCAAAAGCCAAAGAGAGGTATCGATGAACAAAGTTTTGAGAAAATGAGGTAACGAACGTGTAAATCCCGTCCCTTTAAAGATAAGAAAACTAAAAAAAAAAATCAGTCATTTCAAAAGAGAAAACCGAGCCGGTTCATAAACCATAACCGATAAAGAAAGGGTAAATTGGGAAATCAGAAAATACCAAGTAACTCAAAGAGTCCTAGAAATCATGGAAAAGAACCTTGGGACAAATGGAAGGAGAAAACCGGGCAGGTTCAGGGTGAACCAGACCTGAACCTGATTGAAACGGTTTAAACCATACTTGAACCGATTTCTAAATTTATTTTTCTTGGTATTTTAAAATGATCAAATTGGGGAATTGAAGCCAACATTAGATAGAGAATAAATTTAGATAAATTTAGAAAATTTTAATTTTGAGAAAACCGGTCGAATCGGGCATGAACCGGCCGATTTACGCGTTGAACCCGATTGGACCATTCTGGTCCAGTTCAAACAGTGTCATCTTCTTCCTCTGGATGACAATAATGCTCATCAATGCAAAAAATGGATAACGCAAAGTGAAGGAAAAATGACTCTGATCAGGTCGTTTTAGGGTGAGGATAAGCTCGACCAAAATGGAAAGTTGTCGAGCAGAGGGTCCCCGAGCTCCCTATATAAAGAGCTCATTTCCATTCATACTCCATACATCTCAAATCTCCATTCTCTCTCAACTACTTCATTTTTCGACGAATCTCAAACTAGAGCTCTAATATAGGTATTTTTCTCAAACTCATAAGGCAAGGTCGAATCCTACAGACTACGGGGGAAGTCAACTACCTGATAGCATCTTTCTTTCGACCCGAGGATTGCCGAAGTAGTGCCAGCGGAATCAAACAGTGAAGCAGCTCCGATGGACCGAAGTTGCCCTATTTTGGACGAGTTGAATTCGACCAAATTTAGCCATCCTCCGGCCAAACCAAGCCTCCCCAACACCCCTCACAACCCTCATACAACCTTAACAGAGCTAAAAGGTAAGCCAATTTGGCCCTTCTTAGTTGTTGGAGATTGGGGTTAGAGAGAGAAAGTATCGAATTTCACTAACTAAATTCACCTTTGATTTGACTTCAATTGTAGCGATTCTTGATAATAGAAATAACCTCAAGATAAGAGCTACCTTCCCTGATTGAGAGCTTAGACCGCCGTACGTCCGACGGTAATCTTTCGAAGCTTTCTCTCTCTATGAGCAGTTTTCCGGAAAAGCTCCGTTTGAGCTCAATTAGGACCCCCAATTATGTGGTTTAAAGCTCAATTGAATCGTATGGAAGTGTAGGAACTGATCTATACCTTCAATTGGAGCAATTAACCTCGATTGAATGGCCAATTTGAAGGGGAGAAATTGGGGGAAATTTGGGGGAAATTTGGGAATTTCGGAAAATTGAGGGACCTTTTTGCAATTTCCAAAAATTGAAGGCCAATTGGCCATAAGAAAGATGTTGATGGACCAATTGGTCAATTTTTGGGACATTTGGGGTCAAATTGCCATTTTTGGAAAGTATGGGCAAAATGGTAATTTTTGAAAAGTTGGGGACCAAATTGAAAATTTGGAAAACTTGAGGCCCTTACATAATTTATAGTAAATTGAGGACCCAAAGAGAATTTTGGAAGCCTTGGGACTCAATTTGGGAAAAAGTTAGCATTGGGGACCTAAAGTTAAGGAAAATAAAATTTAGGGACCTATGTGCAATTAATCAACAATTTTGAGCCAAGCCGCTCATACGTGAGAAAACGATGGTTTTCATGCCAAACCTTAATTGATAGGCATGCGAGAAACCAAAATGCCAACAAGGGAAAGCTAGCATGGATTCGGAAACCAACTGGAGATAAACACGTCACGGTTATCGGGTGAGTGTGCTAAATTACACTTCATACCCGGTTGGGATGATGAGCACCTTTTCTAAATTGGAAGCCACCATGAGTGGGCATATTTACATCATACCCGGTTGGGATGGTGAGCACTTTAGAAATAAAAAACCACTTATGAGTGGGACTTTAATATCATACCCGGTTAGGGTGATGAGCGATTTAAGCTAAAAACTACTTATCGGTTGTAAGTGGGATTTTCTAACTTCATGCTTGGTGGGGATGAAGAGTACCATCTTTAATTGATAAAACCTTCTTACCGGTTATAAGTAGAGGTAATCATACCTGGTTGGTATGATGAACTTCCTTGAGAAAAGGAGAAATCCGCTTACTGGTTGTAAGCGGAGATATCATCACACCCGATTGATGTGATGAAGTTGGAAATATATTTTTTGTTAGAAGTGTTCTCCCTTGACTGTGTGCCAATGCTTAAAAGATTTGGGAGTCGTTCTTGATGGGAGCTAGAACATCTTAGATAGGCTAAAGGCCTCGGTTTTTGAACTCATGGGGCTAAATGCCCGGTTTTGGAAAACATGTGCAGTGGGCCCAAAGCTAGTAGGCACGAGCAGGAGCTCGTAAACAAACTTGAGCCATGAAAATTTATAATGAAATTATTGTGTGATTTCACCATGGTACCGAGTTAGGACCGATAATACTCGATGGACTAGCGGTAGTGCATCAGGGCCAGGTCGACGGACTAGCCTAGACAAACAGGTGGAGGTCGGGTTGAGGTCCAGGGCCGTCAGACCATCGGCACCAAAGATAATGGCCATATGTGAAAAATTATTGTTTATGCATGCACTTGTTGTACAAGACCATCAAGATGCCCAAGAGGGGTAGTGATGGGTCCTAAAGGCTATTGGACGACATGGTGGAGATAAGGGCAGATCATCATGCCAGTCAGTTAGGAAGCTCGGAGTAACTTCTTGTGCATGAGGCTGAGGTGGGGTCGGGTTGAGGTATCTGTCCTCGTACGGACACGGAGTGACATTCGAGTTTGGGGGTCGGATGTTCCCATGGTAGAAGTGGACGGACTTCTATCTTGGTGGATGGTAAAGACGCTTCGATCCACAAGTGGATGTAATGGACGGGCTGCACATGTGAATGTGTATACCCTTCCTAATGAAGGACGTGTTTTGTTTGTGAAACACACCTAATATGGTAATGGGAAAAATATTTTGAAAATTGGAATTTGAGGAAAGATCCTTCTCAAAGGAAATGATAATATTGACACGGTTTGAATAAAGCTTTTTTCCTGAAAGCTCAATCCCAACACCCGCTCATTGAGTTGTAGAACTCACCCCCTCCCTTTTACCCCTTTCAGGTAATCGAGGAACAACCCTTCTTAAAGACCCTCCTAATTTGAACAGTAAGAAGACATGTATGTTTGTTTTAAAATACTCGGTTTTGTATAATGCTATTCTAGGAAAGATAAGTGAAAGGGCATCTTACTCTTCACGTTTTATCAAAGGTGAAACCCTTGATGGACCAAAAGGATGGCGGGTTGCTCACGGGGATCCGACCAAACCGGGTCAGGACGTGACAACTTGAGTGGTATTAGAGCCTATTTCCTCGAATACATTATCAAGACTATATAAAATAATAACTAAGAGGAAGCTTTAAAATTTTCATATGGCTCCCAAAAGAGTAACCAAGAAAACTAGAACTGATGTCGCCAACATTACCCAACAATCTGTTCCCATAGGAAGACCACCCTAAAAGCTCTCCAATGCCTGAGATGTAGTAGAAGTCACGAAGGACCAAAAGACATTATGGGGAAGTACCCAATGCCACCAAGGAATGTGGTGCCAGCCCTGTTGAGGTCACATCCATGAGTAGGAGGAGAGCCAACTTAACCCCAAGGACACCGTAAGTGAGTTATAACCAAGAAGGACGATTACTAAGACCCTAGTATAGTAACTCCACAAGCTAAAACCACTTCTTGTAATAGGGTTAACGAAAGATAAGTAGGACCAAAGCATATTGTACCCTTTAATATTGTACCCTTTAATAGGAAATATATTTTTGAGGGGTCACGAAAGATAAGTAGGACCAAAGGAAATACAACAAAGCAGAATATAGATAAAAGGAAAAGATAAGTAGGAGGAATGTCTTGGATAAGAAATGCAAGGATCAAGGAAGGACCGGTGACAAAACCATGGAGCGGGTTAAGTAAGCTGTTTGAAAGGAGGTCAAGAAATAGCGGGATAAAGAAAAATTCAAACATCTTCTTAAGAAGGTCAAACAAGAGAGGAATACCATAAGAATTGAGGTAAGGTACATGGGAAGTCCACCTAGAACCCCCTTAGAAAGGACAAACGCGGAAAACGTCCTCCGACAACTTTAGGGTAGGACATAGAAAGAATGAAGAGGAGAAATGTGCAAGGAAAGGGAACTCCAGAGGGATGTATATGACTAAGTACCCTTGAAGGGACCATTGTTGAGAGGTTGGACATAACGTGGTGTGCAAGAAACCAACCCATAATTAGGAACTCCTCGAAGGAAGGATAAGGAACAAAATGGGAATTGAAGGACAATGAAGGATTAAGGGTGGATGACAGTACCAATGTCAGAAGGGTGTAAGAAAGGAAAGAAGAAAAAGCCTTCAAGGAGTATTAAGGAGGTTGAACGGGAAACTCCCAAGACGGAAGTCCCTAGGTAGAAGGATAAAGATAGTAAGTGAGACCATAAACAGGAAAATTTCCAAGATAAGCAACCGAAAGATGGATCATAAGAGGCTTAACCCAAAATAAGGAACCACATTAAGGGGCATAAGTGGTTAAGGATATCTCGGGATAGCAAGTGTAACCTGCTTTGGAAAAGCAGATGAGCCAAATAGGGATTTCAGACGAACCTAGCATGTTAGGCCCCGAACTAGTTTGGTTGGATCCCCGTGATCAACTCGCCGCTCCCTTGGTTTAAGATGGGTTTCCCCCTTCCTTTAGTCAAGATGAGCCAGGCGTAATTTAAACCTTGTTCCTTGGAATAGCATAAATAAAAAAAGTGAAAGCTTAAAAGAACTTTTAAGCATACTTGACAGATGGAAGGTCCTAGTGTTTTCTTTAATCATGTTTTTCCCCTACACCTGAAAATGGATATAAAAGAGGGAGTGAGTTCTACAACTCAATGAGTGGGGGTTGGAAGTGAATTTTCAAAATATATGAAGTGTGCTAAGGTTGTTATTTTTCTCTCAAAAGAGGTTCTCCTCAAAATTCAGTTTTCAAAACCCTTTTTCCTCAATTCCACATTAGGTGTGTTTAGCAGACAACACACGCCCTTCATCAGGAAGGGAACACACATTCTTAGGTGCAACACGTCCACTTCACCCACTTGTGGCTTAGATCGTATTTACCGGCCACCAAGATAGAAGCATGTCCACTTCTACCCTAGGCCTGAGTAGATGTTCGTGACATTCGACCCTTAGACCCAAAAGCAACTCCGTGTCTGTATGAGAATAGAGACCTCATCCTGACCCCAACCCAATCTCATGCGCAAGAATCTACGTCGAGCTTCCCGACTATTGGTATGACGAATTGCCCTTATCTCCACCATGTTGTCCAGTAGCCGTTAGGACGCATCACTACCTCTCTTGGGCATCTTGATGGTCTTGTACATCAAGTGCATGCACAAAACAATAGTTTTCACATTTGGCCATTTATCTTTGGTATCATAGGTCCAACGGCCCCGACCCTTAACCCGATCTGCAACTGTTTGTCTAAGCCGGTCCATCGACATGGCCTTGACGCACTGCCGCCAGTCCATCGAGTACTGTCGGTCCTGAATTGGTACCGTGGCGAAATCACACAATCATTTCATTAAGAGTTTTCATGGCTTTCATAACTAATGTTTGTTTACGAGCTTCTGCTCGTGCCCACTAGCCTTGGGCCCACTACACGTGATTTTTCCAAAACTAGGCATATAGCCCCACAAGTTCAAAAATCGAGGCCTCTGGCATATCTGAGATGTTCTAGCTCCTGTCAAGAAGATTTGCCAAAGAGTTTAAGCATTGGCACACAATTAGGGAAGAACACTTGTGACAAAATATAATTTTCACTTCATCCCACCAACCGAGTGTGATGATACCTCCACTTACAATTGGCAAGCGGGTTTCTCTTTCTTTCAAGAAATTCCATCATACCAATCAGGTATGATTTTATCTACTTACAATAGGTAAGTAGGTTTTAGCTTTGTTTTCCTATCACCCTAACTGGGTATGATGTAAATAAGCCCATTTGCCCGATAACCGTGACGTGTTCATCCTCGCTTGGTTTTCCAAGTCGACGCGAGCTTTCTCTTGCTTGCATTCTGATCACACTTGTCCCTGCACTATTTGGACAGCCTTATCATTTACGGTTTGACATAAAAGCCTAGGCTCACATATTATCGATAATTTGTATTTAGGTCTCTAAAGTTTACTTTTCTTAATTTTAGGTCCCTAATGCCAACTTTTACCCAATTTGAGTCCTAAAGTTTCCAAAAATTCTCGTTGATCCTCATTTTACTCAAAATTGTACAAGGGGCCAATTTTTTTCCAAATTTCCAATTTGGTCCCTAATTTTTAAAAAATTACATTTTGCCCATACTTTCCAAAAATGGAAATTTGACACCAATTGTTCCAAAAATTAACCAATTGGTCCCTCAACATCTTTTACATGGCTAATTGGCCTTCAATTTTAGGAAATTACGAAGAGGTCCCTCAATTTTACAAAATCCCCAATTTTCCCCAAAGTTTTTTCCCCAATTTTCCCTGAAGTTTTTTCCCCAATTTCCCTCTTTCAAACTAGCTGAATTTGATTTATTCAAATTGATACATTCAATCGAGGTTAATTGCTTCAATTAGAGGTGTAAATTAGTTCCTACACTTCCATATAATTCAATTGAGCTTTTAATCGCATGAATAAGGGCTAAAACAAGCTCAAATGGAGCTTTAACGGAAAACTATGCGTAGAGAGAGAAAGTTTTGAAAGCTTACCGTTGGAGGTGCGGCGGTCCGATCTCTCTATCGGGGAAGGTAGCTCTCTTCCTCAGGTACCTTTTAGGATCAAGAATTTCTATAATTGACTTTGAATTGAAGGAGAATTTTGTCAGTGAAATTTCGTAGTTTCTCTCTCTAACTTCGACCGGAAATGATAGGGGGGCGTGAATCGACTTACTTTAAGCTCTGTTACGGTCATGTGAGGGCAGTGAGAGTGTTAGGAGGGCTTGGTTTGTCCGAAGGAGGGCTGAATTTGACTGAATTCAGCTCTACCAAAATAGGGCAGCTTTGATCCTTAGGAATTGCTTCAGTGTTTGATTCCGCCGGCGCTTCTCCGGCAATCCTTAGATTGAACGGAGGTTGCTATCAGGTAGTTGACTTCCCCCGTAGTCTAAAGAACTCGACCTCACTTTCTAAGGCTAAGAAAACTACTCAAGTCGGAGCTCTAGTTTGAGCCTCACCAGAAAATGGAGGAGTTAAGAGAGAATGAAGGTTTTAGGTGTGAGGAGGATGAATGGAGATGAGCTCTTTATATAAAGAGCTCGGGGACTCTTTGCCCGACCGTTTCACATCTTGGTCAAGCTTATCCTCGCCCTGAAACAGCCTGAATGGAGTCGTTTTTCCTTTGTCGGTGCTGTTTATTTCTGTATTAAATGAATAGTTTTGTCTTATGAAGGAAGAAGATGACATGTTCCGAACTGGACCGGTCCAATTAGGTTCAATGCTTAAATTGGTCGGTTCAGGCCCAATTCAATCAATTTTCTCAAAATTAAAAATTTTTAAATTTATTCTCTATCCAATGGTGGCTTCAATTCTTTGATTTGAATATTTTAAGCCACCTAAAAAAATGAATTTAGCAACCGGTTCAATGATGGTTCAAACCAGTTCAATCTAGTTCACCTAAATCGGTCTGGTTTTCTCTTCCAATTTATCCCAAGGTCCTTTTCCATGATTTTTATTACTCTTTGAGTCACTTAGGGTTTGTCAATTTTCCATTTTTCCCTTTCTCTATCAGTTAAAGTTCATAAACCGGTTCAGTTTTCTCTCTTGAGTTGATCGGTTATTTCCCTGATTTCTCGGATGGAGTTTAAAACTCTCCCCTCCTTTTAGGGGTTTTATCCCCAAAACTAAGTCAGCCATCATTTGTCTTATAAGTGACTTTCTTTGATATCCTCCTGGGGTTTGCTCGGTGTGCTATCTCTTTTGGTACTCCTTTCATCTAGTCCTTTAGCCACATACTTGAAAAGTCTTTCTTCCTTTATATCTTCCATTCACTCCACTGAATGTATCATGATTGGTCATGTTCAAATTACCTATCCCAAGGTACTTCCTTAGGTCTCCTCCTTACTCCATTCACGGTATGACTTTTCTTCTTAAGGGTTCTTATTCGTGTCATTGGGTTGGATGTTTCATGTACATTCGATCGTCCCTATTTTCCCTTCATTTTTCTAGAATGTTGATGCTCTTAGTTTAGTACCCTTTCTAACTCTTCGTCCTTACTTTCGTGGTTTTGATATACTTTCTTCCTTATCTTGTTTGGTCCTTCCTCCATATTTGGTTTATCACGATTCTGGTTTCAAATTCTGAGGTTTGACCATCGAACTTAGTCCTACTTGGATCACTCCACTTGGAACTGTTGGCACCACATGTTACTCATAGTATGATTTGTTCTAGAATTATCTTTACCCCTTATGGTTTCCAGAATGTGTATAATAGATAATGTTTTATGCCCTTCTATCTGTTCAGGAGTTATAGGGCTTCGTTTCTTCCTACTACTCAATAGTGTTTCCCATCTACTTCCTATGTAATTCCAACTCTCCTTTAACTTTCTTGATAACAGAATCGTGCCGGTTCCCTTTTTCTATTCATTCCTTACCAACTTTCTTATGGTTTTTCCCTTAGTTCCAACCATCCGTTTCCAGCTTACCGACCCATTAGGATCCTTTCTCACTCACATCCTTCCTCATTTATTCTGGCATACTTTTCTCAAGGGGTTTTCTTTCCTCCATCATTTCTTGCTTGTTTGTAACCATTCACTATTACTCATTTCGAGTTGACCCTTTTTCAGTCCATGTATTAATTCCTTGTTTTGGGGAGGTCTCCCTTTTATGGTTTCCATTCTCTACTATATTTTTCAAAGTAGTGACTTACATTTTAAGGTGATACCTTTGATTTTCCTACCATTCCTTGAAGGTTCCTTCCCTTTACCTCCCTACACCCTCTTTATTTTGGGGCCTTTTCCTGCTTTTAATTCTACTTTTTCCTAAAATTCTCATTCCATCCTTCATTCCTTATACTATTAACTTCGAGTTTTCGGGTCTTATTTCTCGTATCCCACCCTATGTCAAATAATGTAGTCGTTATCCTTTAGGTTCTATTAAGTGATTGTGGACCGCGACAAGTTTTGATGTCTGTGGTCATTTCCATTCTTCACTTCTTAATTTGAGGCTTAATTCTCCCAAGGTTTCTCAGTTAGTCTTTCCTTTATGTCCTTATTATGGGTAATGCACCTCTTTCTTACTTATATGACATCTTTCGATGCTATCTTTTTATCTACCTCTTCCTTGGGTTTTAACTTACTCCTTGAGTTTTGAGAAATCTTCCCTTGTATCGGTCCTTTATTCCCTACTTGCATTCCATTTGAAAATTTTCTCCTCTTTTCTACTTTAGTTGGGTCTATTACTTTCCATTAGAATATGTATGCCTCTTCCAGACTCTCTTCCTTGGTAGGTTTCCTCTTCTTCCCCCAGATTTTCTCTTTCCTTCGTCTTCTTGGTTATCTATCTTTAAGTTAACCTCATGACACTCTTGATGTCATCCTATCCAACTTATCCTTACCTTGGGGAGTTTCACTAGCACATCCCTTATCCTTGTATTTTATACCAACTTGTTATTTACTACGATTTTTATCCCTATAGGTGAAGGGTTCTCGGTCTTTTCCTTTCGAGGTTGTTCCATCCTCTTTCTGATAGCTAATTTAATCCCTTTCATGGTTTGGGTTTGGTCATCGATTCATTCTCGGCCATTTTTTCTTCAAGAATTTCTCCATTTTTTCTTTCCAAAATCTCGACCTTCACATTTTTTCTTTCCTTGTTGGTGTCAAATTTATGGTCTTCTTGGGGGGTTAGTTCGTTAACAGCCTCCTCCCCACTATTCTCCTTGGTCAGTCATCTTGGAATAGTTGTCCTTTATGGGTGTAGTCCTTACTATGTTTTTGGTCCTTCATAGGAAATCATTTATTCTCCTTGATCGTTTCATTGTTTCTAGTTGCTTCTTGCTTGACCACTCTCCCGTTTCCAAAACAGGTCACACTTGTTATTCTCAGACATCCTTAACAACTTACACCACTTTTTAAGGTTCCATATTTAAGTTAAACCTCTCATTACCCACCTTTCGGTTCTTTAGCTTGGGACTTCCTTTCTTATGGTCTCACTCCCTACCCTTGCCCTTTCTCTTAAGGACTCCCATCCTAGGATTTTCATGTTCGCCTCCCTAACGCTTCTTGAAGGTTTTGCCTTCTTTCCTTTCGTAGACCCTTCTAACATTGGTATGGTTATTCGCCCTTTATTCCTTTCCATCCTCTAATTCCCTTTTTGTTCCTTATCCATCATGTGAGGAATTCTTGATTGTCGGTGGCTTCCTAGCATTTTACGTTATGTTCATCTACCTATCAAGAGTTCTTTCAAGGGTACTTATACCTTCCTCCCGAGTCCTCTTTCCTAACACCTTTCTCTTTCTCTTCCCTCTTACCTAGAGTTACCTGAAGTGGCTTTCCGCATTCTCCCTTTTTGAAGGTATCATGCCCTAACCCGGCTTAGTCGGATCCCCGTGAGCAACCCACCACTCTTCTGGTTTATTAAGGGTTTTCCCCTTTTTTAAACCATGAGGAGCTTTAAACCTGTATCTTTCCTGGAATACCATAAATCAAAACTGCATGAAATTTTAAACTTAACATACATGTCTTGTAGGTATAGTTATATGGGATCTTTGGGTAGTTTTTCCTTGGTTTACCTAAAAAGGGATATAAGGGAGGGGGTGAGTACAACGACTCAATGAATATTTTTTTTTAAATTGACTTTTAGGAAAAATGTCTGAATCGGAGTGTGTTAGACTCCTTATTTTCTTTTTAAAATATTTTATTCCCAATTCTTAGTTTCTATAACCATTTCTCATCATAACGGTGTGTTTATTAATCAACACACGCCCTTCATCATGAAGGAAACACACAATCGCACACTAGCCCGTCCATTGTACCATCGTGTGGCGTCGGAGCGACTTTATCGGCCACCTAGATAGAAGCATGTCCACATCTACCCTGAGAATGGATGGATGTTCGCGACATCCAACCCTCAGTACCGTAACAAAACTCCGTGTCCGACCCTCAACTCGACCTACAGCTATTTGTCTTGACTTGTTCGAAGACCTGTCATGTTGCACTATCACTAGTCTACCGAGTATGTTGGTCTTGTCTCAGTACCATGGCCAAACAACTCATTTACTTAAGTTTTCATGGCATAATAATCATGTTTGTTTAAGAGCTCCTACTCGTGCCAACTGGCCTAAGGCCCACTATTCGAGATTTTCAAAATCGGGCAAATAACCCCCAAGTTCCAAAACCGAGGCATTCGGCCTTTATGAGCTATTCGAGCTCTCGTCAAGAAGGTCTCCCAAAATTGCACACAGTCAGAGGAGAGCACTTTCGACAAAATAAATTTCTCAATTATCCATCATACCAACCGGGTATGAGGACATCTTCGCTTATAATCGATAAGTGGGTTTTCCACTTCCTTCCAAAAAGTTTCATCATACCAACCGAGTATGATCTACTAACCACCGGTAAGTAGTTTTTTCGTAAGATTTCCACATCACTCCTCTTAGGTGGGATAGTTAAAATACCACTTAGCAGTGAGTTTTCATTTTCGATGTGCTTATCATCCCAACTGGGTATGATATTAAATCTCACTCACCCGATAGTGCACTGAATATCCTCTTAGCTGGCTTATTATCCTTACTCGAACTTGTCTTAGCTACATTCTCGGTATTTCATGTTCCTACACAATATGAACACTCTTATTCATTATTGTTTGGCCTAATAGCCCCCATTCATCCCAAATAAATAAGAAAAATCAAACTTTTCCTTTATATACAATTAGGTACCTAAAGATATTTTTCTTTAACTTTAAGTTTCTAATACCAGGTTTTCCTCAAATTGAGTCTTGAAACTTTTAAAATTCACCTTGGGACCTCAATTTATTCAAATTCACAAAAAGGGGTTTAATTTCCTAAATTTCCAATTTCGTCCTCAACTTTTCCAAAAGTACTATTTTGCCCCTACTTCACAAAAATAGTAAGTTTTTCCCCAGAAATTCCAAAAATTGCCCAATTGGTCCTCCAACATCTTTATCATGCCTAATTGACCCTCAATTTTATGAAATTGCACTTTAGTCACTCGAATTTTCAAAATTCCCAATTTTTCCCCAATTTCAACCTTCTAACTCAGTCGAATTTGATTTCATCAAATTGACCAATCAAATGAGTTTAATTGTTGAAATTGAAGTTAGATTGAAGTTTCTACACCTTCGTACAATTCAATTGCACTTTGAATCGCATGATTTGAAGCCGGAATGAGCTCAAATGGAGCTTCACTGAAAAACTAGACTTAGAGAGAGAAAGCGTCGAAAGCTTACCGTCAGGGTGCAGCGGTCCAAGCTTTCAATCTAAGCAGATAGCACTTATCCTGAGGTTATTCCTAGGATCAAGAATTGTATCAATTGATGCCGAATTAAGTGAGAATTTTATCATCGAAGTTCTTCCGGTTCTCTCTCTAGCACCAGTCGGAAATTACAGAGGGGAGCTGAATTGGCTTACCTGTCAGCTCTATCTCAGTTGTAGGAGGACTATGGATGTGTTGGGAGGGCTTGGTTTGGCCTGAGAAGGGCTCAAATTGGTCGATTTAAGCTCGGTTGAAATAAGGTAGCTTCGGTCCATCAGAGCTACTTCACTATTCGATCATGTCGGCACTTCTTCGATGACCCTCGGAGTAAATGGAGACTATGCGTGTAGCTAACTTCTCCCAGAATCCAAAGAACCAGACCACGCCTTCTTTGGCTCAAAAAAGATCCTATATCGAAGCTTTAGTTCAAGCTTCACCGGAAATTAGAGCACTTGAGAGATAATGGAGTTTTCAGGTGTGGAGAGGATGAATGAGGAGGGGCTCTTTATATAGAAAGCTCGGGGACTTCTTGGCCATCCGATTGGCACCTTAATGGCGGTCATTCATTGCCTGAAACTCCCTAGCCAGAGACTTTTCAGCTTCGTCGGGGCTGCTAGCGCAATAATGGCGGTCATTCATTGCTTGAAACTCCCTAGCCGAAGACTTATCATCTTCGCTGGGGCTGCTCAATTTTCTGGCAAGTGAACAGTGCTGTCATCTGAAGGAAGAAGATGACACTGTTTCGAACTGGACCGGACCGGTCTGAACTGGATTCAACGTTTAAACCAACCAGTTCAGGCTCGATTCGACCAAGTTTTTCAAAATTAAAAATTTGTAAATTCATCCAAATTCATTTTCTATCCAATGGTGGTCTCAATTCTCAAATTTGAATTTTCTAAGCCACATAGAAAAATAAATTTATAAACCGGTTCAATCTAGTTCAAGTCCGGTTCACTTGAATCGGTTTGGTTTTCACCTCCAATTCATCCTAAAATCATTTTCCTTGACTTTTATGACCCCTTTAGGTCACTTGGGATTTGTAAATTTCCCATTTTGCCCTTCCTCTAACGGTTGGGGTTTGTGAACTAGTTCAGTTTTCTCACCCGGGTTAACTGGTTCTTTCCTCGTTTTCCTTGTATTTAAGGGATGGGGTTTACATTTTAGGTGTGAGGAGGATAAATGGAGAGGAACTCTTTATATAGGGAGCTTGTGGACTCTCTAGCCAACTATTTAACACCTTAATGGCACTCACTCATGGCCTGAAATGCCCAGAACGAAAACGTTTCATCTTCACTGGCGCTGTCCATTCTTCCGGCGAATAAACAATATTGTCATCTAAAGGAAGAAGACGACACTATTCCGAATCAGACCAGACCGATCCGAACCGGGTTCAATGCTTAAACCGCCCAATTTAAGCCCAATTCGACCGAATTTTTTAAAATTAAAATTTTCTAAATTAATCTAAATGCATTCTTTATCTAATGGTGGCTTCAATTCCCCAATTTGAATATTTTAAGCCACCTAGAAAAATGAATTTAGCAACCGATTCAATGATGATTCAAATCTATCCAAACTGGTTCAATTCGGTCTAGATCCGGTTCTCCTGAACCGATCTGGTTTTCTCTTCCAATTCATCCCAGAGTCCTTTTCCATGGTTTTTATGACTCTTTAGGTCACTCGAAATTTGTAAATTTCTTAATTTGCCCTTTCTCTAACAGTTGGGGTTCATGAACCGGTTCAATTTTCTCTTCTGGGTCGACCGATTCTTTCCTCGGTTTCCTTATCTTTAAGGGACGGGGATTACAATGTGTCTCTTTCTAATTGGTCAGCGCTTCCAAGCGCTGATTGAGCGGCTTACAAGGTGCGCTTCGCCATGTGTTGCGCATTGATTGATCGCACCGACTAACTTAGCACTAACTTGGTAGCAATTCGTTAACTGATTGGACCGTTGACCGATCTGGTTCGACCAGGTTCAGTGACCCAAAATTGTAAATTGGCTGGTTGAGGCCCGATTCGACCGATTTTTCAAAATTAAAATTATCTAAATTCATTTTTTGTCTAATGATGGCTTCAATTTTCTAATTTGATATATTTATACTACCTAAAAAAATTAATCCTTGAACCGATCATTTGTGGTTCAGCCTGGTTCAATCTAGTTTAAGTCTCCGAATTGGTTTCACATCCAATTCACTTGATGGTTCTCCCTCATGATTTTTTGTGATTGATTGGCCACTTAGGATTTCCCAAATTCCCTTTGTGACCCCCTTTTTACAACTTTCCAGATCGTTTAGACTCTCATTTTTTTTTTCTCGGGAATTTCCGATTTTCTTGGTCCGAGACGATGGGGTTTACACACATACTCTAAAAGAAGGGGATTCGGTCTATATTTTGAAAGAAGGGGCTTCGATCCATATTTTGAAGGAAGGGTATGAACCATGAATTGAGAAGAGAGTCTTCGGTATGTGGTTATGAAAAATGGACTTTGTTCCAACTTTAAGAAAAGCATAAATGTGTAAGTTTTGGAATGCCCTCCATGGCCCCGTGAATTATGATATACCTATGTAAGTGTGATATAACCTTAGAGAGCTTGACCAGGTAGCAAGTGAACCTTCACTACCGTGCTAAAATGGTCGTGTCGTGGATGGGTTGGATAGAGAGCAAGCCAACCTCTAAGGCTATTATAATTTACTTGATGTATTGCTTGTGTTTCTGACGGATGTGGAACAATACTGGTAAACGCCTCTACGAAAGTGTAGTATTGGGTACTAAGGGATATCTAGAAGGTGAGGTAATAAGGGGGGATGTTTTAATCTTAGATATCTAGGACAAGAGATCCATAAGGCAGTGTACAGTGATTGACCATGCAGTAGTTGAAGATGGTAACATTATTCCTAAGGTACCAGTGGTCCGAACCATACAGAGTATGAGAGGGCACTCTTCCTGATGTGTTTCAATAAATGCTAGTGGAGAATGGTTGAAACCCACCAAAAGTCATTATTCCTAAGGCACCAATGGTCTAGATCAAAGAGGGTACGAGAGGACACTCTTTCTGATGCGTTTCAATGAAGGCGAGTAGAGAGTGGATAGGACCTACCAATAGGTACCTGCAAAGAGGGGCGTGACCCCACACTAGGTTGAGACCCTAATGCACGAGTATTGTGACGATAGTCACAATACAGTGTTTGTGAGTCAATGTATAACAATATTGTATGTATGAGAATTTGTTCTTCTAATAAATAATGATAAGAAAATACATGCTTTAAATAGAATATTTTTCTCTATGTTGATATTTTAGTAGAGATTGTGCATTTGCACAAGAAATTCAAACTTGAGTGTCTCATTGAGTTTCGCAGCTCACCCCCTCCCTAACCCCTTTTCATACATCATTCAAGTAGCACAACAGTATTATCTTGAGGAGGTCTCGGTAAAGAACTTAATATAAGTTAACTCGACGATAATTACACGAGTCTCCTAAGTAATAGAGAATTTGGAATATGGATTTTTGTAAAGATCATTTTTTATATATTGTGATTTGGTTAAATATGTTTTAAATTCTTAATGAAATGAAATTGTACCTTGTGTTATATATTTCTTCTAACATGTTAGTTTTATAGTAGTGTGAACCCCACTATTGTAGTACCAGGAAGGTATGACGATTGTGACGGATCGGAGCATTACACATAGTTTATTAAAGAAAAGTTCAAATTTTTGCTAAAATCATTGTATTATTTTATTTTAATTTTTTTATCACTGTGGTACTACATTGGTGAAATTATCCATCATTATAGTATTAATGGGATGTGTCGGGTTGTTACCGGGCCTTTGGTTATAGAACGGATCGAGGAGTGATACTACATTTATAAGTCTCATATGGGGTAATGAAATATTCATCCAAATCAAATAAATCAAAAGAACTTGATAAAGCATACACACGTTCAAAATGCATATTTATCATGATTTTTTAGGGTTCGATTTGCTAAGTGAATGATACTACTAGTAGTGTTCTTACACAACTTTATTCAATCAACATACATATTATCCCTAAATTCTCGAGGTTCAATTTGCTAACTAACTAATCATGCTAATCATGTTCTTGTAAAACTTTATTCATTCAATATGCATAAAATCCATAAATTTCAAGGGTTCGGTTTGCTAACTCATTTCTTGAACAACACTTATAAAACATGTGTAACTTAGCCAGTTTTCATTTAAA
The DNA here is from genome assembly GCA_030064435.1 of Trapa incisa. Lineage (NCBI taxonomy): Eukaryota > Viridiplantae > Streptophyta > Magnoliopsida > Myrtales > Lythraceae > Trapa > Trapa incisa. Next base: position 10,904,532 of record CM057767.1, on the reverse strand, counting down.
AATATGGGTCTCAACCCAATGCTCTTTTTCCAATTAAGAGTAGTATAAGCATATTTCTTGTTATGAAAAACACGAAATGGGTATTAGCCTCATTTTCTCTTATAATCTTAAACTTGAATTTTTTCTCCATTTCTTTACAACAATATAATTTTATTTGGTTACATCTACGATGTATTTATAAAATTTTTTAATCATTCTCGTATATATAAGTATATTAAGATAAAACTGGTAAAAAAAATACGTTGGATCTAATAGAACTCGTTGTCTATAAACTTACTATTTTATACATTTCTTATTTGTTTCAGGAGTTTTTCAAGTGTGTCTGGTCAATGAAGTCCTCATTCATCAACTTATACTACATTAATCAAAATATATTTGTAGGGTCAGATTTGGTTATTTGCGATAATTCTAGTGTCATCCTATAATTTTTTTCTAAAATTATGGTTTTGTCACTCGTATCGAGTAAATTAGATTCACTTATCGATTAACCTATTTATACGACCAATTTTTACATTATTATAAATTTCTTTATTTTCCTCCATTATTTGATTATATTTATTATAAATCACTAATTAATTTCAAATTTTTCACTAGACACCTAATTTTTTAATTTTTTTACTTTTAGTCATTAAATTTTCTAAAAATTACAATATTACATTTAATCTTTCCATTTATTTATTTTAGAATTTTAAACTATTATACATTTTTATTTCAAATCTCCTATAAGAATGTCATTCCATTGTATGAGGACCAGGTTCAACCGACCTAAACCTGACCCGAGCTCAAGTCCATGATAGTGTCTTTAAACCATTATTTTAGATCTAGATTTAGGTCGGATCTGGTGAGGTGATAAATAAGTCTTTTCCCCTAACTTACTCTATATATATTTGGGTTATCAAAAATTTTTAAATTATTTTTTACTCAAATTTTACAATATTTATTATTATGCTACTAAATGTTTTTAAAAGTTTTGTCTAATTTTTTAATCCATTTTAAATTATCAATTGGGATTGATAAATTTTCTCAAGTTTATTTCACACCATTACATTTCTACTCATTCTCATTTAGTCCCTATTTCTCATAAATTTTATTTTAATTATATATATTTTATTATTAAATCAAAATATATATTTTATATTATAATTCTATAACAAATTAATTTATTATTTAAAATTAATTATATAAAATGTTAATTATATATAATTTTTATTTATAATTAAATAAAAATATTTATATATTAATTAATAGTAGAGATATTAGATTATTTCTTATTTTTATATATTATTATATCAATATTAGGATATTCGAGTGCCAAAATTTTATAGTAAACCACAGTTTGGAAGAAAGTCTAAATTCTCGTACAACCTTTCCCCCTCTCCACCTCCTTCTTCTTCTACCTGATCTCATCTCAATTAACTCTCTTGTGAACCTCCTTCCCCTCTTTCTCCTCTAGGGAATGATATGTGCTTCATCAACTGGAAAGTATTCTTCCTTTGCCTGGAAAATGGAAGGTGGGAAACATATCAACAAGCACGTATACTATAAGCCCAACAAACTGAGTAGAAAATGATCCAAACGCTCGAAACGAAGCAAGGGTGATATCTTGATTTAGCAGGCAGCCGCAAAAGCAAAGCACCAGCATAAAAGGCTCGAGCTATTGGTGCCCTGCTCTGAGCTCTGCCGAGTACTGCCCGCTGCACAAGAACGCAGAACAACGAGAAACCCACATGATTTCAGTAAGAATCCGATCAAATCGAATCTGAGACTATTCGCTTCTCGCGAGTGCAAGGAACTCCCTTCGTCCGGAAGTGTTCGGGCTGGGAGAAGGTTGAACGCCATTTCCATCCATTTCGTTTTGGAGATGGAACATTTTTTTCAAAAGAGAAGGATTAAAAAAGAAAAAAAAACTCCAAATAAACTACGTTGAATTGAGATTTATTATTCTTCATTTTTCCCCTTGACAAGATGGGAAGAACTCATTAATATTCATATATTCCAAGTCCAATTCCCCTCATAATAAAAGTGCCTAAGAAACCCTTCACCATTAAACTTCTGTCTAAATATGACTTCCCTTCTAAATGTCTTCTTCTCTCATTTTCCCTATGTTGAAGAAGAGTCTATGAATCTTCCACATGCAAATGCAAAGAAGAAAGAAGGTTGAAGATGTACGCCGGTTAAACTCCGTTCCACACAACAAAATTTATATGATATGAAATTGATTTTATAAGATAAAATTTAGAAATTTATTTTTAAATGTAATTAATATAATGTATAATATTAATAATTGATTTATTTATAAAATCATTAAAAAAACATAATTTAATTTGTTTTCATCTTTTTCTTTAGAAATATATTAATTTTTGTTAAATAAGAATACATTTATATTTATAATTTAAAATTAGTACCGTTTAATGGTAAAAAAAAATTAAATAAATGCAACGATAGGGAAAGAGAGATGAATAGCTAGAGCAAAAAAACAAATAATTAACTTGTATAAAATAAAAAGAAATAAAAAAAACAAAGAATCCTCATTAAACTTGATGGGTATGGCTTATATTTTTAGCAAATTTTCAAATTTGATAAATTTGCATAAGTAAACTACAATAAGTTCAATATGAAAGGGCAATTATTATTCTTCTCACTCCCTTCACAAGATGTAAAAAAGCTCATTTATATTAATATATTCAAAGTCCAATTCCCCATTCGATTGAAAAACGAAAGTCCAATTCCCCACCAAAAAAGCTCACCAAATCCTTTCATTCCCATTACAAATATTAAAAAACCTAAAATAAAATAAAAAGGGCAATTAATAGTACTATTGTATCAGTCGTCATATTGGGCAAAAAAACTTGTGTTTTTTGCCAATTGCCCTCTTTCAAATGAGCAAGGAATCTTCCCTTTTTAGATTCATAGACAAATGAGACTTAAAGCACTTGAGAAAAAAAAAAGTTGCTTCCTACTTGAATCAAAATTGAATTAAATGCACATTCTTCCTATATAACCCAAACAAGAACCCAGCGACAAGAAATGAAGATGAGACTCCCATCCCACTCGAACTTAACGTTTTCTTTTCGGCAGAAGAAGAATTCGCCAAGCATACAAATATTAGCAGTTGCCTCATTCTCATTCACTTTATCGGAGCATCTTTAGGCACACTTAGACTAGTTTCCAATGGAGCCTGCCGAATTCCCATACCCTGCTAGAGTTATCTCCCTCTCTCTCTCTCTCTATATATATATATATCCCATTGATTAAATTGAAATGATAAGTAAGTACCCTAGACTAGACTATAGATAAGAGAGACATAGAGGCGTGGGATGGGCTCCTAATCTAATGAATAATCAAAGCTCATCCTTTAGGACGTGAGACGGGACAACGTCTTCCAGGAGGCCATGGTCACCTGTCGCAGGCGACCCGGAGGGGTAGGACCTCATGATGGCCATGGACGACGACAAGGCACTGACAGCGTCGAGGGAGATGTAGTGCGGACCACACTGCTGGTGATGCAGAGCGCTGTTGCTTTGGATCACAATATTCCGCTGATCCACTGGGAAGATGGTCCCACCGCCTCTGTCGGCGGAAGCAGGGCATTCCAGAAGAGGCCTAACGAGGGCAGAGTAACGAGGCATGAGAAGAGGGCTCGGGTGGCTGTGCTGGCCCTCGTAAGTGGTCACGACGACAGCTGGGTCGATGTGAGACCACTCCACTCTCTTCTTCACCTTGCAGGATGCACTGGTGCAACGATAATAGCTCCTGCTTTACATCAATAAGCCCAAAATACACATGACAGAAATTCGTCGTATCAATAATAAATAAAAATAAAATTATCATCCACATATATATTACTATGATATGTATATTTCAATCATGGTATTACGGCAGACAATTAGACTCGTCAATGCCGGACCGAAAAACAGTGTAGCAAAACCTAACGTCTTCCTTCCCATCAGTTTCAGTTCTCATTTTTGGAGCATCTAAAACATGCCTTTTATGATCCTCAAAATCCAAGGAATCTTCTCCGCATAAAACAGAAGAATAGCAAAAGTTAAAGGTAACCAATGTACATATATTCGTATATTTGAAAGTACCTGGGGAAGGAACTGTTCTTGACGGCCTTCTGGCCGTACTTTCGCCAGCGGTAGCCATCTTCGAGGTGATCGACCTCGCTCTTTGTCATGAACGCGAATCGCTGCTCTCTCTGCTTCTTCTCTTTCGATTTCTTGGTCACAGATCTGACAGCTCTAACACAAAACGAGTTAACAATACCACCTATCCACATGATAATGTAACACTCTCAGCACCAAATTAATCCTCAAAACCTAAACAGAATCCTTCATTATCATACAAGATTGAATTCATCTTTTGTCTTTTCACTTCCGTTTTGGAAATGTGAAAGGATCGATTACCGGGTTGTGATCATAGGGACGACTGTATGTGGATCAGGGCTAAGAAATTTTATAAAGTAAAAACAAACACTAAGGAAACTAATTTTAGGGTTTGAGATCAGTCAATGCATACTGATAAAAAAATCGGTGTTGTAGGTAAAGGGAAATCAATTATATATAGGTGGAGGAAGAGGAGGAGGAGGAGGTCTTCGCTCACTTCCTTGGGGCAGTTTCATCTGAAGCTATGTTCGCATTTTGCTCTTCCTCATCTTCAGGGCCTTCTTCCTCTACTTCCTCGACCGCCTTGCCCAGCATCTCTCGGTCGGTGAGAGCAGCGGCGCCGCTCGAGGCCGAGGAGATCGATGAGGCGTTAGGGGTGTCGGGCTGATTCACTACGTCCGGGGAGGAGCATCCCAACAAGACGGTGGAAATCATCGACCTAAATTTCTGAGGAGGAGCTTGATTGTGAAAAAGAAGCATCTCGTTGAGGAGGGCGCTGCTGTTGCCGTAGTATCGAGGTCCCAAGTCCTGTGAACCCAGCAGCTCCATAAACCCATGCTGTGAAGCTGGCAGGAGGGTGCAGTGATCAGAAGGAATAATTGCCGGTGATAACGTCGTCTTAATGAAATTCTCCATGGAATTATAGCATTCACAGATCATCGAATGATCTGTCTCTGAAGACTATGAGAGTGCAACAAATTCTCTCATGTGCTAGAAGAAGAAGGAGGAGGAGGACGACCACGACGAGGGTAAGTAGGTTTTAAGCATTTGGGTAGGTTAGGTCTGGTTTTTACACTAATAGAGAGTTGAAGGTCAAACTTTGTTCAGATTCTGTCCCCACCCCCGGTCCCACTGTGATTGAGTAAGGTGTGATACATAGTTATTATCACATTTATATATTTGACATTTTTCATTTTATAAATAAAATATATTTATATAATTAATATTTATTTATCATAAATTTAAAATATTTTTCATATAATTTTAATATATTTTGTGAATGACAAAAATATTTATAGTGGTTCTAATAGGGACCACCCTTATGGGTGGTTGGAACCTATAGAGTTGACAATTGTAACTAATGTGACCACCATCAACAACATTGGCTATAAAATGAATGAGTGCGTTGTTATGACAATTGTGGTGGTGAACAATCCCATCATTAATTCAATTATTAAAAATATACAAATATTATCATTTATTTCCTTATTAGTAATTACTTTATATTTCCCAACTATCAATATCATATAATATAAGTAAAATATTGATTTCCTTTAATAATTTTTAATAACTAAGTAATGCTAGTTTATAATATTAATGAGAAAAATACTTTTAAAATAATTATTTATATAATTTTATAGTATAATTAATAAAAGTCTCCCTTTCTCCATTTCTAATCCCTAATTCAAATACTAGGAAATTCAAATATTTAGTCTCAATTTTATAATATTTTAATTATATTAATGCATGCTATAAATGTTATGAAGGGGATCAATGCCACGTGGGGTGATCCCGACGTGATTGAGGGCTAGCGTGCACTTGTGAACTTTCCAACTCAAAGTCTCAAATGCAAGGCCACAGGTGGAACATAACAATGTATTAAATCAGAAAAACATATTATAAATATATATAATATTGTCAATTATTAGGGATTTTAATAAAATGCATAAGAGAATAAGATAATAAAATCAATTCTAATGCTTTAATGCAATTAAAAATTAAAAACCAATAACAACCAAATAAATTAAAAATTCCATACAAAGGTAATTTAATGCAATGCATTTCTCTAGCTTTTTTCTTGCACAATATGCATTTCTCTAGCTAGGTCTCGTAAAAATATGGAGATGTTAATGCTTTTTAATAAATAATGTTTTTTTTCTTTTTTTGGTCAAGTAATAATATGACGACTTAACAATAAGAATAGTTCTTGCCTCATAAAAATATGAAGTTGCCTCTATATGCCAATAACCAAACTATTCTCAATTTTATGGAAAAATATGCTTTTGGTTTTTAATATTTTCTTTATATTTATCATAAATCTTCTTTTCTAATGTATTTGATCATCAACCTTCTTATAATGATACCCATTTAATCATTTTATTATTTAGAATAAAAATAAAGCTATATTAATAATTAAAATATTACTATTAAAAATATAAATAGATAAATGACACCCAAATTACCCACCAAACAATACCTCTTGATAGTACTAATACACTAATGTTCTCTTATATAGTTTAATTATTTATAATACTTTATCATTCACATATTTTACTCTAAAAGATGTTCAATTAATATGTTTATTATATCAACTTATATTAATTAAATATGTTTACCAAAAGTATAATCAATTCATCATTAGTATATATATATATATCATAATATAGCAAATGCTTTTATTTATTTGTTTATTTTTGTATATTTAAATTTATTTTATGTTTTTTGTTAATATATAATTAAATTTTATATTAGATGACGACTAAAAATATATAAAAAATAAAGGTTTAATGATTAAATGTATTTTGAATAAAAAGGATTAAGATGAAATTAATACTTGAGTGGAAGTTTAGGGGACCGTGTGGCTACAAGAGAGTGTTGGAAGCATGGTGCTGCTAGAGGCTTCCTAAGTTAGGGTGATTTGTGAGTAAAGAGCCTCGACTCATGTCCTTCCAACCCTATTGCGGAGGACAGGACGAGGAGGAGGAGGAGGAGGAGAAACTGCTCGATTAACTCAAGTTGTGTGTGCCTAATATACGAGGAAAATCTATCTATATTAAGACTATCGGAAGAAGAGCTCATGAGCTCATTATAGAGTTATTCTTTCTCTTAATAAATTTATAAATGGATAGCAATAAAAATCATTAAAAAATTAAATAAACAAGCAAAAAAAGGTAGGAATGAGTTATTTTTCGTGATTTACGAATAAGATAAACGTATAATGTATAAATCATAATATATATATATATATAAGAATAGAAATATATTATATGTATATTAACCTTTCAAAACAACATTATGAAGGATATGATGAAATTGTTGTATTGGGAACGACTATCCCCTAAATGCACAGTGCCTAAGGAACCCTTCATTAAACTTCTGTCTAAATGACTTCCCTACTTATGTCTTCTCCTCTCATTTTCCCTATGTTGAAGAAGAGTCTATGAATCTTCCACATGCAAATGCAAAGAAGAAAGAAGGTTGAAGATGTACGCCAGTTACACTCCGTTCCATACAACAAAATTTATATGATATGAAATTGATTTTATAAGATAAAATTTAGAAATTTATTTTTAAATGTAATTAATATAATGTATAAGATTAATATTCAATTTATTTATAAAATTATCAAAAAAATCATAATTTAATGTATTTTCATCTTTTTCTTTGTAAATATATTTATTTGTTTGTTAAATAAGAATACATTTATATTTATAATTTAAAATTAGTACAGTTTAATAGTAAAAAAATTAAATAAATGCAACCATAGGGAAAGAGGGATGAATAGCTAGATCAAAAAAAATAATTAATTTGTACAAAATAAAAAGAAATAAAAAAAATAAAGAATCCTCAATAAACTCGCTGGGTATGGCTTATATTTTTAGCAAATTTTCAAATTTGATAAATTTGCATGAGTACAATAAACTCTAATAAGTTCAATATAAAAGGGCAATTATTATTCTTCTCGCTACCCTCCACAAGATGTAAAAAAAAAAACTCATTTATATTAATATATTCAAAGTCCAATTCCCCATTGGATTGAAACACCAAAGTCCAATTCCCCACCAAAAAAGCTCACCAAATCCTTTCATTCCCATTACAAATATTAAAAAACCTCAATAAATTAAAAAGGGCAATTAATAGTACTATTGTATCAGTCGTCATATTGGGCAAAAAAACTTGTGTTTTTTGCCAATTGCCCTCTTTCAAATGAGCAAGGAATCGTCCCTTTTTAGATTCCTAGACAAATGAGTCTTAAAAGGTACTTGAGAGAAAAAAAGGTTGCTTCCTACTTGAATCAAAATTGAATTAATTCTTTCTATAACCCAAACAAGAACACAGCGACGAGAAATGAAGATGAGACTCCCATCCCACTCGAACTTAACGTTTTCTTTCAGCAGAAGAAGAATTCGCCAAGCATACAAATATTAGCAGTTGCCTCGTTCTCATTCACTTGATCACAGCATCGTTAGGCACACTTAGACTAGTTTCCAATGGAGCCTGCGGAATTCCCATACACTGCTAGAGTTATCTCCCTCTCTCTCTCTCTATATATATATATATCCCATTGATTAAATTGAAATGATAAGTAAGTACCTAGACTAGACTATAGATAAGAGAGACAGAGAGGCGTGGGATGGGCTCCTAATCTAATGAATAATCAAAGCTCATCCTTTAGGACGTGAGACGGGACAACGTCTTCCAGGAGGCCATGGTCACCGGTCGCAGGCGACCCGGAGGGGTAGGACCTCATGATGGCCATGGACGACGACAAGGCACTGACGGCGTCGAGGGAGATGTAGTGCGGACCACACTGCTGGTGATGCAGAGCGCTGTTGCTTTGGATCACAATATTCCGCTGATCCACTGGGAAGATGGTCCCACCGCCTCCGTCGGCGGAAGCAGGGCATTCCAGAAGAGGCCTGACGAGGGCAGAGTAACGAGGCATGAGGAAAGGACTCGGGTGGCTGTGCTGGCCCTCGTAAGTGGTCACGACGACAGCTGGGTCGATGTGAGATCGCTCCACTCTCTTCTTCACCTTGCAGGATGTAGTGGTGCAACGATAATAGCTCCTGCTTTACATCAATACACATGACAGAAACTCATCACATCAATAATAAACAAAAAAAAATTTATCATCCACATATATATTACTACTATGATATAATACTTCAATCATGGTATTACGGCAGACAATTAGACTGGCCAATGCCGGACAGAATCAATCAACGGAAGAAGGGTGAAGCAAAACCTAATGTCTTCCTTCCCATCAGTTTCAGTTCTCATTTTTGGAGCATCTAAAACATGCCTTTTATGATCCTCAAAATCCAAGGAACCTTCTCCGCATAAAAAAGAAGAGCAAAAGTTAAAGGTAACCGGTGTACATATATTCGTATATTTCAAGTACCTGGGGAAGGAACTGTTCTTGACGGCCTTCTGGCCGTACTTACGCCAGCGGTAGCCATCTTCGAGGTGATCGACCTCGCTCTTTGTCATGAACGCGAATCGCGGCTCTCTCTGTTTCTTCTCCTTCGATTTCTTAGTCACCGATCTGACAACTCTAACACAAAAAGAGTTAACAATACCACCGATCCACATGATAATGTAACACTCTCAGCACCAAATTAATCCTCAGAACCTAAACAGAATCCTACATTATCATATAAGATTGAATTCATCTTTTGTCTTTTCACTTCAATTTTGGAAATGTGAAAGGATCAGTTACCGGGTTGTGATCATAGGGACGACTGTATGTGGATCAGGGCTAAGAAATTTTATAAAGTAAAAACAAACACTTATGCTAAGGAAACTAATTTTAGGGTTTGATCAGTCAATGCATACAGATAAAAAAAATCGGTGAGGAGGAGGAGGTCTTCGCTCACTTAGTGGGGGCCGTTTCATCGGAAGCCATGTTCGCATTTTGCTCTTCCTCATCTTCATGGCCTTCTTCCTCGACTTCCTCGACCGCCTTGCCCAGCATCTCTCGGTCGGTGAGAGCAGCAGCGCCGCCCGAGGCCGAGGAGATCGATGAGGTGTTAGGGGTGTCGGGCTGATTCACTACGTCCGGGGAGGAGCATCCCAACAAGACGGTGGAAATCATCGACCTAAATTTCTGAGGAGGAGCTTGATTTTGAAAAAGAAGCATGTCGTTGAGGAGGGCGCTGTTGTTGCCGTAGTAGCGAGGTCCCAAGTCCTGTGAACCCAGCAGCTCCATGAACCCATGCTGTGAAGCTGGCAGGAGGGTGCAGTGATCAGAAGGAATAATTGCCGGTGATGACGTCTTAACGAGATTCTCCATGGGATTATAGCACTCACAGGTCATCGAATGATCTGTCTCTGAAGACTCTGAGAGTGCAACCGATTCTCTCATCTGCTAGAAGAAGAAGAAGAAGGAGGGGGAGGAGGGTAAGTAGGTTTGAAGCCGTAGGGTAGGTTAGGTCTGGTTTTTACACGCACAGAATAGAGAAATTGACTGTGGGTTGAAGGTCAAACTTTGTACAGATTCTGTCCCCTCCCCCGGTCCCACCGTGATTGAGTATGTGTGATACATAGTTATAATATTTATATATTTGACATATCAAAATTTAATCTGACACATTTTAGTGATTAATTTCGAGTTTTTCGTTATTCAAATTCTTGTTATATTTGTTAGATATGACTTTTTAGGTTATATTTTGAAGTATACTAGTTTTCTAACTAGTGATATTTCACATAACTAATATTTATATTTATAGTTAATTATTCAGTTTATTTAATATATTAATGATTAAATATAAAATTATTTAGTTGGGACGTCAATGTTATTGTTGATATTTTTTTCATTTTATAAATAAAATATATTTATATAATGAATGTTTATTTATCATAAATTAAAAATATTCTTCATATAATTTTAATATTTTTGTGAATGACAAAAATATTTATAGTGGTTCTCATAGGGACCACCCTTATGGGTGGTTGGAACCTATAGAGGTGACAATTGTAACTAATGTGACCACCATCAACAACATTGGCTATAAAATGAATGAGTGTGTTGTTATGACAATTGTGGTGGTGAGCAATCCCATCATTAATTCAATTATTAAAAATATACAAATATTATCATTTATTTCCTTATTAGTAATTATTTTATATTTCCCAACTATCAATATCATATAATATAAATAAAATATTGATTTCCTTCAATAATTTCTAATAACTAGGTAATGCTAGTTTATAATATTAATGAGAAAAATACTTTAAAATAATTATTTATATAATTTTATAGTATAATTAATAAAAGTCTCCCTTTCACCCTTTCTAATCCCTAATTCAAATACTAGGAAATTCAAATATTTAAAGTCTCAATTTTATAACATTTTAATTATATTGATGCATGCTATAAAGGTTATGACGGGGATCAATACCACGTGGGGGTGATCCCGACCTGATTGAGGGCTAGCCTGCACCTGTGAGCTTTCCACCAACTCAAAGTCTCAAACTGCAGAAGGCCACCGGTGGAACATAACAGCATATTAAATCAGAAAAGCATATTATAAATATATATAATATTGTCAATTATTAGGGATTTTAATAAAATATATGAGAGAATAAGATAATAAAATCAATTCTAATGCTTTAACGCAATTAAAAATTAAAAACCAATAACAACCAAATAAATTAAAAATTCCATACAAAGGTAATTTAATGCAATGCATTTCTCTAGCTTTTTTTTTGCACAATATGCATTTCTCTAGCTAGGTCTCCTAAAAATATGAAGATGTTAATGCTTTTTAATAATATAATGTTTTCTTTATATTTATCATAAATCTTCTTTTCTAATGTATTTGATCATAAACCTTCATATAATGGTATGCCTTTAATCATTTTATTATTATTTTTATTTAGAATAAAAATAAAGCTATATTAATAACTAAATTATTACTATTAAAATATATAAATAGATAAATGACACCCAAATTACCCACCAAACAATACCCCTTGATAGTACTAATACACTAATGTTCTCTTATATAGTTTAATTATTTATAATACTTTATCGTTCACATAATGTTTTTACTCTAAAAGATCTTCAGTTAATATGTTTACCAAAAATATGATCAATTCATCATTAGTATATATATATCATAATATAGCAAATGCTTTTATTTATTTATTTTTATATATTTAAATTTATTTTATGTTTTTTATTAATATATAATTAAATTTTATATTAGAAGATGACTAAAAATGTATCAAAAAAGGATTAAGATGAAATTAATACTCGAGTGGAAGTTTAGGGGACCAAAAGCTTACTCCCCTAGTATTGTCTACCATTTTATTTGCCATTTTCAATCGTTAGTGCAAATAAATAGCGGCTAATGGCTACCTTCTTTTGTTTTTCTTATAAAATTTGGTTTGTTGAACATATTTGACGCTTTTTAATTGCATTGCATAGATCAAATCAACGAGCCTGTCAGTCCACAACACTGCATATATGCACACGACAACTCATATACATAGACAAGGGGATGGGCTATACCTACAAGCAATTGAGACTATCATTATTGATGGGTCAATAATTTCCCAAGTTGATTGAATAGCTTTCTATTTAACATATTGAGGGGGAGATAAATGACATTTCCTATTCATTTTTTTACCCTAGTTTGTTTTGATGCGAAAGCTTTGAATGGGAGGGAGGAGGGAAGGACAAATATTTTTCAAATTTAGTATTTTAATGACAGGTACGTACTAATTAGTGTAGGACTACATGTTAGATGTGAGTGAGTTCATGTGGATAACCAAAAAATTCCACAAAGTTAAAGTTATTGTGTGAAAATATTAACCAATTTATATTTATATGTTGTTTGCATTAACTTGTATATATAAGGATGATCATGAGTCAAACTTGTCAAAATATTTTATAATATACATATAAAATTTTGATTTTCTATTTTGGTTGATCATGGTATTTTGTAGGCTGAAGAAAAAAAATAATCCATTTATGAAATTATATAAATTCAAATTATATTTAAAATTTTGGTATTCTATGCTTTATCCCAACAAAATATTAGTATGCACTAGGGTTATGGATTAGCACATGATATGCAAAAAAAATTGCACCCTAGAGCAAATAATTAATCTTATAGGTCAAATAAGATGATAAAGTTATGGTAGATGCCTTAATTTCTTTCCCAAATCCTTAGAATTGAATACCATACATCTACTAGATATAATAATATAAACTAAACCCAATATTGACTTCTTGAACCAAACCACATTTTCATTCATAGTTTCCCTCACCTTTTAACATTTTTCAACTTGATGTGACACTAACTCAACTAAGGGGGTGTTGAGGGCTTGAAGCAATAAATGGGGAAAAAAAGACCCACAATTATTAAAGTATTTGATGATCTTGCTTCATGGGCACGGTAAGTAGGGCAGAAAAAAAAAAAGAGACGAATTGAACCAAAAATGTGGTGATTCCATGAAAGGCATCTTGTCCTGTCGTGAAGAAGTCGCCTTCTTCCATTTTACTTGATAAAAGAACCCCCAAATTAAAGCGGTGAAAACCCCAGCATTCATGTTTTCGAGGAAGCCGTGAGTACAAACTCTGACTAGGGCTTCCGAGTCATCCTCTTTACTTTAAAGGGTGATTAAAAAGATTATAAAACTGAACTACCATTCCACCTACCAAATTCAAAACTAGATTATTTAATCATTATGAATATTGAGCCCTAAATATTTAAAAGATATGATGAGAAATCCATTCACATGACGTGCTTCAATCAGTTTTTGAATTTGAATTGGGTTTTATTGGCTTAATTATTTTAACTGAATAAGATTAGATATTGCAATTGTTACTGTTTTAATAAGAATATAACCTGAAAAAGGGGTGATAAAATTTTATTTAAAATTAATAAAAATAAAATAGAAAAGAAAGTAGAAACTAACAATATTTTATTAGAGTTGCTTAGAAATTACTTCACTTACTATTTTAACATTAATTATTTTTATTATAGAATTATCCTTTTCTTTTAACCAGAAAGAAGGTAGAATTATGGAGTCATGTCACCTTATCCCATCACACCTAACCCTTCATCCTTAGCTCAATTAATTATCTTGTACTTATCCTTGTTCATGACCACCTCCACCCCCAACTTGCAATCAATCAATTAATTCATGATTTCAAACGTATTAAATCAATGACAACAAAATTATTCAAAATGGAGGTAAGAGAGAAAGAGGGTCATTGTAAAAGTCATATAAACAGTAATTACTAGTCAATTATCATCTATAATATTGTATTTTATAGATTAAATAAAAAGAATTTTGATGGATTATCTAATCTAATCCCACTTACATCAATAGATACACTCAAAGACGTTATGGGTACGGGCAAACTTATAATTTTGAATTCAAAAGATTAAATTAAATTCAATAGAGGAAAGTCAAACATTTGGCTCGAGTAATTCCATGGTGGATGCTTCTTTCCTGTGATATTCTCAAGGAGGAAAATGGTAAATTGTAATGGAGTAACCAATGCATGGAGCTTGGAGAGCCAACAGTAAAACGACAAAGCTGCGAAAGTGATTCCTCGGAATATAAAAACAACACGGGACAAGATTACCTAGTTGTGGCTTGAAGCATAGAAGATAAGAACTATAAAATAATTGCACTCTGAGGAGGTAAATATGTTATTTGGGTGGTCAGTTTTCAAGACAAAGGAGAAGATAGGTCGAGTAAGAGGAATGGGTCCATGGCCCAGAGATGTTTTGGTTGGCCCCATCATGTGTGATTGATGGAAGAGATGCAATTGGATGCAGTAAGTAATGGGCCACAAAAGTATCGAGGTTTTGGGCACGAGGGCTCGGGAGGGAGGGCATGTTGGCTCGGGTAGCTCGGTTGTTAGGAGCTGGCTTGATGGTGGGTGTCTCAATTTTTTTTCTCTGAAACTTCTCTAAACGCTAGCCTACACTAGGATTTTCCAGAAGTTTTGGAAGAAGAAAAGCAAAACCAACTCAAAAGGATGATATTTTTTTTTCAGATTTATTAAATAAAATGATGCTATTTAAAAAAATTCTAAAATAACTTTATTTTATTTAAGCTTTCAAGCTATAAAATAATGTCTTTTTATGATTCGAAAGCAAAAAAAAATTAAAATACAGTGGTCGGGTCCACCTCAACCCGACCCAACATTTTGTTCGGTTACAACTTTATTCGTTTGAACCCGAAGTTTGAGTCCATTATAGTGGATCCGAACTCGACTTTTGAGTCTTAGATTCATGGTTGGATTCAGAACCGAACAGTCTCTGTGATACGGATCAAAAACCGAGACCCGAACCCGAGTTTGGGCTCGTAGAGGCTCGGGAAAAATCGGGTTAAAAGGTTTTTTTGAAATGGGTCTAAAATCCTAACTCCTCAAAAGCACTTGACACATGTATCATGTAATAATATAACTTCAAGTTTAATTTTCACCTAATGTAATTATTTTAAAACTATTTCTCTTTAAAAGTAACTTCATAAAAATAAAAAATAAATCATAAAATAAAATGTGTAAACAATATGTGGAGGGATCATGCTAAATCCGAGTCTCGTAGGTGAGAGTAATACCCGACCCGACATGTGTACAAATTTGGGATAGAAGACTGGGACTCCACATATTCCCTACAAACTTGGGAAAGGAGGGCCAGTACATAATGCAGTTCTCAATGGAGAGACTTGGAATTGGTCCGGGACACATATTCACTTGCTCAAGCACGGGCTCCCGGTGGGTACAAGTTTTTTGTTGTTATTGTCCCTCCCCATCCTTGATAAGCACCTAAATCTTTTATTAATCAAAGTGGAGTGTTCGTCAAACAAAAGTGAGGAGTCTTCCATTTTTTTAGAAGAATAGTGAATGCAAATCATGTTAAATAGTATTTAATATTAAATTCTCCAAATTATGAAATAAGATAGCAACATGGCTGGTTTTCCACTTCCCAGCTGATTTTATCCTCTCCAACTAAGAAATTAGTATTATATAAACAAGTATATTCTAAAATATAAGAAAGTAATTTACAAAGGTCATATTTTATAAACGAGTCTTTCTAGTATGTGCCTTAGACATAGCATAAAATAATAATTAGTTTTTAAAAATAAGAAAGTGATAGTTATATGTATCTTTTTTTTATTTTATACTGCTTGTATTTAAATACTATAATTATAATATTCGAGTAATTAATAGCTGAATATATTAAACACAGCTATTTGAGAATCTAATATACCTTAAAAATCTTTTTGAAATACTTTTCTTTTAATTAAATCCCTCTAAGATCATATAAATTAAAATTGAAAGTTACTATTTTAAGTATGGATTATAGGTTTTTTTTTGTTTAATTTTTTTCCACTCTAAGAGTTTATTAAAAATTTTGGGTGTAAAAAGCTAAAATTCTTTCAAATTTAAGTTTCTAGGCTTCATTTCTATAGGGCTTATAAGTTTTTTTCAAACATTTTTATTATTAATGTTATTTTTAAAAAAATGGACATATATTTACTCTCAAATTAGAATACAAGGGTATTAATGGTACTGTTGTTATCTTTTAGTAAACAATGTCTATATTGCCATATAGCAAAATTTTATTTTTTTCAATGAAAAAAAAACAATAATGTTGCCACGATAGGTTAATAGGTTCATCTCACACAGTTTATCTCACACTCTGTTTGAAATTTGTGGTCATTAGCTACTATCAGTAACTGAAAGAGAAGGTTCAAGGGCAAATATGACATCTAAAAGCATGTGAAAGTTTAGGCCACATCATCCCATGAAGAAGACTGTTACAAGAAGTCAGCTGCAGATATGAATGCAGATGGGCTACCTAACAACGAGGATAATTGCACATTGGAAAACAAGAACATTAGTAGCTAGGGCAGAATAAAAAGATGCACGTCCTTTTGAATAAGATCAACGGATAAAATAAAACGGTAAATAAAGGAATATGCCTGCAAATAAGGCCCAAATATGATGTTTAGGAAACAGCATACATGGAAGCAATGTCCTACAAAAAAAGGATTTGAATTCTCCAAGCATTCAGGAAGTAGAATGAGATAAGAGCATTATTTTTAATAAGAAGATACGTTACAGTGGCAAACTTCTTGGAGCAACTCCTCAAGTTCACTATTTATCTTTATCCCATCTTCTTCGAGCATCCGCGGTAATTCTGGGTCAGTTTTGCCTGCAGCAGCATATGCCTTGAGTAACAAATGGTAGGCAGTAGCTTTGAGACTGTCCACCTCCTTCAGAAGACTGAATAACTTCTGTGCAGTCTCTACATCTCCATTGCCCTCAAAATGTGTCCGAAACCCAGAAATTGTAGAAAAATGTGGAGTCCATTTCTCGGTCTTAGATATGGACACTGCAGCTTCCAGAAACTCCACACACCGGTCCACCTGACCCTTCTTCAAGAAGTAAATGATAAATAGTTCCATACCCCTGAGGAATGGTTTGGAAACCTTCTTGGAGGCCTCCTTGAATAGATCTTCAGCCTCTTCGAGCCTGTCATGCTCCAGATAAGCATATATGACAGTCCTTACCAACCTATCATCATAGCCTGTGCGTTTAGAATCCCACTCCTCAAAAACTCTCTTCATACCCCCCAGGTCTTTTAATCTACGAAGGCAGGTCAACATCACTTGATAACTAGTGTTGGTGGTTATTTTGAATGCAGCTTTCAAGGAATCCCAAAGTCTATGTACCTCAGTAGCATTAGAGAGATTTGTATACATAGTCATGAGGTAATGAAATGCCTCTCTGTTTGTGGAATCCATGACTGATTCTAGCTTCTTAAGGGCTGATTCTGCTTTCTCATCTAAACCTGCCTTAATATAGTGTGCAGCCAGATTACTACATACAGTCCAATCACAAAGAGCTGCATCATTTTCCAACGTTTCATGATAGACCCTTTCTACTCCCTCAGTGTCATTTTGGCGGGCATAGCTTTGCATCCACAACTTATAACTAAATGCATTCAATGAGATGTTTTTCTGCTTCATCTCTTCTACAAGGCCTGGAATTTTCTCAAGCTTGCCGACTATCAAATATAGGACCATGAGGTCATTATAATGCAAAGTTGATTCTTCCATTTCCTTAAACAATGACAGTGCCTTCTCTTCCATGCCATTGCTACAGTAGCAGTACAAAAGAGTACTATAGGTGAACTTTGTCTTAGCAGATGCTGGAAGGTTTTGAAAATAATTCTCAGCTTCAGCTACCCCTTTGACCTTGGATATAAGCTCCAAGCAAAAGGCAATATTAGCCGATGAAAGACTCATTTTCCGATTCTCCATCCACTCAATAACCTATACAAAAAATGAAGTAACAAAATAACAATGGAGGCGTAATTTCCACAATGCAGTGCTATATTTTCTTTCTCAGAGATTGTATATAGCATATAGCATAGCAATGTCAGAGATTATCACACTTGCCTATATAGATGAGCAGAGTTCATTTTCAAGCCATGATTATGGATCCCACGCTACCTTAGTATGCTTCATTTAGTATATTTTTTTCTTGGCCAGTTCATTTAGTATATTAACTGCTGCCAACTGAACAACAAATTTAGAAATCGATAATTAAAAAATACCAAAGAATAACACCAGAAATGGTTGTTCAGTCAGCAGTTAGGGCAATAATCAGCAATTTCTCTACGAGCTCATTTAGCAGATGAAACCTTAAACTAATAAGTCATTTTCACATGTTTGAGTTTTGAATAAATAAAACTAACCTGAAGAGCATGGTCGGGTCGACGGATCCGCATAAGTCCATGGGCGATTCTCAACAGATCGTTTTTCTTCGCCTCATTCCCCTCCATTATATGTTCATTCAGCGTGCTCGATACGCTACCTCCAGTACCCCCGAGAGCCGCCAGTTTCTGATAGAGTCGCATCGGTTTCCTGGGCTCCGATATCACCTCCGCCGCCGCTACTGTGCAAAGCGCTCGCAGCTGCGAGAGCTTGGTTGCAACCAGACGACTTGCACTCATTTTCCGCAAAAAGGTGGGTGGATTTTTTTCCTTTTGGCCAGAGAGGAGGGTTTTGCGAGGGTTTTATTACTAACTAGAGGCAGGTGTGGTGTGGCTGAGGGCAGTGAACTGGTAGTGCAAATGACAAACCGCGCAGTCACTGGTTCTTGACGGCAGGGGTCAATCTGCTAAAAATAAGTTAAGAATCAGGCAGACTGAAATTTCTCCGTCGCCCCCTCTCATTTACTATCTCTTACCTATTCCATCCATCTATTCTCTCCTACTCACATTTTATTTTTTTCACAAAATCCCATAAATTTCTTGAATAAAAAATAAAGCAATTTTATTCTAATGTAATGGAAAAAAATTAAATGGTGAAATCATAATTTTTATTTTTTTATAATAAAAATAAAAATATTCTAATAGTTTATTTCTTTATAAAAATATCTTATTATATTTTTAACAAATAAAAATACTCACGTAATCCTAATTTTTAACTATGAATAAAATTTGTCTAAAGTTCAATTTTTGTAAAAAAAATCTCCGAATATTTCAAATTAATGAAAACAATTATTGCATTTTTATAACAAAGAAAAACTCAAATAATATTAAATTTATTAAAGATAATATCTTTAAATTTCATACTAAGAGATTAATTAATATCAAGTATATAATGTATATTATATGTACATATTTAATAAATAATTTCCAAATATAATAATTGAATTAGAATCCTTGTTATTTTCTTAAGCTCAAATGTTATAGATGATTTTACATAAACTAGGAAACTCATAAATTTTCTGTCGTTTCACTAACACTCCTCTAGACAAGTACAAAAGGGAAAACTACAATAGGCATCTGCATTTTCTTGTATAAAAAAATCCTTAAATTGTATGGCCAAGATTTGGGAGAGAGCATTATTTTTTTCTTGGAGTACTGGCTCATGAAAAAGGGTTTTAAAAAAGGGGTACAAATGGAATAAATAGAAGTTGATGGGGCATAACCTAACTTTTTCAAAGATATCCCCTCGGAGGAAACAAAAAACAGAACCATAAAGCCATATGATATCCCACAAAAATCAGCATATATGGAGATAAAGTCCTACAATGAGATAAAACCTTGATTCTTAATCAGATATGTTACAGTGGGCAAACTTTGTGAAGCAGCTCCTTAAGTTAACCACTTATCATAATCCCATCTTCTTCAAGCCTCCCACGGAATCCCGGGTCAGTTTTGCCTGCAGCAGCATATGCCTTGAGCAACATGTGGTAGGCAGTAGCTTCGAGACTGTTCACATCCTTCATTCTTAGATATGGACACTGCAGATTCCAGAAACTCCACACACTGGTCTAGCTGACCCCTCTTCAAGAAGTAAATGATAAACAGTTCCATACCCCTAAGGAATGGTTTGGAAACCTTCCCAGAGGCCTCCTTTTATAGAGCTTGGGCGTCTTCGAGTCTGTCATGCTCAAGATAGGCATTTATGACGGTCCTCGCTAGCCTATCATCATAGTTCGTGTATTTAGAATCCCACTCCTCAAAAACTCTCTCCATACCCTCCAAGTCTTTCAACCTACTAAGACAGCTCAGCATCACAAGATAGCTAATGTTGGTGGTAAGTTGGAATGCAGTTTTCAAGGAATCCCAAACTCTATTTACCTCTGTAGCATTAGAGAGATTAGTATACAATAGTCATGAGGTAATGAAATGACTCTCGGTTTGAGGAATCCATAACTGACTCTAGCTTCTTAAGAGCTGACACTGCTTTCTCATCTAGACCTGCCTTAATATGGTGTGCAGCTAGATTACTACATATGGTCCAATCACAGAGGGCTACATCACTTTCCAACGTTTCATGATAAATCCTTTCTACTCCCTCGGTGTCATTTTGGCAGGCATAACTTTGCATCCACAGCTTATAACTAAATGTATTCAATGAGATGTTTCTCTACTTCATCTCCTCTACAAGGCTCGGAATTCTCTCAACCTTGCCGACTATCAAATATAGGCTCATCTTCCATTTCCTTAAACAGTGACAATGCCTTCTCTTCCATGCCATTGCTACAGTAGCAGTTCAAAAGAGTACTATAAGTGAACTTTTTCTTAGCAGATGCTGGAAGGTTTTGAAAATAATTCTCAGCTTCAGCTACCCCTTTGACCTTGGATATAAGATCCAAGCAAAAAGCAGTATTAGCCAATGAAAACTTCATTTTCCGATTCTCCATCCACTCCATAACCTATGCAAAATTGAGGCAAGAAAATATCAATTGGTGTGTCATTTCCTCAATACAGAGTTATTTATTTTCCTTCTAGAGGACCGGTAGGCCCCTTATTGCAGATACATAGAATTGCGAGATATTAAAATGCTTTCCTCTAGTTGAACAAAGTTCATTTTCATGCAATAATTATGGATCCCGTGCTACCTTATTATGCATTATTTAGCATATTAACTGCAGCAAAATGAACAAAAAATTTAGAAACTGGTAACAACCAAAGACTACACCAGAAATAGATGTTCAATCAGCAATTAGAGAAAATAAACAAATCCTCTATCAGCTCGTTTAGCATATGAAACGTTAAACTACGTCATCATCACACGCTTGAGATTTGAATCAATAAAACTAACCTGAAGCGCATGGTCAGGTCAACCGTACTTTAGAAGCTCATGAGCGATTTTCACCAGATCATTTTCCTCCACCTGATTCCCATCCATTAAATGCTCATTCAGCGTGCTCGATACGCTACCTCCGGCGGCACCGAGAGCCGCCAGCTTCTGATAGAGTCGCATTGGTTTCCCGATCTCCCATGTCACCTCTCCCGCCGCCGCTGCTGCCGCTGTGCAAAACGGCCACAACTGCGAGAACTTGGTTGCGACTAGACGACTTGCACTCATTTTCCGCCAAGAGGTGGGTGGACTGAGATGAGGTTTTGCGAGGGTTTGGCTGAGGTAGTAGACTGGGACTGGAAATGAAAAACGGCGCGGTAAGGTAACTGGTTCTTGACATCAGAGCTATATCTGCAATGTAATAATTTAAGAAAAATATGCGACTTTTATTATTAAAAAATAGTAATTTGTGCAAGTTTTTGGGTGGAAAAATAACATATATAAATATTTAATAAAATAAATAAATTATGATCAACTACCGTCTATGTTTGCTTAAATATATAGATGCAATCAATCAAAATCAAAACTATAGACATAAAAAACTAAACTATTTTTTATCAGCCTTTTACAAATTTTTTTCTGAACCCAATCTTTTCAGTTATTCATTTTCACCCTAGGAACAAGTATAAAAGGTAAAACTTGAACAAATATATGCATTTTTACCAATGAAAGTAGTACTTATTATTCCAAATTAGGGAATGGCATTATTTTCATCTTGGTGTACGGGTTCAAAAAGAAGAATCCCAAAAGCTAGGAGTAAATTGGAATAAATATAAATTTTGGGAGCAAAATATAACTTTTTCGATGATATTTGTCTAGAAAACAAAAAAAAAAGAATAAAATAAGGGTGAGCTTAATAGTTTAGTCCTCTCATTTTGATTTATTAGTAATTTTAATTTTTAATAATTTAATCACCAATTTCACTTTTGCCTAGTCCCCTCAATTTCCTTATTTCAACAATTTAATTCCCTAGTTTCATTTCCGCTAAAACTTTCGTCATCTATTTAATTGTCTAATTTGAGCGGTGGGATTAAAGATGAAAATAAAAGAATTAAATTGTTAAAAGATAAATTTAAATGATGAAATTATTAAAAAATAAAACATGGAGGATTAAACTGTTAAACCGTGGAAAACAAAAATCCCGCAACGTCTGCTGAGCAGGAGAGAGCTTCTTCCGTCAGGGAATGAATCCACTGTCCCTTCCCTATCCTTCTTCCTTCTCTTCTATCCCTCTCATCAAATCCAGAAATTTCCACCTTCGAACGTCAAAGATCTGCCTATCCTGCACCTCCCCCGGTGCCAAACTAGTGAGCTTCTTTAAAATTTCCTTTCTTTCATCAATGTGAATTGAAAATTATAAACTCTTGTGTTCATTCATCCGATGAGGTATGTTTTTTCTTTCTCAGATTGAATCAGATAAGACTATTGAGTACAAGCCCGGCCCGCTAGATGACGTATTCCTCAATATGTTTCGCAACAAAATGGTTAAGGTGGGATATAGTTTGAATGGGAAAGAAGAGTTAATTCTCTAGAAGGGTCTCTGTTTCGAGTTAAATTTGTATTGTTTTTAATTTATGTAGAATTTATATGAAGAATATCCATCCAAATCGATTTTCCAAGTATGGAAAAGAAAGAATATACTTTATGTATGTATTTAGCACCCACTGCTAAGCCTTATTCGAGATTGCATTTTATCATTATTTACCAGATTTAAAATTACAATGTGTTTTAGTAGTTCAAACCACCTTGCAAATTCTGCTTTTTTATGAATCAGAATATATGTGCATATGTTGCTGCTAACTCTCCATAGTAGTGGTTTTGTTGTAACTTCATGCTCTGGCCTTCCATTTTAAGGGATAGAACAGGAGGTTGGATGGGATTCGGAGAAGCCTGGGTATGATGGTCTAATTGAGGTTGCAAATCGGCTTATGATGAAGGGCAAAAACAATTCCGATACAAGAGATGCGGCGGTATCTTTCTATTCATATTTTGTTATAGATACTCACTCTATGGTGAAAAGATGGAACAGATTGCTACATTGTTTATTTGTTAATCAGTCCAAGTTAAAATATGTTGGAGATGATAAGCAGCAACCAAAGGACCATTCAACTGAAGAGATTGATAGGAATCACATTTGTGGAACAAATCAGATATGCTGAATGATGCATTTTATTTTGTGACAGGTTCGGATATTGAGATCATTTTTTCCTCCATTCCTGCTGGAGCTCTACCAACTGCTCATAACACCTCTTGGGGGAGGAAAGGTGGCGGCGGCTATGGTTGGTAAGTTTGAGATCTGGTGTATGTTTCACAAACTTCGTTTTTTAGAGTGCCCTAACAATTTGACCCTAAAAATTGCTCAAGCTAATGCTTCGTCATATTAAAGATTTTTATCAATAAAAAACCCCATCAACTTCAAAAAAGTGTACAAATTTTTGCCAACAAACAACCCCCTTAAACTTCAAGAATCAACCCTTGGTCCCCTTCCATGTCAGATTTTTGTGAGGCACAAAAGTTGGAGTTGAGAATGATTTTTTAAGATTGAGTGACTTGTTTGTTAGAAAAATTCTTTATGGTGCCCAAGTGTCGGCACGAGCAATTTTCAGGAGGAAAAGGGTCAGTGCACCCTTGTTTTTATATGCCCAGTAGATCTATCAACTCAAAGCTGATGGGTTTTAATTTTTGTAGCAAGGGTGACTGCACTTACTTGTCAATGGCTCATGGGCACTTGCAAGATCAACTCTGTTGATCTCCCTGATGGAACTTCCTGCGAGAGTGGGGTAAGCCTTATATTGGGAACTCAATGTTTCACTCCTGGGTTCTCAGTAAAGTTAGATCAGTGATTTGGCTTCCTGTTACGGTTTGTGTAGGTATTTGTGGAGAGATGTAAATATTTGGAAGAAAGCAAGTGTGTAGGAATCTGCATCAATACTTGTAAACTTCCAACACAGGTTTGTGACCCAGCCATTTATAGCTAGCTACCTTAATAGCTTTCATGGACGATTTACTGCCTCCAAGTGATTTGAAGGGACCTTGATAGATTATGGTTGCTGGCTTTGGGTAATCTTTCTCCAAAATGACCAGGCTAGAAAAGCCCTCAGAATGGCCTCCGAGGTTATACATTTGATCTTTAGCTGGAAACTGGCACATTCTGATCGAGTAAATCACCTTGTTAAAAGGTTCATCTGTACAAAAATGATGACAGACAGATTTGAGTTTGGAACAAGCCCAACATTTAGATGTCAATTCTGCTTATTGAACTTATTTTCTTTTGGCTAAACCCTTTCTTTTCGATGCCCTCAGACTTTCTTCAAGGATTATATGGGAGTTCCTCTGCTCATGGAACCGAACTTCAATGACTACAGCTGCCAAGTGAGTTAATTATGAACTTCCTACCTTTGCAATTCTCTTTGAATCAAATCCCAGGTTTATTTTACCATCGCTTTCTGCATGAATACATGAGAGGAATGTTGGATCATAAGTATTAAATGTTTGACTCGACTGTGGCAGTTCAAGTTTGGGATCCCTCCGCCTTTGCCTGAAGATGACGAGGCCCTTAGAGAACCATGCTTGGAGATATGCCCAAATGCAACCCGAAGAAGAGGGGTTGCAAAGGAGGTTGAAATTGTCCAGTGCCCTAAGGCATGATACTGTGATTATACTGTGAAATTGTTCAATATGACAGTATTCAAAACTCAATTGAGGGCATGATACTGTGATTATACTGTGAAATTGTTCAATATGACAGTATTCAAAACTCAATTGATCGTCTGTGTTATGTCAGTATGCTTATAAAATGAAAGTTTACTTGTAGAACAGCAATTCAATTCCCTGTAAATGAAACACATCCACGTGAAATCATTCCATGAAAATCTCAGTGCATCTCAAAAGACCCACAATTCGGTCTCGGTAACTACAATTTTAGTCTATCAAAAAATTTTATTTTTTATGAATAAAATCATTGAAGTTTCTATAATAGCGAAAAAATCTTATAATATTTCATTTTTCTTAAAATTTTAATAAAAAAATATTATTACGTTTTTTTTGTAGCAGAGACAATCTCAATAAATTTTATTTTCTATGATGAAAAATTCATTCTATGTTTTTAAGATATTTACTTATAATTTTTTACACAAAAAACTTTTATAGAATTACCATTTTAATGGAAAAGGTCTCAATATTTTTTTGTAAAATATAATTACATTATATTTCCTTAAATATTGTTTCTCAAAGATAATAGAGCATGGTTGTTGATTAGTTAACTAAAAATCTTGCCTTGATCGGAATTGTTCCAAATAATACCAATTAGATAGAGATCATTGCTATCTACTAGAGTTAGAGTAATTAGGGACATCATACTTAAATTTTATATTTTTTAGTAATATTTTTTTAGGGAACTAAGTAGGAGATCGAAGTGTAATTTTAATAAATTTAAATGACTTATTAAACAATAGGATTTTTTAAAGGTTTTTACAAAGGATATAAACCATTAAAAAAGATTGAAAAGGATTTGAAACACCTATTATTAATTTTGAATGCCTAATAATTTAAATAAAAAATTTATAGAGTAAAATATAAATAATAAGATTTTGGTACTCAAAAGTAATTTTTGTGAATATAATAACCTTAAGAAAACTAAAATAAGTATAAGAATTTAAATGAAATACTTGGAGAATTATAGGGTATCAAAATAAATAATTTTGAGTTATAAGGAAAAAATACTAATATTGCTCATTTTAGGGGTTAAAGTATAAAATAATAAAATTTGGCTACCTATAAATTATTTTATAAAATATAAAAAAGTACAAAAAGAATTTAATAACACAAGAGAATTGGAAAATATATACTAAAAAGTAAGAGTTTTAAATCAAATAGTAATTTATCCAATTTAATAACCAAAATTCAAATAAAAAATTATAGTTATTCGTGTGATGATTTTCTTCCCCCATGTGGTATTTATTGTGACTTATACCTAATTGGTTGATATTGTTACGAATAGTCTTCACTACGTTAGTATTGGTCAATTACGCTCCAACTCAACTGAGCTTGCAATGAGTAATAAATATAAGTTATCGGATTCAACACGTCCACCCTAACTACCACATTCTCAAGACATTTCAGCTCACTCCTCTCCATCTCAGCATTTGGGACCACGGGAGACCTAAGGTTACTCCACCAACCTCCCAAAGATTATGCAACCCGTGTAAATAACAAAAGAATATTCCTTATCGTATATTGTCATGTAGTGTGCATGTGAGGTGTATATGTGCAAGTAATCCTCTATGGACGAAAGTTGAAGTAACACATTATATGAAATCACCATAACTCTCTTTGATATTATCTTTTGTGCTCTTTCAAGATATTAAGAGATAAATATGATATTTCATAATACTAAATCACGGTAAGATAACTTTATTGTTAAATAACTAAATAAATTAAATAATAGATGTATTTATTTATAATTTTTAAATAACACAAAAACCAAAATAAATAATATAATAATTAATAACTAATATATTAATCTAACAATATATTATAATATTTCAATATTTTTTTATCAATAACATATAATCACATAAAATGTTTATTTTGAAGTATTATAAACTTGATATATCCAATATTAACTCAAAATTGATTAAACAAAAATTTACTGGTAATGGTATACTAAAAATATTATACTGGTATAATGAATAAACCCTAATAAACTTTTGATTTTAGTTGCAATATATGAGTAAAAATCTTGTCGTCATAATTTAGGGCAGTGAAAAATATTAAAAATAAATTTAATAGGTTATAAGTCTAAATTAAAGGAACTAACACTTTATAAGTAAATCAATTAACTATATAAGACACATATTTATTTATAGATTATAAAAATAAAAATATAGAAATAAATAATATTATAGTATAATTTTACCTAATTAAAATTATATTATATATATTCTAACTAAATAAAATATCAGCTTAATAATATAATATGATATTATATCAACTCTACGGTAGGATCTACTAAGTGTGGGATATTGTGGTGGTTTGATCAGATGTTCAAGTATGGTTATATTTAACACAATTAGGCACAATGGATGTGATGTTGGGCAAATGGCACCATCCTCTCCTTTGTGACTATTTAATGTCTAAATTTTCCTATTAGCCCACTGGATGTAAGAAATCCCTTCTTTTGACATTATAGAAGTTAGAAATCTCATCCTAATCTCAAGTAGTATGATACTGTCTATTATGAGAAGCATGAAGAAGATAGGTAAACAGAAAATTGTCCAAGGCAAAGAGCATATGCCATTTCTGCCATCTTCTTTTCCAAGCAAGCAACTAGCTAAAATTATATTGCAGCCAAATGTTTCTCAGCTAGCTGGGCAAATGACCTTTAACTAGGTTGCTTTTTCTAGGAATGATGCATGTGCTTTCTTGCTTAGTGCTGGGAATAAAGGTAATGGGTGGTCGGTTCTCGCCTTCCAAATCTCTAGATGGTCAAATACCAAATTCTCTCCACTTGGAGTATGCTTTTTGACTTCTTATATATTATTCTCTGACGATATAACTATAGATAAAAGATTCACCACGTCAAATACAAGGATAATGATCCATATCAACCTCTTGTTGGACTAAAGGTGTACAGACTTATATAGATATATTTAGGTTTGTCTATCTATGAAAACCTGCCAATGCTTTCTAAAGTCTCAATATTTTTCTACTAACTCTTCGATTTGATTATATACTTTCAAAAAAGCTTGTGAACTTGAGATTTTTTATGCGCAATGCATCATTTTGTTACCAATTACTTAAATGCAAATGCTGAACTTTGGGGGATGATTTGGGTGAAAGATTTATATTACTTTGCACAAAGGGGCTCTTAATTTCTTGAGCACCCATGCCTGTTTATATATATATATATACTTTTGGAAGGGCATGCATGTTGGTGCTGGCATATGGGTTGCTTGGCCCCATTTCGATATTTGATTTAGTATATGTACTCAACTGAATTCATTGTGACCTTTTGGAAGAAGTGAGATGACAAGTTAATAGTGAATGGTAGTTGCAAGGTGAGTGATAGTACACACGACAAACCACCCAACCCATGAACAATGATTTATATGTCCTCTTCTGCTTTTCTTTGGTAGAGATATGCTAATTCTCTTTGAATAAATAAAACGAGATACACACATTTTTTTGGAATATGATTGTCTTTTCATGACACTAAGGAGCAAAAGAGATGATTAGAACGTGGAACACATCACTCCCACCAAATTCTACTTTTGCAGTGCCTTTTTGGATTTGAGCATCAACACTTTCGCTCTTTTACCTCCATTAAAGGCATTTTAATCCCATTCCATCCACCTTATGCACTCACTATTTATGCAAAAATCATATTAAATTCTAAGTAATCAATCAATCACGAACTATACCGGTCACTTGCCAAGATACAACTCTTGTAATGTGAACAATTTTCATTTATAGAGATTGATGAGCATTACTACCTTTTATGGGCTCTTTTACATGTGAACATTAACAACTGTAGGGCTGCTTCCCACTAGCTAAGATGCTCTGCATCGTGCTCTCTTTTTGTCCTAATTTGTCTCATTAAATCAAGAGTCTTACGGCTCTACCTTCAAGGGGATGATAATGGCTCATTTGACATAAAAATTTAGCACAGCTGAAATATTAAAACATCTCATGCCATGTGACTTTCTTGCACTTTGTCATCAAAGGCCTCTGAATCATTCCACATCAGAGAATGACAAAAACATCTTTCTCCACCCACAAACTTGGTGTACTCCAAAAGGATAGAAAGATATCCAGCTACCTTATCCTCTTCTTCATTGACATAATATAGTCTTATAGGTTAATTTAGCAATTGGTTCTCACATGACTGTAAGCTTTCCAACACAAAAGGAAATTTCATACTCATAGATAACAATAACAAGGCGAGCCATAAGCTAGTGCACCGTGCCCGTTTAACTACAAATTTTCACGGACAAAAATGCTTCTTCATAATTTACAGGTTTCCAGAAAGTGCAACCCATCATTTCCACGAAAATCAAGAAAAAAAGGGCAAGTGATATGGCAAGACACGGGGAATCCCTTCATAGTACGAGCTGGTGATGGCGATGGTGCCGCTCTTGGAGTCCATAAGAGAAGAGGCCGATGGTCGGGTGCAGCTCCTCAAGCTCATCGAAGAAGTCATAGTACTCATCTTCGTCTGCCTCTGTTTCTGTTGGCCTTGTTGTCGGAGCTGACTCGATGCTGCCGTTGCCGCCACCACTTTCTAGAGGAAGGGCATCATGCACTGACTGTTCTTCCAACAGGACCGGGCTTAAGCTACTATTGTTGCCTGTCGTGTCCAGTTGACCCATTGTGAAGAGCTCTCCCACAGGAAGGTCGTGGGAGTAGTGGAACTCCTCTGGCTCCAGGGCGGGTCTCTGAGGGTCCTGAGCTTCTTCTTGAATCTGTGCCGATGGATCTTGCTGCTGAGGGTGTTTTGGATCCTGGGAGTCTGGGGGTACCCATTGCTGTCTGGTCTGTTTCGAGTTCCGGGCGACGCTGCGGATTCCTTGGGTGTGGTTATGAGAAGATGTGTAGGTGATGATGAGAACTGAGGCATCAGATTTGCATCTCTCCACTTGCTTCTTGGCCGAGCAGCCTTTTGCTGTGCTGCATCTGTAGTAGCCCCTGCTTAAGAAATCGGGTGTGAGAAAAAGGTCTTAGAAATATTTGTAGGAAATTGAGAGGTGCTAGAGAGACTTGGATAAGAAGTAACTAGAAATCTAAGTGTTCTGTAAGCATGCGCATGGCTGCTTTCAAAACTAAAACTTTCTTGCCAAATCAAGATAGGTTAGTAAGGTGGAAGATGACCATCATAAAACTTTTCCTTAAGTAACCAGCAGAGGCTTGAGAAACAGATTAAAATCTTACACAGGACTTCTAGATCACAGGTCTAGCACAATAATTCTGCACCATGTTGCAGTTGGAATTCATGAGGGCAAAAGGGCTAAAAATTGCAGAAAATGGGATGAAAACATTTGTTAAGCACCTTGGGTAAGGGGAGCCTTTGATGGGTTTCTGCCCATATTTCCTCCAAGACCATGAATCAGAAGGAGGGCCTTCATTCTTCTCCTTCCCAAGCTCAGTTCCAATTCTTACTCTGACAACTGTCTTCTCCACACATTTCCTGTCAGCAACAAAAGAAAATAAGAAAACTTGAACCTGCCATCATATATTTCATTATGTTCCGCATACCATGACGAAGAGTCTGGTTGCCTCGAATAAATCTCGATGCAAGTGATGAAAAGGAAAAGGCGTAACAATTCACCTCTTTTTAGGAGGGGGTGTCTGTGGTTTCCTCAGTTCCTCATCAGCAGCGTCTTCATTCATTGCAGGAGACAGAGAAGGTAGAGCTTGGAGAAGATAGAACTTGGAGAAGATAGAGCTCACTGGCTTCCTCAAAGTTATAAAGAAGATATATGGGTCAAATTTTGATCAAATAATATGAGAGAGGGAGAGGGAGAGGGAGAGGGAGAGGGAGAGGGAGAGGGAGAGAGATGTAGGAGAGAAATGACAAGCTCTTCCTCCAAGTGGACCCCTCTCTTTTCTATCATCCATTTAATACAAAAGCTATCAACAACACCAACACCATGCCAGCATCAATGATGCCACCCGATTTCTTCTCTGGACTTGAATTGACATCTTCCTCTTAAGTAAAATAATGGAAAAGTGGATATAATGCGTGCGAGCAAACACCATCTGCCCGACTGCTCTTCTTACAGTTACGCACTTTCTAACCCATAAACAGAACTTACGCATTCACTTCTGTAAAGTCCCCTTCCCAAAATGACTCGCATTAGATCTTTGGTCCCAAAAAATTCTTATAGTCAATCACTTTGTTTGCAGAGTCCATACAACAACAATCACTGTTAATCCAGCCGACACAGAAAAGAAAAGCGAGAGCACCAAGTGGGTAATGCTTATATATTTTTTTCTGGATTTTAACGTATTTTCATGGCATTTTGCTTGCAAGTCCTTTCTGGGTAGATCGATAGGCAGGCAGCCCAACTTGTCCTTCGTCTTAAATTTGCTCTCAACATCACGATCCCTATTGTGTATCCACCTGACACATGCATGCACAGCCGACCGGAGTGCATAGGATAAGAGATATTTTCCTGGCAAGACACATATGGCCATTAATCATTCAAGAAACCTGTGTGGACAGCGCTCCAGCTAGCTTTGTAAGCCAAGTGGGTTGGGGCCAACATCCGTACGTCCATGCGCAATCCCTACCTGCCGCGTGGACAATGGGTTGCCGCCATCCAATATTGACAGAATTAATGTTGAAATGAGCTCAGCTAGCTAGCTCAACATGATGATATGATATCCTAAATAACTGAATGAATTCAGTGGCAGTGCTTTTTAATTTACTTTTTTAGCCATTGTCTACTCTACTCTGTGAACCCCAAGTCAGATCCTAAAGCCAAGGAGAATTTGAGGAGAGCTGAAATTCTTCCAAGAAAAGAAAAGAAAAGAAAATGCAGATCCAAGATCTGAAAAGAAAATTCTAAAATGGCCATCTCTTTGCATCAAAAACCACAATAAGGGTCGATTTACTGATGCCATAAAACATGTTTGATGTTCTTATGTCTGTTCCATGAAGGTGTGCATGATGATATAATATACAATACTTTATCATATACTGAATTAATTGATGAGTTAGATAAATGATGCCTATTTTACTGCATTTTATGTGTTCACATATACACTACACACTCCGGGGGAAGACTCCTGGACTACCTCATCTCTTCCCTCCCTCCTGCCTTCTGGTGGTCTCCATGTCTCCCCCACGCCTCGGGAGTTTAACCATTCATTACTGCGTTACGCGCCGTGGGAAATATAAATATTTTCTGATGGTAGTGCGGAAGTCTTTTTTTTGTTGTGCTCAAACTGGCACTGTGAAAGTCATAACATCTATCCTACCCTATTTTTTTTTACTAAATTGTATTGATGGTATGAATATTTTTATAAAAAATGTAATGATTTGATATTAAATTATTTTAAAATTCTTTAGAGTTTTATTTTTTTTAACTTTGTTTTAATTCATGACTCGTAATATAATGGTTATTGTCCCGATTAGAAAGGCAATTTTGAAAATGAAGCGCATATTTCCAAATTTAATTATATAGAAAAATAAATGAAAGTCGGGATTATATTTTCCCGTAATTTTTATGAAAATAAAATTGATGTTTGATTAATTGATTAATTATATGATATATATATATGTGTGTGTAAAATTGATTATATTAGCATATTTTAAAAAATAATCATTTAATACCTGCACCCATATTGCAATAATCATCCATTTTAGTTTTCAATATATAAAATAAATAAATAAATAATCCAACATATCCCCAAATATTAAGAGAAATGTGAAAAATAAGACAATTTTTTTCATGGTATTGTATATATAGTTTAATATGTTTGAGGGGTTATATTAAGATATAGAAAAATATGTGCTTATTCCAGTTTGGGGGCGACCAGACAAAACTGAAACAAAGGCAAATCTGAAATTCGGACCTTAGACTGTTTTGAGATCTGTCCTGTCCAGCCCGTTCAAATCTTAAATAACGTCCATTTTAGAAGCCAAGCTCTAGACTAGACTAGACTAGACTTGGGTTTTAATGATGCATTCCGATAATGTAAATCTCACATTTGACATTGAAAAGGATAGAAAGATTTTAGATGAAATTGAAAAGAGGAATTGAGATACAATCCTTTGTATTTCTGCTGGTTGGGGGCTAACCACATATGAGATAATTTTATTGCGTGGATTTCCCAGCAACCTAGAGAATGTCATGTGAAGATCCAGGAGGAAAAAACTGCTTCAACAATGGCGTGCTTCTTCTTTGGGTATCCCATCCCAAACATATGGTTGAGATAAACCTTGCCATCCTTCACGGTGGCTGCGGTGGCAAGCCTGTGGGCCGGTCCTTTGAACTTTGCCACCAAGGAGGCACTCTCCCACCCATCAGAGCTCTCCACTAACCTCCCCGAAGGGTTGCCTGCAACTACTAGCTTAGTGGGTGACACCAACTCCAGACCATCTCCAAATGACAGTGAACCTCCCACCACGTTTATCAACTTAACCGCATTTCCATTTGCTAAATCGATCTTGAACAGGGCCCCAGTAAAAGTGTGGATCACGATCAAGTACCCGTCAGGGTGATAGACGACCCCGTTCAGCCCCACCAGGTTTTTGTACCACTCTTTGGGGGTGAAGAGCGGATTCCGGATGATTGACAAGAGCTCACCCCCAGGACTCACTTTCCAGATTTTGCTAGCCCTTGCATCAGTTACATATATATAGCCATCTGCGTCCACAGCAACATCATCTGCCAAAGACTTCTCATCGCCTGCAAGAAGAGTTGTTGTATCAAGTACTAAATAACAGCATTTAGATTATTCAACACCACAACATCATACAGATCCAAAGGCAATTTGGTAATTTCCAATGACCGCCTGTGGCAATAATATCGTATCCTCCACAGTACTAGATTTTCACTGCAATCTTATAATTTTCGGAAAATACATAATTGTTCTCACCAAACCCCTTGAGAACATAGGAAGTGCAATAAAGATCGTTACTTTTTCCAAGTAATGATTTTCAGTTCACACCGAAAAATTTGCTTAAGGGGGAAGAACACCACTGCGCCAGCCCAAAAAGACTGCTCTTTATGAAAACATGCCCGCCATTGCATTTGCATATGCTCTAATAGGAAGAAAAATGCCCGCTTTCTAGCTTTCACAACATGGGCTATCTTAGAACCAGATCATAAGCTACAATGTCCAAATTCGGTCCATCGATAAAGAAGAGGGATAAAAAACTACTCATTGCAGGAGCCAGATTGAGATTCAAACAGCAAATCTAGATACCCAAAGAGAATGTTAAAACATGCAAAAGCAAAGGACAATCCTTGTGAGCGGCAGTAAGATCCTGGAAAATCAAATTCCTACTTGTTATGTTCTCAGAAAATATCGGCCATCCATCCCAACTAGCTCAATTGTGTGACTGGTGCCCCCTCAAGTCAGACTGAAAAAGATGGCTGCCTTTCAATCGATGGCATTTGTAAGAGTAGGAGTAGTAGGAGGAGGAGAGGACAATGGAAAGTTAGTAATTTAAACATTAGATCACCTTCGCATGAATGGAAGGAAAGGAACGGATTTCTTATTGAAATTACTTCATTTCATTTCGATTTGGAAGACTTACTCGGGCCGCTGAGTTTGGCCAGGAACAGCCGCTTCCACGTGGACAGATCGTAGGCCGCCACGCCGGAGAACCGGTTCCCGATCAGGTCGGCGACAACCACGAGCAGCCGGTTCCGGGGACGGTCGATGGCGAGGCCGAGGGAGGCGTTGCCGGCCAGGTCGACATCCTTGACGACCACGGATTCTTCGAGGATGGCGCTGGGAGAGTGGGACTCCGGGACGGCGACGGCCCCGACGCCGCCCTCCATGAAGGAGACGAGGAAGCGGCGATTTGCTGCGTCCCACTTGGAGCACTCGCGGAAAAAGCCGAAGCTGTGGTAGTGGAAAACGTGGGTCGAGGGTGGGGCTATCTCGACGGAGATTATGTATGCCACCGGTACTGCGGAGAGGATGAAGAGGACTGCAAGGGTCTTCGCCGAGCAGAGCGCCATTAGAGAGAGTGAGAGAGAGACAAGTGAGGCAGCAGGCAATTTGGGGGGAAATAAGAACAGCAGGGATCCGAAAGAGTAAGATTTTTTAATTTAATTTAATTTCTATTAACCACTTATTTTTTGCTTAAATAATATTAAGTGGATGGCGATATATTAATAATATGAAATAAATGAAAATATATTTATTATTTATTTACCATCACTATTTAAGTTTTGAATTTAACCTAATCTAAAATTTCAAAAAAAAGTCATAAATATTTATGCGATAATTTATTTTATGCTTACATATTTTATTTAACTCAATTTAAATATATTATTTTTATAAGAATTAAGTATTTATATGTTATTTGAATAATTAGTAAAAATATTATATATGAATTAAAACAAATAAAATATTTTATTCTAAATTAAATAGTGAGTCTTATTTGAGATTTTAACATTTAAGTAATAGAAATAAAAATAAATTATTATTAAGTGATCTTTTAAAATAATAAATAAAAAATAAAAAAAAGAAAATATTGGCTAAAAAGGAAAATAAGAGTCATATATGAAAAGACGGGGAATAAGCATTTAGTCAACTACATATCAAATCCTCCACGTTTTTGTCATTATGATCTCTTTGGTCAAGTATACACATTGCACTTCCATGTGTGAGTGGAAGAATTTTGCATCCCAATCTTTCATATGAAATAGTTAGTTTTATGAATAATGCACTAATACTTCAATTTATTGAATTTATTAATAGTTCATACTTGATCACATGAATTTTCAGATCGCCTCGGACAGTATATTTTCTCTCTAATGGAATAATTTAAATATTATGTATAATCAAATTAATTTGAGTAAATTATTAAAATTTAAAATTAGTAAGAATAATGGAGGGGGCGGGTTGAAAATTTTAGTTGCATGGAATTCGTCATTGTTCTCGAGTGAATTAAATGATTGGTCTAAGATGGCGTGAGATGATTTTATCGGGTTTTTTAAATATTTTTTTAACTATGAATATAAAATTAATTTTGGGGAAATGATGTGATTTGTTTAATGTGAGATCCCATCTTCTTTGTCTTGGTCAAGTTTGGTGGGAGGTGATTTCGATATCATCAAGGTAGTTGGACTTAGCCCTTGTCCCTTCCATAAAACAAAATAAAAGTTTGGCTCAAATCCCTAATAAATGATACAAATTTACACAATATTTTAATGTATTTCACTTTTTTATATAAAATTAAGTTATCAGTAAAGATTGTACATGTAATTTTAATAATGAATAAAATACTTATTTATATTTAAATTGAAGTAGTACTTAAAATTTTGTATTTATTTATTTATAATTTTAGCTTAAAAGATCTTCTGATTTGACAGTTTGACTTAAATGGTTGGGTCAATGGTAAACACCTAACGCGATGGCGTTGGGCTAGTCAGAGACCATCAGCTCCGCTTTCCAGTGAACCATTGAAGAACTTACTAGCCGAACGTGTCTGTCGGCATACTTTATCTCACTTTTTCTTTATTTTTCAGCACATGGGCCTCTTCATTTTAAGTGCTGGGTGTAACAGAGCATTCAAATGGGTGCCATGATCCTGCTGGCTGCTGATGTTGGGACCACACCAGTCATCCAATTTGAACATGAATTATTTAATAAAAAGGACTATCAATAGACAGTGGAGGGTCAGTACTGCAGATTGGGCACTGCAGCAACACAAGTTTCCCACAGCTGAAATAGATGCTCGGTTCTTTCTTATTGTATGATACAGTACAACAAAGTCTGCAGGGATTCGCATTACACGGTTCAACAGCCCATGCTCTGAATGGCATTATTTTGAGCATCAACAGCACCACTGGTTTAAATGGACGGTAGTAGTCTAATCAGATAAGAATGTGTAGCGCATACAAGTTGATGGCTAGCCGCCACTACATACATTGATGGACTTCAGGAGAAATTTCATCTCCATGACCAGGTAGAACTTTGCAGGAGAGAGCTTTCCTCAGCCTTGACAAAGTTGGTGGCATCCTGCTAATCATGTGCGCATGACTCCTGGTATAATTTGATCTCAAGGCAACATCTGAAATTCTAGGAACAAAAATTATGCAAGTCAAAGCACAGAGACACCACACTCAAGAAAAATTCTCCTGTTAATAGGATTATTTTGAACCCTCATCAAAGGCTTTTGATAGCCTAGTATTGGGAATCTTTATATGTGAAGTACTCTACTTAACGTCACAGGAATTCTGATTCAAGTGTTTATAGGAGCTGGAAAAAAATATATTAGACACAAAAAAGATTTGATCCAGTTAATTAGTTAAACATTCTTACAAGATACAAAAGAAAAAAAAAGGCAAAGAAATACATGATGAGTGATGACAAGATAGATGTTTAGCAACATTTAAAAGTAATGGCATAGATTTATTACCATAACAATGATCTTCCAATCCAGAAAGCATCTCCAAGCTGGGAATCAACCAACTCTGGAGTGCCACCACCTGTGGCAGCAGGTACCTTCTCTTCTGAATCTGCAGTCCCCTTATCAGCATTATCTTTACCTGGAGCAGCACCTTCACTTGTGTCAGCAGTATTGGACACACAGTGCGTCTGTAACCACCTGTCAGTCTCCCAGAGTACATGCATTATACTCTCCCTTGATGAGTAGCCATGACTCTCAAAAGGAAGAACCACGAGGCGGCATAGAGCACCATGGCCTTTCAGAGCATTGAAGAAGCGGTCTGACTGTAAGATAGGAAGGTGACATATAAATTCCTGAGGATAAGTAAAAGAATGCCTATATGGATGTAAAAGACGAAACAAAAAGTTGAAAACTGAAAAGAACACTAGTGAAAAACTACAAGGATAACAATACATAGGACACTTGGACTGAGAAGCTTATAAGTTAATTTCTATGGATACCTGCATGGTCAGAGTTCCAGGGTTATTGTCTTCTTCCCCATGGATGAGCAAGATGGGTTTCTTGATCTTATTTGCTGACATGAAGGGACTCATTATAACGTACGTATTAGTTGCTTCCCACAGAGTTCTGTCCTCATTCTACAATATGAAGAATGAAGACACAATCAACTATGTGGTCCATACAGTAAGTAATGATACTGAAATGCAAAATAGCTTTTGCAAGGAACACGCTCAAGTTTGTTCACATAATGTAGCCTTTGGCAGAAGAACTTGAGAATAAGATTGTTGTCACCTGAAATCCAAAAGGTGTAAGTGTTCTGTTGTATGCTCCAGAACGAGCAATTCCACAGCAGAACAGATGAGGAGCATGTGCCAGAAGGTTAGCAGTCATAAATGCCCCATAGGAATGACCTCCAACAGCAATTTTGTTAGGATGAGCTACCTGAACAGGTGCACACAGGGAAAAAGAGAGATTCTTATCAGGATTCTGCACACCTTCAAGGTAATTATTGTCTTAGCTTGTTAAGTAACTTACTCCTCGTCTTATAACTTCCTCTACAGCAGCTTCAGCACTTGCGACCAGTTGTTCCACATACCTGAAAAGAAGTTGGTACTAATTACCTAGAATTTTGAAGACATAATATTTTGGAAAATGAAGAGGCAAATCAAATAGAAAAACGTAAATATACATATTTCAAAAAATCCAACTTATTGGCTCCACAAAAGGTTTATTTAAGGGAGTAATTCATTTAGGATTATTAAAGGGAGTAGGACTAAAGTGAAGACACGGCACCTCTAAATTTCAAAGTTGGCATATTTTTTCCCGCTATGATTCTACAATATGATAATCACAAACTGACAATTTATAGTTGTTTTTTAAGTTGAGAGGGCTAAAACTTAAATGTCAAAGTTTTCCTAGCTAATTGCACAGCTTCAAAGAAAGTACAAGCATTCACACTTAAAGAGCGTAGACATAGAAAGCATTTTTATAACTGATTTAATCACCTATCATTTGCTTCTTCATCACCCTCACCAATGATTGGAATAGTTGGTCCTGATAATATAGCAAATCTGCATAAGGGAAACTGGAAGTATCATTCAAGTTGTTCTATTTGTCAATCAACACAGATGCAGAAGAGAAGTTATATCCCTTAAAACACTAAGAAAATAAGACAATGTAGAAGAGGAAAGATGTGTAAGTAGAAAATCATGCCTTCTTGCCAGCCAAAGAAGAGCTGATGTCGGACCTATTCCGGCAAATTCATTAGGAGAACCACGGACCTGGCTGGCCGCATCTTTGCTCTTAAATTCTCCTGGATAAGACCAGACTAAACAAGGAAGTGGACCATCTTTCGATGGATGATAATTTGGCGGAAGATACAGAGTTGCGGTCAGTTGAACACCGTCTTTTCTTTGGTATCTTATCATCTCTTTCTGCAAAGAAGCTAACTGAGGATAGGGATGGGGAAAGTTGGTGATTTGGAATGCTTTCTTGTCCGGCCAACTCAAGATATAATACTGGGTGTTTTCAGTTTTTGACTCTTTTGAAGTTAGGATTTTTAATTGATCAATACAAATATCCCCCTCATTTTGATCAGACATCAAAGCAACCACTGTCTCATAATACTTTTCTTTGTCGCTCTGCCAAATTCTTTCCTTGTTTCCTGTATTTCTGAACGAATTTGAGTTAGAATATATGCTGATTGACAAGTTAGTACATATATAATGTGAAATAGTTTACTGGAACTAAATCAACTGGGTATAAAACTACTTACAGCTCAAATAAATCTAAGAAGGGAATGTTTCCTTCTGGAGTAGCACCGCTTCCATTGAGTAATATATAAGTGCCTTCATCATTTTCTTTCTTCAATTTTGCAATGACATAAGTTCCTGCTGAAGTTCTCCTAGCCATAGGAGAGCCAGGATCAGAGTACACATCTTCTGAGGACCTATCAAAAAGTATGCGTGGACTGACATCCTTAAGACCGGGTGATATCATCCATGTCCTTGTTCTCCTTGTTTTGTACCAAGATTCATAGACGAGAGCCATTGAGTCATCACACCATGATATTCCCCTGGGCCATAATAATGAAATTTTCCTTGTTAATAAACAACTAATAAAAATTGATTGTAGGAACTGAATAGCAGGGATCCAGTGTACAGATGCTTTTTGCAAGTTTAATGAAAAAATAGAATCATTCAGGCTATGAGCAACCACGTAACTGTTCAACAATGACATTGAGATGCCTATAATGCAACTCCCTTTATATATTGCTATTGCCACCATCTTGAAGTACAAAATGGATAAGTGACTTTTCATACCCATATCGAAGATCAAGTTTGTGCAGAATTTCTGGTTCTTCCCCTTCAATAGGTTCAGCAGATTGTGCATAGATTATATCCCTGGGAGAAACCTCAACTTTTGCATCGCCACCATCCTGTGTCTCCGCCCTAAACATAATGACCACATTAAGAATTGAGACCAAGCCAAATTTATGCTGAAGTCAGTTTTATGGTAATGTGGTAATGATATGCATCACCAAATATATTCCCATGAAATAAGGGAAATTTCAGATGATGTACAAAGTAAAACAAACAGAGCTTCTGGTAATACCAGTAGAGAGTTGAAGGTTTATCTGCTCTCCAGTTGATGGAGCGCATCCCTTTGCGCACGCTACTGAATGCAATTGGGATGTCCTCAGCAAGGGGCAGATCACAAAGTTCTCTGACAAACTTACCATCAGCAGTCCACACATCAACTTTCTTTGGGAATCTTCCACAAGGAACAATGTAAGAATATGGCCTATGGATAGAACTAATCATGAGGTACTTTCCATCTGGGGAGGGATCCACCGATGTATATACAGCAGGTGGACCAATTTCCTTGGTACTTCCATCCAATGAAGCCAAAACAAGTTGTGAGGTGGTGTAGTAATCAAACATGTCTTCATCATGCTCATCCTTTAGTAAATCTTGAAACGTTCTGACCTGAACAACATTTTTCTGTTCGTTGGACTGTATCTTTGGACCAGAAGGGACCAATGGTTTCTTTGGGGGATCTCCGCGACCAGAAGGTATTGTACATACTATAAGCGTAGAATCATCTACCCAGACAAAATTGTCAAAGACTGCATTTAGGTGGACATCAGGTGACTGAAACAAAGGCCTAGCTATTCCAGTTTCCACATTAGCAACCCATACTCGAAGCTTACTGCTACTATTGTCCTCCTCATCAACTCGAGTACTAAAGGCTAAATGACTACCATCATTAGACCACGTGACAAAATTTATCTTTGCCCCATCAGGAAAGCCACGTACCTCCCTTTCAGGCCCAAGCTTACCATCTGTTTGTAACTGATGGATGCCAATTCCAGTATAGAACGACATCCGACTCCTAGTATTGCACTTTCCATCAATACGAAGACCAGCTAGCTTCTCCTCTGGTCTAGCAAGTTCCACTAGTGGAGGCAAAGCTCTGCGCTTGAGAAATATAATTTTATCTCGGTGTGGGGAGAATGACAGGGCAGGAAGTGGTGGGGCATCAACTATGTCTCTAATTTCTGGTGGAGGAAGGCGGTATCCACATCCGAGGGCTAAATCATCTGTAACATGAAGATGCAATTTAGTCAACTAACTAATTAACACTACTTCAGAACGAAAATGATTTTAAAAGAAAATCCCACTAAAAAGATAGGAGGCTTCACAGATAAAAAGAACGGGTATCCACCGATAAAGTTACAAAGGACAAAAATCTTACTTTTCTAAAGTGAAATGAGAAGAAAATTTAGAATTTATCATGCGATCTTCTCCATAATATTGCATCATAGTGTAGAGAGATATCAATCCAACGAATACCGTACACTCT
Source organism: Trapa incisa (assembly GCA_030064435.1). NCBI lineage: Eukaryota > Viridiplantae > Streptophyta > Magnoliopsida > Myrtales > Lythraceae > Trapa > Trapa incisa. The sequence continues at coordinate 10,862,325 of CM057767.1, read as the reverse complement.
AGACTGCATCACTATTAAGGTGTGTATCATTAGTAAGCAACTGTGCCATGTAATTGTGAACTAATTTCAACAAATAATCGCCAGATTTGTGACAAAACATTGGGAGAGACGTAATCAATTCTAGAGTTATCCATAAGCCGTCCACAATTTTGTGCATACTAATATCATGCTCCCAGTAACCCCCCCGATTCAAATATGAGAAATATCCCACAGTCCGCGAGAGTAATCAGCTAAAGGTTGCTTGACCAGATCTAGAAGACAGCAGAAACCAAACCGGAGATACAAAAATAACACGGAGAACACACGAACTGAGCTGCCTACCATCGTAGTCCAATGAGCTGCCGGCCGCAGCAGCGGAAGCAGCTTCGTTACTGGAACGGGAGGTGCCGCCATCCTCAGCTGCAGCCACTGCGCCGGCGTGGACTAGGTTGCGAAGCCTGGAGGGAGTCGTCATGGCGATGGAGCGAAACAGGTTGCCAAGGTGCCGGATTCCGAGGTGGCAGGGGGCACGGCCGACGGTGAGGCGCCGGAGGCGGGGCGGAGGGGATGGAGACGGGAGAGCGAGGAAGGAGAGGAGAGAGAATCGATGGTAGACTTTGGGATTGGGAGTGCGCAACATCACTGGCCCTGCGTTTGGATCCTTTTTCTTTTTTGATTGATTGACGACTTCTAGCTTTCCGTTTTTTTTAATTAAGCATCCGGTGGGTGCGTGTAGTGTTGTGTTTGGATATACACAGCCTTCACACGACCAATCAATATTGCAAAACTTACTTTCATTATTATTATATGGAAAGATTAATATTTTAGTACTCCAACTTTTTATTAATTATTAATACATCTTTAAATTTTATATATCTATAATTTAGTCCTACAGTTTTATTTTAACCTAAATTTAATTGTCCTATAATTTTATTTTTACCCTTCATGTCAAGATGTCAAACCTTTGGGTAGAGGAACTTCATTTTTGTGATCCATGAACAAAGAAATGGTGTATCTTGTGATTATGCATACCCCTTGTGTCAAGGGAATCACATATTGCATATATGATGAAGAGTTTGCAATAAGAAACTTCTACTGATGTTAGTATTTGAGAATTCTGGATCAGAAGATCGCAGGGTGCATCAATTTGCAAATCTGATCGTCCTTGGTCAAATCAGAAGTCGTGCAAGATGCATTATAATGATCTGCCTGAAAGAGTCTATATATACCAGAACCACAAGATTTCGATTACCCAAACCTGAATGCATCCAGGATAGGAAGCTCATACTCGAGCTTCAGAGCTTGGTCGTCCTGTCTCTCAATTTTATCTCAGACAGAGTGAGCTTAAGCAGAGTGAATTTAGTTCAAGCACAGTCCAAGCCAGGGTTGACATAGAAAGCTCGGCTGAACCACTAGGCTTAACAGATTGAGCTCTCCCTCTCTCTCTGTTAAAAGATTTACCTATATAAAATATCTTAGCCGTATGACACGGCAGCTCCTGATTGGCTGTCCATCGATAAGACTTTTGTGTTCAAAAAGCATTGCTTTTCCCAATAAAACTTCGCCTTCACCTCTTCAACCCGTTCCTCTTCTTCATCTTCCTTTTCAACTCTTTTCACTCAAATCATTGCCTCACCGATCAGAAATGGCGTTGGCGGCAACCCTGAACGGACTCGCCCTCTCCATTCCCTCCCACGGAGTCCTTCTCAGCCCGAGGGCTGCTCCTACTAGGCCGCAGTCCATGTCAGTCGCGGTGAGGGCGGCGCCGTGGGGTGGATGGTGGTCGAGGAGGATGACGAGGCCGGCGGCGGTGGTGGCGGCGGCGCCGGATAGCCTGGAGGACAAGGTGGTGGAGAGCATAAAGAACGCGGAGGAGGCGTGCTCCGGTGATCCGGCCAGCGGCGAGTGCGTGGCGGCGTGGGACGAGGTGGAGGAGCTGAGTGCGGCGGTGAGCCACAAGAGGGACAAGAATAAGGCCTACGACCCCCTGGAGAACTACTGCAAGGACAATCCAGAGACGGAGGAGTGCCGCACTTATGATAATTAATCAGATCTAAATTCTCAAATATTGCAATTTATTTTTAAATTAGGACAGACTGAGCATGGAGCTATCTATATCACTTCTAGAATTGGGGTCTCCATATTTCCCCCCCTTTTTTCTACTTAATAAATAAAATTAAAAATAAATATTCTACTTTCACGTCAGTTTTCATAATTGCCCTTTGGATTAATGCAATATAATTAAGCTTCACTAAATCAATTTACATTGTAGTTATGTTCTATCTTGTGAGATTTGTACCATGGTTTCATAGAAAAGATCCATTGTAAGCATATTTTCTTTTTTCTCATATGTATAAACATAAATAAAACTTATGGAAAATTATAAAATGAAAGTTCATCCATAGTTCTACTGTGTATTGTTGGGAAAATGTAGTGTCATCTAGTTAACTATCCCTATAGAATTGAATTTTGTTAAGAGAATGAATGATCCAACATTGTCTAAATCCCATAAGTACACCCTCCATTGATTCAAATTAAGGAACAAAGAAATACAAATCCCGAGCAAGTTCAAATAAGTACAGGTACCATTACAAATTATTAGGCCCAGGCACAGCAAGATCCTACACACAAGATGCATGTAGAATGAAAGGAAAGTAGATCAACTACTAGGGAAACACCTCCAAATTGCAATGGCCACAGTTATCATCAACACTGAAATGTATGGACATTTGCTAGTATGGGTTGGCTCGGAAAGGGGGCCTGCCATGGCTGTTCTATCATGGGATAAGGGATATCGAGGGCAAGTAGGCTAGCATCCTCAACCATCTGAAGCAACGAGTTGAGAGACCCAAGACGGTCTGTGAGCTCCATCATCTGGGCCCGGAGGACATTGTTTCTTGACTCCACATCCACGTAGTTCTGCGTGGTGGCATTGATACTCTCCACGAGTCCGACATTTGCCTTCTGCAGTTGGGCCACTTGCCGGATCAGGTCCTCCATCAGCTTCTGCTTCTTCATTCGAGAGCGCTGGGCGGATAGGCGGTTAGACTCCATCCTCTTCCTCTTTCGCTCATCCATACCAACATTTCCAGATCCCATATCAGAGCCTGAACCCGAACTTGCTGGCATTTGTGGTGAAGCCATTTTATTTTCCGATCCCCTTTGACCAATTCTTTTTTCACCAAATAACCCTCTTTGACCAATTTCAACAGGGAGAGGGGGATAGAACCTTTTGAATTGCCCAAGTCTATGACCCAACCAGGGAATCACAGCTAGGAAGAAAAAAAAATCGAGATTTTACCTAGGATCGACAGATGAGAGGCTGACTCGTGAGAAAACGTAGAACCAGTACAGGAAAGCAACAGAGAACGAGTGGAGCATCCGAAGTTGACGCATGAGGACGGCAAAAATTATCAACAACTAAGCTGAAATTCCCACATCTAGAACCCTAGATTAATATAAATCAACCCTCAGGTACCACCGAACATTAATTCCCCACAGATATCTGAAATTAACAGTTCATAAATCTAACAACACCCCAAATTGCAATGAAAACAGAACCCCGGAGCCACAGAAAATTGAATTGACCTAGGTCTTGGATCACCTACTAGATTGAACGAAACTCCTCCTAAGAGCTACCAGAAGAAAGAGAAACTACCGAACAGGAGGAAATGAAGAGAAAATAAGAGGAATCGAATACTTAGCTGAGAGGGTTGGACGAATGGCGAAAGGTTGAAGGCGAGGCCGAAGAAGGTCATCCATTGAGCGGATGCTGGTATTTATAGAGGGATCCGAGGGCTTTGATTGGCTCTCCGATGTACTAAAATAACAGAATAATAAAATTAACATCATTATACTTTCTAAAGATTTTGTCATGCCGTCTCTTTTATTTCCATTTAGTTCCCCTTATTTCTTGGTTATTTTAAAATCACCCATATTGTATTAGGAGTTTTCAAAATTGCCACTGCATTCATGGCTTTTGTCCCTTTTTCCCTTCATTTTACCATTTCCTTTTGTATCGAAAATATAGTTTTCTATCACAGAATCAAGAAGGGTTTGCTTACCAAAAGAGGGTTTAAAAAATCTACGGCCACTATTGATTAATGAATTAACTTAGCATATTAAATTTAATAAATAATCAATCTATATATTTTTCACTATCTTTCTTATTTATAAATTATACATTGAATATTTTTAAGGTTTTTTAATGGAAAGTCCAATATAGATAAATGATATGTACATATTTTCTTTAATATATATATATATATATTGTATAATTATCAAATATTATTAATATATAAATATAACAATTCACACGTAAGGATGAAATTGGTGTTGACCCCTTACTTCCTCCCCTAGCTTCCCAATATGCAACTCCTTTCCAAGTGACATTATGAGTATCCTCCCAACTACCTCCTCCCTCGTCCTCTCCTATCTCATCACTTATTAATATTAGATGGGAACTACATAAGAAAATTGTAATTATATTATATATAAGTTTGAATAATTATGTTTATGAAAATATAAAATAAAATAACTTTAAATATAAAAATGATAGAATAGGTTAACCAACATCTATAAATAAAAATTTCTAAAATTCTATCTCTCGATGATATGATCGGCTAGTAAGATGGTCCCAATAATAGTAAACAAACAAATCCCCACTACCATATAAATTAGGAAGAATCCCATTCCAGTTAAGAAAACTAAATCAGAGAATTAATAAATATAGGAGGACTCCTAGAGTGACCATTTGGCAAAGAAGACATAACAAGAAAACTCTAAAGGTGTTCACACTCAAGGACGACGAAGCACCAAATTACCAGTAACCCCCTAGAAAAGCCCCACAATACTCGAAGGAAAGGAGGAGCCACAACGGTCCACACAAGGGAATAACCTGTTAAAAGTGTGAATAATGGGGACACTACGTGAAGAAGTACCCAACCCTACTAAGGACAAATACCAAACCTGTCATAAGTGTAAGGGAATAGGACAGGTAAAAAAGGACTGTTCCACACCTTATAAATTTAGGGCAATACCTTCTCAAAGGTCACGAAAGACATGAAGGACCAGTGACCAAAATCATGGAGCAGGTTAAGAAATTTTTTCACAAAGAGGTCAAGAAATGACAAGGTAAAAACCAAATTTAAACTTTTTCATAAGAAGGTTAGGCTGAGAAGGATAGCACAAGAATGGAGGTAAGAAAGTATACCTAGAACCCACTCACAAGGGGAAAATGTAGAAAAACGTCCTCTAGAAACTCTAGGGGTATGACACAATAAGAGTGAAGAAGAGAAGAAATACACTATGAAAGGAAACCTTGGAGGGATGCATACGACTAAGTACCCTTGAAGGAATCATTGATAGCCGGATGGACATAATGTGGAGTGCAAGGAACCAACCCTTAATTAGGAACTTCTCGAAGGAAGGATGTATCATGATGGTCTAGTGTGACCTGTTGGAAAGAGAAGAAGAACCAAATAGCAATTCCATGAGAACCAAGTAGAAAGAAGAAACTATTAGCAATAGGATTGTAAACCCCGCCCTTTTGAGCTAAGGAAAACTAGGAAGAGAACCAGTCAAACCAAGTGAGAAAACCAAACCGGTTCACAAACTCGATAATTGTGAATGGGAAATTTAAGAATTTACAACTCTCAGGTGATCCAAAGGGTTCAAAATACTATGTAAAAGAACCTTACAATGAATTGGAAGAGGAAAATTAGACCGATTTGGATGAACCGAGTCCAACAAGATTGAACCGGTTTAAGGACCGAGTCAGTTTATGAACCATAATCGATAAAGAGATGGTAAACTGGGAATTTTTTGGACCCTAAGTGATCCGAGGAGTCACAAAAGACATGGAAATAGATTGTGAAGGAATTGGGGATGAAAACCAAAACGGTTTAGGTGAATCGAATCCGAACTGGTTTGAACAACTATTGAACCGAATCCTAAATTTATTTTTCTAGATGGCTTAAATAATTCAAATTGGAGATTTGAGGCCACCATTGGATAGAGAATGAATTTAGAAATTTTTAGATTTGAAAAAATTGATTGAATGGGGGGGGGGGGGGGGGGGGAGGGGGTGAACCAGACGGTTTAAGCTTCGAACCTGGTTCAGATCGGACCGGTCTGGTTCAGAACAGTGTCATCTTCTTCCTCAGGATGACAACACTGTTCACTCGCCGGGTTAAAAGTGTTTAGAAATGATTAATGATTCATATAAAATTTTATAAATTTATTTATTATTAATTAAAACATATTTTAAAAATTAGTTCAAGTAAATTAAGGAGAACAAAAAAGTTTAGATCACATATCTCCGGTGACGGACCCGTAGTCAAATTAGACATATTAGAGTTAGATTTTGGAGAGTGAATATATTAGTAGTTCATAGTAGGTTGTGAGGTTCTCCTATCACCTGAAAAATAATTTGGAAAAGTGTAAACTCCCAATTTAATAAATTAAATTATCGTTTCTAAATAAATTTATGGTCCGAACTCGGTTCTCTATAAAAAAAATATAATATATAGATTAAGTATTATGAATTAATCATACGTGTATATATCAATTTATTTTGGCTTAATTATATTCATACTTTTATCAATTTATCTATACTTAAATTTTTTTATCTTCAATGGACCTCTTATCAATCTCAAATTAAAACATATTGTTAAAGCAATTTCATATAATATTATATCATAATCAATTATGGCCCAGTCATGTCACCCAGTGCTCACACACAAGGGTTAAAGGTGATAAGTATATGTGCATTACGATAAACACTCGCAGTTTACTATAAAAAGTGTGTTTTCTCATCAGCATGTCAATGCATTGCCCTCGGAACATCTTTATACCTTGTTCATCACCACATATTCACACATGAGGTATATCTATGCTTCGACCATCCCCATCTGCCCACACTGAAGCATAGTTGAACATCTAATAAGTTCGTGGGTGACCTAAGAACATCATATCACACACATTGCCTTATTCGTTTGTCCTATTCAATCTCAATACTCGACACTACCTCTCATATTTCACACCCGACATGGTTCTCTAGTGAGACCTGCAAACAACTGTCACATCCTCCTGATTTTACAACAATGGGTACCTTATCATTATAAATTTGAGAGAAATTAAAACTCAGAATAAGAAAAGTTTGTCATTATATATTTCAAGGTGTCATTTCAAATAGAAAAATAAATTTGATAAAAAAACACTAGGATAAAGTACTAACTGGAGGAGTACCTTGGTTATTTCAGCTTCTTAGCACATCCTTTTCTTCAAACTCTAGCTACCTGAAAATGGGGAATTGGAGGGGGTGAGTTATACAATCCAATGAATAAGATTAGTTGATATCGTGATATCATGTACACGAGTTAGTATATGCTCAAAATAGGGTATACTTTCTAAGGCAGTTAAAAGTTTTATTCCAAGGAAATTGAAGTTATCATGTATGGGGTTTGTATTCAACAAACATTTACACATATCCTATAACACCGAAACCTTGGAACTTGAGTTAAACCCAAGTGGACCAAAAACCGAGTGTAAACTAGGAATAGAATCTCGAACTAAGAATAAGACCCTAAGTCGAAAAATCAGGAATAAAATTCTAAACCCAGGATGAGCTTTGAATTTGGGAATGAAATCTTGAACTATAGACAAAAATAGAAACCAAGATTAGAACCCTGAACAAGAAATAGAACTCGAGTCGGGGTTGGTAAAGTCAAATTCGGATAATGACCCAATGTTGGAAATGAGATAGGAAATCCGATGACGGGACTAGGAATCCGATCGGATTTGGGATCTAGTTCCCAAGCACGAAAGTTGAGGTTTTTTGGGAAATCTGATTTTCACCCGAACATGGTCGGGATTTCGATTTTAATTATTGAAAGGACCCAAAAATGGAAAAATAGTATTTTTAAAGTTCAAAAACAAAAGAAAAGGAACAGAAGTTGGGTTGGTGGGGACCGAGTTGCGTCGACCCAACTCACCTGTGAGCTACCACCCATCAAGTGATAGGATTTCTATAGCACAACTTCAAATGTCACTCTAATTGAGTCAATTGTTTATCAAATTGAGTGCTAAAAATTACAGAGATCAATTAGAAACTGAGTTTTCTTCCTATGGGGTTAATTACATTAGCTCCTCTTAGATAACTCGAATTTTGGATTCAAAGTCGAAAATCCCAATCTTGGAGAGCTACCAGACATCCCGATTATTGAATGAGCAATTCTCTCTCATTCGATCACCAAATGGGGTGATCTTGGTGTCAAAATGCCACTAATGGATTACTCTTGAGTTTTGTATTCGATTCTTGCTTATTGGGCCTTTTGGGCTAGTTTTTATCCCACATTAGTTACTTTGGACAACCATGGTTCAATCAAAATGTCAGTTTTCCTTTTAAAAATTATCAATTCTTTATTTAAAAGGAGTAGGGCTTATAATGGGCATCTACTGGTACTGTAAACCTCACACTTTGGAGTTAAGGAAAATGAGAAAAAGAACTGGTCAAACCGAGTGAGAAATACCAAACCGATTCACAAACCCGATCATCAGAGAACGAGCAATTTGGGAAATTTATAACTCCCGAGTAACCCAAAGGGTTCATAAAACCTTGGAAAAGAAGCTTAAAATAAATTGGAAGAGAAAAACTAGACCGGTTCAAATGAACCGAATCTAACTAAATTGAACCGGTTTATGTACCGTGTGGGTTCATGAACTGGAACTGATAGAGAAAGAGCAAACCAGAAAAATTATGGCTCCTGAGTAACTTAAAGAGTCACAAAAGTCAAGAAAAATGACTTTATAATGAATTGGAGATGTAAACCAATCAGGTTCAGGAGAATTGGATGCGAACCAGATTGAACCGATTTGGACCGGTTTGAACCACTATTGAACTAGATGCTAAAGTCATTTTTCTAGGTGGATAAGAAAATTAAAATTTAAGATTTGAGGCCACCATTGGATAGAAAATGAATTTAGAAAATTTTAATTTTGAAAATTTGGTCAAATCGGGCCTAAACCAACCAGTTTAAGCTGTTCGGACTAGCTTTGAACCTGGTTCAGACCGGTCCGGTCCGGTTCAGAACAATGTCGTCTTCTTCCTTCAGAAGACAGTACTATTCACTCGCCGGAAAATTGAGCAGCGCTAGCAAAGATGAAAAGTCTCCAGCCAGGAAGTTTCAGGCAATGAATGACTTCCATTAAGGCGCCAATTGGATGGCCAAGAAGTCCCCGAGCTTTCTATATAAAGATCCCTTCATCATTCATCCTCTCCACACTTGAAAACTCCATTCTCTCTCAATTGTGAAGCTCAAACCAGAGCTCTGATATAGGGCCTTTTTTTATCCAAATAAGGCATGGTCGGGTTCTTTGGATTCGGGGAGAAGTCAACTACACGCTTGTAGTCTCCATTTGCTTCGAGGGTCGTCGGAGAAGCGCCGGCGTGATCGAACAGTGAAGCAGCTCTAGTGGACCGAAGCTGCCCTGTTTCTTCCTAGCTGAAATCAGCCAATTCGAGCCCTTCTCAGGCCAAACCAAGCCCTCCCAACACCTTCACGGTCCTCCTACAGCTGAATTAGAGATGAAAGGTAAGCTAATTTGGCTCCCCTCTATAAATTACGATCGGTGCGAGAGAGAGAATCGACAAAACTTCGATGACTAAATTCTCACTCAATTTAGCATCAATTGATGCAATTCTTGATCCTAGGAGGAACCTCAGTACAAGAGTTATGTGTCCAGATTAAAAGTTCGGACCGCTGTGCCCCTGACGGTAAGCTTTCGAAGCTTTCTCTCTCTAAGTCCAATTTTCCGACGAATCTCCGTTTGAGCTCATTTGACATTAAATCGTGCGATTCAAAGTGCAATTGAATCATATGAAGGTGTAAGAACTTCGATATAACTTTAATTTCAACAATTAAACTCATTTGATCGGTCTATTTGATGAAATCAAATCCGACTGAGATAGAAGGTTGAAATTGGGGGAAATTTGGAAATTTTGAAAATTCAAGGGACTAAAGTGCAATTTCATAAAATTGAGGGCCAATTGGACATGATAAAGATGTTGGAGGACCAATTGGGCAAATTTTGGAATTTTTGGGGCAAAACTTACCATTTTTGTAAAGTAGGGGCAAAATGGTAATTTTAGAAAAATTAGGGACCAAATTGGAAAATTTTGAAATTTGAACCCCTTTTTGTGATTTTGAATAAATTGAGGTCATAAGGTGAATTTTAGAGTTTCAGAACTCAATTTGGGGGAAAATTGGCATTAGGGACTTAAAGTTAAAGAAAAAGAACTTTAGGGACCTATTTGCAAATAAATGAAAAGTTTATTTTTCTCATTCATATGGGATTAATGAAGGCTATTAGGCCAAAAGATAATAAACAAGGATGTTCATATCGTGTAGGAACACAAAGTAATGGGAACACTAGCTAGGACAAGTTTGTATGAAAGCAATAAGCCGATTAAAAGAAAATTCACTACACTATCGGGTGAGTGGGATATTTAACATCATACCCGATTGGGATGAAAAGCATCTCAAAAATAAAAACCTACTACTAAGTAGTATTTTAACCATCACTTCTGGTAGGAGTGATGTGGAAATTACGCGAAAAAACTACTTATCGGTTGTAAGTAGATCATACCCGGTTGGTATGATGAACTTCTTATAAGGAAGTAGAAAACCCGCTTATCGGTTATAAGCGGAGACGTCTTAATATCGATTGGTATGATAGACAAATGAAAAGTTGATTTTGTTAGAAGTGCTCTCCCTAACTGTGTGCCACTGCTTAAAATGTTTGGGAGATCTTCTTAACGGGAGCTCGAATAGCTCAATTAAGTTGGATGCCTCACTTTTGGAATTTGTGGGCTAATATGTCCGATTTTAAAAATCTCGAATAGTGGGCCCTACAGCCAATTGGCACGAGCAGGAGCTAGTAACTAAACATGATTTAAGCCATGAAAACTTACGTTAATGAATTTTTGGCCATGGTACCGACTACTTAAGACAAACAACTGCAAGTCGAGTTGAGTGTTAGGGCCGTTGGACCAGTGGCACCACAAATTATATGGCTTATTTGAAAAAATTATTGATTTTTGCATGCACTGTGTTACGGGACCTTCAAGATGCCCAAGAGGGGTAGTGATGCGTCCTAGGGCTCTAGATGACATAGTGGAAATAAGGCAGTTAGTCGTGCTAGAAGTCTTGAGAAGCTCGACGTAACTTCATTGCTCATGAGACTGGGGTGGGGATGAGATGAGGTCTCTGTCCTCATACGGACATGAAGTTTTTGTTTTGTGATTGAGGGTCGGATGTCTCGTACATCCACTCATGCTCAGGGTAGAAATGGACATGGTTCTATCTAGGTGGCCAGTAAAGTCACTTCGACGCCACAAGTGGGTTTAGTGGATGGGTTGGCGTGCTAATTTGTGTTTCCTTCATGATGAAGGGTGTGTTTTAGTTGATAAACACACTGTTAAATGAGAAATGATTATGAAAATCGAGATTTGAGAATGAACTATTTTTTAAAAGAAAAATAAGAAGTCTAGCACACTTCAATTCAAACTATTTTTGAAAGCCATACCCTAAAACACCCATTCACTGAGTTGTTGAACTCACCTCCTCCCTTATATCCCTTTTAAGTAAACTCGGAAAGCTTACCAAAGACTACCAGCTAACACACCTGTAAGGCAGGTAAGAAAAGTTTCAAATTTTATGTCGTTTTGATTTATGTTATTCTAAGAAAGGTGCAGGTTTAAAGGACACCTTACTTGTCACGCCCCGACCCGGTTTGGTTGGATCCCCGTGAACAAGCCGCCACTCTCCCGGTTTATTAAAATGTTTCCCCTTATTATAATCCGTAAAGAGTAAGGCGTCCTTTAAACCTGCACCATTTCCTGGAATAGCATAATCAAAACTGCATGAAATTTTAAACTTTACATACCTGTCTTACATGCATCTTAGTTGATGGTCTTTCAAGGTAGGCTTTCCGGGATTTCTTGAAAGGCATATAAGGGAGGGGGTGAGTACGACTACTCAGTGAATGGGTTTTCAAAGATTTACTTTTAACTTTTAAGAAAAACATTTATATGGAGTGTGCCAGACTCATTTCTTTTCAAAAAAATCCCTCATTTAAAATTTTGGGTTTTTACATTATTTCTTAGTTACCGGTGTGTCATCACCTAACACACATCCTTCATCATGAAGGTTACATATATTCACAAGTCAGTATCACTACTGAACCCGCTAGTGGCTTCAGAGCGACTTTTCCTGCCACCCGGATAGAAATACAACCACTTTTAGCCTGAGAATGAGTGGATGTACGTGACATCCGACCCATAATCCCGAAATCACTTCTTCGTGCCCGTATGAGGACAGAGACCTCATCCTGTCCCCACCCCGGTCTCATGAGCTTGGTGCTACTCCAGATTTCGCACAGACACCTAGAACAACGATCTTTTCTTATACTCACCGGGTCGTTTAGGGCCCTTAGGACACATCACTACCCCTCAAGGGCATCTTGATGATCCGGTACTCACAGTACATGCACAAATAATATTTTCTTATCAAGCCATGTAATCTATGGTGCCACTGTTCCAACGGCCCCGACTCTCAACTCAACCTGCAATTGTTTGTCTTGACTAGTCCGTCGACCTGTCATGTCGCAATTCCACTAGTTGACCAAGCATGTCGGTCCTATTTTGGTACCATGGCCAAACAATTCACTTATTAATTTTTATGGCACATATATCGTGTTCGTTTACAAGCTCCTGCTCGTACCAACTGGCCTTGGGCCCACTGTACGAGATTTTCAAAAAACTGGGCATTATAGCTTGCAAGTTCCAAAATCGAGGCCCCCGGTCTATAAGAGCTATTCGAGCTCCCGTCAAGAAGGTCTCCCAAATAGTTTAAGCATTGGCACACAGTCAGGGGAGAACACATCCGATAAAATAGGTTTTCACTGTCCATTATACCAACCGGTATAAGGACATCTCCGTTCATAATCGATAAACGGGTTTTCAACTTCCTTCGAGGAAGTCTTATCATACCAACCGGGTATGATCTACTTACAACCGGTAAGTAGTTTTTCCGCATAATTTTCACATCATTTTCTCTAAGTGGTGATGATTAAAATACCACTAAATAGTGGGTTTTTATACCGAGGTACTTATCATTCCCTACCGGGTATGACATAAAATTTCTATTCACAACTCGTAAGTGGTTTTTATCTTTAAGTTGTGCTCATCATCCCAACTGGGTATGATGCTAGTAAGCCCACTCACAACCGTTAAGTAGTTTTTAACTTTAAACTGTGCTCATCATCCCAACCGGGTATGATGTGAATAACCCACTCACCCATTAATGCCATGAATTCCACTAGACTGGTTCTTTGTATTCACACGAGCTTGTCCTTGTTGGCGTTCCTGGCATTTCGCGTTCCTACACGATATGAACAACCTTGTTCATTATTACTCGGCATAACAACTTTCATTCATTTCCAATAAATGAGAAAACCCAAACTTTTATTTATTTGCAATTAGGTCCCTAAAGTTATTTCTCTTTAACTTTAAGTCCCTAATGCCGGTTTTTCCTCAAATTGAGTCCCGTAACTTTTAAAATTTATCATGGGACCTCAATTTATTCAATTTCACCAAAAAGGGGTTTAATTTCCCAAATTTCCAATTTGGTTCCCCAATTTTTCCTAAATTACCATTTTGCCCTTCTTTTACAAAAATGGTAAGTTTTGACCCAAAAATTCCTAAATTCCTAAATTGGTCCTCTAACATTATTTTCATGCCCAATTAACCCTCAATTTCATAAAATTGTATTTTGGCCCTTTGAATTTCGAAAATCCCCAAATTTTCCCCTAATTTCAACTCTTCAACACTACCGAATTTGACCGATCAAACACTTCTAATTATTGAACTTTGAGTTGAAATTGAGTTCCTGCATATTCATACGATTCCAAGAAACTTTGAATCGCAGATTTTAACGCCGGAACAAGCTCAAATGGAGCTTTGCCGGAAAATAGACTGTAGAGAGATAAAGCTTCAATTACTCACCGGCGAAGGCACAACGGTTCGAGCTTTCGATCTGGGCAGATAGGTCTCGTCTTGAGGTTCATCTTAGAACCAAGAATTGCATCAATTGATGCAAAATTGGATTAGAATTTTTTCATTGAAATTTGGTTGACTCTCTCTCCAGCACTGATCGAAAATTGTAAAGGGGAGCCGAATTGGCTTACCTTTCGGTCCTAATTCGGCCGTGGAAAGGTTGAGGAAGTGTTGAGAGGGCTTGGTTTGGCCTGAGGAGGGCTTGAAATGGCCGATTTCAGCTTGGCCGAAATAGGGCAGCTTCGGTCCGCCGGAGTTGCTTTACTATTCCATCATGTCGGCACTTCTCCAACGATTCTCGGATTGATTAGAGTTTACTATTAGATAGTTGTTTTCTCCTCGGTTCTAAAGAGCCCAACCTTTGTTCAAGTCGAAGCTCTAGTTCAAGCTTTACCGGGAAATGGAGCAGTAGAGAGAGAGAAAGAGAAGTGTTCAGGTGTGAGGAGAATGAAATGAGGACGACCTCTTTATATAGGTGTAAAACCTGTGTATTAAATGGGCGAGATTTATTACTAGTATTAATATTGCCATAAATTACTGGTATTAATTCCAATAATTTAATTTCAGTATTATATTATTTGTATTAATTCTAATAATTTAATTTAGGTATTAAATTAGTGGTATTAATTACCATAATTAAATATATATTAATTTATGGTTATTTATGATAAGGCGTACATAAAAATTTTTGACCAAAATTTCGGGTTCTCAGGCAAGCACGCTTAACTTTGAAGTTCTTATAAAATCTAGTTCACCTGAACCAATTTGGTTTTTGTTTTCTAGAGTTTCTTAAATTTCTTTTCTAAGGTTTAATGAACCCTTTAGATCACCTGAAAGTTGTAAATTTCCATATTCCGTGTTCTCAAATGTAAATCGACTCAGTTTTCTTACTCGATTTGACCGGTTCTTTTCCCGGTTTTTCTTAACTCAAAAGTGTGGGGTTTACATTACTCTTCACGGTTTATAAAGAAGAGGCGACCCTTAGTTAGCTGGGAGAGTGAAAGGTTGATCATAGGGATCTGACCAAACTGGATCAGGGCGTGACAACTTGAGTGGTATTAGAGCCTGTTTCCTCGAATACATTATCAAGACTAGATAACATACTAACTGTAAACCCCGCACTTTTGAGTTAAGGAAAATCAGGAAAGAAACAGTCAACTCGAGTAAGAAAACTGAGCCAGTTTACAAATCCGATCATATGGGAACAAGCAATTTGGAAATTTCATCATTTGGATGATCCAAAGAGTTTATTAAACCTTGGAAAAGAAACTTAAAATAAAATAAAGACAAAAACCAAATTGGTTCAATTGAACGATATTTTGTAAGAACTTTGAAGTTAAGTGTGCTTGCTTGAGAGTAGTGTGAGGAGTAGTGTGAGGATGGGTAACCTCCTGGGAAGTATGAATATTTTTGTAACCCGAAATTTCGGTCAAAAATTTTTATGTATGCCTTATCATAAATAACCATAAATTAATATATATTTAATTCTTGTAATTAATACAAATAATTTAATAACAAAATTAAATTATTGGAATTAATACTGAAATTAAATTATTGGAATTAATACCAATAATTTATGGCAATATTAATACTAGTAATAAATCTCGTCCATTTAATACATGGGTTTTATGCCTATATAAAGAGGTAATCCCCATTCATTCTCCTCACAGCATAACACTTCTCTCCCTCTCTCTCTACTACTCCATTTCTCGGTGAAGCTTAAACCAGAGCTTCGACTTCACATTTTTCTTAACCCCGAAAGGAGAGGTTGGGCTCTTTAGAACTGGGGAGAAGTCAGCTATCTGATAGCAAACTCCAGTCAATCAGAGAATCACTAGAGAAGCGCCGACATGATGGAACAGTGAAGCAGCTCCGGTACACCGGAGCTGCCCTATTTCGGCCAAGTTGAAATTGGCCATTTCGAGCCCTCCTCAGGCCAAATCAAGCCTTCCCAACACTTCCTCAGCCCTCCCACGGCCGAATTACGATTGAAAGGTAAGTCAATTCGGCCCCCCTCTATAATTTCTGGTCGATGTTATAGAGAGAACTGGCAGAATTTTAATAATGAAATTCTAACTCAATTCTGCATCAATTGATGCAATTCTTGATTTTAGGATGAACCTCAAGATGAGAGTTATCTACCTAGATTAAAATCTTGAACAGTCATGCCCTCACCGGTGAAAAATCGAAACTTTCTCTCTCTACAGTCTATTTACCGGCGAAGCTCCGTTTGAGCCCGTTCCAGCGTTAAAATCCACGATTTAAAGTTTCTTAGAATCGTATGAACATGCAGGAACTCAATTTCAACTCCAATTTCAATAATTAGAAGTACTTGATCGGTCAATTTGATAAAATCAAATTCGGTAGTGTTGAAGAGTTGAAATTGAGGGAAAAATTGGGGATTTTTGAAATTCAAAGGGCCAAAATGTAATTTTATGAAATTGAGGGTCAATTGGGCATGAAAATAATGTTGGAGGACCAATTTAGGAATTTTGGAATTTTTGGGGCAAAACTTACCATTTTTTTAAAAGAAGGGCAAAATGGTAATTTTAGTAAAATTGGGTGACCAAATTGGAAATTTGGGAAATTAAACCCCTTTTTTGGTGAAATTGAATAAATTGAGGTCCCATGATAAATTTTAAAAGTTACGGGACTCAATTTGAGGAAAAACCGACATTAGGGACTTTAAGTTAAAGAGAAATAACTTTAGGGACCTAATTGCAAATAACTAAAAGTTTTGGTTTTCTAATTCATTGGAAATGAATGAAGGCTGTTATGTCGAGTAATAATGAATAAGGTTGTTCATATCGTGTAGGAACACGAAATACCGGGAACGCCAACAAGGACAAGCTCGCGTGAATACAAAGAACCAATCTAGTGGAATTCACGGCATTAACGGGTGAGTGGGTTTACTAACATCATACCCGGTTGGGATGATGAGCACAACTTAAAATTAAAAACCACTTACCGGTTGTGAATGGCAATTTTATATCATACCCAATTGGGCAATGATAAGTACCTCGGTATGAAAACCCACTATTAAGTGGTATTTTAAACATCACTACTTAGAGGAAGTGATGTGAAAATTATGCGGAAAAACTACTTACGGGTTGTAAGTAGATCATACCCGGTTGGTATGATGAGTCTTCCCCGAAGGAAGTTGAAAACCCGTTCATCGGTTATGAACAGAGGTGTCCTTATACCCGGACGGTATAATGGATAGAGAAAACATATGTTTTGTCGGAAGTGCTCTCCCCTGATTGTGTGTCAATACATAAACAATTTGGGAGACCTTCTCGATGGGAGCTCGAATAGCTCTGATAGGCGGGGGGCCTCGGTTTTGGAACTTGGGGGATAAATGCCCAATTTTAAAAATCTCGTACAGTGGGCACAAGGCCAGTTGGCACGAGCAAGAGCTCGTAAACGAACATGATATATGTGCCATAAAACTTAATAAGTGAATTGTTTGGCCATGGTACCAAGATGGGACTGACATGCTCAGTCAACTAGTGGCAGTGCGACATGATAGGTCGACGGACCAATTAAGACAAACAACTGCAGGTTGAGTTGAGAGTCGGGGCCGTTAGACTAGTGGCACCACAAATTACATGGCAATATAAGAAAACATTGTTTGTGCATGCACTGTGAGTACGGGATCATCAAGATGCCCATGAGGGGTAGTGATGCGTCCTAAGAGCACTGAACGATCTGGTGGCTATAAGGGCAGTTCGTCGTTCCAGGTGTCTGTGCGAAATTTGGAGTAGCACCAAGCGCATGAGACCGAGGTGGGGACGGGATGAGGTCTCTGTCCTCATACGAACACGAAGAAGTGATTTCGGGATTGTGGGTCGGATGACACGTACATCTACTCATTCCCAGGGTAGAAGTGGTCGTACTTCTTTCCGGGTGGCAGGAAAAGTCGCTCCGAAGCCACTAGCGGGTTCAGTAGTGATACTGACTTGCGAATGTGTGTAACCTTCATGATAAAGGATGTGTGTTGGGTGATGACACACCGTGGTAAATAATAAATGGTGGAAAAACCCGAATTTTTAAATGAAGGGATTTTTGAAAACAAAGGAGTCTGGCACACTCCATATAAATGTTTTTCTTAAAAGTCAAAAGCTTTTAAAAAACTCATTCACTAAGTAGTCGTACTCACCCCCTCCCTTATATCCCTTTCAGGAAATCCTAGAAAGCCTCCCCCTTAAAGACTGTCAACTAAGATGCCTGTGAGACAGGTATGTAAAGTTTTAAATTTTATGCAGTTTTGATTATTCTATTCCAGGAATAGGTGTAGGTTAAAGGACGCCTCACTCTTTACTGTTTACAATAAGGGGAAATCCTTTAATAAACCAGGAGAGTGGCGGGTTGATCACGGGGATCCGACCAAACCGGGTCGATGTGTGACAGTAACTGATAAGAATATTTTTAAAATATTCAGATAGCCCCAAGAAAAGTAGAGAAACAAGCCCATGCTACCTTAGCCACCTCGTAAGCTAGGGAGAACCCCATCACAAGGGAGGAAAAGAACAAGGAGTATAGAAGGACCCTTGGAGTAACCTCGGGTCGAAGAGAACTCGACAAGAAAGCCTCCAAGGTGTTTAAGCTCAAGGATGGCAAGGCATTGAACCATCAACAACACCTTAGAAAGGCCCCACAATGCTCAAAGTATAGGAGGAACCATAAATATCCATTCAAGGAGATGACCTGTAATAAATGTGGGCAATGGGGACACTACAGTAGAAGATGCCTGTTATGAGTGTAGGAAGGTGGAACACATAGCAAGGAATTGTCCCACACTGGAAGGAATCCAAGCGATACCTTCTAATAAGGACACCTCCACCCCTACAGAAGTTCAAAGGGATAACATTACAAGAACCACAATTGTGACTAGGGAACCCAATCTTACCCAAGAAGAAATCACTCTAGACCATTGTTTAGTAACGAGTACTCCCTAACCCATCATTGTAACAATCTCCCTCAATAGTGTTAAAACGCCAAAACTGTGTCACACGTTAATAATACGAAAGCATGTGTCACACCCCGACCCGGTTTGGTCGGATCCCCGTGATCAACCCGCCACTCTCCCAATTTATTAAAGGGATTTACCTCGTTATAAATCGTAAATAGTAATGCGTCCTTTAAACCTGCACTTTTCCTGGAATAACATAGATTAAAACTGCATAATAATTTATTTTTTATCTGTCTTGTAGGCATCTAGGTTAATGGTCTTTAAGAGTAGACTTTTTGGAATTTCCTTAAAGGGATATAAGGGAGGGGGTGAGTACAACTACCTAATGAATGGGTTTTCAATAAATAACTTTGAGGAAAAATGATTGCATTGGAGTGTGTTAGACTCCTTTCTTTCAAAAATCATTTCATTGAAAATCTCGGGTTTTACCATAATTTCATTGAAAATCCTTATTTACCTACACACAACATTCATCATGAAGGTTAAACACACATTCGCAGGCTAGAACAACCACTGAACCCACTTGTGGCTTTGGAGCGACTTTACCAGCCACCTAGATAGAAGTACGTCCACTTCTAACCTGAGAAAGAGTGGATGTACGTGACATCTGACCCTCAATCCCGATATCAATTCTCCGTGTCTGTATGAGTACAGATGTAAACCCTGTCCTTTAGTAATGAGGACAAACCTCCTCTCGTCCCCACCCCGGTCTCATGCGCTTAGTGCTGCTCAAAATTTCACACGGTCACCTGGTATGACGAACTGCCCTTATACTCAACGGGTCGTCTAGGGCCCTTAGGATGTATCACTACCCCTCATGGGCATCTTGATGATCCCATAATTATTGTGCATGCACAAACAGTATTTTCTTATCATACCATATAATTTGTGGTGCCACTGGTCCAACGACCCCGACTCTTAATTCAACATGCAGCTGTTTGTCTTGACTGGTCCGGAGACCTGTTATATCGCATTGCCGCTAGTTGACTGAATATGTCGGTACTGTCTTGGTACAATGGCCAAACAATTCATTTATTAAAGTTTTATGGCACATATCTCATGTTTGTTTACTAGCTCCTGCTTGTGCCCACTGGCCTATGGACCACTTGTTCGAGACTTTCAAAATCGGGCATAATAGCACCCCAAGTTCCAAAATCGAAACCCCCAACCTATAAGAGCTATTCGAGCTCCTGTCAAGAAGGTCTCCCAAATAGTTTAAGCATTGGCACATAGTCAGGGGAGAGCATTTTTGACAAAATTATATTTTCAACTGTCCATTATACCGACCGGGTATAAGGACATCTCCGCTCATAATCGGTGAACGGGTTTTCAACTTCATTCGAGGAAATTTTATCATACCAACCGGGTATGATCTACTTACAACTGGTAAGTAGTTTTTTCGTATGATTTCCACATCACTCCTCTAAGTTGTGATGTTTAAATTACCACTTGATAGTGGGTTTTCATTTCGAATCACTTATCATCCCCAACCGGGTATGATATAAAATCTCACTCACAACCGGTAAGTGGTTTTTAACTTTAAGTTGTGCACATCATGCCAACTGGGTATGACGTTAGTAAACCCACTCACCCCGATTCTTTGTATTCAAGTGAGCTTGTCCTTGCTGGTGTTCCCGGTACCTCGTGTTCCTACACGATATGAACATCTCGGTTCATTATCTCTCGGCCTAATAGCTTTCATTCATTCCAAATGAATGAGAAAATCAAACTTTAATTTATTTGCAATTAGGTCCCTAAAGTTATTTCTCTTTAACTTTAAGTCCCTAATACCGGTTTTTCCTTAAATTGAGTTCTAAAACTTTTAAAATTCCCCTTGGGATCTCAATTTATTTCATTTCACAAAAAGGGGTTAAATTTCCAATTTGGTCCCCCAACTTTTCCAATATTACCATTTTGCCCATCGTTTACAAAAATGACAAGTTTCACCCCAAAAATTCTAAAATTCCTCAATTGGCCCTATAACATTTTTATCATACCCAATTGACCCTCAATTTTAGGAAATTACATTTAGGTCCTTCGAATTTTCAAAAATCCCCAATTCCAACTTATTAACACAGCCGAATTTGATTTAATCAAATTGACCAATCAAATGTTTATAATTGTTAAAATTGAAGTTGAAATTGAGTTTCTACATGTTCATACGATTCTTTGGCAATTTGAATTGCAACTTTTAATACCAGGACGAGCTCAAACAGAGTTCCGTCGGAAAATGAACTATAGACAAAGAAGGCTTCGATTACTCACCAATGTGGGCACAACGATCCGAGCTTTCGATCTGGGTAGATAGTTCTCGTCCTGAGGTTCATCCTAGAATCAAGAATCGTATCAAATGATGCCGAATTGAGTTAGAATTTCATTATCGAAATTCTATCGGTTCTCTCTCTAGCATCGACCAGAAATTAAAGAGTGGAGCCAAATTGGCTTATCTTTCAGTCCTAATTCCGCCGTGGGAGGGCTTGATTTGGCCTGAGGAGGGCTCGAAATGGCCGATTTGCACTCGGTCAAAATAGGGCAGCTCCGGTCCGCCAAAGCAGCTTCGATGCTCCTCCGATGACCCACAGAGCAAATGGAGACTACATGTGTGTAGCTAACTTCTCCTCAGTTCTAAAGAACCCGACCTCACCTTGTTTGGCTCAAAAAGGTGCCCACGTCGAAGCTCTAGTTCGAGCTTCACCGGAAAATGGAGCAGTTGAGAGAGAATGGAGTTTTCAGGTGTGGAGAGGATGAATGGAGAGGGGCTCTTTATATAGGGAGCTCGAGGACTCGTTGGCCGTCCGTTTATCACCTTTGTGATAGACATTGATGGCCTGAAACGTATCGAACAGAAACGTTTCTTCTCTGCTAGCGCTACTTTGATTTTCCGGTGAGTGAACAGTGCTGTCATCTGGATGAAGAAGATGACACTGTTCCGAATCGGACCGGACCGGTCCGAACCGGGTTTGAAGCTAAAATTGGTTGGTTCACCCCTCATTCGACCGAGTTTTTCAAATCTAAAAATTTCTAAATTTATCTAAATTCATTTTCTATCCAATAGTGGCCTTAAATCTCAAATTCGAATTATTTAAGCCACTTAGAAAAATAAATTTAGAATCTGGTTCAATAGTGGTTCAAACCGGTCCAAACCGGTTCGGCTCCGGTTCACTTGAACCGGTTTGGTTTTCATCTCCAATTCCTTCACAAGTCCATTTCCATGACTTTTGTGACTCCTTAGGTCACCTAGGGTCCATCAATTTCCTAGTTTAACATCTCTCTATCGGTTCTGGTTCATAAACTGAC
This sequence comes from Trapa incisa, assembly GCA_030064435.1. Lineage (NCBI taxonomy): Eukaryota > Viridiplantae > Streptophyta > Magnoliopsida > Myrtales > Lythraceae > Trapa > Trapa incisa. The sequence continues at coordinate 10,839,961 of CM057767.1, read as the reverse complement.
TTAGTTTTTAAACCGGTTTAATTCGGTTCTGTCCGGTTCACCCAAAACAGTCTGGTCTTTCTCTCCCACTTCGTTCTAAGGTTCCTTCCCGAGGTTTATAAATCTCTTCGGGTCACAAGGGATCCTTAATTTTCCCTGTTTACCTTTTCTCTATCGATTCAATCCAATTGGATCTGGTTCATCTAAACCGGTCTGGTTTTTCTCTTCCTATTTGTCCTAGGGTTCTTTTCCAAGGTTTTATGAACCCTTTGGATCACCCGAGAGTTGTAAATTTCCAAATTTCCCGTTCCCAATTGATCGGGTTTATGAACCAGTTCAGTTTTTCTTACTCGGTTTGACCGATTTTTTTTCCGATTTTCCTCGGCTCAAAAGGGCGGGGTTTACAGCATGTCTCAATTGCCCGAGAAAGAATCACAAAAAGAAGATCAAGGGTAGGACCTTAAGAAAACCCAAAGATAGTAGAATATAGATAAAGGGAATTTCCTTTAAGGAGCACAACAAACCACCAGGAGCAAAGAAGGAAATAACTCCTCCATAGAAGACAAGCTGAACGATGAAAGACAATTAGAAAGCCTTGAGACAGTAAGGTATGATCTAATTTGGAAAAATAGAGGAGCCAAGAAGACTAACCTAGTGAGGAAGGGGGAAGTGGAAAGGCCAAAACAATGGAAAGGAAGGATGAAGAAAACCCTTGAAGAAATAAATAGCTAAAAATGAAATGATGACTACACTCAAGCCATAAGGAGGACTTAGTAAGTCACGCACAAAGAGGTCTTAAAGCAAATAAGTGCCTAAACCTTTCCCAAGGAAGGAGACCATGGGAAGGTATACATGATCCAACTAAGAAATAATGGACCAAGTGACGAAAGATGAGGAGATGAAGTGCAAGCCGATGTGAAAAAACCAAGGGAAGCACATTAAGAGGACCCAATGGGAAAGTTAAACCCAAGGAACAAGTAAGTAGGAAATTGCATCAAATGACGTAGTGACAAGTAAAAATGGGCGGGCTACCCATCATAAGGAAAAAGAGGAAAGAACATCTGGAAAACCTAGGAAAAGTAAGGCCTTCAATTCGGAAGGAGGTAAGGAGAAAACAACCAATGATATCAAGACTAGTCATGGTCCACACTCACTTAATAAAGCCCAAGGAGTATATGGCTAGACATAAAGGGTGCTAGGAACCAATCCATTCGTAGGAGCTCTTCGAAGAGAGGATAAGGAACAAAAATGAAATGGAGGACAATGAAGGATAAAGAATAGGAAACAATACCAACCTCAAAAGGGTGTAAGAAGGAAAGACGGAAAAGCCTTCAAGAAGCCTTATGTGGACTTCACATACATCAACACCTTTTAAGTAGTGTCCATCCTGGTCACAGGATGCACCCTTAGAAGAAGCATGCACCCTTAGAATCTCCTCTTGGTAATTCAAATCATGTAGACAATATTTTTTGTCCCTTGGAGTATGCCTTTGGTTCATATATAGTTGAGGTATGTTCTTAATGTTGGGTTTCCTTATCTGAAATATCCATTTCCCTATACATGGCTCCTCAAGTTGTGTGGCCGCCGATTTCTACGGCTCGGCCCATTGGGATATTTGACCATCCATCAATTGTACCTCTCATCGTACTACCTTTGTACCATTTATATAAGATTCTATAATTTGTATTGTATAAGAATCTCTTGTACTATTATATATATATATATATATATATATATATATACTTTTTCTTATGTTATCAGTGAAGGCATTATAAGTGATATTTTCGACTTTCCAATCATCCCAAAAAATCATTTTTATTTCCAAAATCCCCCTTTTGAAAATATGGGCTCCCATACTACTAAAGTTGTCACACATCAACATGAATCCCTAGGTCGGGGTGCCTGTGGTAACTGCCACATTCTCTTAACGCTACAATGGTGGGTACTTTCACCAAAGTAGAGCCGCTAGATTATAAGGCTTAGGACAAAAACATACACAATTTTCAACAAAACTTTAAACTTTTATAAAACATACATTGAGCCTCAAAATTAGTTACAAATTACACTTAGGAATAGTACAACTGGTAAGTAAAAATTAACCTCCGTACACGCCCTTCGAGTCATCTACCTCATTAGCATGTTTTGGTAGTTGAGGTTAGCGTAACTCCTTGGTGAACCTTTACACGTACGTGAAATATTTTGGGGAGGGCTGAGCTCACAACCCATTGAGTGTTTACCAACACTGAGCCACGAAATGGCTTATTAGTAAGGCTTATTTCCAAGTGCATAGGGTTCCCCATTTTACTTAATAAAAATTATCGGTATTTGATTATCTTAGAGTTTATCCTTGCTCTCACATTCACATTTATTACAACAATAAACAAAGCACCCCCATAAGTCGCACATGTGTAACCCCGGGGTTTGAGGGGTAATTGTGCATACATATTATGTACTTGTGGGGTCATCCCAGATGACCTCCATCCACGTGTCGTCGTTGATGGGACTCATGCCATCACGACACCGCATAGGGTTTCCATGCCGCCGCATCCACTAAGAGCTCACACACAAGCAACTCAGGACTCTCAAAGGTATGTGTGTTATATATCCGCACTCACTTGTAACATCCAAGATGAACTGCCTGCCCTCATATAAATGCTAATGATGTGTCATCTGACATTTCGCATCCTTTGATTCACACAACCTGGATCACAAATGATGCATGGACCCTAGTCATAAACCTCTACGTGCCCTATGAATTTTTGGAAGCCAATTCTTCCCTTGTATCCCCACTTCAGTTATTCCTTATACGCCAATACAACCTCTTATTTTAGATGTTATGTCGGCGTCACAACTCGTCCACCCAAACAAATCATATCACACATATTATACAATAACAGCAATAGCATTTTCTTATGTATGCATTACATTCAACAAATCGAAATATTTTTAATTCACGAGATTTGATATGCTATATAATCGACCCCACTACTCATGTTCTCATAATATTTATTCGAGTAGTTAATCATTATTTTATTTTATTTACTTAATTGATAAACATGGAGTATACCTCCCAGTTTTTCTTTTAGTAAAATCTTGACATATTAGCATTTTTTGGAAAATCACCTGTGGAACATAGTCCCGATTTTTCTCTTCTATCATCACAAGTCATTAATCTAATTCATAGAAAAGCATGCACATTTCACATCTTTACTTGTCTTAGGCAAGCCCTATCATGTTTTCTATGTTTTGTAGTTTTGATGTAAAACATGTAAAAAATAACGACCAGTCTAATAGTACTCGTCGTTTATAAACTCATTCACGATTATATCTAGGACCCATTCATCACGTAATGTTTTCCAAATGTCTCTCGATGTATGTACTCCCATGTCACTTGAATGGAAAATTCACTACACAAATCAAGTTACATGAATAAGGACAGATTTTCTTTTCTTGTATAACTTTAGTGCCGCCCCGTAATATTTCCAAAATTATGGTTTTGCCCCTTGGGTTGAGTTCTCTCGACTCGTGCATCGATGAACTTGTTTTATCTAAGCCCCCTTTCGTGATTTCATTCCATCTATGGAAGGTATATCTATATTTGGTCATATTATCCAAAATGCCTAAATTTTCCAATATTCTCACTTGAATACTCAACTTTTTCAAAGTTGTATTTTAGTCCACAAGAAGAAAAAAATTATCATGTTACCCTTACTTATCCAAGCTCTATCACATTGGACCCTAGAATTTTCAAGTCTCTCATTTGGTTCCTCAACATCTCATTATACTTATTTGGGTCTCTAAGTTCCCAAAGATTACTTAGGAATCCCCAAGATTCATGACATTACACTTGGGTCCCTAACATAAGCAAAATTATTTGCAAAAATCTCATTTTTGCCTCTGTTACTTTGAAAATTTTTAATTTTACCCTCCATAATTCAAAATTAATTATTTTAACCTACATTGGGAATAATTAGCTATTTTACCCCTTTTAGGCAAAATTACGTTTTTGCACTTATTTACCAAAAATTAAGGATTGGCCCACAAACTTCCAAAAATAACTTTAAACATCCTTGTATATCTTGAAAATCACCTCTTATCTCTTAAGCTACCCTTGGGGACTACTTCCACAAGTTTTCCCTTTTTGAAAATTGGTTCCCAAACATTTCCAAATTTGCACTTTACTCCCCGAAATTTAAAAATCAACTAAACCAAGTTCTATTTTCACTAATCCCTCCCAAATACCTTCATGATACTCCTAATGAATCATAGAGGGAGTGAGAGGTCTTACCCAGCCAAATTTGGCTAAAATCAACCAAGTACCAAAACTGCAAGAAATAGAGCTACTTAGGGAGTTAGCAAAATTCTCATTGGAGGTGGTTGAAGGGGTGGTCAAAGCTTAGGCGTCTTTTAGTCAACTTCTAGGTGAAACTTTATGTGGTAATGGTCAACCAAGTGGTTTTCGAAGTTGGTAGAATTTGGACGTTGACTGATTGTGATAGGGCAAAACCCGACATACACACGATGGCAATCAGCTCATGGCGATTGATTTTTCCCCTATCATAGGTTGGCCCTTTTCCATTGAGAGGTAGACGGGAGGTAGGCAGACATTTTGGGCACTGGTGTCAATCGAAGTGGTGGTCGGAGGTGGCCAAATTTGGCCCTGAAAGGGTAGTGGTGCAATGGCGATTTCCTATCACAAGTCGGAGTCGGCCAAAACAGCCATCGTGCGGCATTTTTTGAACACTAACAGGTTGGGACCTGGGCATATAACTCAAGAGTAGTCTCTTACTGGCATTTTGACACCAGTATGACTCTATTTGGTGGTTGGGTGAGGGAAAATTTTGAGTAAGAATAATTGGGTGTTGAAAGAGAGTCAGAGGACGGGTTTTTAAACTTTTCATATCAAATTCGATCTAAAGGTGCATTGAAAATGCAATTAACTTCACCTATAGGCCACTCAGGGAGTTTTCATTGCAATGTTGGGTATAATTACGTACAATTTGATGAAAAAATTGGTCAATTAATTGTGTTTTCATAACTTGTCATCTACAAAAACAGTCTAGAGTAGGTTGAAGGATGAACTCAGGTGTATGGCCACGAGTCAGATCGTGTTGGCCAAAGTCGATTGAATTCGACTAGTCATGGTCCACCTTCATTTTCAAACTTTCCAAAAATCCAAAATTACATACTTGCCCTCTTTGGTCCATTTGGTAATTTAATATGAAATCTCGGTCCCGTTCGGGTGAAAATCAGTTTTTTCTAATACTTTCGATTTTCGTGCTTTAGAATCCGATCAGATCCCTATTTTGAACACCAGGTTCCATTTCCCACTTCTAACATTGGGTTATGGTCTAATTTGACTTTTAAATCCTAACTCGAGTTCCTATTCTCTATCATGCCCTAACCCGGTTTGGTCAGATCCATGTGAACAACCCGTCACACTCTCTTATTATTAAAGGTTTTCCCTGTTCTAAACCCTGAGGAGTAAGTCGTCCTTCTTACCTGTACCTTTCCTGGAATGACATTAATTAAAACTAAATATAAATTTTACATACTTACCTTAAGGTTCAGCTACTGACAGATCTTTAAGGTTGGTTTCCCTTGGTTTCCTGAAAAGGGTAAAGGGAGGGTGAGTTTGACAACTCAGTGAGTGGGTGTTGGGTGCGAGTTTTCACAAAAACAACTTTAATCAAAGTGTGTCAAACTCATTATTTCCTTTAAAAACATTCTTTCCTCAAGTTTTGGATTTCAAAACCTTTTTCCAAGGTTTACCAATTCTTTTCCAAGGATTCTCAAATTCTTTCCAAGGTTTTCATAACCTTTTTCCCATTTCCATATTAGGTGTGTTTCACAAACAACACTCGCCCTTCATCAAGAAGGGCTCACACACATTCACGAGATGCAGTTACGTCGATTGCACCCACTTGTGGATCGAAGCGTCTTTACCATCCACCTTGATAGAAGTCTCTAACTTCTACCCGAAGTTTGAGTGAAGGTCTCTAATGTCCTACCCTTAGATCCAAAATACTTCGAGTTCATATGAGAACACAGACGTCATCCCAACCCCACCTCAGTCTCAAGCACATGAAGCTACGTCGAGCTTTCCTGACTGATGGCACGACAAACTACCCTTATCTCCACCATGTCGTCCAGTAGTCCCTAGGACACATCACTAACCCTCTTGAGCGTCTTGATGGTCACGTACCTCAAGTGCATGCACAAACAAAGTTTTTCCATAAATCCATTTATCTTTGGTGCCATTAGTTCAACGGCCCCGACCCTCAACTCAACCGACAGTTGTTTGTCTCGATTGATCCATCAACCTAGTCTTGTCACAATACTGATAGTCTATCGAGTATGTCTGTCCTGTCTTGGTACCATGGCCAAATCACATCATTCATTCATTTAGAATTTACATGGCTTATCATCATGTTTGTTTACGAGCTCCTACCCGTGCCAACTGTCCTTGGGCCCACTGTACAAGATTTTCAAAATCGGGCATTCTAGCCCTCAAGTTCCAAAATCGAGGCCTCTAGCCTATCTAAGCTATTCGAGCTCTCGTTAAGAAGGTTTCCCAAAATGTTTAAGCAGTGACACACAGTCATGGGAGAGCACTTCTAACAAAAATAACTTTTCACATGTCCATCACACTAACCGGGTGTGAGGACATCTCCGCTCAATCCGATAAGCAAGTTTTCTACTTCCTTCCAAGAAGTTCATTATACCAACCGGATATGATTTACTTACAACCGATAAATAGTTTTAAAATTCCACATAATAGTGGGTTTTAAATTTTAAGGTACTCATCATCCCAGGGTATGATGTGAAAAATTTTCACTCACCCAATAAGTGCAGTGTATTTTCTCCTAAATCGGCTTTTCACCTTCACGCAAGCTTATTCTTTCTAGCGTTCCCGCTCCTTCATGTTCTTACATGATATGAACATTCTTGTTCATTAACATTTGGCCTAATAGCCTTCATTTCTCACGAATGAGCAAAATGCCCAAACTATTAATTATTTGTATTTAGATCCTTAAAGTTCTTTTTCTTTAACTTTAGATTCCTAATGCTATTTTTTCCCAAATTGAGTCCCGAAACTTCTAAAATTCACTTGGGTACCTTAATTTATCTAAAATCACAAAAGGGGTTCAAGTTTCCCAAATTTCCAATTTGGTCCCCAACTTTTCAAAAATTACCATTTTGCCCTTGTATTACAAAAATGGCAATTTGACCCCAATAATTCTAAAAATTGACCAATTTGTCCTCCAACATCTTTTTCATATCCGATTGACCCATCCATTTTGGGAAATTACACTTTGGTCCCTCAATTTTTCGAAATCCCCAATTTTCCCCTAAATTTTCCCTCAATTTCCCCCTTTTAAACTGGCAGAATTTGATTTTATCAAATTGACCGATCAATCGAGGTTAATTATTGAAATTAAAGGTAAAATTGAGTTCCTACACTCTCCATGATTCAATGGAACTTGGAATCACATCATTTGGATTCGAATTGAGCTCAAACAGAGTTTTGTCGGAAAACTAGACTTATAAAAAGCTTTAAAAACTCATCGTCAGGGATGCGGCGGTCCAAGCTTTTGATCGAGGCAAATAGCTCTTGTCATGAGGTTACTCCTAGTATCAAGAATTGTATCAACTCATATCGAATTGAGGGAAAATTCAGTCAATGAAGTTTCGTCGATTCTCTCTCTAACACTGATCGAAAATTATAGAGGGGAGCCAATGTAACTTATCTTTCTGCTCTAATTTGGTCGTATGAGGGCAGAGGGGATGTTGGGAGAGCTTGGTTTGGCATGAGAAGGGCTCAAATTGGTCATTTTTAGCTCAGCCGAAATAGGACAGCTTCGGTCCGCCGGAGCTTCTTCATTGTTCAATCACGTCGACGCTTCTCTAGCGACCCTCATAGCAAATGAATACTACCTTCGAGTAGTTGACTTCTCCCCGAATCTAAGGAACCTGACCTCACTTTATTTGGCTTAGAAAAATGCCCAACTTGAAGCTCTGGTTCGAGCTTCACCGGAAATTGGAGCAGTAGAGAGAAAGAGAGGAGTTTTCAGGTGTGAGGTGCATGAATGAGAAGGGGCTCTTTATATAAGAAGCTCGAAAACTCCTTGGCCGTCTGATTGGCGTCTTTATAGCGATCATCCATGGCCATAAATTCCCTGAACGGAGACTTTTCATCTTCATCAGTGTTGCTATCTTTTTCGGCGAGTGAACAATGTTGTCATCTAAAGGAAGAAGACGATACTGTTTCAAACCATATTGAACCAGTCCGAACCGGGTTCAATGCTTAAACCGGTTGATTCAGGTGCAATTCGATCGAGTTTTTCAAAATTAAAAATTTGTAAATTCATTCTCTATCTATTATTGGTTTCAATTCTCCAATTTAAATTTTCTAACCCATCTAGGAAAATAAATTTAGAAATTGGTTGAATAATGGTTCGACCCAGTTCATATCCGGTTTACCTGAACCGGTCTGGCTTTCACTTCCAATTTATTACAAATTACTTTTCCAAAACTTTTATAACTATTTAGGTCACTCGTAATTTGTAAATTTATCATTTTGCCCTTTTTTTAATGGTTAAATTTATAAATTAATTTGGTTTTCTTAGTTGGTTTGACTAGTTTTTTCCAATTATTATATTATTTTATCATAAAAAATAAGTAGTGTTATGAATTTTAATGGATAAAATTCCAATAATAGGAAGGCTTATAATTAAGGGATTCATGTTTTTCATGCATGAACCCAGCGGGGTAAGGATATAAAGTTTGTAGTTATTGGCGGTAGTTGCCATTGTTGAAAAAAAGCTTCCAAACGCTACTTGAGAAATTAGAATTAGGAATAATAATTTTAAGTTAATAGCTCTAATACTGTAAATAAATTAAAGGTGGGTTTTATAGAATTTTCTATATATTTGAGAATAATGGATTACACTTATTATATATTAAAAAAGGTAATTAAAAGTTTTATATTATTATATAATTGATGGTGTAATAGTTGTATCTAAAAAAAGTGTTCGGACGAATTTGTTCATGAAAAATCTTGATATTTATGTTCATGACTGTAAAATTGGCGAATTATTTTATTTATTACTAAATTCGTAAAAGTAGGTTAAAATTAAAAATAAATAAAATGAAATCATGAAAGTAAAATTAAACATAAAAGCTATATAGAAATCATAAAATTGATGCTAAAGGGGATGTAGCTCAGATGGTAGAGCGCTCGCTTAGCATGCGAGAGGTACGGGGATCGATACCCCGCATCTCCATTTTATAACAATTTTAATTAAATTAAAAAAAATGTTCTGTTCTCAAAACACATTTTAATTTCTAGAAAAATGTTCTGTTTTAACTTTAAAAGAAAAAAAATATGTTAAGTTCAACATGAAGTGTCTGTCTATTATTCTCCGTATATTTTATATTGCTATTTGAGTTAAAGGTTAGATTTTTATTAATTCTCTATTTAAAATTGTATTATATCATTTGAATTGAAAAAATAGTGATTTATTTGAAAATTTTGTAAGTATTTAGATATTTTCAGAAAGTTGTTTATATAAAATTTTATATGAGATGGAAAATTGTAATTTTATTTTAAGATTTTTTATGATTTATTAGGGATTGTAGTTTTTTTTTGTGAACAATATAAACTATACTTATTTTTAAATATTACTTGCAGTGTAAATTGAATTTATATGTCAGATTGTGAACTTAAAATATATTTGTAGAAAGTTGTTTATGACTAAATATAAGTGCTTGTGGTGTAAACATTGAATATACATGTACTCTTTCATTGAAATGTGTCTCTTGAATAAATTTATGGTTTGTTAATTAATATAAAAGGGATTGGAATAATAATTGTTGGAATAATAATTATAATATTCATTTATATTATAATTCCTATATTTTTGGAATAATAATTGTTTTATTTATTATTTAAATTAATTTAATATATCTATATTATTTATTTATTTATTTATTTTTATATATTTTAAATAAATTTATATATTAATAATATTTTATATAAAATTATACAATAAAAATATTATATATAAAAAATTAACTATATAAAATATATTTAATATAATTTAATTATATATATTAACTAATAAATTATTTAATTTAATTAAAATATTAAATTTAATTTTCTAATTATTAATTATTAACGTTACTTAAAATCAAATTCAAACCATACATTATTAAAAAAATTTAATAACTACAAATTTATTAATTTACTTAAACTCCCAACACTTATCAAGACATTGACTCTAAATCTCTTCAAATACCTAAATCCAAATATACCTTTAACTTTACCCCCGATTAATTGAACTCCACTTGTCATCTCAATTTAGGGGATCGGGCGGGAACTAGTAGGGGTCACAAGTCAGGAAACTGGAGACGCTTATCCCGGCTTACTCTACCACGTAATCTATCCAGTTAATACTGAATTTGATAATTAAGTTAACTCTTTTTTTTTTGTACCCGATATATTTACATTCGTTTGAATTTTTCGATTCTTATATTTAAATTATATTTTATTTTCAAAATAATTTGAATATCCGATAAAAAAAATATTGAAATTTATAATCTACCAATTAAACTATTATTAATTTTTATTAATTATTTAAAATATAAAAATTATAATAAAAATAATTGTTTAACTATAAACTTAAAAATCCTATTTCCAAACATTTTTTATACAAAAATCGAATTTTAATTTTTTACTATTAATTTTTATAATATAATATTTATATTTAAAATTTTTAATAATATCAGTTTTATTGGTAAATCTTCTTTATTGTGACTAGTTAGTTTAAATACGGTTGAATTTAAATAAATATATTTTAGATATATATATATATATATAACAAAAAAATAAGATAAATATGCTCATCTAGAGTTGGATATGGCTAACTATTCACTCACTTAAAATCAAACCGTCCGTCCAACGGTTCCAAACATAACAACTAAATTTTCACTATCAAATCTATCTGAATTTACTTTTCTAAACTCGTATTCCTACACTTTAGAATATGAATGCGGCGGCCGCAGCCAAGACATGGGTTCGGCTTACTAGAGTTTCTTCGTTTATGGGCTAGACAAATGGAGGCTTATTATGGTCTTCAATTGGATGTTTAATGGGTCATTAAGGATGTTGACCTGACCTAGGATCATAGCTTCTTATACAGGGAAGGAGGTTCGGAACTGCATGCTTACCAATTTCCAGAATTACTTGGCCAGAAAATTATAACCCCAATTATGCGACTGTGGTGGGTCCACTAAAGACTAAACCAATAACCTTTGCCTCTTTATAGATGTTCCATGTCAATTTTGTGTCATAGAGATTGTAAAAAGTGTTGTATCGGAGAAGACCAGATGCGGGAAGAAATTTTAATTATATTTTTACCAAAAAATTAATATGAATTTGATTGATACAATGAAGTACCGGCTTCCTTCCAATTGGGTGTTCAACTGGCGAGTACAGGTCTACTCTTGTGGACCCGTGGAGCGGATTTGGATTTGCGCCTCCAAACCGGACATTGAGACTCCACATTCTCGTCAATTGCGAAAAAAAATTAATAACACTAAATTTTACTTAATAATTTTAATTTGGATAAAGGTGAGGGGATAGACTTTGAATGGATGCATGAAAATTGCAATGTCTCGTCATATGCTGGCCCGATTGTCATTTCTCCTTTTTAATACACACGGCTTTCGATTAATAGTATTTTATTTCTATATAAGCCGTACGGTACCTATCAACTAATTAGACACTCCTCCTATCATATCTCATGTCCAACATACATTTCTCATACTCCAACAACTTATATACTCGAGATAACTTAATTACAATTAATATAAGTATAGTTTATTTGTAATAATTTTTTAAACTAATACTTAGTATCTAAAATATGTTAGCTAATTGTCCTTTCAAAAATTAAAAAAAATAATACAGTTCCATAATAACTATTTTCTCTGAGTTAAAATATTAAATTTTTTATTGCCAATTTTTTTAGATAACCGAGTATTACAATTTTTTATTTTAATAAAAAAATCGTTCAAATAACTAAATATTAACCAAGTATTACAATTTGATTGCAAATTATTTCTAGATATTTTTTTATGAAAAAGATATATTACCCATATTTTTTAGATTTATGGGTTGACAGTGATTTAACTGGTATTCTACTATGTTTGTTGTGTACGAGTTATTAAATAAAATAAATGGGTTCCTTTCCATTCGGAGTCAATTCCTGGAAAGCACATCCTTCCAACTCGAGCCTAAGGACCATATTCTTACTATCAAACACGACTAGCGTCATCCCAAGTTTTCATTTCAATTTTCGGATTCATTTTTATAAGTGACACTCGTTTTCGTACAGTGAGTAAGCTGTAGACCATATTCACTACGTACCATGATATACCCGGATGTACACTGCGACCAGCCACCAAAGACCTGAAGTCGGAACATAGCTGTTACCCAATAATCCAGAGGTTGCGGTGGAGAAGGATAGAAGCTTAAAAGGCAGAGAGAGTTGCAGTGAGTTGAGTCAGTCCCTACTGTTTTATTTTTCTACAAAAGGGTTAGGAGTGGAGGATTTTGGGCTGCAAAAGTATGGGATAGGGGAGAAGATCTATCGAGTAAAGCATATCTAAAGGCAAAGCCAATGGAGGGTGGTGGGGCTACGTGCACGTTACATGCTTTTGGGAAGAGACTCCACTTTATTGAAAAGTAGAAGATTGATGGGCCACCCATAGACCACCCACCCACCTGTTGGAATATGAAATTGAAGAGCAGAAAATATAACTTATATGGGTTTTAACAGTGAAAGAGAAAGTATTCATGGGTAAAAATTGTGGATGAAGTTAATGTATATTACGAGAGTTTTATACTTTCAATGAGTCTTATATGTCTGAATATGAATTAGTCCGTATTATAATTATATTGAAAACGAAATGGAATAGGGATTGTAATGGTTTGTTCTTTTGGTCCAATACAAAGTCCCTTACACGTTCGATGAACTGTCTCATATGTCCATTTCTCATTGTAATTATCCGTAAGGATTGCAGCAGGATCTGTCCACACTGCCTCCGTCCGCCTCTACCTATTATCAGAGGTTCAGAGGACTCCGGCGACCTTGCTGGAGTTATCCTCCGGCAAGGTCCCGGCTAAGTCCCATTGGAGGAGGCCAACTCCCCTCCCGTTCATCGCCCATCACCGTGCAGTTTGATCCTCGTTTCTCCTTCAAGATTGGGGTTCAAAAGTGTGCGATATGAATGCAACCAACAAAAAAATGCAGTAAAAAGAGAATTGCATGCCTCCATTCCGCATTGAAATTAATCGATTTTGTTTTGCTTCCCCCTCAAAGTGGTCAATTGAGATGAGGACGCGAGAAACTTGTTGTATAGCTAATGAGTGATTCTCCCATTGATCCTGCCCATTTAAAGTTGGGACATGACTGAACGTGAGAGAGATCACAATCCATTCCACTTTTTCCTCTCTTGGGAGATGATAGAGTTCTCTTTCAAATAAGCTGCCAACATCTTGACAGCGATAGTTTTGTTTTGAGTTTGACCATATGGACATGTAGACTAAGGAATCCAAGTCCTGGCCTTAACATGAGTAATATCAACTTGGTGATTAAGATCTAATGCTCTATCATCCAAATTCAGACACCGGCACTTTTAATCCTAAGGCTTCTTACTGGCTAAATGGGTGCCAAAATTAACCAAGTATCAAATGGATTAGTTGAGGGGAAAAGCTGATGACCGTAGGTGCCATGGGGAATTAGACATCACGGGAACTATTTGCAACCCTTGACTTGTCCAACTCCATCATTGAGAACTAATAATAGTCGCCAAAATGAACTGTTGTTGAAACCCCCATGGAGGAATGAGGACGGTAGCCCGTGTTGGATCGGTCCAAAGAAGTGCCTCTTTTAATGGGATGGTAACAGTAGAGAGGCGAGATACATGGTTAAGATAATGCAGACTAAGCTCCATTTGTATATAATGGTCTTGTTTTGCAATGACCCATCATGCAAAACCAGCACATCGCTTGCCAATATGACTGGCCATAATATAATTCATAGATAGTAATGCACTTCAATGTGAGCATTACATGGGGTGTGTGTGGATGGATAGTTTTCTAGATTAATGGCCAACCCAGCAAGGAGATGTTCCATAATCATTGAAATTATCCATAGTAGCATGTGATTGGATCAATGTATTGGATTATTATTGTTATTTTTCCTCATACTACATCCAAAGGAACTGCATAAAGAGCAATGGAAGGAGAAGATAGAGGGGAAAAAATGAATTGCATAATGGGTGTGTGAGGATAGCTGTGGATTCTTTTGGAAGATAGAAAGGAAAAAAAGGGTGTTCACTCACGCATCTGCACATTGAGATGACACTTCTTTTTTTTTTTTTTTTTCCAATTTTCAAACGGAAAAAAAACACGTGGGGACAATTTCTCCCTTAGCTAGGACCCCTCAAATACATCTAATCTCCCCATCTCCTTATCCTATCTGGTTGACAAAAATTCTTGCGAGGGACAATTAACCTTTAACCTTTCCCCCTCAATTATGGAGGTGGGAGATCTGTCCATCTCCAGAAAAAGAGTATCTTCCATTTCTTGAAGCAACAGCTCTGACACTGACAGTGAAATTGGAATAATCGTAGATCTTTATTCAGCAATAGGACTAGGAGGAGAGAGTGCACGCCCGTCTTTGTTCAAGGGAAACGCCGGATACACATGAATTTACCAGATGTGGAGAAAGATGCGAATCAAATGAGTGCAGCTTCATTCATTCATGATCATGATCATGATGGGCAGTTCAATGACCTAGGCGGACTATCATCCAATCCTAAAGTATGGAATGCTTTCGAGATCCTCTCTACCCTTCAAAGAAACAGCATGATTTCCAAGTAGAATGGAATGGAATGTAATGAACATAACATTATGTCCCGTCGACTAATTTGAAAATAAGTTTGGGACTGATAATCTCAACCCCACAAACTTACATCTCAATTGGTCACCATGCAATAAGGAAAATTATCGCTTATACTTTACAAGGCAATCATGTTAACTCCCATGTCTAAAAAAGCAACTACTTTTGAAACACACTGTTCATTTTTTAAGGCAATTCTTAAATCAGCTTCCCTTTACCTTTTTATGAGGGAATAACTTTTAAATCATATATTAATGATGGTGTCTAATTCCTCATTATGCCGTATCTCATGCTTTCTTGAAAAAATAATTTTCTTATTTATTTGAAAATTTTAACATATTCAATTATATAGTACTCTTGGAGTGATGCATATCAAAATCTATGTTCATAATATTAGTTTTTTATCTCTTTTTTTGGAAAAAAAAATGGAATGATGCAATACTCCATTTCACTTCACATGGTTGAGTTATGATGATATCCATTTGCTGCGGACTGAGAAGACAGCTAGGCACTAACATGGTAATTGAGCAATATGTTTTATTAGCAAGCCCCATACTTCACGTGAAAAGTGATATTGATGGAGAGATGAGGTCCATTGTATAATGGCTAGCGGGTATTAGACACCATGTGTCGTCCATGTTCCATATCATTGTGATCGACATGAAACCCTGCATTACTTTTCCTATGAACAGTATATGGAATCATCTCTAGAAAGCATGAGATACGGCATATGAATATGCCTACCATCACCTTATTAATTTAGAAAGTGCCATAATTAATTGTGCCAGTCAATAAATGAGTATATATATTATTGTTTATAATAGTAGTGTACTAAATTCTTATCCTAATAAAAAATATTTTGAAATATATTAGAGTATCAAAAGGGCATGTGAATAGAAATTCTTGTTTAATAAAAAAACTTCACCTGTTCTTACATCAATGTCAGATTCACCTTTAAATGGGCCTACCATTCCATGTTCGTGCACTTGTGAAAGTAGAAAGGGACCATCCACTTTTCCTCTAATTTTGCAGTTAAAATTATATTTTGAGAGATGTTTATCATTTAAATATATACAGAGTGACACAAATGTACTTTAAAATGCATTAAAAAAATGTACACCTCTATCTACACTTCTATTCAATTAAAAAATATTACTTGATAAATTATTTATTATCTTATAAATTTACAATAATTTATTATTATACTTAATTAATTTAATTTTTTAAACGAGTACACTCAAAAACATACGTAACATTTCCTAAACATTTCACAATTCTCTATAACTTTAACCTTGAAAAGTATTAAAGTACATTCAGAACCATTATGGTGTCTATATGTGCTCATGAGCTGAGAATCTGACGGTTGAGATATGATGATGTCCACTACATACGTGAGGACTGAGAAGACCCAGCTAGGCGCTACCATATTGTAATTGAGGAATATGTTTGGTAGCTAGGTAGCTCCATACTTCACGTGAAAAGTGGTCTTCGTAGAGAGATGAACTCCATTATATAATATAGCTATAGCTAGCTGGTAGTAGACACCATGTATCTATCACCCTCGCTCCATCTCTTTGTGATCCATATGGAATCCTGCATTATTTCTCTTATGAGCTGTATATATATATATATATATATGAAATATCGTACTGGAAGCCATGAGAGTGAAGCCTAGCATAGATGGAATCAGAACATAATACTATCAACTTGTTCATTTAAAAGATTCAAGTGTGGAAAATGTTTGAAAAATAAATGTCAAAAAAAGTTTTTATTTGTAATGTCCAACGTTCGGACCAAATTATATTTTAATGTCATAACCTTAAAGAATTTACTTTTACTATAAAATATTTAGTGTTAAATATAATTTTCTTTTAAAAAATAATAATATAAATTTAAAGTGTTTGGTCTTATATATGCTGTAGCAATATTTTTTACTGACATGAAAGTATATTTATGTGACTTATTGTTAATATATGACCAATTTATATCAACATAATGTTATGTTAGTAAAAAAGAATAATGGAGCTGTCTATTTGGCTAAATATTAAATCTGTGTTATCATTTTTTAATAAAAGGTAAAATTAATACCAAATAAATTTATTTTTTAAAATATGAGTGGCAAAATTGATTTGTTTAAAAGTTTTACATTAATGTATCTATCACTTGGTCTAAATGTTTCGAGCCACTCCTGAATTTTAGCATATACTATAATATAATTATTCTCCACTATAGCTTTTTTTGTGTTCGTTAATCTCATCTTATGACATAAAAAAACATACATCAATATAAATAAATACTCCTGTGATAATCATTTTAGGAAGGATAAAATTGGCCAAGAAAAGGGAGAATGCCACCAAGCCGTAACCTGGCCCACCTCCCTCGGCCCGTTGCAAAGCTAGTAGCCACATATTACTCAGCTGTGTGATAGGGAAAGATGATCAAAATAGTTTTATCTACTGTCGTTATTAGGCCATCAGTCGAGCTTAGATCAGATCAATACACGACCACCATAGAGAACGATGGACAGGGTGGAATGGAGGCCTGACCTGCCGTACTAAGCACTTTTTTTTTGCACAAGACTAAGCACTTGACTTGGTTCATCATAACAATTATTAAGTGATGGAGGCAATAAATAAATGCGAGGAGGAGGCTGGAGAGATGGATTATGGTATAATGCAGCAGAGCAGAAAATCATTGTCGACAGTCATGTGAAGATGTTGCCACCACCACCACAGCGGCCGACGATACATCCATCCCCTTGAAATTCCCATCAGCTATATGTATATGTTCTACTCATGACACTAACATCCTTCCAACTAAGCCCATCCCTCTCTTTCTCTTTCTCCCCTTTGACACAACACAACAACACGATTAGTCTATCTCTTCTCTCTCTCCCACTACTGTGTTACTGCTCTTTCTTCCCAGTTCTCAAATATGGTAAGTTATGATTCATGTCCAGAGCTCTGTCCCCTTTCTCTCTTTATATCTCTCTCCCAGATAGATGAATTTGTGTCGTCTTTGAGCGAGTAATAAATGACGCAGGAGGTCGACGAAGAAGCCAAGAAGCAGACGCGGTATGGCCCTGTCGCCGCTGATCCTGATCCGACGGGCAGAAGAAGCAAGGGAGGATTCCGGGCCACCGCCTTCATCTTCGGTGAGTACGTATAAACTAACCGGATATTTCCTGTCTCAACGGACGGCGACATCTGACGAGGTGGTTGTTTTCCGGTACGGCAGTGTTGACGGGGTTGGAAAACATGGGGTTCGTGGCGAACATGGTGTCGCTGGTGCTATACTTCCTTTACGTAATGTACTTCAACTCCGCCAGCGCCTCTAACACCCTCACCAACCTGATGGGCTCCACCTTCCTCCTCACCCTCGTCGGCGGCTTCCTCTCCGACACCTACATCAGCCGCCTCTCCACCTGTCTCCTCTTCGGCTCCCTCGAAGTCATCGTAAGTTTGTCCTCATCACCATCTAAAATCTCTAACCTATAAAATTTGCAGTTATATCAAATTTTTTACTCACCTCCATTTACTAACAAAACTTTAATACAGTGTGTGCCTTTGAATTAGTTGTCCATCAGCGTTTTATAAGTTCATAGCTCTATTTTCAACGTGAAATCGTAATTGATCCAGGCTTTAGTGATGGTGACGATCCAAGCGCACTCGAAGAGCCTCCAGCCTGACTACTGCGGTAAATCGAGCTGCATTACTGGCAGCAAAGCGGCCTACTTCTACACGTCGCTGGCCCTTCTAGCCTTGGGGGTCGGCGGCATGAGGGGTGCCATGCCGGCGCTTGGGGCAGATCAGTTCGATGCCAAGGATCCGGTTGAGTCCAAGGCCCTGGCCACCTTCTTCAACTGGCTAACCCTCAGCAGCACGTGCGGGGCGGCCATCGGGGTCACGGCCATTGTGTGGGTCAGCATGAACAAGGGCTGGTTCTGGGGATTCTTCATATCCACCATAGCTGCCTTCGTTGGCTACGTGGTCCTGGTAATGGGGCGTCCGTTCTACCGCATCCGGCCACCTGGCCAGAGCCCCTTCGTGAGGATTGCCCAGGTAGTGAAGCTCGCCGTCAAGAACCGGAAGCTGAGGCTCCCCGACAGCGCCGATGACCTGTTTGAGAACACGGATAAGGTCGAGAGAATTGCACATACTAAGCAATTCAGGTGAGTGAAAAGGACCACTAATCCTTAATACGTCACTCTAAAAAGAGCACATATATTACATATGTTTTTCTTTTACTTGAGACAGGTTCCTAGACAAGGCGGCGATCGTCCCCCGGGACTCGAAACCCAAGCAGGGAATGACTGTCTGCACTGTGACTCAAGTGGAGGAGGTGAAGATCCTGACCCGGATGCTTCCTGTACTAGCCAGCACGATCCTACTGAACACGTGTATGGCTCAGCTCCAGACATTCTCGGTCCAGCAGGGTCGGTTCATGGAGCCCCACCTCGGCCGCCTGAACGTGCCGACGCCGTCCATCCCCGTCATCCCCCTCCTCTTCATGTCCGTCCTCATTCCCCTCTATGAGTTTGCCTTCGTCCCCTTCGCCCGCAGCCTCACCGGCCACCCCTCCGGCATCACCCAGCTCCAGCGCGTCGGCGTTGGCCTCGTCCTCGCGGCGGCCTCCATGGCGGTCGCCGGCGTCGTTGAGGTCAAGAGGCGCGAAAACTTCAACAGGGGCCACAGGATCAGCCTATTCTGGCTCTCTTTCCAGTACGGCATCTTCGGCATCGCCGATATGTTCACCCTCGTGGGTCTGCTCCACTTCTTCTACAAGGAGGCCCCCGTCGGGATGAGGTCACTGTCTACGTCATTCACGTGGCTCTCCCTATCGTTCGGCTACTTCCTCAGCGCCGTCTTCGTCAACGTCATCAACGCCGTCACTGAGAGGATCACCCCCAGCCGGCACGGGTGGCTGTACGGCCAAGACATAAACTCCAACAACCTCCACCTGTTCTACTGGTTCCTGGCTATCCTGGGTTTAATCAACCTTGGGCTTTATATATGGGCCGCCTCGTGGTACAAGTACAAGAAGGACGAGGCCGACAGGGTGGCGGCGGTTGCCACGCCGAGGCCGTCCGTTTCGGCCGGCCCCAAGTCGTCCGATGTCAGGCCTCTGATTCTCAACGACAGCGCCCAGGAGGAAGCGTACAAGATCGCCGGCGGCCCTACCGGAGCAGATAATAATGCACCGAAGGAGAAGGCTGGTGGTGAAAAGGACGGGTCAGAAGTGAGAAAAGGCCTCAACATAGGGTACTAGTACAGTGCTGTTGTCTGATACGAGGAAAAAAGAATTTAGCACTCAGGACAATGGTTTGGTTCTCATTGTTTCCTTCTCGGGGTTTGCTGTCTCTGGTTTCGTGATGTTTTGACATAATGCGTGGTGGGTTATATTTTGCAGGTTAATGACGGAAGCCGTCGAGACTCTGCACTAATTTTTTCGTGGTAAATCTTGTGGTGATGTTGCTGTAATACTAATATATAGTATGATTGATGATCTATATGTATGATTTTCTGTGTGGAAAAAGAAAGGCTTATAGCTTATATATATATATATATATATGGCAGCACTGCAAGTGCAAGTATAGCAAAGGACAGTTCTTTTTTATTCCCTTTTGGTGTTTATATGATCGTTTAAGCAATATCTTGTGTCACCTAGCTCATTGGTTAATGATGATAATTCAACCAAACATGTCGAGAAGTGAAGATCAATGAATGGAAACTTGCATCACTCGAACATGAATCGGTAATTTGACCCACAAGTTTATGATTCTGATTCTGTGGCTAACTCTGGTCTGATATGATTATGAAGCAGAGGAAGTGGTAATGCCTTAGTGGGTGTGGTGGCCATAGGCTATGGTCTTAGACAGAAAACCTTGGACCGGCCCAAGCACTTGTAGACCTGTGGACTGGGCACTGGCAACCATATATATGTAGTCAGTGAAATGATAAAAACAATTCTGAATGCTTTGAATCTTCGTATGAATACCCTGGGCCATGTTTTCTTGCGCAGATGGAGGCTTATATCCGAAATAAGATCTAATCTTTGAGCATCCTATTTCGAAATGTTTTTGGGCTTACTCCCCACTCAAACCTTTGCTTGTATGGTCTTAATGGATCTATAACATACCTATGAGATATCGCCCTATTAAGCCGACCCATGCACAGACCTATTACACAGCACGCTCATCCATGCCCAAATTTTCAATGTCATTTTATTCCTATACCTACAATATGATTGATTTTTATATTAGGATTTATTTAATATTTTTTATATTTTCATAAACTTAAAAGCAAAGGGAATTTGGAAATTTTAAAAACTTTTAATGCTTGATATCAAAATACTAAATATTACAGTAATTTAAATCTAAAAATATTAATAAACTCAAAGAGCATTAGTAAATCTTAAAAGAGAATTAATAAACCTAAATATTTTTGAAATTCTTAAAACTTACAAATATTAAATAAATTAAAAATGAATTAATAAACTCTAAAATGTTTTAAAATTATTATGTTAATTATGAAGCTAGACTAGAGTTTCACACATATCACAATTTTAGTAGCAAAATGTTGAAAAATTGAATATATAAAAAATGGATAATAGCCAAAAATTAAAGTTTTATAAAAGTGCCGTAAACATATGTATATCCTCATAATATTATCAAAAATAAGATATCTATATGAAATATTCGTGAATTAAAATTAAAATATCATAACTCATTATCTTGTTGACCAATGATCTTGCTTACTTGTACTATTTAATTTCTCAACTTTTATTTGAAAGGTTATTTCAGAGTAGTGACCTTATGTGGTGGGACAAGTTGAATTTTCATTGACCCAGACCTGACCTTGTGTGAACTCGAAGCTCGGGTTTTGCCTGGGGGCCCGAAGTTTGGGTCCTGCCCATGGTAACCAATATCGGATCCCCTGAACTCGAGTCTTGCATGCATGACCAAAAGTCGAACTTCATGTTTGGGTCATGGAATTGGAGGTCTCGGTCCCGACTCTCGACACTCGGACCTATTGTCACGCCCCGACCCGATTTGGTTGGGTACCCATGAGCAATCCGCCACTACATTTGTTTTATAAATGGTTTCGCCCTTTTCTAAACTATGAGAAGTAAAACGTTTTTTTTCTTTTATTTCCTAAAATAATACTATACAAAACTGAAAAATTTTTAAATAGACATATATGTATTTATAGTTCCCATAATGGAGATATTTACAGTGAGATTTTTAAGTTTAATTTTCACTTGGTTACCTGAAAGTGGTAAAAGGGAGGGGGTGAGTTATACAACTAAGTGAGTGGGTATTCGTAGTGAGTTTTCAAAATAATCTTAGTTTATCCAAACCACGCCAATGTTATCATTTACTTTAAAAATAATTTATTCCTAAATTTCAATTTTCAAAACATTTACCCTGCCAAGGATAACATTTTCTTTTAAAAGGGTTTTACTCAAATTTAATTTTATTTCCAAAACTTTTTTTCAAGTTTTATCATTATTTTTCCAAGGATTCTCAAGTCTCGAAACATTTTTTCAATTTCCATATTAGGTGTATTTAGCTTTCTTAGTCCATTCCCTTCTCTCAGTAGGCATTTAACAAACAAACATATGTCATTCATCAAGAATGGTATACACATTTGCAGGTGCAGCCCGTCCACTGCATTCACTTGTAGATCGGAGCATCTTTACTGTCCACTAATATAAAAGCCACTCCACTTCTACCTTAAGTCTGAGTGGATATTCTTAAGTTCCAGCCCTCATACTCGAATATCACTTCGTGTCCGTATGAGAACAGAGACCTCATCTCAACCCCACCCTGGTCTCATGCGCATAAAGCTACGTCGAGCCTCTCAACTACTAGCACGACAAACTACCCTTATCTCTACCATGTCGTCTAGTAGCCCTTAGAATCATTACCCCTTTTGGGCATCTTGATAGTCTTGTACCTCAAGTGTATACACAAAATAATAATTTTCACAATTGGTCATTTATCTTTGGTGCCACTGGTCCAATGGCCCCCACCCTCAATCCGACCTATACCTATTTGTCTAGGCTGGTTCGTCGATGTAAACCCCACACTTTTGAGTTAAGGAAAATCGGTAAAACAACCGGTCAAACTGAGTAAGAAAACCGAGCTGGTTTACATTTGGGAACAAGCAATATGAAAATTTACAACTTACGGGTGATCCAAAGGGTTCATTAAACCTTGGAAAAGAAATTTAAGAAAAATTTGAAAACAAAAACTAAATTGGTTTAGGTAAACAAGATTCCATAAGAACTTTGAAGTTAAGTGTGCTTGCCTGAGAGTAGTGTGAGGATGAATGACCTCCTGAGAAGTATGAATTTTTTTGTAACCCAAAATTTTGGTCAAAAATTTTTATGCGAACGTACGCCTTATCATAAATAACCATAAATTAATATATATTTAATTATTTTAATTAATACCAATAATTTAATACCTAAATTAAATTATTAAAATTAATACAAATAATTTAATATTGAAATTAAATTATTTGAATTAATATCAAAATTAAATTATTGGAATTAATACCAATAATTTATGGCAATATTAATATTAATAATAAATCTCTTCCATTTAATACACGGGTTTTACACCTATATAAAGAAATCATCCCCATTCATTCTCCTCACACCCGAACACTTCTTTCTCTCTCTATTGCTCCATTTCCCGGTGAATCTTAAACCAGAGCTCCGACTTCACCATTTTTCTTAACCTCGAAATGAGAGGTCAGGCTCTTTAGAACCGGGGAGAAGTCAGCTATCTGATAGCAAGCTCCAGTCAATCCGAGAATCACTAGAGAAGCACCGACATGATGGAACAGTGAAGCAGCTCCGGTGGACTGATGCTGCCCTATTTCGGCCGAGTTGAAATTGGCCATTTTGAGCCCTCCTTAGGCCAAACCAAACCTTCTCAACACTTTCTCAGCCCTCCCATGGCCGAATTACGAATGAAAGGTAAGCCAATTTGGCCCCCCTCTGCAATTTTCGATTGGTGCTAGAGAGAGAACCGACAGAATTATAATAATGAAATTCTAACTCAATTCGGCATCAATTGATGCGATTCTTGATTCTAGGATGAACCTCAAGATGAGAGCTATCGCCTAGATCGAAAGCTCGGACCGTCGTGCCCTCACCGGTGAGAAATCGAAGCTTTCTCTCTCTATAGTTTATTTTCCGACGAAGCTCCATTTGAGCTCGTTCCGATGTTAAAATCTGCGATTCAAAGTTTCTTAGAATTGTATGAACATGCAGGAACTCAATTTCAACAATTAGAAGAGTTTGATAGGTCAATTTGATGAAATCAAATTCAGTAGTGTTGAAGAGTTGAAATTGGGGGAAAAATTGGGAATTTTCAAAATTCAAAGGGCCAAAATGTAAATTTATGAAATTGAGGGTCAATTGGGCATGAAAATAATGTTGGAGGACCAATTGAGGAAGTTTGGAATTTTTGGGGCAAAACTTACCATTTTTGTAAAGGAAGGGCAAAATGGTAATTTTGAAAAAATTGGGGGACCAAATTGGAAATCTAGTAAATTAAACCCCTTTTTGGTGAAATTGAATAAATTGAGGTCCCAATATAAATTTTAAAGGTTACGGGACTCAATTTGAGGAAAAACCGACATTTGGGACTTAAAGTTAAAGAGAAATAACTTTAGGGACCTAATTGCAAATAACTAAAAGTTTGGATTTTTCAATGAATAAAGGCTGTTATGCCGAGTAATAATGAACAAGGATGTTCATATCGTGTAGGAACATGAAATAATGGGAACGCTAGCATGGACGAGCTCGCGTGAATACAAAGAACCGGTCACGTGGAATTTACTGCGCTAACGGGTGAGTGGGTTTACTAACATCATACCCAGTTGGGATAATGAGTACAACTTAAAGATAAAAACCACTTACTGGTTGTGAGTGGGTTTTACTAACATCATACCCGGTTGGGATGATGAGCACAACTTAAAGTTAAAAACCACTTACCGGTTGTGAGTGGGTTTACTAACATCATACCCGGTTGGGATGATGAGCACAACTTAAAATTAAAAACCACTTACCGGTTGTGAGTGGAAATTTTATATCATACCCGGTTGGGCAATGATAAGTACCTCGGTATGAAAATCCACTATTAAGTGGTATTTTAAACATCACTACTTAGAGGAAGTGTTGTGAAAATCATGCGGAAAAACCACTTACCAGTTGTAAGTAGATCATACCCGGTTAGTATGATGTGACTTCCCGAAGGAAGTTAAAGACCTGTTCATCGGTTATGAACGGAGGTGTCCTTATACCCGAGTGGTATAATGGATAGAGAAAACATATATTTTTGGTAGCAAACTGCTGCGGGTTGAGTTGAGAGTCGGGGCCGTTGGACTAGTGGTAGCATAGATTACATGGCAATATAAGAAAACATTGTTTGTGCATGCACTGTGAGTACGAGATCATCAAGATGCCCATGAGGGGTAGTGATGCGTCCTAAGGGCACTGGACGACCTGGTGGCTATAAGGGCAGTTCGTCGTTCCAGGTGTCTGTGCGAAATCTGGAGTAGCAACAAGCGCATGAGACCGGGGTGGGGACAAGATGAGGTCTATGTCCTGATACGAAAATGAAAAAGTGATTTCGGGATTGTGGGTCGGATGTCACGTACATCCACTCATTCCTAGGGTAGAAGTGGTCATACTTCTATCCGGATGACAGGAAAAGTCGCTCCGAAGCCACTAGCAGGTTCAGTAGTGATACTGACTTGTGAATGTGTGTAACCTTCATGATGAAGGATGTGTGTTGGGTGATTACACATCGTGGTATATAAGAAATGGTGGAAAAACCCGAATTTTTAAATGAAGGGATTTTTTAAAATAAAGGAGTCTGACACACTCTCTATAAATATTTTTCTTAAAAGTCAAAAGCTTTTAAAAACCCATTCACTGAGTAGTCGTACTCACCCCTCCCTTATATCCCTTTTAGGAAATTCCGGAAAGCCTCCCCTTAAAGACCGTCAACTAAGATGCATGTAAGTAAGGTATGTAAAGTTTTAAATTTCATGCAGTTTTGATTATGCTATTCCAGGAAAAGGTGCAGGTTAAAGGATGCCTTACTCTTTACGGTTTACAATAAGGGGAAATCCTTTAATAAACCGGGAGAGTGGCAGGTTGATCACGGGGATCTGACCAAACCGGGTCGGGGCATGACAGTCGACCTGGCCCTGACGCATTTCCGCCAGTCCATCAAGTATTGTGGGTCCTGACTTAGTACCATGGCGAAATCACATAACCATTTCATCGTCAATAAAGTCTCACAGTAAGGAGAGAACATTTCTCACAAAACACATTTTCACTCCATCACACCAACCATGTGTGAGAATATCTTCACTTACAACCGACAAGCGGGCTTCTACTTTCTTTAAGAAAGTTCATCATACCAATCGGGTATGATTTTCTCTACTTACAACTGGTAAATAGGTTTTAACTTCGTTCGTCCATCACCCCAACTGAGTATGATGTCAAAATTTCACTTACAAGTGATTTTTCGTTTCTAAAGTGCTCATCATCCCAACCGAGTATGATGTGAATAAGCCCATTCGCTTTTTATCTAGAGACATGTTCATCTTGTAGTGATTCCTATCACTTTTTATCTGCTTTGATACTTCCCAATTTTCCTTAAATTTGGTTGTTGCTTGGTGGATGTCGAGATTGAGAATTTCATAGGTAGGGAGTATTAATTTGGTAGATCTAATGTGATCATGGCAAAGATGATGTTTGAGGTATGAGCAAGGACTAGTAGACCAGGTAGCTCTCTTTTACTCGAATTGCTCACCTATCTCAGTTAGTTTGCCTTTGATCAATTGTTCTAAGCTTCTTATATAGCTGTAGAATTAAATGGATATGATTTATTACTACATTTTTCTCATTGATATATTTTGATCAGTTGTAGTATGATGGAATTCCAGCCTTTATCTTCATAAATGAGAAGTAACTTTAACCATTTCTCATTACTACTCTAACTCGACTTTTGATTCATTATGTGCAGGTTTAATGCTTATCTTATTATATAACATGGATGTTTTAACCCTAATAACCAAAATATTACTTAATTATTGTATATATTAATATGCATTTATCACACCATTTAATATAGTGATTTATTACAACACTTAATGTAGTAACGTATTTTGTAACTGTTTATTATTTATTATTGAGTTGTATATAAATAGGATGTTATAGTACAGTCAATAATACAACACAATCTTCCTCTCTACTCTTTCTTTTCTAAATTTCTTCATTTCCTTTATGGTATTAGAGCCAGCCTAAAGCTTCGCAGCATTGTTCCAACTTTGAAGATCCATAACACATTTGCTGCCTACTATTGAAAACTCTTGAGCAAAAACCACCTTCTATTCAAAACCAATCTTCTCTGTGCGTGGTATCAATATTCTCATCCTTCTTTACAAATATGAGTTCCTCTACCGCAGTAATCTTTCCTACTTCACTCCCTACATTGCCTATCAAGTTAGACAACACTAATTACTATCTTTGGAGAAACAATATCACAAATTTGCTGCAAGCATATCAGTTATTTGGATATGTAAATGGTAGTATTCCTTAACCCAAATCCACTGTGATGTTGAAAGCATGAGCTACTGAGCTTGAAATAATCAACCCGGAATATGAAGCGTGGACTATCCGGGATAAGTTCACTTTAACAACTATAATTGCCTCTTTATCTACTGAGGTGAATTTACAGATAATCGGAGTTGTTACCTCTGCAAACGCTTGGAGCCGGCTTGAAATTTTGTATAGCTCCCAAACCCGTGCTCAAAAGGATATCCTTGATCAACAGTGTAGGGAGTTGAAGAAAGGAGAACAACCTATGGCATCTTATTTGGCAACCATTTCCAACTTAGCTACCTCTTTTGCTCAAATCGGTTGTCTGAAACCAGATCATGAAATCAAGGACAAATTATTTGATGGTTTAGATAGGGAATGGGAAGCTCTTACCCTTGCAGTGTCACCAGTTCTCGAAGCAATGACTCTTGATTTGCTGAAGGCCCTTCTCCTTGCTCATGATGCTCGACGAGTTCAAAAATATGGTACTAACTTCGGCTCCAATAGTGCACCGCTCTCAGGCCTACTCGGAGATTTTTCTAAGTCTGCATCTCATGCCGCTGTCTTCTCTAGTCACGGACCACGAGGACTCCTTTTAACTCCGCCCCGTCCTCGCTTTAGTGATCTCAAAAACCATAATTATAGAGGAGGACGCAATGGAGGAACTAATAGAGGCTGAGGAAAACCTCTTGAAAATCGTGGGAATTTTTCTTTACAAGGATTCAAACTACGCGGATCTGTACCACATTTCAGCTCACACCAGACGAATGCCCAACCCACCACACATTTTACAATTTGGCCCACTTCTCTTAAGCCCACCTCTTCCTATAGTGTGATATGCCAGCTATGTGGGCTCATTGGCCACTCAGCCCATCACTGTCCATCATTCAAATTAAAGCCCACATCCTCTACTGCTCAGGCTCATTCTTCTTATGGACATAAACTAGTCCACATCATCTAAACTAGTATGTCGATTTAGGTGCTACGAGTCATATTACTAATGATCTGTCACACTTATCTATTCAGGACGATTCAACACTCCCTAAGCACCTCATGATCGGAAACAGGACAGGTTTACCTATTATCTCTTCTAGATCTGCCTATTTAACCTCACATTCCCGACGTTTCTCACTTACTAATATTTATTATATTCCCAAAATTTCTCTCAACTTATTATTTGTGTCTCATTTCACTCAAGACAATTCCTGCTATTTTTAAATTGTATTCCACTCATTTTCTTATCAAAGATCTCTTTTCTCATCAGGAGCTGCTCCGCGGGAGTCGTAGGAACGGTCTCTACTATTTGCACACTTGTTGTAATATTTCTTCTATTACTTGTATTAGTTGCATAGAGTCTGTTCCTAGGTGGCATCAACGTTTGGGTCACCCTTCTTTTCAAATTATGAGTTGTGTGCTTTCAGATCATTTATCAATGAATAATATTTCTCCCTTACCCTTTTGTGACTCATGCTCTTGTGGTAAAATTACTCAACAACCATTTTCAGTCACTCACCATAAGAGTACCCATCCTCTCGAATTAATTCACACAGATATTTGGGGACCATCCCCCATTATTTCCTTTACAGGTCATCGCTATTATGTTCATCTTTTGGATGATTATAGCAAAATTTCATGGTAATTTATTATGAAACAACGATCTGACGTTCTCTCTGTTTTTCGTGCCTTCCGTTAACAAGTTGAAAATTTACTTGGTCAACGGATTAAATCTCTCCAATCTGACGGTGCTAAAGAATTTCTTTCTAGTGCTTTCCAATCTGAGTTACAATCTGCAGGTATTCTCCAACGGATCTCTTGTCCACACACACCTCAACAAAATGGATCTGTCGAACGTAAGCATCGTCACATTATCGATATGGGTCTTACTCTTCTTATTCACTCTCATGTTTCCACCAAATATTGGCCGTTTGCCTTTAAGACCACTATCTTCATTATCAATCGCCTTCCCACAAGATCTCTCCACTTTCGATCCCCCTATGAGATAATTCACCATTCTACTCCTAATTATAAGTTACTTTGAGTTTTTGGTTGTCGTTGCTTTCCTTATCTCCGACCTTATCTTGCTCACAAACTTCAACCTCGTTCAACTCCTTGTGTGTTTCTTGGATATCCCTCCAATTATCTCGAATATCGTTGTCTTGATACTCAAACAGGACGCATATTTCTATGTCGCACAGTCCATTTTGATGAATCTATTTTTCCATTTGCCTCTTTGAGTTCCACATGTATGCCTTCCCCTCCTCCTACAGTGCACCCTCCTATGGTGAATCTCCCCACACCCGTCCCGTCTCCACCTCCGGACTCAGGTATGTTGCCCCAATCTCCTGTACAAACACAAGTTAACTCACCTATTGTTTCTGTTGAGGATGATCATGCTACATCATCTTCCTCTCCTACATTGGATCATGCTCCTGCTCCACCTCCAATTTCGCGTATGGTGACTCACTCTCAAGATGGCAGTCTACCTCAACGGCGCTTCACTATTAATCCTACAGTGTTCATTGCCTCTATGGAACCACGTACTTATTCCCAAGCTTCTCGTCACTCCTTTTGGGTTAAGGCTATGCATACTGAGTTTGTTGCTCTTCTTCACAACCAGACTTGGGATCTCGTGCCCGCTCCACCTGGTCGGCCTATTGTAGGGTGCAAATGGGTTTACAAAATCAAGCATCATTCTAACAGCTCAGTGGCTCGATATAAGGCTCGTCTTGTCGCTAAGGGCTACTCACAGCGTCCTGGTCTTGATTATGATGATACCTTCAGCCTCGTTATTAAACCTGTTACTATACGGGTAATTCTTTCCCTTAATGTATCTTTTAATTGGACCATTCGTCAGCTTGATGTGGATAATGCTTTTCTTCATGGTTATCTCAATGAGGAAGTTTATATGGATCAACTCCCTGGATTTGTTGATCCTTGCTTTCCTAGCTATGTTTGTCGCCTACGCAAATCTCTCTATGGCCTCAAACAAGCTCCTCGTGCTTGGTTCTTCCGCCTGAGTTCCTATCTTCATCAACTTGGTTTTTGTAGCTCTATTGCTGATAGCTCTTTATTTATCTACCGCACGAGTGAGTTTGTTATTTTTCTACTTATCTATATTGATGATATCATTCTCACTAGTTCTTCTGATGCACCCATTGGAAACATCCTTCATGCCCTTCATAGAGAATTCTCTATTAAGAATCTTGGTCCACTTCATCATTTTTTAGGCATTGAAGTTACTGCTCACTCTCATGGTTTATATCTCACACAGCAGAAGTATATTCGTGATCTTCTCTCTCGGGCTGCCATGAGTACTTGTAAGCCCATTTCCACGCCAGTTGCCTCTGGTCCCCGACTTTCACAATATGATGGCCTTCCTCTTCCTGATCCTACTAAATATCGTCAACTTGTGGGCTCTCTACAGTATCTCACTCTCACTCGACCTGACATCGCATATGCGGTTCTTCAGGTTTATCAATTTATGCATCGTCCTACCACTACTCAATGGATTGCTGTTAAGCGCATTCTCCGCTATCTTCAAGGGACACTTCATCATGGTCTTACTCTCTAGCGACATCCTCCTTCTGGTCTTCACTGTTTTTCTGACACTGACAGGGCCGAAAATTCGGATGATTGACGTTCTGTTAGTGGTTTTGCAATTTTTCTTGGCCATAATCTTATCTCATGGAGTTCTAAGAAACAACGAACAGTCGTTCGATCTAGTACTGAGGCCGAGTACAAAAGTCTTGCCAATGCAACTGCTGAGCTAATCTAGCTTCAGTCTCTTCTTAAAGAACTCGACATCTCTTCCACTCATTCTCTAGTTTTGTGGTGCGATAATCTTTCAGCCATTTATCTCACTACCAACCCCGTCTTCCATACTCGCACCAAACATATTGAGATTGATTTTTATTTTGTTTGTGAACAAGTGCGTCAAAGTTTACTCAGTGTTCGTTTTATAGGAACTACTGCTCAATTGGCGGATTTACTCACCAAAGGTCTCCCTTCTACCCGTCTCTCTCTTTTACGAGACAAGCTCAACATCCGTGAACTCCCGTTGAGCTTGCGGGGGAGTAATAACCAAAATATTACTTAATTATTATATATATTAATATGCATTTATCACACCATTTAATGTAGTAATTTATTACAGCACTTAATGTAGTAACTTATTTTATAACTGTTTATTATTTATTATTGAGTTTTATATAAATAGGATGTTATAGTACAATCAATAATACAACACAATCTTGTCTATCGGGTACCCTCTTTCTCTTTACTCTTTCTTTTCTAAATTTCTTCATTTCCTTTAAACCCCACATAATTTACATTTCCTTTAATGTTTTACATTAAATAGCCAATTTTAAATGGGACGCCTCCTTTAACTTTAGCCCCATTGATTTTTAAGCTTAAAACTAATAACTAATTACTAACTATGACTCAACATGTGGTGGATTGATAACATTATATAAATTTATGGGTTGGGCATATAGATGAAATCTAGGAAATTCTATGGTCTTTTCTCCTACTTTTTATGTGATTTATGATACTTAAATATTGTCATTTATTCTCATTAAATTATGAAATCAAACTGGTTTTTACAATTCATACTAAGTTGTATATGAGGTTTATTTTTATTAGAGTTATTAAAGTTCATACAATAAAGGTATGATAGCGCATTTAGTAGTACTTTGATCCATTTTAAGAATCGATATTTATTTGGAAAGATGATATGGGATGTGTTTTATGATAGAGAATATATAATTATTATTCTCATAGTTGTATTATCTTTTAGAAAATGAATTTACTAAGTCATATATCTCCCATCCTTTAAAAATTCTACAAATTATTATTGTAGCTATGTTATTTTTTTAGTTATATGCTTTGAGAATATATATTTTTTATTCTTGCAATTATGTGTTTGAGAATATATAATTATTATTTTTATAGTTATGTTATTCTTACTCCTATTCTGTATTCATAATATTTATGTGTGTGTATAGTAGGTTAATTAATGTCCCTATTTATAGTGAATGCAAGTTAGCATTCTTATTGCAACGTACATAATTTTTTTTAGTTTATGTGACCATAAAAATTCTTCATTAATTTCTTGTAATAAAAGGCTTTAATTATAAGAAAGTTTCATTTAGTGGGAAGAGTTAATTTAGGTGTATTTACTAATACTTTCAAGTAATTTCCTTCATTTTTATTGTTTCTCATATATTTGAAAAAGAATTGGAATATTTATTGTTATCTAATTACTTCACAAATTAAATAGTTTCAATATATTTATTAATTTGTGGGTATTTATGGTAACAGTATAGAACTAATAGCTAATGGTTTTGTACTAAATCAAATTTACATAATTATCTTATTATTTTCACCTAAAATAATTTACTAGATTTTTACCATATCCCTTCCATTTTAATAAGATAGAATAAAATTATAAATATGTATGGTTGGATTTTCACATAGCCTATACTCTTTATAACCCTTTTAATTCCACAACTATTATTTTCTATTGTCCAACATTATATGAATTTATGTTTTATATCGTCATTCACTTATTAGTATGATAGACTGAAATTGTTATTTAAATTGCTCATATAAATTTGGGTTTCATTTATTTTTGTATAAAATAACTATATTGGTATTTTGAACATCTTAATAAAATTATGTGTGTAATTATTTAATAATAGTACAGCCTCAACTCTCAAATCCCTTTCTCTTTTATATTTGTTTGAAATTTAATTTTTGTACAGGTATATATATACCTTTATATTTAAACATCTCTTCAACATTTATATATATATATATACATAATTAACAATTATATATATAATATTTAATTTTCGCTTAAATTCAACTGACTTAACTAGATTTATTTCAGTCAAAACAACACTTTTCATTTTATTTTAAATCAAATTTATTACAATTATATCAATTGAATTTTAAACCTATAATATAATTCTAGAAAAAATTTCGACCGAAATTTTGGGTTACTAAAAACACAGTTTGACACCCATAATCGGATCAACTTGACCCAAATTAACCCAAACCTACCATTATTTACCCAACACGACTCGATTGAGTTAACTCGACACGATTGACTCGAACCTACTCTTATTGGCCCAAATCGTCCTTTAGTCGCCCAACCCTTCCCAATGAGGCTAACTCAACCCGACTCTTATTGGTTCAAACTGTCTCTTAATGGCCCAACCCGCCCCAATGGAGCCAACTTGAACCGATTGATCCAAAACGACCCTTATTAGACCGACTCAACCCTTATTCGCCCAACACGACTCAATTGAAACAACCCAAATCGATTGACTCAAATTGACCCTATTTGCAAAAATCAACATTTATTGGCTCAAACTGATCGTTACTAGTCCAAAGGACCCTTGTTGACCCAATCCGACCTGAT
The DNA here is from genome assembly GCA_030064435.1 of Trapa incisa. Lineage (NCBI taxonomy): Eukaryota > Viridiplantae > Streptophyta > Magnoliopsida > Myrtales > Lythraceae > Trapa > Trapa incisa. The sequence continues at coordinate 10,805,959 of CM057767.1, read as the reverse complement.
TGAGTCAATACAACTTGATTGACCCAAAACGACGTTTATTGGGTCAACGTGACACGATTGGGTTAACCCAACACAATTATCCTAAGATGTAAATATTGATAAGTTGGAGGATCCATTTGAGAATAAATTTTTTTGGGGTCTTTTTAAGGGTCTAAATGAGGTTTTATAACCATTTGGAAAGACCAGTAAAGTTTTGAAACTAGGATGAAATGTTTGGAATGCATAATACCTAAAAAGGACAAAAGAGAAAGTTTACGAAATAAAGTAAAAATAATGAAATTTATGTGTCCAAAAGTAATTTTTTGAGAGTTAATGTCCTAAATAAGACTAAAGAAAGTTTAGCGGCCCAAATAAAAAAATTGGAGACTCTAAGGTTTCGAAAGTATAAGTTTTAAAGAGTAAGGGATAAATAGTAATTTTACCCAACTTAAGGACTATTTTACATATAGTGTAAAGTTAGACTTAGAAAATATCCTAAGGTATTTTGAGTACTATAATGAGATTCAAGGAAATTTGAGCGTATAAATGAAAGAATTGGAAAAGTATATGGTCCAAAAATAAATGATTTTAAGTTATAAAGAAAAAATGGTAATTTTTCCCAACTTAAGGAGCAAAATAAAATTTTGGGAAATTAAGGGGCCTGAGAGGTTGATTAAGGATTTTTAAGTATAGGGGCACGTATAACCATATAGGAGGTTATGGCCCTAAGTCAAATGAACAAGCCCGAGGGAAAAATTGTAACTTCTTAGGAAAGTTACGGGTAGCAATTATTTGTTGATATTAGTACTTAAACTTATCCATATGTCTCCTATGACTCTTGTAGAAATAATACCCGATAGAGCAAGCAAGGACCCCACGCCCCAAACTGAAAAAGGAAACCCATTGAAACAAAGAAGTTCTAGTAAAAACGATGAGTGGGAGTAATGACAACAAGTTTGATTGGACCGACCGAGTGTGGTTTATTGCTTTTGATAATTCTCTGAAAAATATGATGCATTGTTTAGAAAATTATTGAAATAAGTGAAAAATGACATGAATACATGCTCACTAGAGAATATCATTTTTAAAATTTAAGAAACGGGTTAAGGATCTCATTGATCGAAGTAAAATGATATGAATACATGCTCACTATATGAGTTGGAGCCTTTTGCCTGTGATATCATTGTTAATAGGAGTCGATCGAGTGAAACCAAACTACATGTGATATGCTTGTGAATGTAATGTTTGACTATTGATTTTGGTACATGTATCTGATCGAGTAGTTGGTCGGGACATGGATCAAACTATTTGTAATACATTAATTATGCATACTACTCGTTGATTTCATGCATGCACCTAAATATAGATGATTAAATGAGTATCACATTAAATGAAAATTGTGATAGACATGATTGTTGTCTATGTGCATTTTTGTGAATATACATGTGTGTATATTGTATACCGTAGGAAGTTTGAGGCATTGACATGACATCTGTCGAGTTAGTGTCAACACCCATGGAAATTGAAAGGGTGGATAAGGGGAGTTTGAAAATACTACTTCCAGATTTCTCGAGACCCCCGGAGAGCATCACTAGGGCTGTCAGTATGATATTGGCATGATCTCGAATGTTAAGACATCAAAATGAGATACGAACCCCATGGGTATCGGTTGTGTAGAGTACACGTGACTCACAGTCTCTCATTTTACCTTATTGGAATTATGTCGTGACTTTTGGGCATGGCTTGGGTCATAAGTTGCCAGTATGCGTTATTGTATGCATATATTATAATATATTGAAATGATTTGTTTGGGAAGAGAGAGTTTGATCCGATATAATTTGGAATTACGGTTTCCGGGTGGACTAAAATAATAGTATCAAGTAGTCGAATAAAACTATGAATATGGAATAAATTTATAAAACTAAGAATAAATATACATGCTAGAAGTTTTATGTGAAGTCTAGAGTTGTAAATAATGTTATGGCCAACTTTAGTATCTCATTCACTCGAATGTCAGTTCACCCCTTTCTAAACAATTACGAGTGAATGTCAAGGTTCTGCAGTCGAATCACATCTATCGAATAAATGCGACTTGAGGTAGATCTCGAATATTGAGTACGGAAATTTTTAATTACTATTTATTAATTGTTATATTCTCACCTTACTTATTTAAATTTTAAGCATACCATGTATTTAAGAAAAAAAATCAAATTTTCGCTAAAACATCGAAGTAGTCTTTTTTTATTCTGAGTTTTATTCCCTCTAATTTTAATTTGGTAGAAGTACTAAAACTTTTAATATCGAGTGGATTAACAAGTTAAATAGGACCACCAACCGGGAATCGAATCGAATGTGACAGTTTATGTCAATGTGGATTCCTTCTCTTCTTAGTCATATTTATCATGGTTACATACCTCTTACTTTACTCATGACAACTCATAATACGTTTTTAAAAAGTGTTTGATAGAGAGTATTCTCATGGATGATGGCATACTAACCTCTACGAGTGTATAGGGTGATATAAGTCTACTCATAAAGACACTTTAGCTTAGGTTCCTACTCGTTCCTCTTTTGATGGTTCTTATTTTATAACTTGTTGGGTATTATCAGAGATTCTACGCATGTTGTTGTACTAAGAACATCTGCCTTTCTCAACTTTGGGGGTGATCCCTTAGAGTCTTACCAAATTTCTCGACTTTGGGAAGAAGGTATGCTTTGTGTCATACCAATTTTCTCCAACGGAAAAAAACTAAAAGCTGAAGCATGTTTTGTTTTTGAAAGCAATTGCATCAGCTGTTGGGGACTGGTACTTCGACCCAGCCACTGCCAAGGCCATTGACTGTGCCTATCCACGTGACAAAACTTGTCACAACCTCATTTTCAAGTGATGACAACCGTGCCCACGATTAGGGAACTCGGGTCACCTCAGGATTGCATCAGATAAACAACATACATGCAGACAATAAGGCTGCTGAGAAGAGCACAAGAGCCAACACAACTCTCTAGCCTTACCTTCTCCAGCTTTTATTCCTTATGTCCCATTTTATTATGCTAACATCTTGTTTGAAGCTTCCTAGTGATGATAGCGTTAAAATCTGAGAATTCATTAGATATATGCTGACTAGTTGGGCATTGAAAACCAAGAAGACTGGCATGTAGATCATTCTGGGGCATAGAAAAATAGATATCTACGTCTGTGTTCATCTAATGATGCATTTTTCTAGATTGTTGACCAACATGAAGTGATTTTCTTCCTACTTGTCAGTTTGCTATGACCTTTAAAAAAAAGAACAAAACCAGCTTGCTTCTATTGGCTAGATAGATACTTTTTTCGCCTTCCTAGCTCTGGAGGGCTAGCTTCATGGGCTTGGCTTCTGTCTGGACTTCATTGCTAAGTTCCCTCACGAAGCCCATATTTGATCTTGTATATATCATGCTGATTTCGCACTTGACTCGGAATCCCCCTTCATCGATCCTATGAAGGGTTGTTGATAAAGCTAATGAAGTGGATGAATGTACCAATCAGATGCTGACAAAAAAATCTTTAAATTCTCTGAATGGTAAGATTTCAGGTCCGGACCGTCTTCTCCACATGATCCACGCGTGTCCATTAACTTACCATATTCATGGGGCCGGTGCAGTTTCACAGATTTGTGAACTTCTATGGTTTTCGAGTTGATGATGAGAAAGATTCCTTTGAATAGTAAGAATGGAATAAAATGTACATAAAACTTAGTCTCTCCTAAAGGTCAAATACAGTGTTCCCCTAGAGAGGTTTTGCTGAGTAGTTGACCATGGACGCGTTGCATTGCATTGCATTGCACCTCTTCTTTATTCCCAATCGTCTGTCTTATTAAGACTAGTCGACAAAGAAACACAATTATTGGTTAATTAATCTATTAACAGGAAAAAGAAAAGCCATTTCCGTGTCCCAATTTGCAAGATTCAAGGAAAAAATCATATAATGATAATATAAAATACCCTCCATTGGCTACCAGATGAAAAAGAATTCGTAATAAGAGTTGAAAAATCCCTTCTTACGATTGGGGGAGAGAATTAGACCTTCAAATCTAATCATATGTCCAGTCAGGAGAATCCATCTTTAACCCTAGCTGGATTTATAACGTGTGGTCAGGATAACTGCCCAATGTCTCTTCTAGGGTTTGCTATTTTTTTTTTTAATTTCGTATGTCATACAAAAATGGGAATTATCTACAGATTGGTTCTGCATTTATGAATTCTGTCTGTTAAAACCTTCACCTGAAATTGATGGTACCCATTCAAACATTGCATATCCCTAATCAATTATGTAAGTTGTAGGTCTATACCCAATTATGGTAATGTATCTAATGTGAAAAAAATCTCTAATGCATTTATGAGTCTATCTGCTGCATTTCTGTAATGACCAAAGATATATCATACCTATATATATAATAAAAAATATGAAAGATGGGTCAGTCTTTATCATAATTAAATCAAAATTTACTGAAAAAATTCAGGGTTCTTTTTGTTTACTTTTCATATTAGGATGTAGTAATTGTAGTAATTATTTTTTATTTTTAAATTGAAAACGACCTCATTTTTTTATTACAAAAAGGATGCATAAGGAACTAAAATAGTAAGAAAAATAAATGGTGTGTACATGAAAGAAGTATACACAAATTCTACTGGTAACATGAATGATATGGACAAGGGAAAACCATATTTTTCTAAAAAAAAATTAATTAATTATATATAATATTTATAATTATTAATATTTATTTTTGCACCCTCCATTCTTAATTCAATTGAGAACCCTTCTATGGGTAAGGTGCAAGCACATGCATTGATGCCGTGGATGGAATAAAAACAAATGGTGGGTCTACTCAGTTATTCCAATATCTTAATATCAGCTCTCTGGAGAGCCCCTCACCTAACTCCATATATAATTTCTGTTTGAAAAACATGTTGCACTTCTTGGAGTGACCTTACGGTATATCTTCTCCACACCGACCAAACCCTATCTTGTTTAGCACCTAATCGACAATATATATATATATATATATATGAAGCAATGTTTTATTGGACTCTCATGATACGAGTCAAAACTCTAAATAATGGGGATATATGCAAAGCCTTTTGACAATTTTAGTGCCTTTTTTATATTGTATTCTAACTCTTATTTTCCATTAATGATACAAAATTTTTTGGATAAGATTTTCCTTCTCATTAAATACAAAACTCTTGAAAGGTGTGCAGATATCATACAATGTTGGGCAAATTCTAAATGGGTACTACTAAGGTTTGAGTAGGTTTCAGGGGTAACCTAATATAATAGAATAAATCGTGTATTTAACTTTAATTATTTATAAAAAAAAGATTTATACTTTTATTCTTATATTGTTTGAAGAATTATAGTGCTAAAAATGGATCATTTTTATTTGATATATAAATTATTTAAAATGGCTAGATATATTAATTTAAAGATGCTCAATAAGATAATATATTAGTCCATAAATTGTGTAATATATAAAAATACTATATATATTTATATTAGACATTAAGCTCTTATATCAAATAATAAAAATTTCATAGAATTGATTAAATATTAAAATGAAAAATATTGAAATTCAGTGGGTTATATATATTTATATATAGTAGGGATCCAAAAGTTTTAAATGGATTATATATATATATAAATATATATAAAGTACATTTTGAATATTAATAAGGTATCCACAACGATCATATGGGGAAGTTGCCCACAAAGCATGGTTGTGGACACATTCACCCAAAAGATCGATGGGACTCTCACACTATGGAGGGGACGAGAGATAAAATTGAGCATAATATTGTTGCAGCAAATATAGCCGAATGTATAATCAATATCTTATGCCAACCAACCATGATTTTATATTATATAGTATTATGGGCGTATTAAATTCATATATATTGGATATATGTATATTACAAGTTTAATTTTCGAGTGAGTTTGAGATTAATTCTATTAAAATTTACGAATGATATTTTTTTACGTACGTTTTCTTATTCCTCTCCTAGCTTAAAGAGTATTTTCCCAACTTTTCCCGTTTGGTGGAGAGTTCATATTAATGGAGAAGATTCATAAGTTTTTGTAGTAATATTTTAAGTAATTCAATGAGGGGAGGCAGAAACTTGGTTAGAAGAGGATCGATAATCATCATTGACATGGTAATAAAAAGCAGAACATAATATTTGTACCAGACACAATTTACAAGAATCACGAGACAAACCAGAATGACTAGTATACGGTAACTAGCATAGACCTGTTAACCAGAAGAAGATTACCTCAGTGCTGCTTCTCCTCGTCGGCGTTAATAAGCCACCTCGACTGTTTCAGGGCATCCTGTCTTGAATCATCGAGTGCTGAAGCTGAGTTCTCTGAGAAAGCCCGAAAGAGCCCTGCTGCTGGTGCTGCTGCTCAGAGACCTGTGGGAGAAGAAATGGAAGCTGGCCCTGGAACCAGCTCGTTTCTGGCTTGATGTCTCCTTGCAATTGCATCGAGCTCGACGTACCGATTCCATGCTCTCCAACTGCCTCTAGCCCTTCCGTGGAGAAAGGCGACCAGATGTACTCCGATTGCCATTTGGCCTCGCCGCCTTCCAACTGTTGTTGCATTTGGCTTGGCCTCCCGAAGTCCGATAGCATCCAAGAGAATGGCATGTTGATGCTGCTCTCCAAGGCATCCCAGCCTCCAACTGTGCTGAAAAGGGATGACTGATCTGTATGGGAATTATCAGAAGGATTCAACTTTGTGGACTTTGTGAATGGAGACTTGGTGATGAAGAAATTCGGGTCGGGAGCCATCTCGCTTGCCCCAAAGTTCAGCTGCTGAATGGAAGAGTCCCCATATATACTCGAAGTTGAGCACGTGACTACAGTGCTGTTTTTATGGGCAGTTGGGATCATCTTCTGCTTCTGTGTATCGGCTGCTGCGACCATGGAGCTCTCGACCTCCGAGAGGGGCCTGTGAGTATCAGGGTCAATGCCTCTCTGCCTCAGCTTCTTCTTGATGCACGAGTTCCAAAGGTTCTTGATCTCATTGTCAGTTCTTCCTGGTAAATGAGTCGCAATCTGTGACCACCTAACACCCAATAAAAAGGAAAGAAAAAGGGAAGATGAAAAGCAGGTATTTGAAATAACTTTCAAGGATTAAAAAAAATGGTCTCTTGCTACCTGTTGCCAAGAGCTGCATGAAGGTCGATGATCAGGTTCTCTTCTTGCTGAGAAAACGCGCCTCTCTTCAAGTCGGGCCTCAAGTAGTTAATCCACCTCAACCTACAGCTCTTCCCGCATCTTTGTAGCCCTGCCAGAGAAGAACAAAAACTCCGTCTTAACGGCATATTGCAGGCTTCTTACCCGGCAAAAGAATGGCAAGTTTCCTCTTCTAATTACCGGCTAGTTTCGGGACTGAGCTCCAGCACCCGTGTCCGTGCATAGTGATATAGCTGAAGAGCTTCTCGTCTTCCTCGGGAGACCAAAGGCCTCTCCTTAGCTTCTGCTTGTGACAGCAGGAGTGCCTTCCCATATATATGTTCAAGGGTTTTCTGCTACGCTGAAAAGCCTAATTGTCTGCTGTCTGTGAAGTTTGTGTAGAGTGAGGGGGGAGGAGAAGAGAGAAGAGAAGATATGGAGATTGGGAGCTTATAAGAAAAAAGTTTAGGAAAGAGAAGAGTTGAAGAATACCTGTCTTTATGCACTGTTGACCTCTGCATTGTGTTCGTTATCCATAGAGCTAAGAGTTGACAGCAATATACGGATTATTAAAAAAAGAACATTCTGTCGAATGGTCCGGCCGATCCGTGAATTCCGTCCCAGGTCTAGTTATCCAGGAATGTTTATAAGATTGAAAAAATTACCTTAGCCCAATTCACTATCAATTGTGTATGCAAATTGAAATTAATCTATGGAATGTTACTTTCTGCAGAATTTAGCAGATTTCATAGCTGAGAAAGGATGCACATAAAAGGGAAACTTCATGAAGAAAGGATAACCCTCTAGATTAGTCAGCATGGACCATTTTCGGTAAATGAGGCAGACTGGGAACTTTGGATGGTTGAAGAGGCTTTGCTACACTCTATCTTCTCATCTGAAGAAAATAGAGAGGCCATTCAATGCCGTGCCGGTTTGAGTATCGTTTTCGGGACCAGGGCAGTGCTCCATTCTACCATATTTTTGGCTTTTCGGGCAATTCGACATGCTTTTCACACCCTATGTCCAAGAGGACTATGGTCAAGAGGAGTGAATGGTTTGATTTGCTATAATTCCTTTTACATTTGGGCAGTTTTTGTTGAGAAGAAATGTACAAGTAGATGATGACTCCCTCTCCTCTCCTCTCCTCTCCTCTCCTCTCCTCTCCTGTTATTTTGAGCTAATTAACTTTACTAAAAATATTAAATTCGCATAATTTTATTTAACTAGTTCAACTTATTCAAGCTTATTAAATCTTATATTTACTCAACAATATAAAATTACACACAAAAAATAAATTAATATCTAAAAAGTATAAAATTTTTATGAGTTTATCTTAGAATATTATATTTTTTTTCAATTTTATCATTTATTCCTTATTTCATTTTCTCTATATCTCTATTTTTTTCATTTTATTTATAATATTTATATTCATATTTATTTACTAATATTTCATGCATAAATTAAATTATAATATATGGAACACCCTTAAAATATAAATTTATAATATTAAACTTTTAATTATTAGATAATACTGTAAGAGAATAATAATTTATGCTTATATTAAAATAAAAGTAATTAATTTAATATTTTTAATTTTATATACTTAAAATATTTTAATATTTTTATTTAATATATTATTATTTCTCTTATAATTTTTTAATTTACCACTAACAAAATGATATAAATCAAGTATAATTCTTATATGTAGAAAATTGGAACAATAATCAAAATTTGAATATTTTTATTTGGCTAGTTATAAATATTTCTGTTACACCAATCCAATATTACTAAATTTGATATTATAGTAGAAAATATTGTTAATAATAAGTAATTAAATAAATATATATTTAAAAATTATAATTTGTGAGTGTTGAATTTTTTTATAAATTAAAAATATTATTTTATTTTATTTAAAATAATACTTTAATTTAAAAATAACTGAGTTTAACCCATTGCATATATTTGACTTGGTCTATCACAGGGAGGCTCGTATCCCGTGGCCTCTTATCCCGTGAGAGTACAAAAGTGGGCCGATGATATGTTCCGATGGTTCGAGTCCTATTACGACGGACACAGAGACCGTGGAGCCTAAAAACCAGTGCCCGTGAATGGAGAAGATGCTTTTTGGTTGAGAGCCAACTTGCCTAGAGGGATATGAGCTGTTTTTATTTTTTATGAAGTCAACATAAATATATTACTTGGGCTAAAGGAATAATCCTATCATATCAAATTTAATAGATTGGACTATAATTTATTAAAATATTATAATAATAAAAATAAAATATATAGGACTATATATTAACAATAGCTTATATTTTTAATACTACAAGATAATAATGTATAATTTAATATATATATATATATATTTAAAATATAATTATATAAAATATTTTCAAATTATGAATATACTATTTAATATATTTTTATAATATAGTAGACTTGTTTTTCATATTTATAAAATTTAGTTTAAATTATGAAAGCTACCCTTATGTACTTTCATAACTAATATATGATTGTCGTATTTATTTTACTTTTAGGGGAATTGATTATTTTGATAAGATAAAGCCATTATTTTTATAATATAAAACCTTTGAAAATGCATTTTTTTGAATTAGTTTATTCCGTGTGCGTACGTGGTGATATAGCGGAAAGACCATAGGCCTCTTCTTAGCTTCTGCTTGTGACAGCAGGAGTGCCTTCCCATGCATGTGTTCAGGGGTTTTCTCCTATGCTATGCTGAAAAGGTCGGTAAAAAGTAGATATGAAAATTGAGAAAAAAAAAAGGTTGGAAAGAGTAGGGATGTATATGACGTGTTCCTGTCAAAATCAAATTTATGGGAGGATCCAATTTTGAGTCTAAAATTTTGGATATGATCTTGTTTTTTTAATGTAAAATGAGATTATTTTGTTATAAATTAAAATAAAATCGTTTCAGTTAAATAAATATAAAAAATGAATTAAAATCAATTGGACTAAATTATTTTATTTACTAGAGATAAATGAAATTATATTTTGAGTTAACTTTTTTAAACCAAAAACCCTAACCCAATGGGTGACTACGGGCAATAGTTAACAACATCCGGACAACTTCAAAAAGACTCCCCACTCAACCTCTAGCATACGAACATCCAACAACCTTCGATGTCCTGATCGCAACTGATTTGACTCGACTTAGTGCTCTCTTGACTCATGGGGGACCGGTAGGCAATATCATCCACCTCCTCAAATTAGTGAATTTTTATTTGAATTTGTATAAAATTCGAACTGTGATTAATTGAAACATGTGAATTTTTTTTATTTTTCGTATTGTGAGTTCAGATACAATAAGTACTCGAACAATAGTTAGTTTAGAACAGTTTCTGATACTATTATAGCCTCGAATCGCATCTTCATTCGAGTTATACTGTAAACTTTATTCGAGTATATAATTGAGACCCAAATTGATTATAGTGCTAAATGGATCATTTTTATTTGATATATAAATAATTTTAAATAATTAGATATATTATTTAAAAAATGATCAATAAGATAATATAGTAGTTTATAAAGTATGTAATGTATAAAAATACTATATATTTATATTATACATTAAGCTCTTATATCAAATAATAAAAATTTCATAGAATTGATTAAATATTAAAATAAAAAATATTGAAATTTAGTGGGTTATATATATATATATATAGTAGGGATACAAAAGTTTTAAATGGATTATATATATATATAAAGTACATTTTAAATATTAATAAGGTATATACAACTATCATATGGGAAGGTTGTCCACAAAGAAAGAAGGATACTTTATCTTAGGGTTCCTAGTCGTTCCTTGTTTGATGGTTCTTATTCTATATCTTGTTGTATTATCAGAGATTCCACCAATGCTGTTGTACTAAAAGCATCTGCTTTTCTCAACTTTGGAGGTGATCCCTTAGTGTCTTACCAAATTTCTCAACCTTGGGAACATGGTATGCTTTGTGTCGTACCAATTTTCTCCAACGCAAAAAAAGTAAAAGCTGAAGCATGTTTTGTTTTTGAAAGCCATTGCATCAGCTGCTGGGGACTGGTACTTCGACCCAGCCACTGCCAAGGCCATTGACTGTGCCTATCCACGTGACAAAACTTGTCACAACCTCATTTTTCAAGTGATGACAACCGTGCCCACGATTAGGGAACTCGGGTCACCTCAGGATTGCATCAGATAAACAACATACATGCAGACAATAAGGCTGCTGAGAAGAGCACAAGAGCCAACACAACTCTCTAGCCTTACCTTCTCCAGCTTTTATTCCTTATGTCCCATTTTATTATGCTAACATCTTGTTTGAAGCTTCCTAGTGATGATAGTGTTAAAATCTGAGAATTCATTAGATATGTGCTGACTAGTTGGCCATTGAAAACCAAGAAGACTGGCATGTAGATCATTCTGGGGCATAGAAAAATAGATATCTACGTCTGTGTTCATCTAATGATGCATTTTTCTAGATTGTTGACCAACATGAAGTGATTTTCTTCCTACTTGTCAGTTTGCTATGACCTTTAAAAAAAAAAGAACAAAACCAGCTTGCTTCAATTGACTAGATAGATACTTTTTTCGCCTTCCTAGCTCTGGAGGGCTAGCTTCATGGGCTTGGCTTCTGTCTGGACTTCATTGCTAAGTTCCCTCACGAAGCCCATATTTGATCTTATATATATCATGCTGATCTCACACTTGACTCGGAATCCCCCTTCATCAATCCTACGAAGGGTTGTTGATAAAGCTAATGAAGTGGATGAATGTACCAACCAGATGCTGACAAAAAAATCTTTAAATTCTCTTAATGGTAAGATTTCAGGTCCGGACCGTCTTCTCCACATAATCCATGCATGTCCATTAACTTACCATATTCATGGGGCCGGTGCAGTTTCACAGATTTGTGAACTTCTATGGTTTTCGAGTTGATGATGAGAAAGATTCCTTTGAATAGTAAGAATGGAATAAAATGTACATAAAACTTAGTCTCTCCTAAAGGTCAAATACAGTGTTCCCGAGAGAGGTGTTGCTGAGTAGTTGACCATGGACGCGTTGCTGCATTTCTATAATGACCAAAGATATATCATGCCTATATATATAATAAAAAAAATATATGAAAGATGGGTTATTGTCTTTATCATAATTAAATCAAAATTTACTGAAAAAATTCAGGGTTCTTTCTGTTTACTTTTCATATTAGGATGTAGTAATTATATTAATTATTTTGTATTTTTAAATTGAAAACGACCTCATTTTTTTATTACAAAAGGATGCATATTGCATAAGGAACTAGAATAGTAAGAAAAATAATCGATTAAATGAGTTTCACCATGTCAATCTAATTCATAAATGGTGTGTACATGAAAGAAGTATACACAAATTCTACTGGTAACATGAATGATATGGACAAGGGAAAATCATATTTTTCCAAAAAAAAATTAATTAATTATATATAATATTTATAATTATTAATATTTATTTTTGCACCCTCCATTCTTAATTCATGTGAGAACCCTTCCATGGGTAAGGTGCAAGCACATACACTGCTGCCGTGGATGGAATAAAAACAAATGGTGGGTCTACTCAGTTATTCCAATATCTTAATATCAGCTCTCTAGAGAGCCCCTCACCTAACTCCATATATAATTTCTGTTAGAAAAACAGGGTGCAGTTCTTGGAGTGACCTTATGGTATATCTTTTCCACGCCGACCAAACCGTATCTTGTTTAGCACATACGAGTCAAAACTATAAATAATGGGGATATATGCGAAGCCTTTTGACAATTGTAGTGCCTTTTTTTATATTGTATTCTAACTCTTATTTTCCATAAATCCTTTTAACTCTTTTCTGAAAATATTATTTTATTCTTATTGCATTATATATTATATAATGGAATAATAAAATTTGTGTTGTTGAACTTTTATCCAATTAAATTAATTTTTAATTAACCCAATTTGAATTAGTGATGATCAATAAATTTAAAATTATTGATACCAAATATTTGACAAAAGCAATTATAGTCAATTTTTATAGTATTAATGATACAAAATATTTTGGATAAGATTTTCCTTCTCATTAAATACAAAACTCTTGAAAGGTGTGCACTCGTATCGGATATACCGGGATCCGGATGAAACATACAATGTTGGGCAAATTCTAGATAGATACTACTAAGGTTTGAGGTATTGATTCCGGTTCCGGAAGAGATATTGAGTACGTGGATCACGTAAAGTAACATATTATAATAGAATAAATCTTGTAGTTAACTTTAATCATTTATAAAAAAAAATATTCATACTTTTATTCTTATATTGTTTGAAGAATTATGGTGCTAAATCGATAATTTTTATTTGATATATAAATTATTTAAAATAATTAGCTATATTAATTTAAAGATACTCAATAAGATAATATATTAGTCCATAAAGTGTGTAATATATAAAAATACAATATATTTATATTATACATTAAGCAATATCAAATAATAAAAATTTCATAGAATTTATTAAATATTAAAATGCAAAATATTGAAATTAAGTGGGTTTTATATATATTTATATATAGTAGAGATTCAAAAGTTTTAAATGGATTATATATATATATAAAGTGCATTTTGAATATTAATAAGGTATACACAACGATCATACGAGGACGTTGTCCACAAAGAAAGAATAGAGGGGCCTAGAGATAAAATTCAGCATAATATTGTTGCAGCAAATATAGCCGAATGTATAAGCAATATCTTATGCCAACCAACCATAATTTTATATTATATAGTATTATGGGCGTATTAAATTCATATATATTGGATATATGTATATTACAAGTTTAATTTTCGACTGAGTTTGAGATTAATTCTATTAAATTTTATGAATGATATTTTTTACGTACGTTTTCTTATTCCTTTCCTAGCTTAAAGAATATTTTCCCAACTTTTCCTGTTTGGTTGAGAGTTCATATTAATGGAGAAGATTCATAAGTTTTTGTAGTAATATTTTAAGTAATTCAATGAGAGGAGGCAAAACTCGGATAAAAGAGGATCGATAATCATTATTGACATGGTAATAAGAAGCATGACATAATACTTGTACCAGACCCTGTTTAATAGAATCACGAGACAAACCAGAATGACTAGTATATGGTAACTACCATGGACCTATTAACCAGAAGAAGATTACCTCAGTACTGCTTCTCCTCGTCCGAGTTAATAAGCCACCTCGACTGTTTCAGGGCATCCTGTCTTGGATCATCGAGTGCTGAAGCTGAGTACACTGAGAAAGTCCGAAAGGGCCATGCTGGTGCTGCTGCTCCGAGGCCTGTGGAAGAAGCAATGGAAGCTGACCCTGGAACCAGCTCGTTTCTAGCTTGATGTCTCCTTGCAATTGCATCGAGCTAGACGTACCCATTCCATGCTCTACAACTGCCTCTAGCCCTTCCGTGGAGAAAGGAGACCAGATGTACTCCGATGGCCATTTGGCCTCGCCGCCCTCCAACTGTTGTTGCATTTGACTTGGCCTCCCGAAGTCCGATAGCATCCAAGAGAATGGCATGTTGATGCTGGTCTCCAGGGCATCCCAGCCTCCAACTGTGATGAAAAGGGATGACTGATCTGTATGAGAATTATCAGAAGGATTCAACTTTGTGGGCTCTGTGAATGGAGAGTTGGTGAAGAAAATGGAGAGGTTATTCAATGCCGTAGCGGTTTTAGTATTGTTTTCGGGGACCAGGGAGTGCTCCATTCTACCATATTTTTGGCTTTTCGGGCAATTCAACGTACTTTTCACACCCCATGTCCAAGAGGACTATGGTCAAGCTGACGCAGACCACCGTAGAAAAGAAATGCCCTGGAGGAGTGAATGGTTTGATTTACTATAACTCCCTTTACATTTGGGGCAGTTTGTGTTGAAGAAGAAAAGTACACGTAGATGATGACTCCCCCTCCTGTTATTTTGAGCTAATTAACTTTACTAAAAAAATTAAATTCACAATTTTTTATTTAACTAGTTCAACTTATTCAATCTTATATTTTACTCATCAATAAAAATTACACATAAAAAATAAATTAATATCTAAAAATTATAATTTTTTTACGAGTTTCTTTTATAATATTATATATATTTTTTAAATTTTATCTTTTATTCCATATTTCATTTTCTCTATATCTCTATTTTTTCATTTTATCTATAATATTTATATTCATATTTCTTTACTAATATTTCATGCATAGATTAAATTATAATATATGGAACACCCTTAAAATATAAATTTATAATTTATAACTTTTAATTATTAGATAATACTGTATGAGAATAATAATTTATGCTTATATTAAAATAAAAGCAGATATTTATAAGTAATTTTAATATTTTATTATTTCTCTTATAATTTTTAAATTTACCACTAACAAAATGATATCAATGTCCAGAGCCTAAAAACTAGTGCCCGTGAATGTAGACGCTGCGTTTTGGTTTTATAGAGCCAACTTGCTTAGAGGGATATGAGCTGTTTTATGAAGTCAACATAAATATATTACTTGGCCTCGAGGAACAATCCTATCATATCAAATTTAATAGATTGGATTATTATTTATTAAAATATTATATTGATAATAATAAAATATATAGGACTATATATTAACATTAGTTTAAATTATTAATACGGCAAGATAATAATGTATAATTTAATTTAATATATTTTTATAATATAATAGGCTTGTTTTTCATATTTATAAAATTAAGTTTAAATTATGAATGCTCCGGTTATGTACTTTCATATCTAATATATGATTGTCGTATTTATTTTACTTTTAGGGGAATTGATTATTTTGATAAGATAAAGCAATTATTTTTATAATATAAAACCTTCGAAAATGCATTTTTTTGAATTAGTTTATTCGGTGTGGTGATATAGCCGAAGAGCTTCTCGTCTTACTCGGGAGACCATAGGCCTCTTCTTACCTTGTGCTTGTGATAGGAGGAGTGCCTTTCCATGTATGTGTTCAGGGGTTTTCTCCTATGCTATGCTGAAAAGGTCGGTAAGAGAAGAATTGAAGAATACTTGTATTTATGGACTGTCGACCTCTCCACCCATTATATTTGTTATCCATAGAGCCAAGGGTGAGGGAGGAATTAGATATGAAAATTGAGAAAAAAAAGTTGGAAAGAATAGGGATGTATGTGACCCGTCCGAGTCAAAACCAAATCTATGTTAGGAAATTTGAGTCTAAAATTTTGAATTTGATATTGTTTTTTTAATGTAAAATGAGATTATTTTGTTATAAGTTAAAATAAAATTATTTTATTTAAATAGATTTAAAAAATGAATTAAAATCATTTCGACTAAATGGTTTTATTTACTAGAAATAAATAAAATGATATAGTTTGGGCCCACTTAACTCTTTTAAACAAAAAAAAACCTATTCCAATTGATCTGTTTATTGGTTACGTGTTTCCATTCTTCCCTCCCGAGCCCGAAGATTCTGAATAGCAAAAAAAAAAAAAAAAAACTAACGAGCGATAGTTAGCAATATCCCGACGCCTTCAAAAAGACTCCCCACCTCTGCTTCTAGCATTCCAACGTCCAACAACCTTCTTCGTCTGGATCGGGACTCGACTTAGTGTCCTATAAACTCTAGGGGACCAGTAGTTAACATCATCCAACTCCTCAAATTAGTGAAGTTTTTCATTTAAATTTGTATAATATTCGAATTGTGATTTATTTATATATGTGATTTTATTTTTATTTTTTGTATTGTGAGTTCAAATTACTTAAATAATACTTAATTTAAATCAGATTTCAATACTACTACAATCCCATTTAGGTCTTAATTATGAATTAAAATGGAATAATCATACTTAAATAGGTGAATTGGTACAAATGAGCTATCTTGACACGATCCGATATACACTATTTATCATATATTATGATAATGACTGAATTTAATATTATGTTAATTATTGAATATGATATTGTATTATTTATTTGTAAAATAATATATTATGGCATAATATAATTAATCTATACTAATAATGGTATAATAATAATCAAATACTAAATCCATTACAATTAGTTACAAGTCAACTCTAGAAATTGAGATAACATTTTAACGTGTGGTAGTATTTCAAGAAAGTTAAGCCTATGAAATGAATAAAACCAAATGCAAGTATCAGGAATAATAACCAATATACAAGTTATTTGAAAAAATATTTTGCTAATTATTTATAAAATTTATAAACGTTGAAAACGACCAAAGGTGTGAAAGCCGAAATAAACTTAAGATTGACCACTAAAAATGTTATATTAAAGATACAAATATAATTATCACATATAAATATCTATTACGTATATTAGAATATACACTTTTTTAAGAGGTTTGTGACTAATTTATAACCAAATTTTAACATCGTGTCAAATAATACAATAAAAAAATTGTATAAATTTATATGTGATTGAAAATAAGTGATTAAAAATTTTAAAAATCTTACTAGTTGAATTACCATTACTAATAATATATATAATTTAGAGATATATAATTGTTATATGATACTAACTAGTAATTATATTAATAATTATTGGATATTACAAATTTAAATATTAAATTACATTTTTATATATTTTTTGTAATTATTATACTTTTCTTTTATATTATATTTATAATAAATAATGTTTGTAATTTTTATATCTTATTTCATTTGCACCCTAATAAAGTAATTTATTAGTATTTTACAAGATTAATACTTGATTATAACATATATTCGAGATATTTACTATTATAATCAATAATTACTTAATAAATTACTATACATTACATATTACACTTGATAAACTTGATTTAGAATTATTTATGATGAGTAAATATGTTATATATGCAATATTGTGCATATATTTCTAAATTAATTGTAAAAGCAAGATTGAATGGTGAGTACATATGTTACAATGTATTGGACTTCAACTCTTAATAAATTGTAAAAAATTTAAAATAATACTTTTTAACTTTACATTAGATTATAAAATTATGTTTTTTTACATAAAATTATGTGATTTTAATTATAAATATTTTTTAAATGATCGATTAAATATTAAATAAAATTTTTAAAAAGTTGAGTGTGTTTTATAATATCATACATATGTATATAATCGCGACAAAATAATTCTTTTCATATTACTACATTCCTTTCCACACATGTAGCAATATCAATTCCTAGACAATTTAGGTTAAGTATTTACCTTTATAACAATTTGGAAGGATTGATTTGTGTAATTTAAATTTGCAGGGTTTTATATGGAGTAAGAAAGTTTATTAAATTAGTCCAATTGGACGAGATGGTCATTGGCTTTCTTGATCGATTATAGCCAGAATTCCTCTCGGTTACCACTCCCTGGCTGGAAGGAGTGTGTATGCTTATTATTTGATTTCTCTCTTTCTTTTCTATTGCAACGTTAATGATAATTCCACTAAAGAGTTCAATGGCGGGATATGATAAGAATTTCTATTTAGTAATCTTTTGGGGAGATACATCTCTTACAACTGAAATAAATAATTTAGATAAGATTCTATTACGTCCCGATTTGATTTAT
This sequence comes from Trapa incisa, assembly GCA_030064435.1. Taxonomy (NCBI): domain Eukaryota; kingdom Viridiplantae; phylum Streptophyta; class Magnoliopsida; order Myrtales; family Lythraceae; genus Trapa; species Trapa incisa. The sequence continues at coordinate 10,787,180 of CM057767.1, read as the reverse complement.
CGACTGGCGGTCCCGTACAGCTCGCTAATACACTCAATATTACAGTATATAAATCCTAAATTAAAATGAGATTATTCACCAAATTAAAATTAACAGTATTAAGGATCATAATAAAAAATACTATATATTTTTAACGGAAGTTTGAAACTTTTCATTAGAGAGTTATACACCAAAAGTAGTTTAACAAGAACTCGAGAATACAGTATGTAAATCTCGTTCTTTCAAGAATAAGAAAAACTAGGATAAGAACAGACAGTTTTTATGAGAAAATCGGGCCATTAAATGAACAAAAAATGGTAAAAAAGGTTAAAATGAGAAAATTGAAAATCCAAAGTTACAAAGAAGTCATAAATATCATGGGAAAGAACAATGAAGGGAATTGGAAAAGAAAACCGGACCGGTTCAGGATGAACCGAACTTGAACCAGATTAAACCACTTCAATAATTTATTTTTTAAGGTGGTTTAAAAAGATCAATTTGGAAAATTGATACCATAATTTGATAGAAAATAAATTTAGATTAATTTAAAAAATTTTAATTTTTAGAAAACCGATCGAATCGGGTCTGAACCAACCGATTTTTATTTTTGGGTCACCAAACCGGTTGAACCGAACCGGTCAACGGTTCAGCCGGTCAATGCCCAGTCAACACACGCGATCAATCAACATGCGATGCGTGGCAAAACGCATCCAGTCAGCCGCTCAGTCAGCGCTGACCAATTAGAGAGACACATGTTTGGTCAATGGTCATGGAACGTCCAGTCAACAGCCACGCAGACACGAGCATCCAATGGGAAGTTGTCATGTGTCCGATCAACTAGTCAACGACTGACGTGACGACTAAGTAGGCATGCCATGTCAGCTGAGCCAACCAATCTCATGCCACCACGTTGCAGGCCTGGATGTGCTAAGCTCGCACGTGCGGAACAATGTTGTCTCCCTCCTTCGTTCGATGACACTATTCATCATGGAAAGTTCGCTTTCCATTTTTGGCAAGAAAAATATTCCCTGTAATTCAGGCATTTTCCGTTGAGGATAAGCTCGATCAATATGTAAACAAGTAGAGTAGAGGATCCCATATCTCCCTATATAAGAGCTCCCCTCCATTCATCCTCCACACATCTCAAATATAAACTACGTCCCTTAAATACAAGGAAACCATGGAAAGAATTGGTCAACTCGGGTGAGAAAACCGAATCAGTTCACAAACCCCAACCATTAGAGAAAGGGAAAATGGAAAATTTACATATCCCGGATGACATAAAGAGTCATAAAAGTCATGGAAATGGACTTTAGGTTGAATTGGAAGAGAAAACCAAATAGGTTCAGGTGAACCGGACCTAAACCGAATTGAATTGGTTTGAACCACTATTGAACCAGTTTTTAAATTCAATTTTATAGGTGATTTAAAAAATTCAAATTGGAGAATTGAAGCTACCATTGGATAGAGAATGAATTTAGATAAATTTAAAAATTTTTAATTTTGAAAAACTCGGTCGAATTGGGCCTGAACCAACCAGTTTAAGCATTGAACCCGATTTGGACCGGTCCGGTCCGGTTCGAAGCAATGTCGTCTTCTTCCTTTAGATGACAATATTGTTCACTCACCTGAAAATTGAGCAGCGCCAGTGAAGATGAAAAGTCTACGGCCAGGAAGTTTCAAGCAATAAATGACTGCCATAAAGATGCCAATCGGATGGCCAAGAAATCTTCGAACTTCCTATATAAAGAGCCCTGCCTGATTCATCCTCATAACACCTAAAAACTACTACTCTCTCCCAACTGCCCCATTTTTCGGTGAAACTCAAACCAGAGCTCTGACTTGGTTATTTTTCTGAGCCAAAGAAGGAGAGGTCAGGTTTCTTAGATTTGGGGAGAAGTCAGCTATCCGATGGTAGTCTATATTTGCTCAAAGGATCACCGGAGAAGCTCCAACGTGATCGAATAATGAAGCAGCTCCAATAGACAGAAGCTGCCCTGTTTTGGCCAAGCTAAAAACGGAAAATTCGAGCCTTTCTCAGGCCAAATGTAGCTTTTCCAACACTTCCACAACCATCATACGACTGAATTAGAGCTAAAAGGTAAGTCAATTTAGATGAGTGTTAGAGAGATAACCAACAAAACTTCACTGGCCAAATTCTCTCTCAATTTGGTATGAATTGATGCAATTCTTAATACAAGGAGAAACCTCAAAACGAGAGCTATCTGCCCAAATTGAAAGCTCGGATTGTCGCACCCCCGACGGTAAGCTTTTGAAGCTTTCTCTCTCTAAGTCCAATTTTCTGATAAAGCTCCATTTTAGCTCAATTCGGATCCAAATTACGCTATTCAAAGTTCTATTGAATCGTATGGAAGTGTACGAACTCAATTTTACATTCAATTTCAATAATTAACCTCGATTGATCGGTAAATTTGATGAAATCAAATTCAGCCAGTTTGAAAAGGTGAAATTGGGTGGAAATTTTGGGAAAATTTAGGAATTTCAAAAAATTTATAATTCACTTAAATCAATACAAAAATAAGTCAATACCAACTATAGATATTAACTTTTAGAGCAATTAGGAAAAGTTTACAATGGATTTTAGTCAATTTTATTGTATGAAAAGTCTAGCCCAATATAAATATATATGTTTCTACTATGCATCATTGTCTACATGGCCTCTCCACCTTCCATCATCCTATAATGTTGATCAAGGTACTCATTACTAGATCAATGTGCACTAATAGAACATATACTAAGGATTAGCATAAATAGAAGTTGTCAAAATTCGAAAAAATATAAAATAAGTTATATGAGCAACACATTTAATATGGTAAAGAGATTTTTTTACTCAAAAGGTTCATCTATCTTCAATCTTCATGTACATTGTTTGTGAAGGTAATAGCTTCTTATACACTATTTGTGAAGATAATGAAGAGGTGCATCACAATCAATAAAATAGGATAAATAATCAGATACATTAAAAAACACCCACTTGATCTCTTATGCATTCCATACTAAAGTATAATTTCCTCAACACAGTTAACTTTTTTATTCACCTTATTAATCTTAATATGATTGAATCTAACATTGATGGGTCTGAATTATTTGAGGAAGGGGAAGAGCATGTTGTTCGTATATCCTTATTCCGTTACGAGGTTCTTGTAAAACTCAATAGAGTTCGTCTCCATAATCACACTAGGGAGCCTCATTTCCTTGGCTAGTTGCACCAATGGCAGATGCCTCTGTCTCGATGATGTGCCTATATACCGCTTGTTTGTCTACTCTAAAAAGAAAGCGCCATTCATGGTCACATGTTATCACTCCTGCTCATGCGGGTTCATATTCTGATAAGAATAAACCATTGCCATTGCTTTGAGATCGACTCTCACATTCTTCTCGGTTTTCTCTGCAATTCTCGCTACTCTGCATTTATCCATTATGTCAACATTGTCTTCTAAGTAGGCATAACTCTCAAAGGATTAAGTAATAACTCTTCCCATTTAATTGGTTGCACTCCTTCGATATGTTCTAACATACTAGTCTCATCCTTCCTACTCTTATCATTAGTTCTCAATTCAGTTTAAGTATTATATCCCCTTCTAACATAGAATATATCAACATAATTTATTCACATAAAGAAAACAACAAATCATATCGATTGTATTTATTCACATATAGAAAACTATATATTCAATGGACTCATGGTCATTGCATAAGCTACATCAACTACTTGGCATTATTTCTATTTTAGTTAAATTATTATTAGTTGTTAAAGCATTTTCAAATTATTTTACCCTTAGTTGACATGTTATATTCAAAATTGTACTACATACATGTCTTGATGAGGTATGATACACACTTACTATTTATCCTATGTGGAATAAGTGAAAATATTTGTGTATTATCCTTGCATTATCATTAATGATTAATGATACGAAACAGACTAAAATAACTTTATTGTTGATTATAATTTTATTCATTATAAAATTTAAATGATTTATAATAATTTTTAAAATAATTTTATAGGAAAAATTTTCATGATATATAATCTTATTCAATATTATAAAATACTACGAAACTATTACTCTTATGATGACATGAAAGTCTCTGTGACATAAAAAACTTGTAAGTTAGTACATTTAAAATAGAAACCTCTTTTGTAACACACTTCTTCAGGACAATACTATGAAACTATTAAATTTACTCTAGGTCTTACCCCAACATTAGAAAAAAAATTATCTTCATAATCCACAATCTAATATAAAAGTGCATGATGAGATTAAAAATCTCTTTTACAATCTCATAACCTTAACCTTGAACTTGAGTATTTCCTATAAAAATATTTGTTAGTTATCAACCATCTTATTTTCACAAGCGTGTGTAAATTCACAAAAAAACTTGTAAGTTAGTACATTTAAAATAGAAATCTTTTTTGTAACAAATTCATACGTATAAGAATTCCCAACATTTAATAAATGCCACAAGCCTCGTTTAGAGATTGTATAATGCCTGGTGAGTCATTAGTTCGTCCTTTTCAAGAATGAAGTTAAAATTCTCAATTTTTTTCTTCCAAAAAATAAAGGGTTACCAAGATCCCAAAGGTGAAAGTGCTTCAGCTCCAAACACTTTCCCCAGTTGATGATTTTACTAATGGAGAAGATTACATGTCAACCGAATGTCCAAGGATACCTTTATACTTATATGTGGAATGAAGGAAACCAGTTTCTTATACTATTTCATTCATGTGTTTGGTACGGAGTGTTACTTTCACAACTCCAGCGTTGAATATTAGTTCAATTCATCTAATACATTTAGAGTTGTTGTACATCAAATGTCAAACATGTTTATTGACGAAAAATACATCGGGTCTTCTAATGCACGAATACTAACAAATACAGATACTCAGGAAACATTCTTCTTATAATAATTTTACATGGGTGACACTCAAGCAAATGCATGAACTGAATAGTTTTGTATCACAGTTTTCCCAACATGGATGAGGATTCCCTAAGCAGCTTCTGCGAAGCCGATTTCGAGGTTGCCAAAGTCGAAGACCGTGTGGTATGCCCTCATGAACACATCCCCGAGAATCCTGCTCCCAGAAAAGATCCACAAAAATATAAATGATCAGTCAAAGTTTTTAGAGAAGAAGCTCCGTGAACGTTCATATTTTGTGTTACCAGAGAGGTCCTCGAGGAGGTGGCAAGTCGAATCCCATGAACCCACTAATGCAGACCGTAGTAAGGCCATCGCCTGTTCTCAGTATATACTGAAGAGGAGACCCAAATGTTATTAAACCGCTTGAAGAATAGTCGGTCAAACTCAAAAGTGCTGCGATGTCAGTCAGGCCGGTTCATAGGATTCCAACCGGCTCAGCAATTGCCTGAACACAACCCGGCAGAACCGGGGGACCTTGGTTTCATGCAAGTTCTCAGCAGGAATCGTGCATAGGAGAAGAAACATTTTAGTGTTTTTCAATAGGTTATTCCTAATCATATGCCCTAAGAACATAGTATAAGTCATTATGACTTGCCTCGTACAAAATTTGAACTAATTAATAATATTTTATAACTTCATAATATTTAATATGACTTCATTCATTCATATTAAATAAATTATATACTTTATTTATAGTGAAAAATAATATTTCTTCTAATGTTTTAATAATCGCTTTTAATGTTATATTTTATTAATTTAAAAACTTTTAGAGTTTATTATTCTATTATATATTATTAAATATTTTTCAAACTTTTAATTATTTAAAAATATTATTAATCCCTCCAATTTATTTAATATTTTTAATTCTAAAAACATTTTAGGGTTTATACATTCTTTTATAATTTATTTATTATCATTTAAAATTTAATAATTTATTTTTTGGATTTACTAACTTATTAGTATTATTTTTTAATATATAAATTACTTAAGTATTATTTAATTAAATATGTTGTATTTAATATTGTTACATTTAACATTATTTTTAAAATTTATTAAAATATAAAAATATTAAAGAAACCCCAACATAATTAATCGACACGTCCAAAATACACCAATATGAAAGAAATAATATGTTTAATATATAAAAATATTTTTATATTTTCATTATGTCAATTTTAAAAAAATAAGAATTATTGTAGTACATTTATAATTATAGAATTTGTTGACTATCAAAATGAGGGGTAATTCAGTATTAAAATATTATAAATGATCAATAATTAAAATGATATTTAAATAAGATAAATATTAATGATTTATTTGGAAAAAACTTTTTATTTGGAAAAGAAGCGGTTCGGTCTATCCGATCTGTCAAAAACAACCCATTTTCAAAAACACACGATTTAGGGGTGGTTCTACGTCCACAACCGGCCACCCTCGGTCCAAATTGTATCATCCCTCCAATCCAGACCCGTTTGGGACGCTTCTGGGCCGGTTTACGATCAGATGTGGCCGTCAAATTCAAATAAAAACTTTAAAACATTAAAATATTGAACCAACTATAAACCGGTAATGGATCGAACCGGTCCAGTGAAACTCGAAATGGTTCAATGCCGATTCAGTCTCCCCGTCACAGGTCAAAACCCACCAGAGGAACCGTGGTACTTCACAGTTCATCCGGTCCAGATTGGACGGTTCTTCAACCGGTGTGGACCCGGACTGAAACAACCCAACCGGGCATGGATAAACCACGCTTATATAATAATTTTGTTCTGGTTAGGCCGGTTCTAGGTGGTTCACAGTTCAGGGTAGAATGTAGATCCAGGTCAAAACCGGCCCAGCTGACAACACAGCACTAGGGGAATTTGCAATACTATATCGAAGTCGAACCTGTTCTGGGGTGAGGTTGAAAGGCTTTTCCCCGATGGTAAATGTCACGTTTGGCATGCGAGAGATCGTGTTGCAGTCGATAACTGATTCTCCTGTCGGGTTGGGGAAGTTCTCACAGAGCTGTGAAAAGCAGTCGGGCGGAGATTTTCATCACTGAGCTCTACCACTCTCTTAGTCAGGACAGGACATATGCGCATATAGAACTGATACCTGCGAGACATAGTTGAAAACTTTCTCCTTGGTCTGCTTATCTCTGAGTTGATTTTTTATCCAAATCGCGGTCATCTCGCAAGCTGTGCAGAGGAGGTCTCCTGATGTTGCTCGGCTCCTGTGATCCTTCTCGACCACCATTTCGATCCCATCCCTGAATGTTCGGCGTACAAGCCACCGTACCATCGGTGGACATTGTTAAATTCATTAGATCAATTTTCTAATCCTTACCTTATGCAGAACTATATCACCCCAGAAAAAGCAAGAATGGGAAAGAACATGTTCAGTTTAGGAATCATGATGGTTTGGTGGAGCTCACCGCAAATTCTGGGTTCCATTGATGATGCACAAGCCGATCTGTATACACACTTTGTCGGGTTTTACCTGAAAATGGTACATAAAGGTTACAGCTTCGGTTTTCTGCCAATATGAATAATGCCTGCAGATAAAATTCTACAGAGCAGAAGCATTAAGCAGTCCCCCTGGTAACAACTTAACCCACCCCAGCAATCAGGAGTTCCCATATGAGGTCTCCGTACTGGGTAACGACTTGCTTGCACTCGTTACTTATGGCTCCTTTAGCCCCAATAGCATGATTGATCTCCGTTACGATGGGCTGCATAAACGAACAAGGGAAAAAAGGAAAATCTTCATCGATAAAGCAGAGCTGCGAAACACGGAATACTCCGGACAATCGAGGATGAAGAAATGGATTCGACGCGTGCGTACTGTCGGTCCTGCTAGCAGGGATGTCCCTGAGTCGACGATGGCTGCACAGCCATACTCACACACTCCTGAAAGAGAAGAGTCAGCCACAAGAATAATGAAGAAGGTGGGTTGTTCTACGAGGGAAAACAGTTTCTATTATGATTTTCCAACATTATTTGAAATTAGAAAGGTGTTTCAGAAATACTCTTTAGGAAACCATAAAATTCATTTCAGTTTCGTTCCTGCTTGCATACAACTTTCATTGAACATAAGCAGTTCTAAACTTGGAAGGTCATGGAATCACCTGTGGACCAGTTCTTGATGAGTATGTCTCCCATCTCAAACTGAAATGTTGGGACAGGCGGAAAAAGATTAGCAACCATTTACTGCTTGAAAATCACAAGAGCTGTAGACTGTTTTTCTCACCTGCCAATAGCCCTTTTTGGTAACAGGAACATAAACATGATTGCCCTTGTAATGTTTCGGGTCGACTCCACCGAAAACGATCTGGCCTCCCTCCATTGCTGCAGGATCCGAGTTCAACCAGAAGGAGAAAACTTCATCCTTCAGAAGGCCTTTCTGCATCATGTTGTACCTGAAAATGGAAGTTCATGTCAATGGCGATTAGGTTAAAGGATGACAGTGCTCTGAAAACCCAAAGCCGGGTATGTTATAGGACCATACCATACAGGCGTGACATTTGCTACAGATATTTCCTGGAACCCGAGACCGAGAATCCCGTCGAACTTTGACACGACGAAGGTAAAACTTGACTCTTTGGTGGCCTCGATGAACATCTGAAACATGAAGAAGTTAGAACCTTATTATGTGGGAAATCTATTCTTCTGCAGATAGAGTGATACCCACCTGATCCATTACAGTAAGATCTCCGACTTTAATGTTATCTTCGCTGAGGAAACCAGATATCGATCCTGATCCATAGGTTATCTCACAATTTGTCCCTGAACCACAGCCTCAGTGAGAATTATGTAACAGTAACATTTTCAAACATCAACACTGCAAGCATGCAACTTGCATATACCAGATGATCAGATATGCACAACATCCTAAATAAGGGATTAATCCAAGAGCAATTGATATATAAAGACCCAATAACATACCGATTCTAGTATATGTACTCGACCGACTTGATTTGTATTTTGAATGGAAATAGCAAGCAAGCTGCAAATAGCCAAATCATGTGAGATTCTTCAAGCCTGAAGGGCTGGTCTCGTAGCATGGTCTATCACTATGTTCTATAAGGAGAAAAAATGGTTCAAAAATAAAAGCTGGCACTCACCGAGAAGTAACACTTGGATGACGGGACCCAGAGATTCGAGCTGCCTGTGTCGAATATGACTGTGAAGGTCTGGGGAGGCGTCCCTACACCGATCTCTCCATAGTACTGAGCGTCAAAGTAGTTCTTGAGGGGCACTATGTCCTCTTCGCCGCTGCTAAACCGATGGCCCGTACTCTGGAGGCCATACCGCAGCTTCCTCGCGGCCCAGGCATTGTCGAGGTCGTCCAAATCCAGCCTCCGCTTCTTCAACCCGACTCTCACCAGGGCAGCCGACGGCTCGGGAAGTAGGGACAAGGCTATCGTCCAGAGAGAGAACCACATGGTAAGATGCTTGCTGGCCATGGCTGATGAGGACCCAACAAAGCTAGGATGGTTCTTTCTGTGAGGGGAAATGGCCTAATCTATGTAAGTGGCATGATCAGGCAAACAAGAACTGGAGGGGCTGTAAAAGAATAATCCATCAGAGAAAGTAAAAATGAAAAGACATGTATGCAGATTGAACCTTTGCTGGTAACGCTTGGAAGAGCCTAATGAAGGAATGGTGAATAAATCCTATCAGTGCATGGATGGTGTAGGGATGGAGAATGGGGGTGATGCTTATTTATTGAAAGAGAAGTTTCCTGAATAAATGTTACCGGTTCACTTGGATGAATCCTGAATAAAATGCAGAGACTGCAACTTCCTCCATGGAAATGGAATGATTATAGAAGGGGACCCAGCAAAGGAACGTTCCGATCATGTTCAGAAATTACTTGGAAGTTTCGATCGAGTCCATCCAAAACGTAAGGAGCCATCTCGCTCGGGGATTCGTTGGTTGTTTTCGGTCTCCCAGCGCTAGCATCAGCCATTGGAGGAGGAACGGCACAGTTTTCTTACTGGTTCTTATTCACTCTGCAGTACTTGGGAGGAGTCTAAGATGGCGATCTCTAGTGGAGCCTGCAAGACCTGTCCTGGTGACTGGCGTGGACTGGGACGGGTATGTGTTGGACCCACCTAGAGATGCTAGCTGGTCGGGTATAAACCAAACCGGACCATAAATTGGACAGAATAGATCTAAGGGGGGCCCTGGGTACAGTCTCCCTATATTTGGGGAAAATGTTAGTATTTTAAAATTTATCCATGTTTATTCATCTCATTTCATAGGGTTCGTTCCCGGGTCAAGACTCAAGCCTCACGGCTCGCAGGTCAGGGTCATGATTCCAAGCTAGATAGATGGCTTGGGAGCCCGACCACAACTGTACAATCCTGTCCATCCAATATCACTAGACTTGCCCATCATCTTTGTGGCATGTTATTGACATATTTTATTAATATAGGGGCAATTCCCAATATGACTATCTATATTTTTATCCATATATTATATATATTTAGAAATATTCTTCATAAAATATTAATCTTTCATAGGTTTCATTATCGTACATTTAATTACATAAATGATAATCATATTAAATTATTACTTATTATAATCAGTTTATAATTTATCTATTTTAATTAAACTGGTGGGGAATTTCACACTAAATTTAGAGCCCATCAGTCAGGCTCAATTCCTGATATTTCACTACTTTCTCGTCTCCCCTACTTTCCAATGTCCGAGCATTTCTCTTTCCGAAACTAGGGAGTTCGATCAAAGCTCCAGTAGAGATCTTCGTCTAGCTTGAGGTGCGTAAGATACTCTCCTGTTGATGTTCTGTTCTTCTTTTCTGCACCCAGTTCTCTTATAGCAACGAGAGGTCTACTCTCCATGGACTTTCTTCTACGACTGCCAGGTGTTCGAAGAAATGTCGTGTTTTTTATAGCAGTATATTGAGCATGTTCCCTTTTAATTCCTTGGAAAGTTTTAGCAAAAACGGGTAAACTAGCTCAAATATTGATAATAGGCTTCCAGTGAATGTGCATTTTTTGCACTTTGAGTCTCCAGATGTCATTCATACATACAATTTGGTGAGTCTAAAGTTCGTATTGCTTAAACGCATAATCAAATTCATGGAACATGTCTTCTTTTGTGGTGCATATGTCTTGATGGATTCAATTAATATCCAGCTTATTATCTGTTCTTTTTTTATATGTAAGATGAGTTCTACTTTTATTTCTGATGCAATGTTGAGGTTCAATTTGATACATGGTGGTATAGATGGCTCTGAGGCGTATGCTGGGATGGTCTGAGGGTGACCTAATGAGATCAGATGCGAAGCCCTGTTCAAAATTGATGAGGCAGACTGCTACTATATTTTCTATTGGAGGAGCATTTGGGTTCTGGGTCCTCTGCAATCTTCACTATGGTTTGTCCGACTCCATTAGTTGTCTCTATCTTTCTATTTATTTATTATTTTTTTGTGCACGGGTTCGACTGTTTTATTTATCTACATTTGGGGGAATTAATCATGTTTCTTTAGGATCATTAGTTGTCCTAGGTCAGTAGATTAAACCTTGGGTGTAAGGCTAAGAAGGAGGAAGACATTTCGGTTGTCCGGAATTTGGATTTCCAAAAGTTGTGAGAAGATTCGGAAGATCAAATAAAATTATTTACTTTCGTCACTGGTCATATGATAAATATTGACCTTCTTTGTTGCTCTAAAACTTGCATCCATATGTGATGGTCATTTTGACTTCCCAATAACCATTTTTGCATGTTTCTCTTTCACTCTAGCTGGTTAGGCAAGATCATAGACCAGCATCCCCTTTTCTGCTAGGTTTAGAAATTAATTTAGTCTAAACTTCCAAATAAAATTCCAATCTTTGATCAGTTACTCAGTTTAGGTGTAAACTTTCTATTTGTCTCAATCCGCATAGGTTCCTTTTATTGAAGTCTCAATTCACCGACAAACTTCACAAATGAAGTTTTGAATCGATGGCTCAAATGTGGGCTCTTTGAATTGAGCTGTTAATGAAAAGTTTGTATGTTCACTGAGCTAAATAAAACATTTGTACTTGAATTGAGTAATTGCTCAAAGTTTTGCACTTTATTTGAGATTTTAACCCATTAATTTAATACCTTTTTTATCCTTTCCCTCATATTTTTCCTGCCTGTATGGAAGACTCCAGTGCAAGACAATGTGACTGGTTCCTATGTGCAAAGATCAACTCTTATTAGGTGTTGATCGCTCTCATCATCTTCCTTTCTTATTGAACTTTCTGTATTTACCTTTGGTTATGCAGGTCCAAGAACCACTACACCAAGGATCCTTCGATGGGCAGGTTGTGGGGCTGCAACTGTGGGGCCATCTACAGCTCTGCTGGTCCGCCTTTTTAGTCCAGAGTGTGAACCACAGAATATAGCTGCTTATGATAAGGGTAAGGAGTAATACTATGTTCTCCTTTTCTGCTTCAGAAATGCAGTCCATCTACATCAGAAGAATGATCCTTTTTGCTGACATTATCTGCAGAGTGAGTAGGAGCAGTTTATAGAAATCCATGAAATTAATCTCTGTGGTTTATGCTTAATATGGCTACTGACTTTTCATCCATTTCATTACAAGTTAGGGTGACCGGAAAAGTCTTTTCATGTGGTCTCCCATTGGCATATGAATGAGGTATGGGGGAAGTAATGCATAAACATGGAACAAAGACTTTTGTAATGAGATGCTTGATAATAATACAAGATCAAGTAATTTATTATGAAAATTTTAATTATTTATTCCTTAATAAAAATCTTAAAAAATGTCTTGGTACAAATTATTTAATTTTAATTAATAATATTAATTTTCATTGATGTTATTTTGACTAAGTTCCACTTTTCTTTGTTGATGTAATTTAGTAATGTGACAAAAAATAATGGGAATGGGAGGTGGCAACTTGTGGGCCAAGAAACTGGGCCACATGGCCACTATGGTTTTGGGTGTTTTATTTGCTCGATCTTTTTTTTTTTTTGCTAATCAGGGGTTTCTAGGCGATTTAGAGGGAAAAGTTTTGAAGAAATTTGAAGTGAATGTGTTAATTGAGTGGTTTTGTAGAGATTTGCGGGGAAAGTTTTGAAGCGATTTGCACTGCAAGTGTTATAATTTTTTTTAAATCTACGGGTAATAAAAAATTAAAAATACTAATATACTTTTTTAATTAAATTTAATAGTTTATTAAATAATGTCTATATTATATTTATTATAAAATAAAATATAATTTTAAATAAAAATATATAATTATATTATATATAATAATTTATAAGTATTAAATTTTATTATATTGTCAAATTATATAATATACTTGAATTATTATTACAATAAAAAATTAATTAATATTAATATTTTATAATTATGATAATAATAAAAAATATATATGAAATATGATATTTTATGTGTGATATTTTTATTATATAATTTTATATAAATATTATTATTAAATAAATAATAAATAAATAAAAAATACAATAAATATATACAAGATATTAAAGTAGTTTAAATAATAAAACTCACCATTCCAAATTCTAAAAATATATCAAATGCGTTTTAGTTTAATTGTAAAGGTTTGGAGCTTCATTTTATTTTATTTTACAAAAGTATGGCACTTTACAAATGCTTTTAAACCTCTTAATTTAAAAATTGTGTAAGAGTTTTTCCCAAATTAGGTTTCTCCTAATTTTTTATTATTTTTATCAATATTATATAATGAATAAATATTAATAAAAAAATAATATTATTTGTCAAAATAAAACGAGTTAAATCTAAATATATATTGAGCAAAAAAAATCTAAATATATATTTTTTAAATTGTAATATAAGATAAGATTTTGTACTCAATAGAAACAGACCACTCTTCCCTATGTTTTTTCTTGTAAAATTGGAGTATCCTACGTGGCACCGTTCTCCTCCTTGATCTCTATTAGAAAGAAGATTGCCGATTAAGAATTATAAACCCAATTAATTGATTAATGGGTTCATTTAATGATACTCATTGATCTCTGCGTCTCCCTTCACAACAGAATAAAAAGACAAAAGACAATTTTGTGTAATTTTAAGTTTTTTTGCATTATTACAAATTTTATGAATGGGGTTTATCTTATCCAAATGTAATATGAATATAGCTTTAAGTTGTTGAATCATATAATATGATATACCATGAATTGTGCCTCAATATCATCTCTTCTATTGGGGGATATTCATAATATAATTTAAAAGATTTTTGAATAATTTCATTGAATTAGGTATTTTATTTGGCCAACACATATGTAATGAGGAAGGCCCCATTACCCACACTATTCCACTCATCTCCTATAAAGTTTAAATTATAGAAAATAGTAATATTATCACTTTTTATAAAAAAAAATAAATTTCATGTTAAACTAATCACACAACTATAAGTACAATTGTGATTGAAATACCTAGAAATTTCAATTTTTATTCTGATAAATTTGGACAATGATTTTCATATTGATGACATGTCATATTAGAGGCTTATGGAGGAGGAATTATCATTTGCATCTAAATGATAAATTATTTAATATTTTAGAATAGTTTTTATATTGTATAAAATATTGTATCATCATGAAAAATGATCTAAAAATGATAGTATTGAGCAACAAGCGAATATAATATAATATCAGTAAACAATATTTTGTAAAATGATTATACCATTAAGTATTTTTAATTTTTTTGTATTTATATATGTAATTTACCCCATTTTTTCTTATGACCAAGCAAGGGTAAATTCATTAAGTGTTTATTGTTAATTAATAAGCATACAATTAATGTTATATTCCTTTAACCCGGGAGGAATTAAATACTCTAAAATGGATGGCTTTTCAAAATTTTCTTTTATTATATATAATTAATCTATTAAACTAAACACGTGTAATATTATGGAAAAATCATAATATAAAATAGAAATATAACACTTTTAGGATATTTTATGTTAATTAATAGTAACGACATTGCCAGTCAAGATATTAATAAACTAGAAAGAATCCATTAGATTTATTGGTGGATTTATGGACCATTTACTTTTTGTTTCTCTCAGCCATTCACTCCTACAGATCTTCCCCTTGAAAAATTCCAAAAAGATTTGCCCCGTAAATAATTTTCTTGTACATTTATATGCTCCGGGAGCATGATCCGCACACTCACCACTGGATACCTCGCTCCAAGAGAGAGGGACTATGCAACAGAATCACTGCTCCATTCAGTTTCTGTGCCAATCTACAATGCACAATCCACCATAGGACCCTCTCTCCGCGGGAAACCCTAATCTCCCCTGCTCACGGCACTGCCGATCAATGGCCTCACCCGACGGGAAGCACCGCCGCTCTGGGACCAATGGCGAGGCCAAGCCGCCCGACTCGAAGAAGCTGAAGCTCTCGGCCTTAATCACAGACGAGGAGATTCAGTCCGAGTTCTCCCACCACAACGCATCCGTCGCTCGGATCAACAACGGCAGCTTCGGATCCTGTCCTCAGTCCGTCATCTCCGCCCAGCAGCGTTGGCAGCTTCGGTTCCTCCGCCAGCCGGATAGCTTCTACGTCAACGACCTGAAGCCCGGCGTCCTCGAGTCCCGCGAGGCCATCCGCTCCATCATCAACGCCGATGACGTCAGCGAGGTGTCTATCGTCGACAACGCGACCACCGCCGCCGCAATCGTTCTCCAGCAGATGGCGTGGGCGTTCGCCGAGGGTAGGTTCGAGAAGGGCGACGTGGCGGTGATGCTTCATTACGCGTACGGTGCGGTGAAGAAGTCCATGGAGGCGTACGTTACACGCGCCGGAGGGCGAGTGGTCGAGGTTCAGCTCCCCTTCCCGGTGAAATCCAATGAAGAAATCATCACCGAGTTCAAGCTGGCGCTGGAAAGAGGGAAGCTGAAGGGGCAGAGGATTAGGTTAGCCGTTATCGATCACGTCACATCGATGCCGAGCGTCGTGATTCCAGTCAAAGAGCTGGTTAAGATTTGCAGGGAAGAGGGGGTTGACCAGGTTTTCGTGGATGCCGCTCATGGCATTGGCTGCGTTGACGTTGATATGAAGGAGATTGGGGCAGACTTCTACGCCAGCAATCTCCACAAGTGGTTCTTCTGCCCGCCATCTGCAGCCTTCTTGTACTGCCGAAAATCGGCCAAGTTCTCCGACTTGCACCACCCTGTGGTGTCCCATGAATATGGCAATGGACTGGCTATTGAGAGCACATGGATTGGGACTCGGGATTACAGCTCACAGCTCGTGGTTCCTTCAGTTGTTGAGTTTGTCAACCGGTTCAGAGGTGGCATTGAAGGAATCAAGAAGAGGAATCACGAGGTAGTTGTGTGGATGGGAAAGATGCTGGCTGAATCATGGGGGACGAGCCTGGGGTGCCCGCCTGATATGTGCTCTAGCATGATCATGGTCGGGTTGCCATCCTGCTTGGGGATCATGAGTGAGAGGGATACCCTCAAACTGAGGACGCATTTGAGGGATTGCTTTAGGGTGGAGGTCCCGATATACTACCGGGCACCTAAGGAAGGGGAAATTGACCCAGTTACTGGTTACGCAAGGATATCTCATCAGGTCTATAACAAGCCGGAAGATTATGAGAGGTTTAGGGACGCCATTAAGAAGCTTGTTGGCGATAATTTTACTTGTGCATCTTTATCCGCATGAGATGGTATGTTTTTTTTTGCCTTGTCAACTCGTGAGGACCTTCCATACTGTTTTCCATTCACTGAAGTTTGTGGCATTTGCTGATATCTCTTCAATAAAGATAGTAGACTGAAAGTAAAGAATGCCCTGCAATTCTGACAGTATGAATCATTGGAGCGAATATTGATATCCGTATGGTCACGGTTCATTTGCATAGAGCTATAACGAAGTTGAGTATGATGATCTGATGTTATTTACTAAACTAGATGCCTAGGTTATACATGCATCATGGGTTAAAAACTTGCTTGCAACAACAGGATAGGCAAAGTTTTTGGTTGAGCTGAATCTTTATTGAGCTGATTCTAGCAACTGTAGGAGTGTACAATCTTTGTTTATGACAATGCATTTCACTGGATCTCTTCTGAATGAAGTAGTATCACAGCAATATCTCTAACAAGAGAACTTCTCTGATGATAACAGCTGCAGACAATCTGGTTATGGTTTGAATTGCCTGCTCCATCTAGATATCCTTGTGTCACCCTCGGAAGATGTACATATGCATGAAGAGAAGGGCTGGATGAGAGGTGCTGTGTCTGGTGACTGATACAGTTCTTCGTGAATAACTTACATGGGTTGATTAGGCAGCCAATTGCTGATCTGAGTATCTTAATTTTCGTTTTCTGAACTGATGAACAATCTTAAGAAGCATCTCCCTTGCCTTTTTTTCATTCATGATTGGTGGTGATTATTTTGAATATTGGATTGTGTGACTTGACAAGCAATTATGCCTAGTGAACATTCCGTAGGTTCCAGGATTCAAAGCTGTTTGATGTTACGGATTTGATGCCCCTATTTATGATCAATTACTCATCTAACAACAAACTGGGTTGAGTGTACCTGTACTGCAAGCCTGTCAGGCTGAGCAAACACTCCGAACAAGGGAGCCAAGGCCAACCCAGGTTCATAAGAGGGTGTCATGAGTACCCTCCATACATTTGAAAAAAACGCATACCTACATTAAGAAATAATAAACTTGGATGTATTGACTTATAGAAAATCAAAGGGTGCATCATTTGTGTGTTATATGCATATGCAACTATAAATATAACGTATTTGAACAAAATTTTCCATCAACTTCGCCACATGTTGATGCACGACTCCCTATACTATAAGTGCGTGTATATATACCTCCATATGTTCTTAACATTTCTGATAAAAGGGATGGAAGAATAACAATATGTGAGGTGTACCTTGTGTAAATTTTTGAGCAAAATCGTAGTAGTATGTCATTGGTGCCTTTGGTCAAAAGTCAAAAACTTCATTGATCACTAGAATGTCATAAATCATTGTAGACAACTACTACTAGTGAAAGAAAAACAAAGAAAAAATGAAAACAAAGATTAAATCATATTGTTATTGAATACAAAGTTCAAAATCGAGGCTTCGTGCCTGTTGGAGTTGTTTTAGCTTTTATAAGAAAAGTCTTCTAAACAGTTTAAGTATTTGCGCACACTTAGGGGAAAACATTTTCAACAAAATTTCTTTTAGTTCAAATCACTTATCACACCAACGAGTGTGATGATGGAGGTAGGTCCACTCACAAGTGGATTTTCACTTCTAAAATTGTGCTCATCACCCCAAACGAGTATAATATTTAAATATGCCTACTTATAATCGGTAAGTAGGTTTTTCCTTTCATAAAAGTGAGATCATCATCCCAACTTGTATTATGTATAAAATTCACACTCACCCGATAATTGTAACATGTTCGTCTCTAGTAAGCTTTACAAGTCCTGTTCAAGCTCCTTTGCACATGTCCTTATCCGAATTCGTTTCTACATGATTTGAGTATATTTATAAGGAACGACTTGGCATGAATAACCCTTCTATTTCCATATATTTACATTTAGGTCATTATTTTTACTTTATTGCAATTAGGTCCCTTAAGTCTATAATATTTGACTTTAGGTCCCTAAATGTTCAATTGTTTTCAATCAAATCCTTGTGGTTTCCAATATCCCTATTAGATCCTTAATTTTTTCTCAAAACTGTAAATAGGGTTCAAATTTTCTAAATTTCTAATTTGGTCCCCAATTTTTTCAAAATTACTATTTTGCCCCTAACTTCAAAAAATGACCAATTGGTCCCAATTCTTTCAAAAATTGACCAATTTATCCTCCAACATCTTTCTCATTGCCAATTGAACTTCAATTTTGAGAAATTACATTTAGGTTCTTCAATTTTTCAAAATTCCCAATTCCCCCAATTTCACTCCTTCCTACTGACCAAATTTGATTTCTTCAAATTGGCTATTTAAACAAGATTAATTGCTCCAATTGATAGCATAGATCAGTTTCTACACTTCCATACAATCCAATTGAGCTTTAAATTGTAGGATTTGAGTATGAAACAAGATCAAATGGAGCTTTGATGAAAAATTGTACATAAAAAGAGAAAGCTTCGGAAGCTTACCGCTAGGGGCACGATGATGCGAGTTCTTGATCCAGGAAGTTAGCTCTTGTCCTCAGGATGCTCCTAAGATCAAGAATTTAGACAATTGGTGCCAGGATCAGTAAGAATTGTTCTAAGAATTCTGTTACTTTCTCTCTCTAGAACTGAACTGCAACAACAGAGGAGGGTCGAATTGGCTTATCTTTCTCATTTGAAGAGGTCATGTGATGACCTTGGGGGCTAAGGGAAGGCTCAATTTGGCTGTAGGAGGTCTGAATCAGCTAAATTCAAGTTAGCCAAAAAAGGACATCTTCGGACAAACGAAGCTAGTTCAATGTTCGATCTCGTCGGTACTTCTCCAACGATCCTTAGGTTGAGAGGAGGTTGTTATCAGGTAGCTGACTTTCTCTGAAGTCTGTAGGACCCAAGTTTTCCCTCTAAGGCTAAGAAAAGTGCCCAAATCGAAGCTATGGTTTGAGCTTTGCAGGAAAACTGAGCACTTTGGATAGGGAGGTAATTTGAGGTGTGTAAAGGATAAATAGAGGGGAACTCTTTATATATGGAGCACGGAGACCCTCTACTATACCAATTTCCATACTGGTCGAGCTTATCCTCACTAGAAAATGCCCAAATTAGAAGAAATATTCATTTGTTGGGAAAGGAAAGTTGTAAACCCCACACATTTGAGTTATGGAAAACCGGGAAAAGAACTGGTCAAACCGAATAAGAAAACAAAACCGGTTTACATTTGGGAATAAGCAATATGAAAATTTACAACTTTCGGTTGATCCAAATGATTTATTAAATATTGGAAAACAAACTTAAGACAAATTAAAAAACAAAAATCAAATTGGTTCAGGTGAACTAGATTCCATAATAACTTTAAAGTTAAGCGTGTTTACTTTAGAGTAGTGTGAGGATGGGTGACTTACTGTGAAGTATGATTTTTTGTAACTCGAAATTTCGGTCAAAAATTTTTATGCGAAGATACGGCTTATCATAAATAGCCATCAATTAATATATATTTAATTATTAAAATTAATACCAATAATTTAATACCTAAATTAAATTATTGGAATTAATACAAATAATAAAGAGGTCATCTCCATTTCATTCTCCTCACACCCGAACACTTCTCTCTCTCTCTACTGCTCCATTTCCCGGTAAAACTCGAACCAGAGCTTCGACTTGAACAAAGGTCGGGCTCTTTAAAAATGGGGAGAAGACAGCTATCTGATAGCAAACTCCAGTCAATCTGAGAATCGTTGGAGAAGCGCCGACATGATGGAATAGTGAAGCAACTCCGGCGGACCAAAGCTGCCCTATTTCGGTCAAGCTGAAATCGGCCATTTCAAGCCCTCCTCAGGCCAAACCAACCCTCCCAACACTTCCTCAGCCTTTCCATGGCCGAATTAGGACCGAAAGGTAAGCCAATTCAGCTCCCCTTTATAATTTTTGATCGGTGCTAGAGAGAGAGTTGACCGAATTTCAATGACGAAATTCTAATCCAATTCCGCATCAATTGATACAATACTTGATTTTAGGATGAACCTCAAGACGAGACCTATCTGCCCAGATCGAAAGCTCGGATTGTCGTGCCTTCACCGGTGAGTAATCGAAGCTTTCTCTCTCTACAGTCTATTTTCCGGCAAAGCTCTGTTTGAGCTCGTTCCAACATTAAAATCTGCGATTCAAAGTTTCTTAGAATCGTATGAACATACATGAACTCAATTTCAACTCCAATTTCAATAATTAGAAGTGTTTGATAGGTTAATTTGATGAAATCAAATTCGGTAGTGTTGAAGAGTTGAAATTGGGGGAAAATTTGGGGATTTTTGAAATTCAAAGGGGCCAAAATACAATTTTATGAAATTGAGGGTCAATTGGGCATAAAAATAATGTTGGAGGACCAATTGAGGAATTTTGGAAATTTTGGGGAAAAACTTACCATTTTTGTGAAAGAAGGGCAAAATGGTAATTTTGGAAAAATTGGGGAACCAAATTGGAAATTTAGAAAATTAAACCCCTTTTTGGTGAAATTGAATAAATTGAGGTCCCACGATAAATTTTAAAAGTTACGGGACTAAATTTGAGGAAAAATCGACATTAGGGACTTAAAAGTTTAAGAGAAATAACTTTAGGGACCTAATTGCAAATAACTAAAAGTTTGGGTTTTCTCATTCATTAATGAATGAAGGCTGTTATGCCAAGTAATAATGAACAAGATTGTTCATATCGTGTAATAACGTTAAATACCAGGAATGCCAGCAAGGACAAGCTCGCGTGAATACAAAAAACCAGTCTAGTGGAATTCACGGCATTAACGGGTGAGTGGGTTTACTAACATCATACTCGGTTGGGGATGATAAGTGACTCGATATAAAAACCCACTGTTTAGTGGTATTTTAATCATCACTACTTAGAGAAAGTGATGTGAAAGTTATGCGAAAAAAACTATTTACGAGTTGTAAGTAGATCATACCCGGTTGGTATGATGAGACTTCCTCGAAGGAAGTTGAAAACTCGTTCATCGGTTATGAACGGAGATGTCCTTATACCGGTCGGTATGATGGACAGTAAAAACCTATTTTTGTCGGAAGTGCTCTCCCCTGATTGTGTGCCAATGCTTAAACAATTTGGGAGACCTTCTCGATGGGAGCTCGAATAGCTCTAATAGGTCGGGGGCCTCGATTTTGGAACTTGGGGGCTAAATGCCCGATTTTGAAAATCTCGTACAGTGGGCCCAAGACCAGTTGGCACGAGCAGGAGCTCGTAAATGAACATTATATATGTGCCATAAAACTTAATAAGTGAATTTTTTGGCCATGGTATCAAGATAGGACCGACATGCTCAGTCAACTAACGGCAGTGCGACATGACAGGTCGACGGACTAGTCAAGACAAACAGCTGCGGGTTGAGTTGAGAGTTGGGGCCGTTGGACTAGTGGCACCATAGATTACATGGTAATATAAAAAAATATTGTTTGTGCATGCACTGTGAGTACGGGATCATCAAGACGCTCATGAGGGGTAGTGATGTGTCCTAAGGGCACTGGACGACCTGGTGGCTATAAGGGCAGTTCGTCGTTCCAGGTGTCTGTGCGAAATCTGGAGTAGCACAAAGCGCATGAGACCGGGGTGGGGACAGGATGAGGTCTCTGTCCTCATACGGATATGAAGAAGTGATTTCGGGATTGTGGGTAGGATGTCACGTACATCCACTCATTCCTAGGGTAGAAGTGGTCGTACTTCTATCTGGGTGGCAGAAAAAGTCGCTCCGAAGCCACTAGCGGGTTCAGTAGTGATACTGACTTGTAAATGTGTGTAACCTTCATGATGAAGGATGTGTGTTGGGTGATGACACACCGTGGTAACTAAGAAATAATGGAAAAAAACACAAATTTTTAAATGATGGGATTTTTGAAAACAAAAGAGTATGGCACACTTCATATAAATATTTTTCTTAAAAGTCAAAAGTTTTTAAAAACCCATTCACTGAGTAGTCGTACTCACCCCCTCCCTTATACCCCTTTTAGGAAATCCTAGAAAGCCTCCCCTTAAAGGCCGTCAACTAAGATGCCTGTAAGACAGGTATGTAAAGTTTTAAATTTCATATAGTTTTCATTATGCTATTCCAAGAAAAAGGTGCACGTTAAAGGACGCTTTACTCTTTATGGTTTACGATAAGGGGAAACCCTTTAATAAACCGGGAGAGTGGCGGGTTGATCACGGGGATCCGACCAAACCGGGTCGGGACGTGACACACAGTGCATGTACAAACAATGTTTTCTCATATTGCCATGTAATTTGTGGTGCCACTGGTCCAACGGCCCCGACTCTCAACTCAACCCGCAGTTGTTTGTCTTGACTGGTCCGTCGACCTGTCAAGCCGTACTACCATTAGTTGACTGAGCATATTGGTCCTATCTTGGTACCATGGCCAAACAATTCACTTATTAAATTTTATGGCACATATATCATGTTCATTTACGAGCTCCTGCTTGTGCCAATTGGCCTTGGGCCCACTGTACGAAATTTTCAAAATCGGGCATTTAGCCCCCCAAGTTCTAAAACCGAGGCCCCTGGCCTATCAGAGCTATTCGAGCTCCCGTCGAGAAGGTCTCTCAAATTGTTTAAGCATTGGCACACAGTCAAGGGAGAGCACTTCCGATAAAACATATGTTTTCTCTATCCATTATACCGCCCGGTATAAGGACACCTACGTTCATAACTGATGAACGGGTTTTCAACTTTTTTCGAGGAAATCTTATCATACCAATCGAGTATGATCTACTTACAACCGGTAAGTAGTTTTTCCGCATGATTTTCACATCACTACTTAGAGGAAGTTATGTTTAAAATACCACTAAATAGTGGATTTTTATACCGAGGTACTTATCATTCCCAACCGGGTATGATATAAAATTTCCACTCACAACCGGTAAGTGGTTTTAAAATTTTAAGTTGTGCTCATCATCCCAACTAAGTATGATGTTAGTAAACTCACTCACCCGTTAACGTAGTTAATTCCACTTGACCGGTTCTTTGTATTCAAACAAGCTCGTCCATGTCGGCGTTCCCGATATTTCAAGTTCCTACACGATATGAACATTATTGTTCATTATTAATCGGCATAACAGCCTTCATTTATTTCCAATGAATGAGAAAACCTAAACTTTTGGTTATTTGCAATTAGGTCTCTAAAGTTATTTCTCTTTAACTTTAAGTCCCAAATGTCAGTTTTTCCTCAAATTGAGTCCCATAACTTTTAAAATTTATCTTGGTACCTCAATTTATTCAATTTCACAATAAATGAGTTTAATTTCCCAAATTTCCAATTTGGTCCCCCAAATTTTCTAAAATTACCATTTTGCACTTCCTTTACAAAAATGGTAAGTTTTGCCCCAAAAATTCCAAAATTCCTCAATTGATCCTCCAACATTATTTTCATGCCCAATTGACCCTCAATTTTATAAAATTATATTTTGGCCATTTGAATTTCGAAAATCCCTAATTTTCCCCCAATTTCAACTCTTCAATACTACCGAATTTGATTTCATCAAATTGACCAATCAAACAGTTCTAATTGTTGAAATTGGAGTTGAAATTGAGTTCCTGCATGTTAATACGATTCTAAGAAACTTTGAATTATAGATTTTAACATCGAAACGAGCTCAAACGGAGTTTCACCGGAAAATAGACTATAGAGAGAGAAAGTTTCGATTTCTCACCGGTGAGGGCATGGCAGTCTGAGCTTTCGATCTAGGCAGATAGCTCTTATCTTGAGGTTCATCCTAGAGTCAATAATTGTATCAATTGATGCTGAATTGAGTTAGAATTTTATTATTGAAATTTTGTCGGTTTTCTCTCTAGCATCGACTGGAAATTGCAGAGTGTAGCCGAATTGGCTTACTTTTCAATCGTAATTTGGCTATGGGAGGGCTGAGGAAGTGTTGGGAAGGCTTGGTTTGGCCTGAGTAGAGCTCAAAATGGCCAATTTCAACTCGGATGAAACAGGGCAGCTTCGGTTTCGAAGCTGCTTCACTATTCTATTATGTCGGTGCTTATTTAGTGATTCTCAGATTGACTGAAGTTTTCTATCAGATAGCTAAATTCTCCTTCGTTTTAAAGAGCCCGACCTCTTATTCCGAGGTTAAGAAAAATGTTAAGTCGAAACTCTGGTTCGAGTTTTACCGATAAATGGAGCAATAGAGAGAGAAGTGTTCAGGTGTGAGGAGAATGAATTGGGATGACCTTTTTATATAGGTGTAAAATCATGTATTAAATGAGAGAGATTTATTAGTATTATTAATATTTACATAAATTATTGGTATTAATCCACAATAATTTAATTTTAGTATTAAATTATTTGTATTAATTTTAATAATTTAATATATATAAATTTATAGCCATTTATGATAAAGCACGTTCGCATAAAAATTTTTTATCAAAATTTCGAGTTACAAAAAAAATTATACTTCCAAGATTTTTCTCTTTTATTTTGTTTTAAGTTTATTTTTAAAGGTTTAATGAACCCTTTTTATCACCTGTAAGTTGAAAATTTCCAAATTGCTTGTTTACATATGATCGGATTTGTAAATCGACTCGATTTTCTTACTCAGTTTAACCGGTTATTTTTTTGGTTTTTCTTAACTTAAAAGTGTGGGGTTTTCACGACAGGACTACCGACCAACGTTGATTTCAGCGTCTGACTCGCCCTATTCTGTTAGCGTTAGCCGATTTTTCGGACGCGAAAGATTGAGTCTCCTTCCGGCGGTCGCAGGCTGCCGTTAGTCTGAGGTTGAACATGACACTGGTCTGTGTGTTTTGCACGTGTAGATTTGCCACGTAGCGCTCTATGATTGGATGAATCTGTTGACACGGTTTCCTACTCTGCAGCCTAGTCAGCCTTTGGCTCGCTGATCAAACATGTGGTGGCCTCCTATTGACCTATCGTTCCAACGTGTCTTTGGTGAGCTTTGACCATAACACGTGGCGTACTCTAATTGGTTGATTTAAATGCATCGGATTTCCCTCCTAACGCATAATGTCAGTTTCACATGTTAGCTTTTGATTGGCTAAGGTTATCCGACATGGCACTACCAGATGTCGTTCGCTAATTGGTCGTTCGTTTCTCAAACATCCTAGTTGTACATTGACATGGCACTTTTACCACATGTTAGCTCCTTATTGGTCGGTCTTTGTTGATGGTTTTTTTATATTGTGGATCGAGACACATGTCATTCTCCTATTGGTCGGTCATAGCTGACGTGAATTTTCCTTCTTTAACCGTTGACCAAGAACATGTGTCATGCGCTGATTGCCCAATGCTTCTGACTGGGCGTGATTTGCCACGTGTCGTGCACTGATTGATCGCCCATGCTAACTGGACGATTACCAGGCAATGGTCTGTTAACTGACTGGACCATTGACCGGTCTAGTTCGACCGGGTCCGGTGACCCGAAAACATAAATCGGCTCGTTCACACCTAATTTGACTAGTTTTCCTTAAATTAAAATTTTTTAAATTAATTTTATATCTAACGATAGCTTTAAATTTCCAATTTAATATTTTTAAGCCATCTAAAAAAATAAATTTTTAAACTTGTTATTCGCGATTAAACCCGGTACAAGCCCAATTCACATTGAATCAGTCTGGTTTTTACATCAATCCAATCCATTTTATGGTTATTCTCCATAATTTTTATAATTTATTGGTTACTTTTAATTTTCTAAATTCTCATTTTGACTATTTTTTACCAATTTTGGTTCGTTTAGATTTTCGGCTTATCCCTCGAAAACTTTTGATTATCTTTTTTGGTTTTTCCTTTTTTCTTGTTTCGATAGGACGAGATTTACAATTCTAGTCAGAATATGAGCATGGAGTCTTCAAAAGAAAGAATTTCACCTTTTAGGAGTAGTAGCAGGGTGCAAAAATTATGCTAGCATTGCTAGAATCATGATGCAGGTAATCCCGGGTGGCCTACTTGGAAGCATATGCCATGAACTAAAAGGGGAATCGACTTAAACGAGCCAATGGTCGGACAATACACAAGGAATTCCATGAATTCAAATAAAGGTGGTAAACATGCGATAGTAGGGTCCTAACAATAGAAAAATGGAGACAACACGCAAAGGATTCAACATACCTTAGGAGCTCCACAAGGCGCTCAAAGAAAGATCCACCGGGCTGCAACTATAAGAAATCAATCACCCAAGGAATTTAGAAGCCTAGGTTGTATAGACGGAGGAGACGGATAGAAGGTGAGTAATTGAACCTCATACAAACAAAATTTCAAATGAGTAGAATGAAGGACAAAGCTTAAGTCAGAGTAGATAATCCCAAAGAATGAAGTAGAGAAGCCAGGGTTGCAACCAGAGTTTGGCAATTGAGGGATACGTCTACGACACACTAATATCAGAGAATAGAAATCAGAGAAGTGAGTAGGTGGAGGGATGTACCTGTACATAGGGAGGAGGAACCTCTCACACGTCGTCAAGTGGGAGACGACGCCGAAACTACTGCCAGACTCTATCACACGATGGGAGAGGATGCTGAGGGTCAGAGGATTTAAAGAGGGGATTGACCGATGAAGCTTCTTGCACCGTGAAGGAAGAAGGTTGACAAGTGAAAGACAAAAATACCCCTCAACATGAATGAAATTACTAGCGTGCCTTGCAATTTTTATCAAAACACCCTCAAAAGTTTAAATAGATTACAACCCAGGTCATTTAGCCCAAATTTACCGAATTTTCCATCCAAATTTGATAAAATAACAGGTATGCCATTGGGTAAATTAAATAAATAAAATACCCTTATAAAATGAATAAAATTATAAGAATAATATATTTGTGATAATAGATAATGTTAGAATGTCAAAATTACGAAAATGTCGTGATGTTATAATTGGAATACAGTGAAAATTCTAAGCTTTGATGACCCACCGAGATTATTTAAGTACTGGGTTCTGAGTGGGAGGTATGAAGGTTAGAACTTATTTCCTTACTTAATACACAAAGATGAAAATAGGGTATAAGGGCAAGAATGTAATTTTTAGAACATTACGACATAGCATAATAAATACCGAATTTTGGCCTAAAAAATAATTATGAAACCATGTATATAGGGAGTAAAATATACATGATCGTGCGACATGAGCATAAATATTCGAGAATCCCTTTTGGAACAATATGTCCCCGGATAAATGTGAGTGTGATTTCTGGCATCGAGTCTAATTAGACCGGTGGTGTGATATGTTACACCCCAACCCAATTTAGTCGGATCCCTGTGAGCAATCTGCCACTCCCTTTGGTTCAAGAGGGTTTCACCCCTTCTAAATCACAAAAAGTTAGGCGTTCTTTTTCCTTATTTTTCTTGGAATAGCATTATATAAAACTCAATATATTTAAAATTTTCATACCTGTATTAGGGTTAACCTGTGAAGGGGCCTATAAAGGTGGTCTTCCTTTCTCCTAAGAAGGGTTAAAGGAAGAGTGTGAGTTTTCATAACTTAGTGAGTGGGTGTTGGGATCGAGTTTTTAAAAATGTTTAGTTTATCAAAACCATGCCAAGGTTTACCATTTCCTTTTTAAGGATTTTCTCAAAACTCATATCTTATAACATTTTTCCATTTCCATATTAGTGTGTTTAGCTCTTTTAGCACATCCTCTTTCCTCGGAAGGCGTTTAGCACACAAACATATACCTTTCATTAGAAAGGGTACACACATCTGCAGGGCAGTCCCAGACTGCACCCACTTGGGGGTCAATGCGATTTTGCTGTCCACACTAATAGAAGTCTCAGACTTTTATCATGAATCTAAGTGGACGTCCCAGACATCTAACCCTTAGACCCGAATTCCACTTCGTGTTTATATAAGGACGGAGACCTCATCCTGACCCCACCCCGGTCTCATGCGCAAAAAGCTCCCAGAGCTTTATGACTAATTGGTACGACGAACTACCCTTATCTCTACCATGTTATCCAGCAGCCCTTGGAACCTATCACTACCCCTAAGACGTCTTGATGGTCCTGTAGAGTGCATGCACAAACAAGAGTTTTCATGATTAAGCCATCATCTTTGGTGTCATAGTTCAACGGCCCCGACACTCAACCCGACCTACAACTCTTTGTTTAGGCCGGTCCGTCAACCTAGTCCTAATACACTACTACTAGCCCATCGAGCATTGTCGGTCCTCACTCGATATCGTGGCAAATTACACAATCAATTTTCCATTTTAAATAGTAATTTTTATGGCTCTTCCTAATCATGTTTGTTTATAAGCTCTAGCACGTGTCTACTAGCCTTAGGCCTACTGCACGTGTTTTTTTTTAAACTGGGTCTTAAGCCCTATGGGTTCAAAAACCGAGGCCTTGGCCTATTATGACTGCTCTAGCTCCTATCAAGAAAGTCTCCCAAATTGTTTAAGCAGTTGTCACACAGTCAAGGGAGAACACTTCTGACATAAATCTATTTTAGTTCATCACACCAACCGGGTGTGATGATTGATCCACTTACAACTGATATGCGTGTTTTTCCTTTCCTTAAGGAATCTCATCATACCAACCGGGTATGATATTAGATAATCCCACTCACAACCGTAAGTAGGTTTTTAGCTTTCAAAACATGTTCATCATCCCAACCGGGTATGAATGTAAAAGGTCCTACTCACGGTGGTCTTTCTTTTCAATTAAATCGTGCTCATCACCCCAACCGGGAATGACATTTAAAATGTCCCACACACCCGTTGACTATGACGTGTTCGTCCCCAATCAATTTTCAGTTCACGCTAGCTCTCTCTTGCTTGCGTTCTAGTCCCAAGTGTCCCTACACAGTTTGGGTATCATTCTCAGTAAAGGTTCAACATGATAGCCTTCGTTTTCTCATGTATGAGCGACTATACCTAATTCTTGGTTTATTGCACTTAGGTTCCTAAAGTTCAATTTTCTTGACTTTAAGTCCCTAATGCTAACTTTTCCCCCAAATTGAGTCCCAAGGCTTCCAATATCCTCTTTGGATCCTCAAATTACTTAAAATTGGGTAAGGGGCTCAAGTTTTCAAATTTCGAATTTGGTCCCCAATTTTTTAAAAATTACAATTTTACCTTTACTTTCCAAAACTAGCCAATTGACCTCAATTCTTTTGAAAATTGACCAATTGGTCCCCCAACATCTTTCTCATTTCCAATTGAGCTTCAATTTTAAGAAATTGCATGGAAGTCCCTCAATTTTTCGGAATCCTCAATTTTCCCCCAATTTCTACCCCCTCTACTGACCGAATTTGATTTTTTTCAAATTGGTCATTCAATTAGGGTTAATTGCTCAAATTGATGGCATGGATCGGTTTCTACACTTCCATACAATCAAATGGAGCTTTAAATTGCAAAATTTGAGTCCGAAATGATCTTAAATGGAGCTTTGTCAGAAAACTGTTCGTAAAAAGAGAAAGCTTTGAAAGTTTACTGTCGTAGGTGCGGCGGTCCGAGCTCTTCATATAGGAAGGTAGCTCTCATCCTTAGGGTACTCCTATGATCAAGAATCACTACAATTGAAGTCCATATGAAGGGGGATTTTGTTAGTGAAATTTGACATTTTCTCTCTCTAACACCGATATGCAACGACAAAAGAAGGCCAAATTGGCTTACCTTTCACCTATGTGGAGGTCGTGTGGGGGCCGTGGGGACTTTTGGGAGGCTTGGTTTGGCTAGAGGAGGTCTGAATTTGGCCAAATTCAACTCGTACAAAATAGGGCAGTTTCGAACCGACAAAACTGTTTCATTGTTTGATTCCGCCGGTGCTTCTCTGGCGATCCTCAGGTCAAAATGAGGTTGCTGTCAGGTAGCTGACTTCTTTTGAATTCTGTATGACCCGACCTTGCCTTCTGATGCTGAGAAAAATGCACAAGTTGGAGATTCGGTTTGAACTTAACTAGAAAATGGAGCACTTTGGAGAGCAACACAATTTGAGGTGTATGGATTATGAATGGAGGGGAGCTCTTTATATAGGAAGCTCGAATACAATCTGCCCGACTAGTTTCCATTCTAGTCGAGCTTATCCTCTTCCGAAAATTACATGATCGGAGAAATATTCCTCTCACCGAAAGTGTAAAGTTTTTGAATCAATGAACAGTGTTGTTATCTGAAGGAAGAAGACGACATTGTTCCGGAACAGACCAGTCTGGTCTGACCAAGTTCAATGGTAAAAATTGGTCGGTTCAGGCCCAACTCAACCGGTTTTCTTAAATCTAAAAATTTCTAAATTAATATAAATTTATTTTCTATCCTAATTGGGCCCGATTCGACTGATTCATGTATAGTTTAAACCGGTTAATGTTCGATTAATCCTGAATCGATCCAATTTTCCCTTTCAATTGGTTTAATGGTTATTTCCCATAATTTTCGTAAACCTTTTAGTTAATTGGGATTTATAATTTCCGAGTTTACTCTTTTTTTTACCGATTTCGGTTCGTTAAATTACTCGATTTTGTCATTTAATTTACCGGTTATTTCTTGATTTTTACTTGATACGTTGTGATGGGATTTACACAATATTACTTACAAAATTTATTATATAATTTAATTATAAAATATTTTTTTCATAAATATAATAACATAATTGTGTGAAGTTATTTAAACTATTTTGTGATATATATTAATATTGAAAGTATTAATCTAAATTATAGTATTTTTTAAGGAAGGTGTATAAAAATATTTTAATTTAAAATTTTAATTCAATTATCAGTATAAGATATGGGTGAGATAAATTATCGAAAAAGAGTTAATTAGGTTTATAGATATAAAAGTGTACCATTTTAAAAAGTGAGGTAAAATTAATATAATGTTTAAAAACTTGTACAAATATAAAATGCTAATTAAAATATACACAATTCGTAAATCAGTTCTGATTTAAAAATTTTATTAAAACTTATCACAATCTAATAACCCAATTATTTTTTATATTTCTCGTTACTAAGGTTAGTCACTTTTTTTCAATCTTGTCATCATGAAGGTTTGCGGTGAGCTATAACCGAAGAATAATATGAACTTATGCAAAACGATACATGAGTTCTTGTACCTATACACTTAAGCAGTAAAGTGATTGGCTGTATTATAGTATTTTAAATATCTATAATATATAATATAATATTAATAGTTAAGATAATATAATATATATTTTTTATTTTTGTATTATTTTAACTACGTAAATACGTGTATATTATCCAATTCATTATAAAATTATTTTTTTATGTTATATATATAAATATTAAATCTATCTTTCAGTAAATTATAATATTCTATTTTAAATTTTAAAATGGTTGATGATATAAATATAAAAAAGGAAATATTACGTATATATCTGTTTTGCAATTCATTTTCCGTGTCACTTAACCTATGAATCTCGGTCTTCGTGTTAGCTAGCCACTCTCAGAGGCGCGCACGTTCTGCTGCAGAGAGAGAAGCCCAGGGACACTGCATTGCATGTTCACACGCGTCAGAAGGTTTCCCTCCGTGGAAAATATTCATTGTTAAGTGTGGATAAGGCAATCGAAAAATGGTACGACTAGAGGGGACGGGAGTTTTTAATTTGAATCCACACCGACACGTATACAATGTGCATATCAACACAATGTTGCATCTTTGTACATGGTAGGTTTTATTCTAGGATATACCGCAAAGATCCTTTACATTGAAAACACAATTGCCCATAGAAACAGTATCCAAACCCCATATCGAGAAGTCACATCTAATTAAATATTGGATCGTGTCCATGGAGAACTGGAACTTTCTGTGGCTATGGCGGATTGACTTCACGTCACCAATCGACACTAAGCGGCCGACGGGGCGGAAGCACTACTAGCGATTCCGACCTTCGACAGGGCCGCCAGGAACCGCTTCAGGCTGGTCACGAGCTCGGCCTCCTCTACAGGCCGACCATCACGGCCTGGCTTGTAGTCCAAGGACTCATCCTTGTAAATGTCCCACCACCTCTTAACCAGCATCTTGATATCCTCCCTCTGCATATTATCCTCCTTCCCCGTGTACCTCCACGGCTTCGACCCCGCCGCGCAGTAGTGAACAATCTTAACCACCTCGAGCTCGACGTTCTCCGGGTGGCGCCAGAGCATGGCTAGGACGAGGTTGTAGGCCAGCGGAATGGGGCGGTAGGTGTCCCTGAAGTACACGTTGAGGAAGTCCTGCTCGGCGAAGGGTGTCGGAGGGGTGGCCTTGAGGGTGCTGAGGAGGTCGTGGTAGGTGGGACGGCTGGGCTCGAAGACGAACATACCCGCGTTGAAGTAGGGGGGTGGCCTTGGGCCGAGCTCGGCCTCGGGCCACCGGACCCTGTCGGGGCACTGTTGGCAGTAGCCGACCTTGTGCTGAGGAGTGTGGGACCAGGTCTTCTCGCAGAAGCAGTCCATGACTGCGTAGAGGTGGCCGTCGGGAAGGTCGAAGAGGTGGTCGATGTTGTCGTAGACTTGGATGTCTCCGTCCAGGTAGATCATCTTGCTGTACTCCACGAACTGCAACAAAGAGAGAGCATATCAAACCACGAGGATCGAAAATGAAAACCTTTTTTTTTTCATCAGAGTCCAAATGCAAACTTTAGTCCCAAATAATTACTCTCAAAACATTAAATAATTATACCATTTAGACAAAATACAAAGTTTAGTCCCAAATAAAGTCATTTAGACTAAACTATTAGTTTTGATAAATCTTGATGACCAAATTATCAATATAAACAAACATTCCTAACTCAAAAATACTAACTCAACACTTCAATTTTACCATAATCAAAAGATTTTCAAGTATTATATTATGAACTAAAGGGGTATGCATGTACTTACCTCCCAGATGCGGAGCTTTGAGTAGTTGATGACGTAGTAGGGCATGGCGAACTGGATCTGGTTCTGGGGTGGGTGAACCGGTTCGATCTCCCGGACGGTGCAGCCTTGATCCACCAGAGTCCTGCGGTGGTCCTCAGGCACGTCCGGCAGGACCGCCACCACGAGCGGGTACCTGCTCCTGACCTTCCTCAGGCCCTTCATCAGCCCCACCACGCCCTTCACGTAGTCAGCGTCGCCAGCAAGGAACGTGACGTAGGCCCCGCTCGGCGGGGCTGTACGGTCCATCACGAGGGCGTTGGGCTTGGTGGCGGCGGCAGAAGTGGTGATAGTGGGAGCCATCTCCGATGATCACTTGTTGAAGTCGAAAAACCAGGGAATTTGTTGGTTCTTTAGCCTTTTGCTTATACGATCACTTGTTGAGCTCGAAAAACCGGGCGTTGGGTTTCGGATTTTGAGTTGAGGGTGGCGTTGATGGTGGGAATCCACGTATATATAGCAAATTCTGAGGAATTAATTTTTTATTTTTATTTGATGATGGTTGGTGTTAGATTAGTAAAATTGAACGGCGTCGTTTAGAGGGTGGATCTTGCGGTGGAAGAATCGGATGAGACCATGAAATGTACTGGAAGATCTTTTTTATGTTATTCCAAATTTGATCCCCTAAAATTTAGAGTTGTTACAAACCCCCTTTTATGCTTGGTTACTTATTTAAGAATTTGTACTTCCTATAAGATAATTCAATTATTAAGAGACATACAATATCTCATATTGAAAATAAAAAACAATATTATTTATATTAAGAAAATAGTGTGAAATTTGGAGATTAAAATTTTAAAATACCTAAATTTTAGGACAATTAGTTTCTCTCTCCACTGAACTTGACATGGCCACGACATCAAACAAAATTTCCTGTTACTGCCCACCGAGAATGTGAAACCCGCAACTAGTTTGGCGAGTACTTGGTTGACACGCGGCATATATCTAGAAGTTTAATCCTAGCTGTTCGCTACGTGGCTTATCATCATCCACCATTACAAGGTATTAGACGTCGTCCTTCGTCCGCTGTCAAATGAAAAAGTGGGCCCGCATATATGTCTCGTGTCGGCTTCTATCTGCTTCCAGCATAAAGCCCATGCCCACTGACTATTGCATCCATCCCCATGTCATGGCCATTAAGAAGAATTAGAATACATTAATAGGCTAAATTGCTTAGTTCTTAATATGGTAATTATATTAAAATTTGGTATATTTTTTCCCCATAAAATCCAGTAAAAATATTAAAATATTTTAAAGTTAATATTAAATATTTATATGATGTTCAATAATTATAAAAATATTTTAAAAATAAAAGGAGAGAAATCAAAGGAGATAATGGTCTGAGACACTGGTGAAGCACTAAGGGCCCTTTCCACATGAAACTCATATCTCAGCTTGGGCGGGAGCTCCCGGTGAGGCCGCCTCCGTGTGGCCACCGATCTCCTTTTGTTTCTCACTTTTTATTTTTTTATAATTATTTAATATTATGTCTCCATTTAATAAATTTAATGTGCCATGTGAACATATCATATCATATCAACAAACATACTTTTTTTTTATCATTACTTCAAATTTAACGTGATAATTAATACTTGTTATGCGTGCAAAAAAATATATGTTAAGGTCGGAAATTTAAGTTATTGGAAAATAATATCTAGTATTGACAAAATTTTACATAATTATAATTGCAATGGAAACCATATTGTTAAATAACAATTATTTACAACCCTATACATCTAATTTTGTATACACATTCTTACTTGTAAGCTTTCATTCATTCATTCATGTGCTATAATATCTCATTTTTTAACATATAAATAGCCAAACATATTATCAATATTTTTGGATCGATTGATATATAATATATTATTCATTTAATATTCAATTTTCAAGTAATTTAGGATTTATCTACTTTTTAAGTAAAAGATAGTAAAGGAAAAATCCATTAATCAGCTGCTATACTATTTTGTAACACTCCATTATCTATCTATCTATCACTCAAATTTCAAATATATTCCTAACTTTTAATGAAATTTTAAAAAAAAGAATATTTCTCTTTCAAATAATTTCAAATTAAAATTTAACTCTTTTTATTTACTACAAATAAAATTCTAATATTTACTACATATTATATTTATATTATTAAATATATATAATATATAGTAAAATTTACTATATGTATTTTTATTTGAATTATTATATAAATATTATGAGTTTTATTTGAGATATTATATAAATAATATGATCATGTATAGAAATAAATAATATTTTTTATTTAAAATTTATATAAAAATTGAGATATTGTTTAAGATTTATTTAAAAATTAAGATATTATTTAAGATTTATTTAAAAATTAAGATATTATTTAAGATTTCAACTATTTATGCCCATAAGGAACTTACTATCTGCATGCATGTCTAAAATAAAGTGTTAGTTAGTAGTTGGTCCAACATTGACCAAATCCTCAATTTCCTGAAGAAAAGCCCTCTTGGTGAGGAGACCATCTCCAAGGCCAAGGTCAAGGCCAGTTTTGTGACATTATCTTCACTCTTTATCCATTCTCTAGAAACATATGTGTATGTGATCAGCCTTTTAAATTCATTATCTCTGCCATGGTTTAATGCTGTCATGAATAAATTCCATGAATAAGATTTTTTTTATCCAACAACTAAATTATGTCTATTTATCATTAAATGTCAATGATCCCTTTGTCAAACCGACCAAATTACCTATGTCACCTCTAGAATTGATAAATGGTACCAAGATGGACGGTTTGAAATTGAAAAGGATGGATAATTGACATTTAATAATATATAATAATCCAAGTGCAATTGTGGTTAATTTTTTTCCACGTTCAAAACACGGTTTCTCCTTTAACCTTCGAACCTAACAAATAATTAACAACAAAGATGGATTTAGGTGACGAGGGCACTTTGATGCAAAAGTCGGATGAGGTCAGTGAACTTGTGAATCTAAAATGACTAAAGAAATTTGAGAGAAAAAAAATTAATGAGAAATTTTATTAATATACAAAAATGAATTAACCTTTCGTATTATAAATAAGCTCTCAAGCTAATAAAATTGTATCAATTAAACTAAAAAGTACCAATTAACATGATTTACAATACTTACACGGGTGGGTTTGCACAAATTATCAACCCCATCTAACGTAATGACTTTGTAATACTTTACCCATAATAATTTAATAATACTAACATTTATTTTTTTCTTTTACAAAATAATAATATAAAAAAATTATTTTATTTATTCACGATCGATCGAATTATTTGCTATATAAATAAATGTTTAATTATCATAAAATAATATTATCGTAGAAAATAATAAATTAAAACCTATATTATTTAATAATCTTCTTATTCATACTAATGTTGTAATTTTGTAGTAACTAAAGTTATTGATGGATATTATACTTAGTTTTCCGAAATCATAGAATATCATATAAAAAAAAATTCACTTCTTAACTTTTAAAAAATGAGTATATATCTTTATATACCAATCAACAAATTCACTTAATTATAACTTAAAGATTACGAATAAAAAAAATAACTTATCCTATGGTACATTTTAAATATTTCTGGACTCTTATATCTATATTATAATGATTTTGCTTATTAATAAAAACATATTGAGATAAACGATAAATGATACACCAACATTCACAATCTAAATCATTATAGATTTATTAAACCTCTCATATGGGTCAATAGGAATACTAGCTAGTAGACTTAAATACTAAAAGACATACATAATCTAGCATCTTTAAAACACGTTTTCTTAGATTTAAATGGATTTTTATTGAATTCTTAATAATCTAATTCCCTATATTTCCATTCTCTATTTTGATTTTAAACTTAGAAAACAAAAACTCATAAATATTATTTAATAAACTCCCACTAGAACCAAATAATACAATCTAATCAACATATAAAATAAGAGTAATAAAAAATGAATCAAACACTTTAATTTGGCAAACAAAGACATACCATAATAATTCCTAACAATTCATTATCAATTATAGTATTGAAAAATTTATTATTAAACTTCCTTATTTTAGTCCAAAAATTACTTATTTAACTGATAAACTAACTTCTTATAATACACTCTACACTTCGTCTAAAATATCCCTTGTTAATCTTGATATACATCTCTCCATCTAAATCACCATTAATAAAAGAATTATTTATACCTAATTGTAATATACTCCAACTATAAGAAATAACAAACAATAATCTCAAAGTAATAATTTTAGCTATATGTGAAAATATGTCACATGCAGTCCATCTAATTGAGTTTATCCCTTTGTAATTAACATTTATTCATAAATATTTATAATTCTATGACTATTATATTTTAATATGTAAACTTATTTACACCATTCCAAATATTATTTATTTCTAAAACTTTTAACTCATCTTAGTATCACAAAAATTGTTATCTTTAATTGTAATATTATAATCACTTGGTTAAATGTTAAAATTTTTCTTTAACATCTCGTTCAGATGCTGACGTGGCGTACTTACCACGTGTCAGCTCGACCGATCTTGTTAACGGTGCTTTTCTTACATTGATCGTTAACCAAGTACACGTGTCACACCCATATTAGTTGGTTGTCGTTAAGGTGAATTTTCCTACTTTAACAATTGCCCGAGAACACATGTTGGCTTCTGATTGACCAACGTTTATAGGTGCTAACTGAGCGGCTTTCTGGGCTCGCTTCATCACGCGTTACGCGCTGATTGGTTGTAACTGCTAACTAAGCGCAAACTTGGTAGTGGTCCGTTAACCGGTCCGGTCCGAATAGGTTCAATGACCTAAAATCGAAAATCAGCTAGTTCAGACCTGATTTGACCGGTTTTCTAAAATTTAAAAATTTCTAAATTCTTATAAATTTATTTCCTATCTAATGGTGGTTTCAACTGTCCCAATTGATGTTTTTATGCCACTTAGAAAAATAAATTTTTGAATTAGCTCCATACGGTTCATCCCGGTTTAGGTTCGTTTCGGACTAAACTGATCCGGTTCTCACACACACTTTCACTCATGGTTTATTCCCATGGTTTTTGGATATTTATTGACCACTTGGGATCTTTCAATTTCCTATTTTAACCTACATTTATCGTTTCCGGTTCGTTCCTATCTCAGTTTTCCTTCTAACTTTTCTGGTTCCCTAACCCAACTTTCCTATGGTGCAGAGACGCGGTTTACATATCATCATAGGAATACGCCCAATCTCGCAAGCCACATATCGGATGGCACCTGTAGAGCTCAAAGAATTAAAATAATCATTGAATGATGTGATATAAAAGAGGTTGATATGCCCAAGCCACTCTCACTAGGGTGCTCCAATTTTATTTGTAAAGAAAAAGAATGTGAGTATGTGGTTATGTGTGGATTACCGATAATTAAACCAAACAACAATGAATAATAAGTATCTCTCCCAAGGATTGACAACCTGTTTGACCAACTATTGGGGGGATTCGTATTTTTTTAAGATCGATTTACGCTTGGTATATCACTAGTTATAGATAAGAGAGGAGGATATCCAAAAAATAACATTCTGGACTCGATATTGGCACTATGAATTCCGAGTAATGCCCTTCGAATTTAATGAACCGAATGTTCCAACTGTACCTAGACCAGTTAATCATAATGTCCATTGATGACATTCTCATATACTCACGGTCGGAAGATGATTTATTAAACCAAATGTTCCAATCGTACCTAGACTAGTTCATCATTATGTCCATTGATGATATTCTTGTATACTCGTAGTTGAATGAGGATTATGGAATGCACCTTAGGTTGGTACTAAAATTCATGCAATAAAACCAGTTGTTTGCAAAATTTTACTAAGTGTGAATTTTTGCTGAGAGAAGTAGCATTCTTGGGGCATATGATATCAGGAGCAGGAGTACATGTTGACCCCTTGAACATCGAGGTAGTAGCCAAATCTGAAGCACCCAATAATTTCATAGAAAT
The DNA here is from genome assembly GCA_030064435.1 of Trapa incisa. Taxonomy (NCBI): domain Eukaryota; kingdom Viridiplantae; phylum Streptophyta; class Magnoliopsida; order Myrtales; family Lythraceae; genus Trapa; species Trapa incisa. Next base: position 10,747,796 of record CM057767.1, on the reverse strand, counting down.
CTGAAACTTTCTAGAACTGGCCAGATACTACCGGAAGTTTGTGAAGATTTCTCAACATTAGCCATCCTATTTGTCACGCCCCGACCTGGTTTGGTCGGAACCCCGTAAGCAACCCACCACTCCTGTTGGTCTAGAAAGAGTTACCGCTCCTAATACCGTGAGGAGTTTGGCGTATCATCTGTTATTGTTCCCTAGAAATAACATTATACAAAATTGATAGCTTAAAATAATTTACCTATATTTAGTGGCTGAAAATTTGCTAAAGGTCATCCTTTTTCCGAAAACATTAAAAGGGAGGGGGTGAGTTCTACAACTTAGTGAGCGAGTGTTAGGGTAAGTTTTCAAAACACAGTTTACAATATCTTCCTTGTTCGTGGGTTTGTGAAAAGAGTTTTCAATGTTTCCCCTCACTCAGGATTGGTTTAACATACATCCATACTCGCCCTTTATCAGAAAGGGATTACACGTTAGTAGAGTAGTCCTCAACTACTCCACTTGTGGTATGGGGTATCTTTACCAACCACCCCGATAAATGGTTTCACATTCTACCATAAGTCTAAGTGAGCCTTACCGCCCATCCCTCAGACCTCGATATCATTCGTGTCTGCTATATTGGATGAGACCTCTCCCTCTCCGACCTCGGTCTCAGTGTGCATGAAGCTCCCGGAGATTCTCGACAAACTAGATAACAGACTTCCCTTAACCTCCCTGGGTCATCCAACTGCCCTTAGAACTAACACTACCCCATATCGGGTGCCTCGATGGTTCCAAACTCATAGCATGCACAAATAATTTTTTTTGAAATTATTTACATCATCTTTGGTGCTATCAGCCTAACGAGCCCGACAACTCGACTTCGGCACCATAGTTGCTAGCCCAATAGGTTCGACAACCTAGTTTCGGCTCAATAGCTACTAACCCATCGAGTCTAATGGCACGGATTTGGTATGGTGGTGATTCACACAAATAACCAATTATGAAATATTTTCATAGCTCAATAACTTATTTGTCTACGGGCTTCAGCGTGTCCCCATTGGCCTTGGACCCACTTCATGGGTTTTCCAAAACTGGGCCTTAGGCCTTATAAGTTTCAAAACCGATACCTCCAACCTACTAGAGCTATTCCAGCTTTCACCAGAAACATCTTCCAAAATGTTTGAGCAGTTTCACGCAGTAAGGGGAGAACATTTCTAGAAAATGGTTTTCAAAACCGAAACCGATAGTTATCACCCCAACCTGATATAGTGTTACAAAAATCCCACTCATTGGTTCTGTGACGTGTTCATCCCAGTTGGATTCCAATCACATATGTGCTCCACTATACAAGTACTCGCACAACCAGTTCCTACATGATTCGATTATTCACATAAGAAAGTTTTGATATAAAAGAACTCTTACTTCCAAGTATTTGCATATAGGTCCTAAATTTATGCCTTATTGCAATTAGGTCGCTAAAGTTCATAATTTTGACTTTAGGTCCCTAATGCTCAACTTATTTTTAATTAAGTCCTTAAGGTTTCCAATATCAATCTCAAGTCCTTAATTTTTTCCAAAATTACCAATTGGTCCTCAATTTCATCCAAATTGCCAATTGGCCCTCAATCGGGGGTTAATTTCATGAAAACCTTCCAATTTTCCTTTAATTGCAATTCAATCCCCAATTTTCCAAAACTCTCCAAATTGCCCAATTTTCAAAAATTGTAATTGGACCCCCGAAATCCCATTTCATTCAATTGACCCCTTAAACTTGGGTAATTACCCCTTTTCATGATCTTATTCATCTTCCCTATGTCTCCATCGCCATTTCAAGCTTTGGTATACCAAAAACAGCTTAAAAATGAGCTCAAATGAAGTTTTGCCGAAAAATCGATCTAGAGAGAGAAAGCTTCGATTACTCACTGGTAAAGGTCCGACGATGAGAGCTTTTGATTCCAATGGATTGCTCTCTTCCTAGAGACCCTTATTGGATCAAACTGCATCTCAATTGGTGGTCTGAGCAATGCAAATTTCATGATTTAGTTTTTAGGCAAAACTAACTATGAACAGTGGATTCCGACAAAGGGGAGCTTAGTTTAGCCGAAATTGGCCTGGGGGTTGCTCGAATTAAGCTCAAGTACTTCTGGTTGTAAAAGTGACGGTACTGTGCAAGCTCGCCGGTGTTTTTCCGATGATCCTCGAGCTGAACAGAGTATGTAGTCATGTAGCTGACTTACTTAGGATTCCAAAGAACCTGAATTCACCTTCAGAGGTGGAGAAAAATGCTCAAGTCGGAGCTCTAGTTTGAGCTCCCTTAGAAACTGAGCACTTCCTCTTCTTAGAGCATTTGAGGGATGAGGAAGACGAATGAGGATGAGCTCTTTATATAGGAAGCTCCAGGATTGACATGTCTATCCATTCATAAATCGCTCAGCCTCAATCTCACTCATTTATGGCCATTATAGAGTGATTTTCAGGTCACCAGATTTTGGCAGACATCCTCTCAGGCCAAAGGTAGAAGATGATAGTATGCCGCACGTGTACTGATTCAAATGGTTATCGACATTTATTTCTAATTTGATATTATTTTACTTGCCACGTGACGCTTCGTGATTAGCTGGCTTTGTTGACGTTGCTTCCTACTCAGCAGCCTAGTCAGCCCTTGACCCGTTGACTAGACACGTGACAACCTCCTATTAGCCGTTCATTCCGACATGGCTACTAACTGTGTTTGGTTAGCCGTTAACTAGGGACACATGTTGCTCTCATATTGGCTAGTCTTTGTTGGTGTGGATTTCCCCTAATCGTTGATCGAGGACACATGTCACTTTTTGATTGGTCAGTGCTTCCAAGACTATACACTAACGAGGTGCGCTTCGCCATATGTCATGCGCTGATTGGTCGTGCTTGCTAACTGGGTACTAACCTAGCAACAATTCGTTGACCGGCTGTGTAAACCCTGCACTTTTGAGTTAAGGAAAACCGGGAAAATAACTGGTCAAACCAAGTAAGAAAACCGAGTCGGTTTACAAACCCGATCATATGGGAATAAGCAATTTGGAAATTTACAACTTCCGGGTGATCCAAAGGGTTCATTAAACCTTGGAAAAGAAAGTTAAGACAAAATGAAAGAGAAAAACCAAATTGGTTCAGATGAACAAGATCCCATAAGAACTTTAAAGTTAAGTGTGCATGCTCGTACGCCTTATCATAAATGGCCATAAATTAATATATATTTAATTATTGTAATTAATATCAATAATTTAATACCTAAATTAAATTATTGGAATTAATATAAATAATTTAATACTAAAATTAAATTATTAGAATTAATACCAATAATTTATGTCAATATTAATACTAGTAATAAATCTCTCCCATTTAATACACGATTTTACACCTATATAAAGAGGTTATCCCCATTCATTCTCCTCACACCTGAACATTTCTCTCTCTCTACTACTCCATTTCTCAGTGAAGCTCGAACCAGAGTTTCGACTTGAACATTTTTCTTAACCTTGAAAGGAGAGGTCGAGATCTTTAGAACCAAGGAGAAGATAACTATCTAATAGCAAACTCCAGTCAATCCGAGAATCGCTGGAGAAGCACCGGCATGATGGAACACTGAAGCAGCTCCGGCGGACTGAAGCTGCCCTATTTTGGTGAAGCTAAAATCGGCCATTTCGAGCCCTTCTTAGACCAAACGAAGCCCTCCCAACACTTTCTTAGTCCTCCCACGACCAAATTAGGACTGAAAGGTAAGCCAATTCGGCTCCACTCTACAATTTCCCACCGGTGTTAGAGAGAGAACCGATAGAAATTCAATAATAAAATTCTAACTCAATTCGGCATCAATTGATGCGATTCTTGATTCTAGGATGAACCTCAAGATGAGAGCTATCTGCCTAGATCGAAAGCTCGAACCGCTATGCCCTCACCGGTGAGAAATCGAAGCTTTCTCTCTCTCTACAGGTTATTTTCCGACGAAGCTCCATTTGAGCTCGTTCCGGTGTTAAAATCTACGATTCAAAGTTTCTTAGAATCATATAAACATGCAGGAAATCAATTTCAACTCCAATTCCAATAATTAGAAGTGTTTGATCGATCAATTTGATGAAATCAAATTCGATAGTGTTGAAGAGTTGAAATTGGGGGAAAATTTGGGGATTTTCGAAATTCAAAGGGCCAAAATGCAATTTTATGAAATTGAGGGTCAATTGCGCATGAAAATAATGTTGGAGGACCAATTGAGGAATTTTGGAATTTTTGGGGCAAAACTTACCATTTTTGTAAAGGAAGGGCAAAATGGTAATTTTGAAAAAAATTGGGGGACCAAATTGGAAATTTGGGAAATGAAACCCTTTTTGGTGAAATTGAATAAATTGAGGTCCCAAGATAAATTTTAAAAGTTACGGGACTCAATTTGAGGAAAAACTGACATTAGGGACTTAAAGTTAAAGAGAAATAACTTTAGGGACCTAATTGCAAATAACTAAAAAGTTTAGGTTTTCTCATTCATTGGAAATGAATGAAGGCTGTTATGTCGAGTAATAATGAACAAGGATGTTTATATCGTGTAGGAACGTGAAATACCAGGAACGCTAGCATGGACGAGTTCGCGTGAATACAAAGAACCAGTCAAGTGGACGACGCTCAACCCGAGCCACAACCGTTTGTTTAGGCCAATCCATCGACTTGGCCCTGACGCACTACCGCTAGTCCATCGAACACTGTTGGTCCTGACTTGGTACCGTGGAAAAACCATAGAACTAATTTCATTAGAAATTTTTATGGCTTTTTCTTAATCAAGTTTGTTTACAAGTTTATGCTCGTGCCCACTAGCCTTGGGACCACTGCACATATTTTTCCAAAAGTGAGCATTTAGCCCCTAGCCTATATGAGCTGTTCTAACTCCCGTAAAAAAGGTATCCCAAATGTTTTAAGCATTGGCACATAGTAATAGGAGAACACTTCTGACAAAAAATTATTTTCAACTCATCAGACCAACCGGATGTGATGATATCTTCGCTTACAACTGGTAGACGAGTTTCTCCTTTCCTTAAGTAAACTCATCATACCAACCAATTATAATTATCTTTACTTACAACCAATAAGTAGATTTTATCCGTTAAATATAGTACTCGTTATCCCAACCAGGTATGAAGTTAGATAATCCCACTCACAACCGATAAGTAGGTTTTTAATTTTTAACTTGCTCATTACCCCAATTGTGTATGATATTTAAAAGGTCCCACTCACCCGATGACCGTGACGTGTTCGTCCCCAATCAGTTTTCCAATTCCACACTAGCTTTTTCTTGCTGGCATTCCGATCTCTCGTGTTCCCACATGACTTGGGCATCCTTATCAATTAAGTTTTGGCATGATAGCCATCGTTTTCTCACGTGTGAGCGACTAAGCTCAAAATTGTTGATTTATTGCACTTATTTCCCTAATGTTTATTTTCTTTAACTTTAGGTCCTTAATGCTAACTTTCCCCAAAATTAAATCACAAAGCTTCCAAAATTCCCTTTGAGTCCTCAATTTACTCAAAATTGTGTAAGGGGCTCAATTTTTTCCAAATTTCCAATTTGGAAATTGGAAATTTCCTTAATGCTAACTTTTGGCATGATAGCCATCGTTTTCTCACGTATAAGTGACTAGACTCAAAATTGTTAGTTTATTGCACTTAAGTCCCTAAAGTTTATTTTCTTCATGATAGCCATCGTTTTCTCACATATAAGTGACTAGACTTAAAATTGTTGGTTTATTGCACTTAGGTCCCTAAAGTTTATTTTCATTAACTTTAGGTCCTTAATGCTAACTTTTCCCAAAATTGAATCCCAAGGCTTATAAAATTCCCTTTGCACTCAATTTACTCAAAATTCTGTAAGGGGCTCAAATTTTCCAAATTTTCAATTTGGTCTCCAACTTTTTAAAAATTATAATTTTTCCCCTACTTTCCAAAAATGAAAATTTACCCCCAAATGTTCCGAAAATTGACCAATTGGTCCCCAAACATCTTTCACATGGCCAATTGGCCTTCAATTTTGGGAAATTGCATAGAGGTCCCTCAATTTTTTGAAATCCCCAATTTTCCCCAATTTCTCCCCTTTAAATTGATAGAATTTGATTTCTTTAAATTAGTAATTCAATCGGGGTTAATTGCTCCAATTGATGATACAGATCAGCTCTTACACTTCCATACAATTCAATTGAGCTTTGTATTGCATGATTTGGGTCCAAAACGAGCTCAAATGGAGCTTCACCGGAAATGTAAACCCCATCCTTTGATAATAAGAAAATTGGGGAAAGAACCGGTCATTTTCAATTTAAAAACCGAGTTAGTCTACAAACCGAAACCGATAGAGAAAGGGCAAACTGGGAAATTTAGGGATCTCGAGTGACCCAAAGAGTCTCAAAAATTATGAAAAAGGACTTTAGGATGCATTGGAGATGTAGACCAAACCAGTTCAAGTGAACCGGATTTGAAACGGATTGAACCGGTTTGGACCGATTTGAACCAACTGCTAAATTCATTTTTCTTTGTGGCTTAGAAAATTCAAAATTGAGATTTGAGGCCACCATTTGATAGAAAATGAATTTAGAAAATTTTAATTTTGAAAAATTCGGTCGAATCCGGCCTGAATTGACAAGTTTTATCTTTGAACTCGATTCAGAACAATGTCGTCTTTTTCCTTCAGATGACAACACTGTTCACTCGCCAAAAAATCGAATAGCACCGGTGAAGCTGAAAAGTCTCCGGCCAAGGAGTTTTAGACAATGAATGACCACCATTAAGGCGCCCTCCTCATTCATCCTCACCACTCCTGAAAACTCCATTCTCTCTCAACTACTCCAATTTTCAGCGAAACTCGAACCAGAGTTCCGATATAGGGTCTTTTTTGAGCCAAAGAAGGCGTGGTTAGGTTCTATGGATTCGAGGAGAAGTCAGCTACACACCTGTAGTCTCCATTTTCTTGGAAGGTCGCTGGAGAAGCGCCGGCGTTATCGAACAATGAAGCAGCTCTGGTAGACCGAAGCTGCCCTATTTTGGCCGAGCTGAAATTGTCCAATTCAAGCCCTTCTCAAACCAAACCAAGCCTTTCAAACACCTTCTCATACAACTGAATTAGAGCTGAAAGGTAAGCCAATTTGTCTCCCCTCTGTAATTTCAGATTGGTGCTAGAGAGAAAACCGACAAAACTTCGATGATAAAATTCTCACTCAATTCGACATTAATTGATGCAATTATTGATCCTTGGAGGAACCTTAGGATGAGAGCTATCTACCCTAATCGAAAGCTCGGACCGTTACGCTCTCGACGGTAAGCTTTCGAACCTTTCTCTCTCTAAGTCTAGTTTTTTAGTGAAGCTCCATTTGAGCTCATTCCGGTTTCAAATCATGAGATTCAAAGTACAATTGAATCGTATGAAGATGTAGGAACTCCAATCTTACTTCAATTTCAACAATTAAACTTATTTGATTGGTCAATTTGATGAAATCAAATTCAGCTGAGTTAGAAGGTTGAAATTGGGGAAATTTTAGGAATTTAAAAAATTCAAGGGACTAAAGTGTAATTTCATAAAATTGAGGGCCAATTAGGCATGATAAAGATGTTGGAGGCCAAATGATAATGAACAAAAGTATTCATATCATGTAGGAACATGAAGTACCAATAACGCTAGCTAAGACAAGTTCGAGTGAGGACAACAAGCCAGCTAAGAGAATATTCATTGCACGATCGGGTGAGTGGAAATTTAATATCATACTCGGTTGGGATGATAAGCACCTCGAAAATGAAAACCCACTGCTGAGTAGTATTTTTACCATCACACATGAGAGGAGTGATGTGGAAATCATACGGAAAATCTATTTACCGATTATAAGTAGATCATACCCGGTTGGTATGATGAAACTTCCTCAAAGGAAGTGGAAAACCCGCTTATCAGTTATAAGCGGAGATGTCCTTATACTCGGTTGGAATGATGGATAGTAAAAGGTTTATTTTGTCAGAAGCGCTCTCCCTTGACTGTGTGCCATTGCTTAAAATTTTTGGTAGACCTTCTTGATAGGAGCTCGAATAGCTCATATAGGTCGGAGGCTTCAGTTTTGGAACTTCGGGGCTAATGTGCTGGATTTTAAAAATCTCGAACAGTGGGCCATAGGCTAGTTGGCACGAGTAGGAGCTCGTAAACAAATATGATTATTATGCCATGAAAACTTAAGTAAATGAGTTGTTTGCCCATGGTACCGAAATAGGACCGACATACTCAATGGACTAGCAGTAGTGAGACATGACAGGTCTTCGGACTAGTCAAGATAAACAAGTGTAGGTCGAGTTGAGGGTCGGGGCCGTTGGACCAAGTGGCACCACAGATTATATGGCTTATGTGAAAAACTGTTGATTTGTGCATGCACTATGTTATAAGACCTTCAAGACGCCCAAGTGGGGTAGTGATGCGTCCCAGGTCTCTGGATGACCTGGTGGGTATAAGGGCAGTTAGTCGTACTAGAAGTCTTATGAAGCTCGACGTAGCTTCAAACGCATGAGACTGGAGTAGGGACAGGATGAGGTCTTTGTCCTCATATGGACACGGAGTTTTGTTACAGGATTGAGGGTCGGATGTCGTGAACATCCACTCATTTTGAGGGTAGAAGTGGATGTACTTCTATCTAGGTGGCTGGTAAAGTTGCTCTGATGCCACAAGTAGGTATAGTGGACGGGTTGGCCTACGAATGTATGTTATCCTACATGATGAAGGATATGTGTTGATTATTAAACACACCGTGGTAATGAGAAATGACTATGAAAATTGAGATTTTTAAGGATGAATGTTTTTAAAGAAAATAAGGAGTCTGTCATACTCCAAATCAAACATTTTTCCTAAAAGTAAATTTTAGAAACCCATTCATTAAGTCGTTGTACTCACCCCCTCCCTTATATCCCTTTTTAGGTAACCTAGGGAAAACCTACCCAAAGACCTTAAGATAACTACACCTGCAAGACAGGTATGTAAAAGTTTAAAAATTTATGCAGTTTTGATTTATGGTATTCCAAGAAAGGTACATATTTAAAGGATGTCTTACTCCTCACGGTTTAAAGAAGGGGAAAACTGTTAATAAACCAGGAGAGTGGTGGGTTGCTCACGAGGATCCAACCAAACTGGGTCGGGGCATGACAGAAAAACTGTTCATAGAGAGAGAAAGCTTCGAAAGCTTACCGTCGGAGGTGCGACGGTCCGAGCTTTTGATCGGGGGAGGTAGCTCTCGTACTGAGTTTTGTTATAGGATCAAGAATTGCTTCAATTGATATCCAATTGAGGGTGAATTTGGTTAGTGAAATTCAACACTTTCTCTCTCTAACACTGATATGTAAAGATGGAGAAGAGCCGAATTCAGCTCTGTTGAGGCCGTGTGGTGGCCGTAGGGGTGTTGGGGAGCCTTGGTTTGGCCAGATCAGGGTTGAATTTGGCCGAATTCAGCTCGGCCATAACAGGGTAACTTTAGTCCGTTAGAGCTGCTTCACTATTTGATTCCGCTGGCGCTTCTCCGACGGTCCTCGGGTCGAAAGGAGGTTGTTGTCAAGTAACTAACTTCCCCTGGAGTCTGTAGGACCCGACCTTGCCTTCTGAAGCTAAGAAAACTACCCAAGTTGGAGCTCTGGTTTGAGATTCACTGGAAAATGAAGCAATTTAGAGAGAATGGTGATTTGAGGTGTGTGGAGGATGAATGGAGAGGAGCTCTTTTTATAGGGGGCTCGGGGACCCTCTAGCCGACCACTTTCCATTTTGGTTGAGCTTATCCTTGCTCGAAAATGGCCTGATTGGAGCTTATCCATTTTGGTTGAGCTTATTCTACATTAATGAAATGTGTTGTCATTCCGAGGAAGAAGATGACATTGTTCCGAACCAGACCAGACCGATCTAATCGGGTTCAATGCGAAAATAGGTCGGTTTAGGCCCGATTCGACTGATTTTCTCAAAATTAAAAATTTATAAATTCATTTCCTATCCAATGGTGGATTCAATTTTCCAATTTGATCACTTTAAGCCACCACGAAAAATAAATTTAGAATTTGGTTCATGTATGGTTCAAACCAGTTCAGGTCTGGTCCAGCCTAAATCGGTCTAGTTTTCTCTTCCCATTTGTTCAAGGTTCTTTTCCATGATTTTTATGACTCTTTGAGTCACTTGGGATTTACCAATTTTCCATTTTACCCTTCGTCTACCGGTTGGGTTCGTTAACCGACTTAGTTTTTTCTTTTGAATTGACCGGTTCCTTTCCCGGTTTTCTTATCTTTAAAAGATGGGGTTTACAACTCTCCCATCACTTTTGGGGTTTTGTCCCCAAAACTAAGTCAGTAATCCTTTGCATCGGGCCTAATTTTCCCTTGATGTCCTCTAGGGCTTGCTTGGCATGTTGCCACTTTGGTGGTTCTTTCATCTCGCCCCTTTAAACCACATGCCTAAGAAATTCTTTTCCTTTCAACTGTTTACTCACTCCATGGAGTTTATCATCATTAGGTAAGTTTTACCCACTAGTCCAAAGGTACATCCTTAGGTTGGCTTCTTACTCTGCTTAGGGTAAGACTCTTCTTCTTAAGGGTACTTATCCATGTCATTGGGTTGAATTTCCCATAAATGTCCAATCTTCCCTATTTCCATTTATTTCCTTGGTTTTTTATGCTCTTTAGCTTAGTATCCTTCTGGTCTCTTCGTCCTTAACACCATGTGTCATGCCCCGACTCGGTTTGGTCAGATCCTTGTGAGCAACTCGCCACTCTTCTCGGTTTACTAAGCATTTTCCCCTCTTTTAAACCCATGAGGAGTAAGGTGTCCTTTAAACCTGTACCTTTCCTGGAATACATAAATCAAAACTGCATAAAAATTTTAACTTACATACTTGTCTTGCATGTGTGACTAACATGAGGTCTTTGGGTAGGTTTCCCTTGGTTACTTGAAAAGGGATATAAGGGAGGGATGAGTTTAACAACTTAGTGAATGGGTGTTTAAATTTTGACTTTTAGGGAAAATATTTAAATTGGAGTGTGCTAGATTCCTTATTTTAAAATTTCTCATTTTCAAAATCTCGGTTTCATCGCCATTACTCACTCCTCAACCATAACCGGTGTGTTTATCAACTAACACACGCCCTTCATCATGAAGGGAACACACATGATTAAAACTTTGTGTCCATATGAGGACATAGACCATATCTCGGTCTCGTGCACATGAAACTCAAACACAGAAGCTTTAGGAAGTCCCAAACATAGCAGCTTCACGGAGTTCAAACATAGAAACTCCATAGAGTACAAACACAGAACTCTATGGAGTACAAATACAAAATTCTATGGAGTACAAACACAAAACTCCATGACTAACTAGTATAATGAGAAACACAAACCCAGTAGCTTCCCTTTTCCCTTATTGCCACCATGTCATCCAGTAGCCCTTACGACGCATTACTACCCCTCTTAGGCGTCTTAATGGTCTTGAACCTCAAGTGCATGTACAAACAAAGTTTTCCTCAAAAGCCATTTAATATTTGGTGCCATTTAATGGTCTTGACCCTCAACTCGACTTGCAAGTGTTTATTTTGACTCGTCTCTCGATCTGTCATGTCACATTGCTGCTAGTCTCTCGAGTATGTCAGTCCTGTCTTGGTACCATGGCCAAACAATTCGTTTACTTAAGTTTTCATTGCTTGGAATCATGTTTGTTTACGTGCTCCTGCTCATGCCACTTGGCCTAGGGCCTATTGTTCAAGATTTTCAAAATTGGGCATATTAGCCTCAAAGTTCCAAAACCGAGGCCTCCGGCCTAAAAAAGCTATTCGAGTTCCTATTAAGAAGGTCTCCCAAAATGTTTAAGCAGTGGCACAAAGTTAGGGAAGAGCACTTCTGACAAAATGTACTTTTTAACTGTCTATCATACCAACTGAGTATGAGAACATCTCTGCTCATATCTGATGAACAAATTTTTCACTTCCTTCAAGGAAGTTTCATCATACCAATCGAGTATGATCTACTTACATCCGGTAAGTAGTTTTTTTTCACCTAATTTCCACATCACTCCTCTTAGGGGTGATGATTAAAATACCACTTAGTAGTGGGTTTTCATTTTTAGGTGCTTATCATCCCAACTGGGTATGATATAAAAATCTCACTCACAATTGGTAAGTGATTTTTAACTTTAAGTTGTGCTTATCATCCCAACCGGGTATGACATTAGTAAGCCCACTCACCCTTTAATGAAGTGAATTCCTCTCGACCGGTTCTTTGTATTCATGCGAGCTTGTCCTTGCTGGTGTTCCTAGTACCTCATGTTCCTACACGATATTAACATCCTTTTTCATTATCCCCCAGCCTAATAGCCTTCATTTATTCCAAATGAATGAGAAAAGCAGAATTTTGATTTATTTACAATTAGGTCCCTAAAGTTATTTTTCTTTAACTTTAAGTCCCTAATGTCGGTTTTCCTCAAATTGAGTCCCAAAACTTTTAAAATTCACCTTGGGGCCTCAATTTATTCAATTTCACAAAAAGGAGTTCAATTTTTCAAATTTCCAATTTGGTCCCCCAACTTTTTCAAAATTACCATTTTGCCCCTACTTTACAAAAATGGTAAGCTTTACCACAAAAATTCCATAATTTCCCTATTGGTCATCCATCATCTTTATTATGCACAATTGTTCCTCAATTTTATGAAATTGCACTTTAGTCCCTCGAATTTTTAAAAGTCCCTAATTTCCCTAATTTTCCCCCAATTTCAACCTTCTAACTCCGTCGAATTTGATTTTATCAAATTGACCAATCAAATAAGTTTAATTGTTGAAATTGAAGATAGATTAGTGTTCCTACACCTTCATATGATTTAATTACACTTTAAATCGCACGATTTGGTGTCAGAATAAGCTCAAATAGAGCTTCACTGAAAAACTAGACTTAGAGAGAGAAAGCTTATCGTCAGGGGCGCAACTGTCTGAGATTTCAATTTGGACAGATAGCTCTTGTCCTAAGGTTACTCCTAGGGTCAAGAATTGCAACAATTAAAGTTGAATTGAGTGAGAATTTTATCATCAAAGTTCTACCGGTTCTCTTTCTATGAACGGTGGGAAATTGTAGTGGGGATCCAAATTAGCTTACCTTTCAGGTCTAATTCAGTTGTAGAAGGACTGTTGAGGTGTTGAGAGGGCTTGGTTTGGCCTAAAAAGGGCTTGAATTAGCCAATTTCAACTCGAGTAAAACAGGGCAGCTTCTGTCCGCTGGAGCTCCTTCACTGTTCGATCACACCGGTGCTTCTCTGGCGACCCTCTGAGCAAATGTAGACTACAGGCGTGTAGTTGACTTCTCATTGGTTCTAAAGAACCTGACCACGCCTTGTTTGGCTCAAAAAAGTACCCAAGTCGAAGCTCTGGTTCAAGCTTCACTGAAAAATGGAGCAGTTGAGAGAGAATGGAGTTTTCAAGTGTGGAGAGGATGAATGAGGAGGGGCACTTTATATAGGAAGCTTGGGGACTTCTTGGTTGTGCGGTTGACGCCTTAATGGCGGACATTCATTGCTTGAAACTCCCTGGATGGAGACTTTTCAGCTTCGCCGGCGTTGCGTGATTTTTCGACGAGTGAACAGTGTTGTCATCTAAAGAAAGAAGACGACACTGTTCTGAACCGGACCGGACCGGTACGAACCAGGTTTAAAGCTTAATCCGGTCGGTTCACCCCCAATTCGACCAAAATTTTCAAATATAAAAATTTCTAAATTCATTTTCTATCCAATGGTTGCCTTAAATCTCAATTTTGAATTTTTTAAGCCACTTAGAAAAATGAATTTAGCATCTAGTTCAATAGTGGTTCAAACCGGTCCAAACCGACTTAATCCGATTTGGAACCGGTTTGGTTTTCATCTCCAATTTATCCTAAAGTCCTTTTTCATGTCTTTTGTAACTCCTTTGGTCACTTAGGATCCATAAATTTCCTAATTTGCCCTTCTCTATCGGTTCCGATTCATGAACCAACTCGGTTCATAAACCGACTCAATCTAGTTCTCCTGAACCCGTCTAGTTTTCTCTCCCAAATAGTCCTAAGATCCTTTTCCAAGGTTTTATTAACCCATTGGGTCAATCTAGTTCTCCTGAACCCGTCTAGGTTCCTTTCTGTTATTTACTCACTTCCCAGAGTTTATCATAACTAGGCACGTCTTACCCACACGTCCAAAAGAATATCTTTATATTCATTTCCTCCTCTACCTAGGGTGGTTTCTTCCTCTTGAGGGTTCTTGCTCAAAATTTCAAGGTCGAGAGTTCCAAGCTGTCTAATCGTTCCCTTTGGTTTAACTTACTTTCTTGGATCATCCTAGCATGCCTTCTTTAATTCTTTCACCCCAACATGCACTTCCTTTGCAACCTCATCTCCTTATCCCTCATCACTTGCTTCCATTACCTCTTAGTTAGGATATGTATGGTTCCCTAGAGTTTTTCTTCCTTGGTAGTATTCTTACCCTTTCTTCAAAAATTCTAAGTGTCCTTGAGTGTATCTATCCTCAAAGTGACGTAACTAAATGTCATCCTTTCCCATTTACTCCTTGAAATTTTATGGGTACATCCTTTGTATTTTCTCTTACTTGTATCACAACATTATATTTGTAGGAAATATATGCACGCCCCGACCCGGTTTGGTCGGATCCCCATGATCAACTCGCCACTCTCCCGGTTTATTAAAGGATTTCCCCTTATTGTAAACCGTAAAGAGTAAGACGTCCTTTAACCTGCACCTTTTCCTGGAATAACATAATCAAAACTGAATGAAATTTTAAACTTTACATAGCTGTCTTACAGGCATCTTAGTTGACGGTCTTTAAGGGGAGGCTTTCCGAGATTTCTTGAAAGGGATATAAGGGAGGGGGTGAGTACGACTACTCAGTGAATGAGTTTTTAAAAGCTTTTGACTTTTAAGAAAAATATTTATATGGAGTGTGCCAAACTCCTTTGTTTTCAAAAATCCCTTCATTTAAAAATTCGGGTTTTCCCACCATTTCTTATTTACCACGGTGTGTCATCACTTAACACACATCCTTCATAATGAAGGTTACACACATTCGCAAGTCAGTATCACTACTGAACCCGCTAGTGGCTTCGGAGTGACTTTTCCTGCGACTCGAATAGAAGTACGACCACTTCTACCTTGGGAATGAGTGGATGTACGTGACATCTGACCCACAATCCCGAAATCACTTTTTCGTATCCATATGAGGACAGAGACCTCATCCTGTCCCCACCCCGGTCTCATGCGCTTGGTGCTACTCTAGATTTCGCATAGACACCTGGAACAACGATCTGCTCTTATACTCACCGGGTCGTCCAGGGCCCTTAGGACACATCACTATCCCTCATGGGCATCTTGATGATCCCGTAATCATAGTGCATGCACAAACAATGTTTTCTTATATTGTCATGTAATCTGTGGTGCCACTAGTCCAATGGCCCCGACTCTCAACTCAACCCGCAGCTATTTATCTTCACTAGTCCGTCGACCTATCATGTCGCAATGCCGCTAGTTGACTGAGCATGTCAGTTCTATCTTGGTACCATGACCAAACAATTCACTTATTAAGTTTTATGGCACATATATCATGTTCATTTACGAGCTCCTGCTCATGCCAACTGGCCTTGGGCCCACTATACGAGATTTTCAAAAATTTGGGCATTCTAGCCCTCAAGTTCCAAAACCGAGGCCCCTGGCCTATAAGAGCTATTCGAGCTCCCGTCAAGAAGGTTTCCCAAATAGTTTAAGCATTGGCACACAGTCAGGGGAGAACACTTCCGAAAAAATAGGCTTTCACTGTCCATTATACCAACCGGTATAAGTTTTCAACTTCCTTCAAGGAAGTCTCATCATACCAACCGAGTATGATCTACTTACAACCAGTAAGTGGTGATAATTAAAATACCACTAAATAGTGGGTTTTTATACCGAGGTACTTATCATCCCCTACCATATGATATAAAATTTCCACTCACAACCGGTAAGTGGTTTTTATCTTTAAGTTGTGCTTATCATCCCAACCGGGTATGGTGTTAGTAAACCCACTCACCCGTTAATGCCGTGAATTCCACTAGACCGGTTCTTGGTATTCACGCGAGCTTGTCCTTGCTGGCATTCCCGATACTTCGTGTTCCTACACGATATGAACATCTTGGTTCATTATCCTTCGGCCTAATTGCCTTCATTCATTCCAAATGAATGAGAAAGTCAAACTTTCATTTATTTGCAATTAGGTCCCTAAAGTAATTTCTCTTTAACTTTAAGTCCCAAATGTCGGTTTTTCCTCAAATTGAGTCTCGAAACTTCTAAAATTTATCATAGAACCTCAATTTATTCCATTTCACAAAAAGGGGTTTAATTTCCCAAATTTCCAATTTGGTCCCCAAACTTTTCCAAAATTACCATTTTGCCCTTCCTTTACAAAAATTCTCAGATTGACTGGAGTTTTCTATCAGATAGCTGTCTTCTCCCCGGTTCTAAAGAGCTCGACCTCTCCTTCCGAGGCTAAGAAAAATGTTTAAGTCGAAACTCTGGTTCGAGCTTCACCGGGAAATGGAGCAATAGAGAGAGGGAGAGAAGTGTTGAGGTGTGAGGAGAATGAATGGGGATGACCTCTTTATATAGGTGTAAAACCGTGTATTAAATGGGAGAGATTTATTAATAGTATTAATATTGCCATTATATAGGTGTAAAACCGTGTATTAAATGGGAGAGATTTATTAATAGTATTAATATTGCCATTATATAGGTGTAAAACCGTGTATTAAATGGAAGAGATTTATTAATAGTATTAATATTGCCATAAATTATTGGTATTAATTCCAATAATTTAATTTTGATATTAAATTATTTGTATTAATTCCAATAATTTAATTTCGGTATTTATGGAATGTAGTTCACCTAAACCAATTTGGTTTTTATTTTCTAATTTGTCTTAAGTTTCTTTTTCAAGGTTTAATGAACCATTTGGATCACCCAGAAGTTGTAAATTTCCATATTGCTTATTCCCAAATGTAAATCGGCTCGGTTTTCTTATTCGGTTTGATCGGTTCTTTTCTCGGTTTTCCTTAACTCAAAAGTGCGGGGTTTACAATATAACTTTCATTATGATGATAAAGAATTACAGTTTTTAACTATATTTATTCAGGGGAATTTTGGTAAGTACTAACTACGGTACTATGGTCTTCTCGTGTTTCTTCTTAGGTGAGGATGTATACTCTGGTTGGGACCCTTGATGTAGTGGCAATGTCTTGCCCTCTGTCTAGTGACCTTGGGTTTCCTTGAAGTGGCAGTTTTTCACAAAATGGCCAAGCTGTCTACATTCGTAGCATATTCGGCATGGTTCTTCATGGTTTTTCTGGCACTTGGAAGAGTAGGGCCTTCTTCTTGACAGAACTGTATTTGTCTCTTTTTGTGTATGATAACTTTCCACTGTTCTAGAGAAACCCATTATTGTTCTTCATTTCTGTCCACCTAGCTCCTTTTGTCTTCCTCGACTGTCCTTGCCTGCTTCATCTTTCCTACCGGTTTGTTCTACCCGGTGGTGTCTCGTCTGTACCAGACGCTCACATTCATGAGCCATGCTGATGACAACAGCTAAATCCGTGGGGCATCCTAGTACCCCCATTTGGTCCCATATGTCCATATTAAGACCATCCACAAATTGTTGGCAAACATCCGCAAGCCCGGCTAGGTCAGGGGCAAATGGTCTTAACTCGTTAAACTTAGTTTCATACTCCAAGATAGAGTTAAGCCCTTGTCAAAGTAGGAGGAAGTCTTGTTTCTTCTCGTTGATTAGATGTGGAGCTAGGTATTCCTTCATATATCTTTTCTCAAATAGCTCCCATGTGGGGGTGGTGGCATGCAAGCTTCGAACATTATCCCACCACCTCTTCGCACTAGCTTCCATGAAAAACTCTACCAAGATCACCATATCCTTTGGTGAAATCCTCACTATCCCCATGAGTTTCTTGATGCTAGCTAGCCAGTCCATAGCAACCCCCACAACCTTTTCTCCTAGGAATGGTTTACATCCTAATTATCGAAGGGTTCTGAGGTATTTGGGAATGTCCATTGGAGAAGGAACGTTAGCAAGAGGGGGATTGGATTGTACTTTCTCAAGCTCAGCTCAAGGGTTGGTGTCCACCTCAGGAGTGAGGTTAGGCCGTCCAAACACTCAGGTGAACTCTTCGTACAATCTCTGATATTCCAAGCTCAATTCGGGTGGGGTTGTCTCGGCTCCTCAGGGAGTTTCCATAGGGAGGGTTGGTTGGATAGTGTCGGAGACTACGTTTCTAGTTCTCTCGGTTCCTTTCTTGGGTGCCATTTGTAAATTTTAAAATTATTCCTATTAGTTTCTATGTTCTCTAGTCTTGATAATGTATTTAAGGAAATAGGCTTTGATACCACTCAAGTTGTCACGCCCCAACCTGGTTTGGTCGGATCCCCATGAGTAACCCGCCACTCTTCCCAGTTTACTAAGGGTTTTCCTCTATTTTAAACCCGGGAGGAGTAAGCCATCCTTTAAACATGTACATTTTCTATAATACATAAATAAAAACTTTATAAAAATTTTAACTTACATACCTGTCTTGCAGGTATGACTAACAGGAAGTCTTTGGGTAGGTTTCCCTTGGTTACCTGAAAAGGGATATAAGGAAGGGGGTAAGTTCATCTACTCACTAAATGTATGTTTAAAGTTTGACTTTTAAGGGAAAACATTTAAATTAGAGTGTGTCAGATTCCTTATTTAAAAATTTCTCATTTTCCTTCAAGTTGTTATGTTTAAAATACCACTAAATAGTGGATTTTCATACCGAGATATTTATTATCCCCAACTGGGTATGACATATAATCCCACTCACAATCGATAAGTGGTTTTTAACTTTAAGTTGTGCTCATCATCCCAACCAGGTATGATGTTAGTAAACCCACTCACCTATTAACGCAGTGAATTCCACTAGACCGATTCTTTGTATTCACACGAGCTCGTCCATGCTAGCGTTCCCGGTATTTTGCATTCCTACACGATATGAACATCCTTGTTCATTATTACTCGGCATAACAACCTTCATTCATTTCCAATGAATGAGAAAACTCAAACTTTTAATTATTTGCAATTAGGTCCCTAAAGTTATTTCTCTTTAACTTTAAGTCCCTAATGTCGGGTTTTCCTCAAATTGAGTCTCGTAACTTTTAAAATTTATCTTGGGACCTCAATTTATTATAATTTTACCAAAAGGGGTTTAATTTCCCAAATTTTCAATTTGGTCCCCCAATTTTTCCAAAATTACCATTTTGCCTTTCCCTTACAAAAATGGTAAGTTTTGTCCCAAAAATTCTAAAATTCCTCAATTGGTCCTCCAACATTATTTTCATGCCCAATTGAACCTCAATTTCGTAAAATTGTATTTTGGTCCTTTGAATTTAGAAAATCCCCAATTTCAACTCCTTAGCACAGTCGAATTTGATTTCATCAAATTGATCGATCAAACACATATAATTGTTGAAATTGAAGTTAAAATTAAGTTCCTCCATCTTCTTACAATTAAATCGCACTTTGAATCATAAGTTTTGATGCCGGAACGAGCTCAAACGGAGCTTCGCCAAAAAATGGACTATAGAGAGAAAGCTTCGATTACTCACCAGTGAGGGCACCGCGGTCCGAGGTTTCGATTTGGGCAGATAGCTCTCATCATGAGGTTCATCCTAGAATCAAGAATCACATCAATTGATGTCGAATTGAGTTAGAATTTCATCATTAAAATTCTATCAGTTCTGTCTCTAGCACCGACCGAAAATTGTAGAGAGTAGCCGAATTGGCTTACCTTTTAGTCCTAATTCGGCCGTGGGAGGGCTGAGGAAGTGTTGGGAAGGCTTGGTTTGGCCTGAGGAGGGCTCGAAATGGCCAATTTCAGCTCGACTGAAACAGGGCAGCTTCGGTCCGCCGGAGTTGCTTCACCGTTCCATCATGCCGGCGCTTCTCCAGTGATTCTCGAATTGACTGGAGTTTGCTATTAGATAGCTATCTTCTCCTTAGTTCTAAAGAGTCTGACCTCTCCTTCCGAGGTTAAGAAAAATGTTCAAGTCGAAGCTCTGGTTCGAGCTTCACCAGGAAATGGAGCAATAGAGAGAGAGAATGAAGTGTTCAGGTGTGAGGAGAATAAATGGGGATGACTTCTTTATATAGGTGTAAAATTGTGTATTAAATGGTAGAGATTTATTACTAGTATTAATATTGCCATGGTATTAAATTATTTATATAAAAGAAAATCATACTTCTCAGGAGGTCACCCATCCTCACACTACTCTCATGCAAGTACACTTAACTTCAAAGTTCTTATGGGATATCATTCACCTGAACCAATTTGGTTTTTCTCTTCTTTCTTTGTCTTAAGTTTCTTTTCCAAGATTTAATGAACCCTTTGGACACCCATAAGTTGTAAATTTCCAAATTGCTTTTTCCCAAATGATCGGGTTTGTAAACCGACTCAATTTTCTTACTCGGTTTGACCAGTTCTTTTCTCGGTTTTCCATAACTCAAAAGTGCGGGGTTTACATGATGTGTCCTAGGGCCCTAAACGACCTGGTGGGTATAAGGGCAGATTGTCAAACCAGGTAGCCTTGCAAAGCTCGTCGTAGCTTCATTGCGCATGAGACCGGGGTGGGGTCGGGATGAGGTCTCTGTCCTCATACATACACGGAGAATTAATTTTGAGATTGAGGGTCAAATGTCGTGTACATCCACTCATTCTTAGGGTAGAAGTGGACGTTATTCTATATAGGTGGCCGGTAAAGTCGCTCCGACACCATAAGTGGGTTCAGTGGACGTGCTGGCCTGCGATTGTGTGTTTTGACCTTCATGATAAATGATGTGTGTTGGGTGATGACACACCGTAATTAATAAGAAATGGTGAAAAACAGAAATTTTTAAAGTGGAGAAAATCTAAAGGAAATTAAGGAGTCTGACACACTCTAACTTGAAAATGTCACCCTCGATAGGGTAAAGGTTTTTAAAAACTAGTATTTGAGGAAATAATATTTTAAAAGAAAATAAGGAGTTTGACACACTCCAATTAAAGTTGTTTTGTTTATGAAAACTCACTCTCAACCCCCGCTTATTGAGTTGTAGAACTCACCCTCTCCCTTATATCTCTTTCAGGAAACCAAGGAAAAATCAATCTTAAAGTCTTCCCTGTATAGGAACTATAAAATCAGGCATGTTTGTTTTTTTAGTTTTGTATAATATTATTCTAGGAAAGGTGCATGTTTAAAAAATGCCTTACTCTTTACGGTTTAGAAGAGGGGAAACCCTTAAATAAACCGGGAGAGTGGCGGGTTCACGAGGATCCAACCAAACCAGGTCGGGGCGTGACATTTGTGGATTTCAAAATTTCGAGAGACTAAAATGCAATTTTATAAAATTGAGGACCAATTGGGCATAATAAAGATGTTCGAGGAAATTGGTCAAATTTTAGAATTTTTTGGGTGAAACTTACCATTTTTGTAAAATAGGGGCAAAATGGTAATTTTGGAAATGTTGTGGACCAAATTGGGAATTTGGGGAACTTGAACCTCTTTATGTAATTTTTAATAAATTGAGGTATCAAAGTAATTTTTTGAAGATTTGGGACTCAATTTGGGGAAAAATCAACATTAGGGACCTAAAGTAAAAGAAAAAAAACTTTAGGAACCAAATTGTAAATATTTGAAAAGTTAGATTTTTATTCATTTATAATGAATGAAGACTACTAAGCTAAAAAATAAAGAACAACTATGTTCATACCGTGTAGGAACACGAGGTATTGGGAACACCAACTAAGACAAAGCTTGCAAGGAGACTAAAGCCGATTAAGAAGGATCACGGCATTCACGGGTGAGTGGGATTTTATATCATACCCAATTGGGATGATAAGCACCTCGAAAATGAAAACCCACTACTTAGTAAAAATTTTAGACATCACAGCTGAATGAAGTGATGTAGAAATTACGCAGAAAAACTACTTACCGGTTGTAAGTAGATCATACCCGGTTGGTATGATGAACTTCCTAAAAGGAAGTAGAAAACTCGTTCATCGATTATGAGCAGAGATGTCCTCACACCCGGTTGGTGTGATGGACAATCAAAAGATTATTTTTGTCAGAAGCGTTCTCCCCTAACTGTGTCCCACTACTTAAACTCTTTGGGAGACCTTCTTCACAGGAGCTCGAATAGCTCGGATAGGTCGGAGGCATTGATTTTGGAACTTAGGGGTTAATATGCCTGATTCTTTTTTAAAATCTCGTATAGTGGGCCCAAGGCTAGTTGGCATGAGCAAGAGCTCGTAAACAAACATGAGTTTAAGCCATGAAAACTTTAAATGAATGATATGTTTGGCTATGATACCAAGACAGGACCGACATACTCGATGGACTGGTGACAGTGCGACAAGACAAGTCGATGAACTAGTCGAGACAAACAGTTACAGGTCGAGTTGAAGGTCGGGGCCGTTGGACCAGTGACACCACAGATTAAATGGCTTATGTAGAAAACTATTATTTTATGCATGCACTGAGGTACGAGACCTTCAAGATGACCAAGAAGGATAGTGATGCATCCTAGGGGCTATTGGATGACATGGTGGAGATAAGAGCATATTGTCGTGCCAGCAGTCAAGGAAGCTCAACGTAGCTTCATGCGCATGAGAACGAGATGGGGTCGGGATGAGGTCTCTATCCTCATACGAACATGAAGTTTTCTTTATGGGATTGAGGGTCGGATATCGCGTACATCCACTCATTCTCAGACTAGAAGTGGATGTGCTTTTATCTAGGAGGTCGACAAAGTCACTCCGACACCACAAGTGGGTGTAGTTGACATGCTGCCCTACGAATGTGTGTTCCCTTAATGATAAAGGGTGTGTGCTGATTGATGAACACACCTGTTGTGGTAAATGATGAAATATGACTATGAAAACCGAGATTTTTTAGGATGGAATGTTTTAAGAAACTAAGGAGTCTGACACAATCATTTTTAACTCTCATTAACTGAGTCGTTGAACTCACCCCTCCCTTATACCACTTTTTAGGCAATATAGGGAAAAATCTATCCAAATACCACCAGTTAACCACACCTATAATACAAGTATGATAAGTTTAAATTTTATACAATTTTGATTTATGTTATTCTAATAAAAATATAAGTTTAAAGTACGTCTTACTAATTATGTTTTAAAAGCAGGGAAAACCCTTAATAAATAGGGAGAATGGCGGGTTAATAAAGGGGATATTACCAAACCGAATCAGTACTTTTCACGGGCACTCCACACAAATTCAAGAAGTTGAATTGTTCTGATTGTACTCGGATCCGATAGGAATTAATGGTGGTGTCCTTATCGTCTTGATTAGACTCGGTTGTTAGGTTCGAGTTCGGACAAATTTGTTCTTTTTTTTAGATTTAAAATAATTTAAAATTTATTTTATTATCAAGATATTCCAACAAATAATCTAAATTTGGTAATAAGTCAATTTTACCATCTTAATTAAGGTAAATTATTTTTTTTAAATATAAATATTATATTATAAAAGTTAATTGAAGGAAAAATTTAAAAGTTCAAATTTTATGTAATAAAGTTATTAGTAATACAATTTTTAAATTTATCGTACAAAAACTTATTTATATTAAAATATTTTTATTTTAAATAATTAACAAAATTAGTAATATATTAATTATTAGAGTATCAATACTTTTATTAAAATTTAGTTATAAAAACGAGTTTACTTGTTAACAAAATATATTTTAATTATCATAATTAAACGAATCTAGTTAAACCCGATCTAATCTTAATGAGTCGGGTTTGTAATAGGTATCAGTCCAGTAACAATAACCACGTGGCAGGTACGAATCTAAATATATAAATACCCCATCCGATCAATTACCGGCCCTAATCTTGTATTTGCCATGTGAAAAAAAAATGGTCTACTCGTATGATGTGACTTAATATCTGCCTAGAAGTCATGGGCTTCATCATGCCCATACTCCATTGGGCCATCCCATAAAATTTTGTCCATTGATCGGTCCACTAGTCTGTCCTATGGCCTTTTCGCTAAACTAAAGTAGAAATAGAGGGTGAATAATAATTTATAGGAATTTGGGGACCTCGGAGGAAATTGAGATGATGCATCATCACGTCCGTGTCCATTTTCCATAGATCTGCCAGCTGCCGAAGATACGAGTTCTCTGTGAATTTCGCCCGCAAACCTCTTCCTCGCAGCGAGAGATTGTCCATTTTCCAAGAAAGTTTATCCTACATAAGGAGAATCCGTTTTTCCAACGGCCGTCATCGGCTGTCGCGTCTCCTGAAATGGATCCGAACCAAGTGAGTTGGCTTGTTTCACATTCCTGCTCCTGGCAATTTGTTGTTGATCTGCGGGGCATTAGTTTCGATTGCAACTATTGTTTCGATTTTTACGTACTTATTGTGTGGTGTCGTTTTATACGAGCTGCAACTTGCTTTTGAGTTTGATTTTGTTTGGTCAGTGGACATGCTTTTGGTTTTAGCATTCTGGTGGATGCTGTCGTGGCCTGCATTTTTTTGTGGTTACTTTAAAATGTATGTACAAGAGGGAATTGTGGATATCTGCTTAATTTAGAGTCGAGAAAGAGATACAGATTGCAGGAAATCTCAGTTTAATCCAGAGCAGCTGAACTTACCATGTTGATAATGAAAAGTCAGTTGTTTTAGTAACTAGAAATGAAATGGCATGATTTGATTGAGTGGGAACTTGGAATTTATTTAGGTTTCTTGAATTGTTGGATTTTCCGCCATCTGTCATTCTAAAATATTACTTGGAACTCATGGTGGGCAGAAAGAAATGAACTTAAATCTGACATATGAAAGGATGACATCTATAAGACCTATATTCTATCCTCTGTGAAGCAAAAAGTCCATACTTTTAGGACTATATCCCATTATTGAGAGGTTCATAAATCAAAGCACTACGAGAAAATGTGATGTTATTGTTTCTCCTATTGAGAAAGCTCTTGGGGAAGATCTGTCTTCAAATTTTCATTAATATAATGAAGATATCCACTTTGTGAATTTAAAATTTCCTTTCCCCAGGCTTCACTTTTTTTATATTTTCTGTTTTGTAACATTCTTAGGCTCTAAATGTTATGACTTTTCCATTTTGTGCAGTCTGTACAGGAAAACTATGCCAACCCAAAAACTTGTTTCTTCCACGTCCTCTTTAAGGTTATTACTTTTTTTTACAGATTTTGCCCTGTTTCTATTATACATATAGTCCATTGCATATTTTGAGTATCTATGTCTTATTGCTTTGGCAGGCTGCAGCTTTGGCATTTTACATATTATCAGCTCTCTTCATCGATAACTTTGTGATTATCTTTGTGATGACTGTTCTTCTAGCTGCTCTTGACTTTTGGGTCGTCAAGAATGTCAGTGGGCGTATACTTGTAGGTTTGAGGTGGTGGAATGAGATCAATGACCTTGGTGAGAGTGTGTGGAGATTTGAGTGCCTTGACCAAGAGGTTAGTTCAGCCATCACTAATAAACAAAATTTTGGATTTGCTTTTTTATGAAGTAGAGTCTGATCAGTTTGTCTCCTTTTTTGCTCCCCTTATAATTGTGGTTTTCTTTTCATGATACTAGTCATTGGCTCGAATGAACAAAAAGGACTCTTGGCTATTCTGGTGGACTCTTTACCTTACAGTAAGCATCTATCATTCTATCTTAGCTCTAATTCTGGTCCTTTGGAATCAAACAGATATCCTCTAGTCATAATTTAAATTTTACAGGTGAAACATATCATGATACATGTAGTGTTTCTCTTATATTTAAGCTTTATTATTTCATTCCTCTTACCTGAAGGGTGTCCTTTTTTTGTAGGCAGTTGCATGGGCTGTGCTTGGAATATTTTCCCTTATAAGGTTTCAAGCTGACTATCTCCTTGTGATTGGTGTATGTTTGACTCTAAGCATTGCAAATATAGTTGGCTTTACCAAATGCCGCAAAGGTACGTTATCAATTCATCCTACAAGTTCATTTGTTGGAAAGTTAGGATTCTACATGCCTCTTAGCATGTGAAAATCAATTGCTTGGTCACTGCATATGACATGTACATAATAGAATGTTGAACTTAGACCTGGGTATACCACACACACAACAGTTATGCTAGTGCCGTATTATCTTAGAGTACTCTAGAACAAGGCTGTAAAAATGAATTGACTTAATAGGTGAAGCGGAAATACTTATTACAAAAGCTAGATATTAGTAATAAAGGTAAATGACAAGGGAAGAAAGGGAAGAAGAGACTGATAATAATTGTAAATGGCTAAGCAAGCTAATAATTGATTAGTAGTTCACTTACTAAGAACAATGTTTGACTTGATTGATTCTCTATGCTCTCATAAACTATTTGCCCACCCTTGTTTTCTGAGTTTTCTCCTAGCCATTCTCCATTACAATCTCTTAACAGACTAATAACTTTCTTTCAAATACTTCGAAGTAGTGAATCCTATCGAACATGCCACAAGTCTCGTTCTGATAACTAACTGGCAGGGGAAAGTCCTTATCTATTCATTTAGGGGGTTATGCTTTGAAAATTTTTGAGCTGGCAATAAGTCCAACCTTTTACCTACTAGTATAAGTTTGGCTGTTCTGGCAATTTTACACTGAAGTGAGACAGTTGTTTCCTTGAAGTTCTGGCGAGTTTATCAGAATTAATAATCATGCTCAGTGCCGACTCTTGCTTCAGATGTGTATTGATGCACACTTGGGATTCTTTACTTGCAGATGCCAAAAAGCAGATCCAGGCATTCGCACAACAGACAATTGCATCCCGGGTAACATCCACAATACAATCAGCATTCAGTGTGGTATGAGCCACTTGGGCACATTGATAGACACCACAGTGTTGGCAAACTACACTTGCTTTAGAACTGATGAAAATTGGCACCAGATATGAAAATTGTTAATCACAGATAAGCCCATTAAATTTCTCTGGTCATTATAGTTGAAATGGTAACAGGTGGAATTGGCTTGATGCGACAGAATTCAGTTATGAAGCATGCATTATCTATTTGTATGATTATCCCTTGCTGTTTTTCTCCATGTGTTTCACTTTCAAATGGTCTAAGGGAATGCATTTCAACTCCAAAGTTTTCAATATTAGTCGATGGTACTTGTCAAGTTCATTTTGGGTATAAGGGAGGTCTTAGGGAGGGCCATACTCCCAAAAAGCATAATGAGATGGACTTATAAATGGAGTTAAAATAAGTAGAAATGGCCTACTTTGTCATATTTATGTTTGTGGATGATCTCCTAGTCTTGTTCAAGGCAAGCAAAATAAAATGTTGAACATTGTAAAATTATCCTTGAACATCACATATACATGCCTATTTCTATTTCAAATAAATTTTCTATGTTTTGATATTAATTGGGATTGATGGTATGATGATTCAATATTGTTTACTTACTCACTAAACACATTGAATAATGCTCAAATTATCAACATCCGGTGTGGTGCTAGTGATCATATGAGATACTTCTAACAAAAAAATATCTATCAAAAACGTTTTGAAATAGATGAATGTTGTAATGGTCATATCTTGTGTCTTTCATATATCAATATCGTATGATACTCACCACTAGTTGTGGGGGTGTGACACAGAACAAAAGTTACCATCTTTATTTGCTGATCTCTGGATCCGGTAAGGCTTTAGCCAATGCAATTTGTATTTTTTTGCCTTCTGATATGGTGGAGAATTATAGCCTTATAATTCACTTCTTAATGAATCTTTATGGAAAACATTAGACCAATAATTTTCAGTTGCCAATTTAATGATCCCTAGTATTGCTAAAGCTCCAGCTCACCAGTGAAAAGGGATTACTCTCTTCCTTCCTGGTAATCCTTCATAAATCAAACTTTGGCTCAATTAATAGCTTGAACAATGCAAATTTATAAATTTAGTTCTTAGGTAAGATCGGCAAATTCTAGCGAAAAATGGTAAAGGGGACTTACCAAAACGAATTAGGGAAGGTCAAGGCTACACTAGGGGAGGTATGGGGTGTTTGGTTTGATCGTGGTTGCTCCGGGGATGGTTAGAATGCAACTCGATTAATTCTGTTGTATACAGTTGGGAAGCAAGTTCACTATGCGAGCTTGTCGATTTTTATCCAACGATTCTTGAGTGGTAAGGAGATTTCTGTGAGGTAGAGAACTTCTCCCCTTCAGAGAACCCAAATTCGGTTTCTGATATTGCAGGAAAAGCCCTCTTCGGAGCTCTGGCTTGTGCCTCGCTTAGAAATGTAGTATTTCGTTTTTTTCGATTGTTTGAGTGATTAGTAGGACAAATGGGGATATGCTCTTTATATAGTGAGCTCGACATTTGACAGTACTACCGGTCGGTATAAGACTCGGCCCCAATTTCGCTCGTCGTTGGTCTGTTCGGAGAGTTTCTTGGGTTATCGGATACCGAGTAGTTCGCCTATCTTTCTCTATATGATTTTCTATCTAAATCACCTTTTAATTCGTTAACCAACTATATGATAGCCTTCCATTGGTCACTCATTCTAGCTGACTGCTGATCGTACTCGTTCACCCGTTGATCATGACACGTGACATTTTCTGATTGGCTAATTTAAATAATTCAAATTTCCTTTTAGATGCACTATACCGCCCCGTGTCAACCTCTGATTGGTTGGGGCTATCTAACGTGGCTTTTCCATGTTTCAACCTTTAATTGGTTAATCGTTTCTCCGATATCATTATCGGCTACTAACGTGGCAACTTTATCATGTGTCAGCTCATAATTGGTTAGCCTTGCTAACAAAACTTCTCCTTAGTTGATCGTTTACTGAGAACACATGTCGTTCATCTATTGGTCAGCCGACGGAGACGCGTGTTATGCTCTAATTGGTCAATGCTTACTTGCGCTAACCGAGTAGCCGATTGGGCACACTTCGCCACGTGTCGCTTATTGATTGATCGCATTCGTAGATTGGGCGCTAACTGTGCAGGCGATCTGTTTACCAATTGAACCGTTGACCGGTTCAGTTAGAACAGATTTAGTGAACCAAAATCGAAAATCAACCGATTTATGCTCGATTCAATCAATTTTCTAAAATTTTTAAAATTTTAAATTTGTTTAAATTTATTTTCTATATAATGGTTGTTTTAATTTTTCAAATTGATATTTTTAGCTAACTAAAAAAATTAATCTTTTAATCGATTTTTCACAATTAAATTCAATTGGATTTATCCTTAACCAGTTCAATTTTTACATACAATTAAATTTATTATTATTTTTTATAATTTTTAAATTCTTATTGTTCATTTAAAATTTTCTAAATTCTAATTTTAATCCTTATTTATTAATTATAATTCACTTAAATACTCAATTTTCTATCAAAATTTTGCGATTACAGTTACTTATTTCAAGATTTTGGTGTTTACCAAATTTGTATATTAGTGATTACTGATTTAAAGAAAACAGATTGCGGATAGGGGAATTTGACGGTTGGGTCCGAGTTCAAAATATTTGTGATTATTAATGATCTAATTAGTACATATTTATTTTTTTTATTAACTATTAAATAATTAAAATTTATTTTGTTATCAATTATATTTAAAAATAATATATATATATATATATATGAGAATAATATAGTTTTGTTAATTAAATTTATATAAATTATTTATATATTTAAAATATAAATATTATATTATAAAATTTAAATTTTAGGTGAAATTTTAATATATAAATTTAATATGGATATAGTTTTTAAATTTATCCTATCAATATTAATATATGTTAAAATATTTTTATTTTAAATAAATAAAAAAATTAACAATAATAGTATAAATAATATTAATAATTTAATTAAAAAATAGGTGAGAAAATATTATGTACATATGTATGTATTTAAAAATAATTACTTATAATATAAAATTTTCAAATTATAAATTTATAATAATTATTTATTTTATCAAATATAATAATATATTCTTAACTACCCCACTCACATTTATTAAATATAATTTTAAATTAATATTTAACAATTATTTATAAGTCGGATATTATTATTTCGGTATCTAATAAGCGGGAATAATGGTGAATAATTATATACTTTTTCTATATACTCGATAATACCATAAGCCGAATTTTCAATCGCGGATTAGGTACAATGCGAGTTCACTACCTCTAATAACACATGAAAATGTATTATGAACTAATAAATTATCGACTAATATCTACTTAAAATTTAAAAATTGTAATTAGGGTAAGTTTTTCAAAGTTATAAAATCACAATAATTGTATATTTTATCTAATATGAGTTTATATTCTCAACAAAATATAATTTAATTATTGAGTTTGATTAAATCGATTAAATTCGAATAAATACTATCATATATAAATAGTTTAAATCGATAAAGAACAAGTACATAGTGAAAGAATCAAATACGAATAAAATTAATTAAAAGGATACCAATTTAATAATTAATCCAGTATACTAAATTTAGCTAGGTTTAGATTACACAGCTAAGATATGGATCGAGTACGGATCAAGGTAGACCACAAGCATGTCAAAACTTCAAATCGGGTCTATTTTTTACTGACATGAATCGGACCTGAGCTTTGGGTCCAAGTTCTTGGACCCGAACCTGAAGCTCGGGTTTAGGTTATTGGAACCAAACCCAAAGCTCAGATCCTTATAAAGAACCCACTTCGGAATTCTTTATTGATAGCCACTGCCACGGCATTCATGATCACCAGGCGACCCTATAATGGAGATGAAAAGTGGAAAAAGCACTTGGAAAATGAAAATGTCAAATTTATTAGCATGACTTACACATCTCAATTGCTTAACATTCGTGTAGCGCCTATGACCATTGCATAATAATATGCTACTACGGTTCTCTTAAGTTTGTAGAATACTGGATTTACAATAGGTCCTTCCATAGTAATTTTAGCTTGGGTCCTTTTGGTCCGGAGCGGTCGGAACCTATTCAAGTGAATCTGACTTTTGGATCCGCTCGAATATTGTATTCGGATCGTACATGAGTTAGTAAAAACCAGAACTGACCCAAAGTTTTAACACATCTACTCCAACTCATATATATGATAAATTAAATATAAGTGTGCAAAATTATAGCAAACTATTTTTTATAGATATAATCTAGTGTGTTCAAGATAAATATCCTATTACAAATAACACCTATACACTGGTCCAAAATACATTACGCAGGTGCAAGTCAAGCTGGTAAAACACATCTATAATTGCAGGTTTCTAGTTAATTGTTCAACACTCAATCAATTTACCATCTTGTATCCATTTGTAAAATATATTACTTAGGGACCCTGCTTCTGAAGATTAATTTTCTAATAAGTGAATAAGTGATACTACTTTAGTGTGCAATAATTCTGAACAAACAAGTTACACTGATTGTTTCATAATGGAACTTAATTACAAATTTCACAATAAACTTAATATCATTCACGAATTTTCTTTAAAAAAAGTATAGTAGTTTTACAAAAAAAAATAATTATATTATTCTCTTTCAAATAAATATGAAATAAATTTTTAACTATTTTGTAAAATGCTAATTACTTCAAATATAAAACTCTTTAACTTAGATTCCATAATTGAACGAATTTTCATTTTGAATATTTAATAGTGTGAAATAAGATAATAAAATAATATATATTAAGACTCAAAATAAAATTTATAAATAATAAGACAATAACAACTAGTTCGGATTGATGCAAAGAGTACTCATGGTCGGCTCCTACCATGATTTAGAGCTCATTCTTTGATATTATCTTTTAAAATTATACAATCACATTAATTATACACTAAAATTTGTACCAATAATATCATTAAATATGGATTAAAAATAAATTTCAGAGCAATAACTATATCATATTGAAGAGGATGATTTCATGAGAAATTATTAAAATTTTGATATTGTTAAAAAAATAGAAATAAAACTAGACAAGAAGGAGAAGAAGTTACTAAAGTGGTAAAACAAATGAAAAATTTCTGATATAATAAGTAAATCCAGTGTCTTCACTTAATAGAGAAAGGGACTTAGTTATTATTTATATGTTAATAAGTGGTGCAGGGAGAGAATAAGCATTTTTCAATTTAGCAAACAAAGCATGTGACAATATATTAAATAAAATAAACTTAAACAGTAATATCACAACATATGTAAAAATAGGTTACTTGCATTTTCTTGTCAATATTAAGGTATGTTTCATGTATATTTGTATTTAAGAGCCTTAGTTACACGATACGATACTTTACAATTTGTGAAAAGATGTTATTGGTAAAAGAAAAGTGTAAGAAGAAGAGAAATATAAGATGTATTGTACTAGTAATTTATGCAATTTCTTCACACTTTTTTATTGAATAACAAGGGTTATATGTATATATACTAAATGACAAATTAAATAGGTGTGATGACATCAATTACTTGTACTAGTGGAGGTGATATAATTGACTTGTAATAAGTGAGTTTTTTTGTAATGGTGGTGATGAGATCAATTGCTTATAAATGGGAGGTGATGTCATTGATGCAGTAGTGTCTAAATCTGTGGCATGTGATTTAATATGACATTTTGGTTTAATACTCCCTCGTAAGCTCAAGGGGAGTTCACGAATATTGAGATTGGACCGTAGTAGAGAAAATCGGGAAGCTAATAGTCCCTTAGTGAGCAAATTTGCAAGTTGGTCATTAGTGCCAATGAAATGAACCCGAAGAAGTTATTAACTAACACGCTCACGAACGAAATGGTAATCAATTTTAATATTTTTTGTCCGAGCATGAAAAATGGGGTTCGCAGTAAGATATATGGCTGAAAGGTTGTCACACCACAATGTAGGATGTCGAAGGAGCGAGAGCCCAGACTCACTAAGTAAGGATTGGATCCATATAAGTTCAGTTGTCGCAAATATTGGCAAGACTTTTATATTTAGCATGAGTGATAGTGCACTTCTTCTTAGAACTTCAAGTGATAAGGTTGCGACTAAGGAATATAGTGAAACCACTTACAGAGCGACGATCATTAGGGTTACTAGTCCAGTCAGCATCTGAGAAACAAGATAGAGTAATAAGAGAATCATGCCAAAGAAAAAGACCAAGGTGAGAAATACCCTGAAGGTAGCGCAAAATACACTTGACAGCAATCTAGTGAATAGATGTAGGTTGATGCATAAATTGACAGACTTGATGGATAACGTAACCAATGTTAGGTTGAGTGAAAGTGAGATATTGAAGAGAACCCACAATTTGACGATAATGATGTGGATCTGGGAGTCGATCACGCTAAGTGAGAGACAAGCGAGGGTCGATCATGACGGGAGTGGAGATGGGTCGACAGGTAGACATAGAAGCCCTAGAGAGTGTGTTATGAATATACTTTTGTTGAGTAAGATATAGCCCGTCAAGATGAGAGGTTACTTTAATACTAAGAAAGTGATGAATAGGTCCCAAGTCTTTGAGAGAGAATTCTTGTTGAAGAAAATAAATAACTCACTCAATAGGAGCATGAGACGAACCAGTAACAATAATATCATCAACATAAACCAACAATAACATAATAAATGTTGAGGTGTGATAGATAAATAGGGAAGAATCAACAATAGAACCTTGGAAGCCTATTTGAAGGAGAAATGAGCTGAGATGGACGAACCAAGCACGTGAAGCTTATTTGAGGCCATAAATTGATCGGTGAAGACGACAAACAGGAGCTGCAGGGTCAACAAAGCCAAGAGGTTGGGCCATATAGATTTCCTCAGTAAGATGCCTATAAAGGAAATCATTGTTCATATCGAGTTGACGAGTAACCCAGTCAGAGGAGAGCGCAATAGAGAGAATAATATGTATAGGGACAAGTTTGATGACTAGACTAAGGTATCATCGTAGTCCAAACCTGGTTGCTGAGAGAAGCTTTTTGCAACAAGGTGAGCCTTATAGCGAACAATAGAACCATCCGGATATTGCTTAATCTTGTA
This sequence comes from Trapa incisa, assembly GCA_030064435.1. Taxonomy (NCBI): domain Eukaryota; kingdom Viridiplantae; phylum Streptophyta; class Magnoliopsida; order Myrtales; family Lythraceae; genus Trapa; species Trapa incisa. Next base: position 10,713,759 of record CM057767.1, on the reverse strand, counting down.
GACTCATTTGTACCCCACAATATGACGATTCAAAGGAGGAGGGACAAGATCCCAGGTAGAGTTGTGCCGAAGAGTGGTAATTTCAGCATACATGGCTTCTTTCCAACAAGGATGACGACTAGCTTGGAAGAAAGTCTATGGTTCCTCGAGAGCAAGAAACACCAATGGATTAAAAGAGAAGCGTCATGGGGGAAGAGACCCATCCTGAGAGCGAGTGACCATGCGACAAAATGGATTAGGGGGTGTTGGCGGTGGCGCTGCAAAAGAGACAATATCATCTAAAGATAAGTCAACAATGTTCATGGAGGATGAAATCATACTCGAGTTCTAAGCTGGTTGAAGAGGAACAGGGGAAGAGGGGAAAGGGAGAGGGGATGTGGTGCTATCCGTAGGACGAGGAGGAGCGATACAACTTCCATTAGGAGAGGGGGCAAAAGGAAAAACAAACTCATCAAAATGAATAGTACGACATACAAAGAGATGGCTGGTAGAAGGGTCTAGACAACGATAACCAAGAAAAGTAGAAGGATACCCAAGAAACACACATGGCTTACAACAAAATTGAAGTTTGTCACTGTGGTAGGCACGAAAATAAGGAAAACAAAGACAACCAAAGACCTCAAGAAAGGTATAGTCAGGGTGATGGTGGAAGAGGCGATTATATGGGGAGGTGTGAGAGCGAATGGGAAGACGGTTTATAAAAAATACGGCAGTTTCAAAGGCAAAATCCCAAAATTTCTTGGGGAGGTGTGTCACGCCCCAACCCAGTTCGATCGGGGTTCGTGATCAACCGCCACCATTTCCTACATCATGCTGGTATTCTTACCCGAATGAGACAAGGAAGGTGAAGGTATGTTTACATTCAAACCCTTACTTTAGTTTAGGGGTAGGAAGTGTACCTTCGGGGTCCAAGAGCATTCAAGAACTTTTCATCTAGGTGCTAGACCTAAAAGGGTGAGAGGAGGGAAATTAGTACATAATATTTAGTGAGGGAAACTACTATAACGTGTACTTTAATTCATTTATCTGTCCATTAAAATTTTCATCTGCCATTATTCATACACTTCACATCATCAACAACCACCCTCCTATTATAGGAGGAATCACACGTTCACAGAACGGTCCTCGACCGTGCCACTTGTGGACCGGAGAGCCCTTATTGTCCACCTTGATAGAGGTGCATTGCCTTTATCCAGCGTTTGAGTGGACAGCAATAGTCTGACACTCAAACCCTGATTACATTACCATGTCCACTTAGTGGGATGAGACCTCATTTTCTCTACTGACTCGGTCTCCATGTGTAGGAAGCTACTTGGTTTCACGACCTACTGAACGATAGAACCACCCTTATGCACCATGGGTCGTCTAGCCGTCCTTGGGCTCCATCATACCTCATGTCAGATGTCTTGATGGCCCAAACATCACAGTGCATGCACAATCAATAGTTTTTTTAATTATATTTTTTTTATCTTTGGCCCTCTAGCACAACGATATGTCGGCTTGGCTTCGGCCCACGCATACTAGCCCAACAAGTTCGACGACCTAGATTCGGCAGAGTAGCAGCTCGGCCCAACAAGCTTGACAACTCAAACTTGGCTCGATGGGTATCACACAAAGTTTTCATTATTCAAGTATTTTAGCACCATATATCACATGTTCATTATGGACGAGTCTACGCCCATATTCATCGGCATTGGGCCCACTGTTATCTTGAGCCTAAGCCTAGAATTAGATCCCAAACATTTTAAGTAGAGTCACCCAGTCAGGGGAGGCTAATTCTGAGAAAATAGTTTTCAAAGTTGAACCGTTATTCCAACTGGAATTGACATCATAGCGGTTCCCACTCACCCGGTAATCTTGGCAGGGTTGCATCGGCGGAGTCTCTCTCCTTGGTGCGCTTTTGGGGGCTGGCATTCGAGTAACCCGTTCCTGTAGGGTACAAGGGTTCGTATCAAGACGTGGTAGCGAATAGGTTACACACCCTTATATATTTGTGCCTAGGGCCCCGTACTTTACTTAAATTGCACCTAGGTCCCTAGTTTCTCTTTAATCCCTATTAAGCCCCTTGTGTCTTCAAATTATTCTTTTTGGGTCCTTAACCCTTTTGATTTCACCAATTGGCCCTTAATTTACCAAAATTGCCCTTTAGTCTTTAAATTCCCAAAAATTGTAATTTGGTCTCTAACTTTTCAAAATTTCCAATTTGCCCCCCATTTCACCCAAATTGCCCAATTGACCCTCATTGAGGTGAATTTCATGAAAACACCCTCAATTTCATGAAATTGCCATTTAGTACTCCAATTTTTTAAAAATTGCATAAAGGTCCCCAAAATTCCCAATTTGCACTTCATCTTCTTCCCCAATTCAAGCATATGAATGTTCAATTCTTACCTCGTCCAATTGGCGGCCTATAAGTCCTTAGTTTTTTTTATTATTGCTTCTATTCATCTCCTCTAGCTTCCCTCGATCGTCCTACACTTCGAATTTATGAATTTGGTTGAGTTTTACGCCTCGCCGGAGCTTCACTAAAAAATTTACAGTAGAGAGAGAAAGCTTACGTATCTTTCCGACGGAGAGGCGGTGGTCAGAGCTTGAGGTGGGGGCAGCTAGTGCTCATCGAGGGGGGCCTAGCAGGACCGAATCCCGTTGCAATTTACCGCTGTCCTGCGGGAATTTGAAGAGAGAAGTTTTGGATGGTGCAACTCTGAAACTTAGAGATTTCAATGAGAGGAGGCAAATTTGAGCTTACCGGGGTCTGTAAGGGTGTTGTGGAGAGTCTTAGGTGGTCAGAGGTAGCCAATGTGAGTGGTGGAAGGGCCGAGAGGGTCGAGGTTGGGTTGGGCAAGAGCTCGCTCTTTCGAGCTCCGGAGCAACTTCACCGTGCGATCCCTTGTACACTTCTCTAGGTGTTCTCTTGTTGTTCTGAGAGTATCTGGAGCTAAAGCACTCTTCCTCGGTTCCAATGCCACCCTTTATAGCTCCTTTGATGGAGATTTCGTCCATTGTCAGAGCTCTGGTTTGCAGCTCGTCGAAAAATGTACTCTTTTTCTTCTTTACTCGATTGTGGGATGCTAAGAACAAATAGAGGGGGTGCTCTTTATATAGGAAGCTTGGCAATTGCTCAGGCTTCTCGACAGCGTACGACTCGGCCGTCAGCGACCTGACCGAAGAGTTTTTTGAGTCGCAGGAGACTCCGGCTTTTTCGGCATTTCTCTCTCTCTCCTCCCTTCTCTTTGTTAGCGTCTGAAGGTTGAAGATGATGATGTGGCAGTCATGCCATGTGGCGTGCTATGATTGGTCAGTTTTTTGGATGTGGGGTGCCAACTCGGTCGCCATGTTAGTCGTTGACCCGTTGATCGGACACGTGGCGGCCTCTCATTGGCTGCTCGTGTTTACGTGGCTTGTTGGCGGGGCATCGGTTGTCCGTTGACCTAACACATGACAGTCTCCCATTGGTTGCCCGTGTTTGTGTGGCAGCTGATAGGGCACCAGCTATCCATTGACCGTTGACCATTAAACATTGTATATTGTCCGTTGATCGGTCCGATTTGACTGGGTTCACTGTCCAAAATTTAAAAATCGGTCGGTTCAGACCCAGTTCGACAGTTTTTTTGAAATTTAAAATTTTAAAAATTTATTTTCTATCTAATGGTAGTCTCAATTTCCCAAATTGACAATTTTAAACTACCTAGAAAAATGAATTTGTTAATCAGTTCACTATGGTTCATGCCACTTCGGTCTGGTTTACCCCGAACCGATTCGATTCTAACCCCAATTCCACTTCCCAACTCTTCCTCACAAGTTTTGTTAATTTTTTGTCACTTGGGATTTTCCAATTTCCCACATTAACCCTTCTTTACTATTTTCTATTGATTAAATTTGCTTAGTTTGTCGGTAATGGTGTCAGTTCTTCTCCCAGTTGCTTTGGTCCAAGGGAACGGGTTCCATAAGGTGAGATTGGGCTAGAAGAGTGAGACCTATGTCAACGATATTACGATGTAGTCTTTCAGCAGATCCATTCTGTTGGTGAGTATGGGGACATGAAATTCGATAAAAAAATCTCATGAGATTGTAGTTCAGTTTGAAAGGATTGTGATAAAAATTCTTTAGCACCATCAGTTTCTAGTGATTTAATGCGTGTGTCAAAAATGTTTTCAACTTGAAGTCGAAAGGCATGAAAGATGGGTAAAATATTTGAGCGATTTTTAAGAAGAAATAACCATAAGAATTTATGCGGTTATTTGGGCGTTGTGAATGGGGCCGAAAATCTCATGTTCTAAGAAGCCCATGTCGAGGGCTATTTGGGCGAAGCTGAAAGGATAGCCCATGACTTGCCATTGAGAAGCCTGAATAGAAAACTCCAAAACACCTTTGAGAAGATAGAGAATTGTTGGAGTGACCAAAATGATGCGGATTAGATTATTTACCATAACTACCTCCAGATGTGCGTACTTGATGATCGAAAGATTTGGGCGAAAATCTGGCAATGCTAAGGTTGCGATTGATCATCCTAGTGGTGTGTCCAAGTAGTAGAGAAGGAAGGAGGCCCTTCTAATGGCAAGAAAGTGTTGCAATGAGAGTACTTGAACTCTGTACTCCTTCGAGAAAACCATATAGTGGTGCACCAGGTGTTGGCGAGCCGTACAAGAACGTTCGACGTGCTTCGTGAGCAAGAAGAAGAGATTTAACAGAATCTACTGTCATGGTGTTGATGGTGGCTGATAATCTAAGTGTAAATTATTTTCAATTATAGCCTAGTCCTTCGAGTATCTTGTTTTTTATTTCTCTATCAGTTTTAGGATGCCCGATTTGGGCGAAGCTGATGGTTAGGGCACTGATAGATGATATGTAGGTTGACATAGGAAGATCAACTTCCTTTAAATCCCTCCATTATTGGTCCAAGATGTCTTGTTGTGCTTGAACCTGTGAGCTAAACAGGGTATCGAGCTATTGTCAGGCTTCAGGTACCGCAGCTCCGATTACTTGAAAATTTACCTATTTTGTCAAACAAGCTAGTATAGTAATAAGACAGAACTTGTTATAAATATCCCATTTTTCTAAATGAGAAAGAGGAAATGTGCAGGTAAGGAGCCATCCGCATATCCAAGAAATCGATATACTTGGAGAAGATGGTTCATATTGTTATTCCAAATATAGAAGTTAGTGCCGTTGAGTTTTCCTGATAATATTGGCAGTGAAGAAGGAATAGTGACTATGAATGATGAGTTCATTGTCATCTTATTGCTTGCAGGTTAACATAATAAGAAAGTTGGGAAATTTGTGACAATACTCCTTTACAAAAGAGATGCACGGAAGAGAAAGATAAGATGTTAAATAGATGCATGGAAGAGAGATTAAATGTAGGAAATAGTGAGTAGATTGAAAAAAATGCTATAAAGTAAATTATGATATCATATAAAAAAAATAGTGTAAAAATAAGAATATAAGAATATATATTGCACTAATAAAGAATTTTTAATGGAATAATAAGAATTATATATATATATTTGTAGTATACTAAATAACAAATTAAACTGGTGTGATGAGAACTTATAATAATAGATATGATATAATTAACTTGTTGTAGATGATTTTTCTTATAATGGTGATGATGATATCAATTGATTGTAAATATAAGTTGATTTAATTGATTCAATAGTATCGGAATATATAGGTGATATAATATGATATTTAAATTTAATATTAATTAAAAAAACTGAGTTGATAATAATGTTCACTACAAGTAATATTAGTAATTTTACTAGTATCGGAATTAATTACTTACTTACAATACTAAAAAAAAGTATAAGATTATCACAGACCGAATAATATTATCCGAGTGTAAGTCGGGGTCGAGGGTTGGAGATCGGGCTCGGGCTCAGTGAGTGATCCGAGCTCAGGCCCTTAATAGTCAGCATAGCTAGGGGCGATGTGGAATCGTGAATGGAGTCCAGGGATACTCGTGCAGAGGGTGGGGGACTCGACAGGGTCCGCATGGAATTGGGGCTCAGGTGCTCAGCCGCTCAGCACGTCTAGGGGGTAACGAAAAGTTGGGACTGGCGCGCTGAGGTTTGGTGGAGACACGACAAGGACTTGGGGCTGGGGCTCGGATCCGGGAATGTGCTCGAGCTCGAACTTGGGCACGTGGAGTGAGCTCTCTGACTAAGTCTCTGGCTCATGTTGTGCTCTTTGAGCTCATGCGTGGGGCTCAACCGCTCGAGTCGGGTACGCTCGCTGGCACGATCGAGTGCGGTGAGAGGGAACTGAGGGCGGCTACTGATGTCTTACTCATTCACTATCTAAAAACCCATATAATTTGTCTGAAACGGCAGCGTTTATTTTTTTTACCATTTTTAATAAAACGATGTTGTGTGGAACAAAAGAAAATAATGGACCCACCTTTTAATACTATTTGTATCTGAAATTCGTGTACACTTTTTTGAACCCATATTCACTGTACCCGAATTTCGGGTTTCGGATACGATGTTATGAGCACGGGCCCAATCTACAAACCTGAATCCGAATGAGTACTTGATTATACTCGATCGGGTTCGGGCTCAAATCTCAGATGCGGTGTTGGAAGTTCGGGTCCAATCTACAGATCCGAATCCGAACAAGTACTCGAGAGAGCAACTATTCTCGAATATACTCGATTCGGTTCAGCCCGAGTCTCGATACGTTTGACATCCCTATACAATCTGAATTACCAACCGAAAATAAAGGCGGTGATCAAGGGTTGTCTCCACTTTAGGGCTGCCAGTGTACATCAGGATTCGGACTTCATTATGCATCCCGCCGTTGTCACCACCTTTCGTCAAGGAGATGCCATAGAAATCTGCCCAGATGATGACGGGTTACGTGGCTCCTGGTTCACTGGAACCGTCATCCGCGGCCTTTCTGGGTCATCCTCTTCAAACCGTCGGAAGGTCGGCAAAAAACCCTCCCACAAGTACCTTGTCCAGTTCGACAATCTCTTCGAGGACCAGACCGGGACCAAGAAGCTTAAGGAGGAGGTCGAGGAATGGCAGCTTAGGCCCCTGCTTCCGCGCGAAGCGAATCGATTGTTCAGTCTAAGCGACGAAGTGGACGCATACTACAACGATGGTTGGTGGGAAGGCACGATCACCGAGCAGCTTGGGCAAGGAATGTTCGAGGTATACTTTAGGGCTTCGAAAGATTCTATACAGTTCAAAGCTGAGGACTTGAGGCTCCATCGCGAGTGGATCAATAACGCATGGGTTCCACCTTTCAGCGAGGAACAACAGGTCAGTAAAAGTTTTTCTTGGCCAAATCAGGCTTCTTCCTATTTTTCTTGTCCAAGAAATTCCAGCTGGATACTTGGAAGGGCATTTGTTTGGTGAATTATCGTTCTTCTACGTGTAAATTTTTCCATGTGTTAGTTCAAGCACCGTTTTGGGAGTCAATAATTGAGGACGAAACCCCTGATTGATTGACATTGTCATTACACTGGCTCCTGGCTTTGAATTCAACAAAAAAAAAAAGGAAAAAAAAGTCTCTTACTTTCATCTTTAGGTTTCAGAGTTAGACAAATGCGTACAAATTTTATTTTATATCACAAACATTGCAAAATCTGTACTCACTGAAGTCTAGTGGGGAATTGATTGGTGTTCAATTGCTTTTCCCAATATCAAAAGAGCGTATAAATGGAGAATCAAATGTAGTTTTCAAATTATGCCGAGCTAATTTTATAGATGAACTATCAAAGTAAATCTCTGACGGAATTGGTCATTTAATTGTTCTATCTCATAAGTGTGAAGGCACTCCATTCTTCTTTTGAAGAATAGTTATTTTCAGTGATACCTTAGGCGTTCTTGATCCTTAGCTGACACAGTTAATATATTTCAACAAGTCTGTGAAATTTAAAGCCAATTTCTTGGTAGGGAAATGCTCAATAAAGACTTGGCTCCTTTGATTTTAAAAAATAAAGCCATGCGTATTTCTTTTCTGATGATTAGGTGATTAATTTAACTTATTTCATTGAGGTTAGAATGAGTTATATGTGCTATCATATTGATCCAAAATTAGGAAAAATCACTGGCGAATGATACAAAGGTTGCTGAAGGAAAGGACCAGATATTCAAGGATGGAACAATGGTTGAGGTGAGTAGTGATGAAGATGGGTACCATGGCGCCTGGTTCTCCGCAAAGGTTGTAAAGGCATTATCAGAGAAAAAGTATATCGTGGAATATCAAAACTTGAGAAACCAAGATGACATGAAATTACTCTTGGAGGAAGCTGACATTCTACATATAAGGCCGTGCCCACCCAAAGCTAAAGCAAGTACCAGTTTCAAGCTTCTCGAAGAAGTAGATGCTTTATACAATGATGGATGGTGGATCGGTGTGATATCTAAAGTTCTCGGGGATTCTAAGTTTTCAGTTTACTTCAGAGACACCAATGAGGAAATGGACTTCCATGGATCTGCATTAAGACCACATCAAGAATGGATTGATGGAAAATGGGTTATTGCCTCACAGGTGAGAGCTATGTATGTAAGTAGCTAATTATATGTTAACTTCAAATTTCTGTCTACAATTCACTAACCCTTCAATTTTTTTTCCAGATTTTGGGGTTATGAATCAGGAAAAAGAGGTGATACTTCCAGCACCTGGTTTGGATTCTTTGTTCATCTTCATTTCCTACAAATGCCTGCTTTTGATATATGTTTCTTGGATAAGTGATTGCAAACGTGAAGAGAAGGTAGAAGGTTGGCACAAGCAATATGGAAGAAAATTAGTCTATGCTTTTGTGCACATTCTAAATTTGACTTCTGCAATCACTTCTTCTATCAGTTGCCGGTTTATCATCACTGGGGGGATTGATCTTTGCTTTTGATGTTAGCTTGCTGATGCTTATTCAGATGAATGCGCACTGTGCTTTTTCCAATATCCAAGCTTTTTTACATACAGAAAAAAAATCATGTTTCAAGAATAATCCCATTGTGAAAACAAGTATTAGATCTCAATATTTCTCTTAGCATCCCATATTCAAGGCCACATTATGTTCTTTCATCCAGAAGTAAGAAAAACGGACTCAGGAGCAAAGGTTTAATACATAAGCATCTTCCATCAATGATTGAAAAACATTGTTGTTTGATTAAAAAGGGCAGGAAAAAAAAACATGAGCATAGAACAAAGCATTTCAACATGTCATCATCTCCCTTCCTCCACCACTGATCTCATACTTCCTTAACTTCCACAGCTCCATTTGCTTCTGCTTCCTTGACTTCACTGCCCTCCTTCACATCCTTAACTTCCTCCTCGATCTCAAATGCCGAGACAGGGAACGACCGGGAGAGCCCAGCAGGCGTCTTGAAATTGATCTTCCCAGTGGGCGGATCATCTACATATATATCGCAGAGAGACACCCAGAGTAAGAACTCCTTTGTCTTCACCCCTGTCAGCTTCTTGATCCGGTTCTGCTCCACGTAGGCCGTGACTTCGGGGGCATAGGACACCAGCCTCCCAATCTTCTCGAACTTGTGGTTGGTGCTCTTCTTCTGCCTGAGCCACACGAAGCCGGTCTCCCTGTGGTATCCACACTCCTCCATATCCTTCAGGGGTAAGAGCCCGTTCGGGAGGCCAATCTCCTTGAGCAGATCCTTGGACTTCTGCTGGCACATATCATCTCCATGATAGACCTCAGCCTTGGCTTTGATCTCCTCTGTGACTAGAGACATGATGCTGATATTCTTCACTTCTTACCTTCAGGTTCCGCGATATAATGGAATCAATGCTGCGGTGCATGAAGGAGACAGCAGGTACTGCTTGGTTTATATAGTAGAGCAGCTGAACACCTTGCCCGTTTAAAGCTTGGAAATTTCAAACTAGTGCCACTGTGAAGGTTCGTATGTGGGACCAGCCCACCATCACGGGTTGTATCTGAGTCAATGCACAACATCTTTAATACACAATATTGCAATGATCTAAATATGAAAGAAACGTGTGATGTAGTAATTTTGGGTGAAGGACAGGGTGCTACATCAGTGCATGTGAGGGCTTGGGACAGTTGAAAAAAATTAATGGGGGCATTTAAAGAGGAGCTGGTACCTTGTTTGGATTGGAGGCAGTTAACCAATAATAGCCCTCACATGTTCCCACTTGTATTTTTTTTAATAGTACATTTCAGCCGCCGAATTTCCAGCCAATCTCAGAAGGAGCAGACTACGACGAATCTTGTTTTATAAGTATGATTTATTTCATTTGTTCTATGCAATTTAATAGCGATTATTATATAGTAGTGAATTACTTAAATATTTAGATATTCACATGATTCATTTTGACATAAGATTGTAAGAGCGGTGAATTGCTTAATAAGCCAGATGGGATCGGTGACAGTTGACCAATAAAAGAAGTACAACTTTATGATCATCTCACTTGCAAGTGATTTCTTGAATATGAGTCCACATGCTTATATTGTAAAGAAACGCAATGTATTCTTGCATTGACTTATCAATTAACATATGAAGATAGCAAATATGCTCACAAAACCATGATCACATTTATTATCAATTCAATTAACATAAAGAAAACAGTGAAAATAACCAAGAGTTCTGCCACCTACAAGACAATCAGATGTCCATTTAATATATCACAATATCCACACTCCAATGAATTGCATGAACTAACCAGCCTACTTTTTGCATCACATAAGAGAGATATGAGCTCATGAGTGTTTGGAGCAACTAACTCCAGCAACGAGAATATTATAAATGTATTTACATTGGGTTAACATGTTACACTAAGCACTTCAACCGAACAAATGACGTAAATAACCAATATTTTTTATTGAGAAATATTACAAATGATAATGTAAGATGAATTCAGAAAATGTGGAGGTGAATAAACCATTGTGGAGTTTTCTTGAGGTTGTCGAGGATAAATTAAGACCACGTGCATTGTAATGAGATTACAGGTAAATGCATGATTATAGTCTATATAATCCAATAAAATTAAATTTGAAAAATATTTTGGGTGTATATTAAATCAAGATATCATTTCTCTCTAGTTTTTATAGAGGTATTTGTAATTAATTATTTGACTATAACACGATATAAATGTAAGTATAATAGTCTAAATAACCGTTATTGAAGTAGAGAATGTAAATATCTAATTCCAACCTAATCATTATCCAAATTAAGTCCTGATATATGTGCTCATTTCAGAATAAATAAAAAATTATTTAAAATGTTGTAATTTTAATAAATAAAATTAAAAAACCCTAATTAAGTGATATTTTAAATAGTAAGATCTTATATAATACTAGTAAACCAAATATTTATTTACTTTAAAATTATTAATTATATATTATATATTTTAAAAAATAAATATCATAAAAATGCACCCTCTAAATGTTTTATAAAAATGATATTATAATTCTATATTACACCACAAATTAAAAAAAATATTAAATCCGATCAAAACATATTTAATTATTCATTATATTAGTCACATTGATTTAAAAAAAATTACGGTATTAACAATTATAAATTTAAAGATTAAATTTGAAAGTTATAGATCAAATTTAGTACGTACACAATTAATTCGAATCCCAATTTAATATTCAAATTATATAGAGTACTCATCCATTACATCCGAATCCGGATGGGGTCCGTAATTCTTGAACTCCATAGCCACCCCAATCTTTTATCATCTATAAAAAAATGTGAATACGAGATTGGACATTGAGTGAGGTACTAGATGAAATAAGTATAGATGGTCTATGAGAAATAGTAAACATGATAGAAGGAAACCCACCCGGACATTTTGGAGCTGAAATAACCTACAAAGATCTGACTACATGAGCATGGATCATCCTTCCAGGAGCAAGATGCGGAGGAGATGACTGAGGAGGTAGGGGAGGGTGATAAAGGGATCAATCACTTCTCACATGTGGAGACGAACAAGGAGAATAGGGAAAAACATTTTTTTTGCACTCGTAAATTTTTTTTATTAAAAATGACATTATAACAAATAAAAATGGTGACAAGTACCTAATGTATTTATTAAGAAAAATACAAAAAGTAAATGTGAACTTGGTGACCATTATAAGGTTGAATATATGAAAAACCAAGGTAACTAGATATATATTTGATCATTAATCCGATCTAAGAGGAGAGTGAGAGTAAGCAGTTAGATATTTGATGAAAAATATATATATTTTAAAGGTAAAATCTAAAATTTATGACAAAAATGTGAATGAGTAGAAAGAGGTAATGTCAACTAACACATTTTATTGATAGTACAGGGATATGATATACAATAAAAATTTAAGTTATTAAGAAATTTAAATTACAAAGTATAAGATATGAATTATTGGATTACATTCGAGAATTTTCATTTTACAATCGAAAAGATACTCCATAAAAATCATGAAAAATTTTAAGAATGTACGAGGGAAATTTCATGAAAAAAATACCATGCTGTCGAAAATACACTGTCATTCTTCAAATGAATGCAAGGCTGAGCATAAAAGGATCACCACGTTGGATGTATGGTCACTGTCTACCTCCGAGTCATACCACTATTATCATAAATATCAATAAGTTTTAATGAAATGTATTTTTACTAAAAATAATTTAATGCAAATTCACCACAAGTTAATCGAATTTTAACGGTGAAATAATTTGTAACAAAAAAAATTCAAATTTCGATCATATTATATTGTCAAATTTTAAAAAATTCGACAGGGACTAAAGTATTACCTGGATCAAAATGAGGGACCAAATTGTAGGTAGACAAAATAGAAAATGAGAAAACAAATGTCAAACATTGATCTGTGAATCCGTGACAGGAAATCCCTAACCTTCTCAACGGAGAGACAGACAGAGGCCAAATACCCCGAGGCGATCGTCGACCGTCGACTATCAATTGCCGAGCAGCGGCCCGCCTGCCCCCTGATTTCGTTGTTTCCAGTGCCTCGGCCTCAGGTATGGTACCATCTCTGCCCCTCAACTGCTTGAATCTGAGGATCCTAAAAAAATGGTCCAAGCTATGAATTTGAAGAATTTTGAGTTTTTTTTTTTTTGCAAAATACTGAAGTTTTCCCTATTTGAAGCTGGCCATCAGGCCATCCAAAGAATACTTTAGACGGAATGTCAATGATATCAGCATTGTCTCCGTTGCCCTCAGGGCTTACTGATATGCAAACTAATATATGATTTTGACTTGCATTTCGGCATGTTGGCATTATGAAAAAATTGGGTTTACCAATAATTTTTGTTTTATATGTTGGTACTAAATGTAATTCCGCAAGGATGCCATTTTTTTTTAATTTGGCATGGATTTGAGACCCACTTATCCAATTGAATGAGATCTGAGCTTTTTTTGGAGAGGTGATAGGTTGGATTCTTTTTTTTGTTCGAACCATATTTATATTTTGATATTTGACTTGGATTCAGCTATCCAAGAGATTCCGTTTTTCTTCCAACCTTGTGTTTATGTTTCCACTAATAACCTAATAGGTTGGATCTCTGCTCTGGTTTTGAAAATTATAAATATTTTGAGATCAGTTGAGTTCAAATAAAAGTTTGTAAAATCAAGCAGGTCGCCACCATCTTGGACTCTCTTGTTCTTCTCTAGACTATATTCAGTGTGAGACCTATTTTTGCTTGTGGAGATATGTCCAAATTTTCTCCAAATTGTTCCAGAAGTCACACCATGTTTGGAGTGATGCATAAGATTGCAAGATGCATGCAATATTTTTCCTCGTTACCATGTTGGATTTGTTTGGTAGATTGAAAGCTATATTTCAATGGCTTAGATCTACCAAAAGGTGGTAATGGAAGAGATACAAAAGGCTTTCGAGCAGCATATGGAGCAAATGGCAGATATGGTCCAGAAATTCTCTATGGAGCTCAGATCTGGTCTTCAACCTGCTTATGAGAACTTCATGGGTTTCATCCATGCCATTGATTGGAAGGTTTCTTTGTTACTATTTCTATTTCTTGCTAGTGCTTAAAATGATTCATATGGAACTGGAAATGGTCAGAATCCTTTTATGTTCTTCTTGCTTTTGGAAATTGGGAAAATAAACTATCTTGCCATATATTTGTGTATTCTTCTTTTGGGCTTTATCCAGATGTTCAAAACATGTTATCATATTCAGGAAATACTCGTAAAAATTGTTCTGTGTATTTGTTTCTTTCTCACTGTTTCAACTGGTATTTTATATGTAAATTGACTGCAATACTTCATTCAAGTTGAACTGTCAAACTGCATTTTGGTTCATATAGTTTTCCTTTTTCAGGAACCCTTCTTAATGGGCTTACTGGCGTTCCATTTTCTTATATTGGTGACTACCATTATCTCAAGAAAGAATTCTAATTTCCAGATGTGTCTATTCCTTCTGGCATGTAAGTTGTATCAGATTCTTCTTGATGAATTGGAATGCATGTAAACTCACCATTCAAATAATAGCTAGATTTTTTGTGAACCTTGGGAATCTGAATGTAAAGCTCTGTTTTTTTGGATAGTTACCTGGGAACTATCGTGGTGGCACAGAGAGTTACCTATATGATTGGTGATAACTTGCCCTTGGATAGAAGATGTCCTCTTTCCACTTTATTTTTTCTTGGAGGCCAGTTTAGAACTATTTTTGATGAACCACCTAACAAAGCCTCTGCTGAAATTTCCATGAGTGCATATGGTGGTACACTTATTGATTTAGTTTGAGTAATGACTTTAGAGATGACTCTGCATTCCTCCTCGGAGGCCTGATAAAAAAGGCTTGGACTGAACTCCTATCTCCAGAAAGCATAGATGATGAATTTGAGAATTTCAAGCTTGTGTGTTAGCTTAAAGAAAGCTTCTGCTTCTTATTTGCAGGGAAGTTTCACACATTTTTCACAAACAGATGCATTTAGAACTAGCTCATGTTTTGTACTTAATGAATGCATCACTACTAGAAGCACTTGAAGATGGTTATATATATACAGCTATTCTCTTAAATCTTGACCTGCATTATATCTTAAACCTCAATCAGGATATAAAAATGAAAGCACTGTTTCTGCCGAATATATTTTATTATTGTGGCTGTTGTTGATTTCTGTAGTGGGTGGTGTATACCTTGCTGAGAAGCTGAACAAATTTCTGGGAGAAAATTGGAGGAGCTTTGCAACGCAAAACTATTTTGATTCACATGGGATTTTCCTATCTACCCTTTGGTCTGGGCCTCTCCTTGTGATGGCGATCATAATTTTGGTATTGGCTTGAATTTTCTCTTCATTTTTAATATGCCATGTTCTCCCTTGTGAGCAAATGTCTAAATGATAATAACATATCGCCCTTGCAGGTAAACACTCTATTTAACCTCTGTTACCTTATTGTCAAGTGGAAAAAGGCTGAGCTAAGGCATAAAGCCAGGCTTTCTCATAACAAGCAAGACTGATAATTTGCAGGCAGAGAATTACACTTACAAAGCAGCATGGAGGGTTCTTCTTTCTTTGGCCAAAAGAACAAGAAAATCCATGACCCTTTTTGCGTCAATGCATAGTTTTGGACTTATAGTGGCCGTTGGCTTAGTTGATAATATTCCGGACACTAAAATATATCGTAGCAGCTTTTCTTAAGTGGGGTTTCATTTTTGTATGCAGCAGTATTTTTGTTACATGGCTTCAGATCATACTTGCTAATCATCTATCTTAACATTTATTTAGGTTGAAGTGCAAAAAAAAAAAAACCATTAATTTTTGCTTGGATCATTATTTTTTTTCTAATTATAACTTGATTATCCCACTCTGAAATTTGATTATCTGATTAAAGATTTAATTCCTAAATCTGATTAGCTGATTGTAAATCTCAGTTACTCCATTGCCCATTCATTTTTTTATTTAGTTATCAATTTTAATTTTTAAAATTCGATTTTGCATTAATTTACTATTTTGAAAGTGTATAATGCCCTTCCATATCTTTAACTCTGCATAGACAGACTTCCATGTAGCTACTTGTTTCTCTTCCCTTTTCGTGAATCTTCCTACATAGCCTTCCACACGTTTCTATTTTAGTTGGGCATCTAGCACTCCATGGAGAAGTCCATACCAATACCTTCTTGGAGGTGCCATGTAATGATTCGGGTCTATCTTCACTTGTATCGTCTCATCAGCCAAAAATCTCTGATTCCCGGTATCCAAGGGTCCTCCCTCCACATTAGATGGGGAAGAGATGTACATGTTTGGCCTGTGATTAAAATTTGTCAGGCCATTAGATGGGGAAGAGATGACAATCTACCAGAATTTAAGGAGGGAGTCTATATGTCCTTTCATACTTGAATTGGTTCACCTTCCTCAAGTTGCCAACTAATACACCCTACTTTAAGAGGTTATTTTCTGCTAAATATTCCTTCACATTTAAGATGACTTATAACCCCACATGGATTTGTTCTTTCACATCTAAAATAGCTTATAACATCTAAGATAACTTATAACCACATATGAAATTTAAAAAATATGTATGACGAAAATACTTACCTTTTAAGACCCCAACGCAAGGAGTGAAGATTCTTCAATATGTACCATGTTGTTTTCATCAGCATTACTTTGTTAAATGTGAGTTTTTTGACCTAGTGTCTTCCTCTGTGTCTTGGTACCTCCCACCAAAATCTGAAAATTAAAGAGTTAATATCCCTACATCAACACCCTTACGTGAAAGGAAGGATTTCATTACATAGTTTTGTTTTGCTCAACAATTTCATTACATAGTTAGAGATGGAATAAATGACACTTTATAAGCACTACCCTTCCAACCCTAATTTCAATCATTGTAAATTTTTCATTACCTTATTCTGCAAGTAACCCAAAGCATGTTTTTTCCCATACCCAAAAGAATTGGAACCTCTATATATCTATTATCATTACCTCCCATGCTCATATTAAACTTATCTTGTATTGCTTCCATAGTTTAGTATATTTTTGTTACGTTTTTAATTAATATTTTATCCGTATTGAGTTAATTTTTCTATTTTAACTAAATATTCGTAAAATGAAATGCTTGTATATATTGTAATACTATAATTTTTTTTAATAAGAATTTAAATTTAATTGAATCAGAAACTAGAATTAAACCATGAAAGCCTAAATTAGAAATGAAAACTTGAACCGATATTGAAAATTGAGATGGAAAAGAAAACCTGAACTAGGAATATAAATTGAAACATTCTGTTTTAGAAACAAAAAATTTAAATGAATATGAGAATAGAGAAGTTAACTTGAAATGATAGTACAATTATTTTAAGATAAAAAATAACTGCAAAGTTGAATTAAAAATGTGGATTTAACTTATAAGATTTGGATAAATAAAAAATAAAAATATATAAATAAATATATACATATATATTATTAAAGAAAAGGAGCCACATATATATTAAGTATTATTTATGTTAAACCCAAATACAAAGAAAGTCCAAATAATAGGCCATAAGAAGAAAGTCTTCAGGATCCAACATAATTAAAAATTAAATTATCCTAACTAACAACTAAAGCATTATTTTACATGCAACTCAACTATTAAAGAATCCATCAACTCAACAAGGAAAAAGAGCCCACCAAAAGGAGGCTAGGATTGGGCTAGTTACAAACTAAGAGTAATGGCAAGGTAAAAGCCTCTAAGGAAATAGAATTAGTTGGCAAGAGTTCAATCCTTAATCTTTATTGACATTTCCACAGAGTCGGTTTAGCAAACCCTCTGCATGCTAATAATTCGATATGATGACTAAAGTGACCTGAGTGACCATTACCTTAGTTTTATGTGCCATCTTCAATGAATTTAGTACTATAGTCATTCATACATTCTTTCTCCTAGAAAATTCAAACAGAGAGTAATAAGAAAAAGATGACATATGTATCACAAGGCCAAGGAAAATAAGTTGTTGGAGTAGTAATGTCACGTTCCAATCCAGTTTGGTCGGATCCTCGTTAGCAACCCGTCACTCTCTCATATTATTAAGGGTTTTTTCCTTTTAAAATCATGAGTAGTAAAGCGTCTTTTATACATATACCTTTCCTGTAATAATATTAATAAAAACTGAATAAATTTAAACTTACATATATGTCTTGTAGGTTTAGCTAGCGTAAGGTATTTAGGTTGGTTTTTCACTCGGTTACTTGAAAATGGGCAAAAGGAGGGGTGAGTTCGATAAATCAGTGAATGGGTATTTGAAAAATGAGTTTCTATAAAATAGTTTTAAGATGGAGTGTGCCACACTCCTTATTTCCTTTAAAACCATTTATTTCTTAAATTCCCAATTATTCAAAACTAATTTACTCATTATCCACAATTGGTGTGTTTAACAATCAACACACGCCCTTCATCATGAAGGGATCACACATTCGCAGGGTAGCCCGTCCACTGCACCCACTTGTGGCGTTGGAGTAACTTTACGGGATACCTAAATAGAAGTTCATCCACTTCTACCCTAGGAATGAGTGGATGTTTGTGACATCCGACCCTCAAACCCGAAAAGCAACTCTGTGTCCATATGAGGACAGAGACCTCATCTTGACCCCACCGTGGTCTCATGCGCATGAAGCTACGTCGAGCTTCCGTGACTGCTGGCATGACAATCTGCCCTTATCTCCACCATGACGTCTAGTAGCCCTTATGACACATTACTACCCCTCTTGGGCGTTTTGATGGTCCCGAACCTCAATGCATGCACAAACAAAGTTTTTCATAAAGCCATTAATTTTTAGTATCACTGGTCCAACAACCCCGACCCTCAACTTGACCTATGACTGTTTGTCTAGACCGGCTCGTCAACT
Organism: Trapa incisa; assembly: GCA_030064435.1. Classification (NCBI taxonomy): domain Eukaryota; kingdom Viridiplantae; phylum Streptophyta; class Magnoliopsida; order Myrtales; family Lythraceae; genus Trapa; species Trapa incisa. Next base: position 10,694,983 of record CM057767.1, on the reverse strand, counting down.
GGGTCTTGTCGCACTGCTGCTAGTCCATCGAGTATGTCGGTCCTATCTTGGTACTATGGCCAAATCACATCATTCATTCATTAAAAGTTTTCATAGCTTATCATCATGTTTGTTTACGAGCTCCTACTCGTGCTAATTGGCCTTGGACCCACTTTACATGATTTTTCAAAATCGGGCATTCTAGCCCCCAAGTTCCAAAACTGAGGCATCTGGCCTATCTGAGTTATTCAAGCTCTTGTCAATAAAGTCTCCCAAAATTTTTAAGCATTGACACACAGTCAGGGGAGAGCACTTCTGACAAAATTAAATTTTCAACTCGTCCATCACACCAACCAGGTGTGATGACATCTCCGCTTACAACTGATAAACAAGTTTTCCACTTCCTTCGAGTAAGTTCATCATACCAACTGGGTATGATCTACTTACAACTGTTAAGTAGTTTTTCCGCATATTTCTCACATCACCCCAACCAGGTGTGATGTTAAAATTTCACATAGTAGTGGTTTTTTATTTCCGAGGTACTCATCATCCCAACCGGGTATGATGTGAAAAATCCCACTCACCCTATAAGTGTAGTGTATTCCTCTTTATTGGCTTTTTGCCTCCACACGAGCTTATCCTAACTGGCGTTTCCGGTCCTTCATGCTCCTACACAATTTGGACATATTTGTTTATTAATATTTGACATAATAGTCTTAATTCCTCACGTATGAACAAAATGCCCAAACTTTTCAGTTATTTACATTTAGGTCCCTAATGCTAACTCCCCCCACCAAATTGAGTCCCAAAACTTCTAAATTCACTTTGGGTTCTCCATTAATTCAAAATCACTTAAGAGGTTCAAGTTTCCCAAATTTCCAATTTGGTCCCCAACTTTTCAAAAATTACCATTTTGCCCATACTTTACAAAAATGGCAATTTGACCTCAATAAATTTCAAAAATCAACCAATTGGTCCTCCAACATCTTTTTCATGGCCAATTGGCCCTCAATTTTGGGAAATTGTACTTTGGTCCCTCAATTTTATGAAATCCCTGATTTCCCCCAAAATTTTCCCCAATTCCTCCCTTTCAAACTAGCTGAATTTGATTTTATCAAATTGACCATTTAATCAGGGTTTATTAATCCAATTAAAGGTATGGATCAGTTCCTACACTTCTACATGATTCAATGGAACTTTGAATCGCATCATTTGGTCTGAATTAAGCTTAAAGGGAGCTTTGTCAGAAAACTGAACTTAGAGAGAGAAAGCTTCGAAAGCTTACCGAGCTTTTGATCAAGGAAAATAGCTCTCGTCCTGAGGTTTCTCCTAGGATAAAAAATTACAACAATTCATGTCGAATTGAGAGGGAATTTGGTCAGTGAAGTTTCATCGGTTCTCTCTCTAACACTGATCGAAAATTATAGAAATGAGTCAAATTAGCTTACCTTTCCACTCTAATTCAGTCGTATGAGGGTTATGAAAATGTTGGGAGAGTTTGGTTTGGCTTGAGGAGGCTCTATTTGGCCATTTTCAGCTTGGCCGAAATAGGGCAGCTTCGGTCCGCTGGAGTTGCTTCACTATTTGACTATGCAGATGCTTCTATGGAAATCCTCGGATTGAATGGTGACCGCCGTCGGCTAGCTAACTTATCCCCAAGTCTAAAGAACCCGACCTTGCCTTCTTTGGTTCAGAAAAACTCCAATGTCGGAGCTTTGGTTCGAGCTTCACCAAAAAATAGAGTAGTAGAGAGAGAGAGAGAAAGAGAAGTGTTTTCAAGTGTGATGAGGAGGAGCTCTTTATATAGGAAACTCGAGGACTCCTTAGCCGTCCGATTGGCACCTTTATGGCGATCATTTATGGCTTGAAATGCCCTAAATGGATACTTTTCATCTTCGCCAGCACTGCTCACTTTTTCGGTTAGTGAATAGTGCTGTCATCTGAAGGAAGAAGATGACACTGTTCCGAATCGGGTTCAATGCTTAAACTAGATGGTTCAAGCCCAATTCGACCGAGTTTTTCAAAATTAAAATTTTCTAAATTCATTCTCTATCCAATGGTGGCCTTAATTCTCCAATTTGAATTTTCTAAGCCACCTAGAAAAATGAATTTAGAAACTAGTTCAATAGTGGTTCAAATCGATTCAATCTGGTTCAGGTCCGGTTCATCTGAATTGGTCTGGTTTTCACTTCCAATTCATCCTAAAGTCCTTTCCCATGACTTTTGTGACACTTTAGGCCACTCAGAATTTATAAATTTCTCAATTTGCCCTTTCTCTATCGATTACGGTTTATAAACCGACCTGATTTTCTGTTTGAAAATAACTGATTCTTGTCTCAATTTTTCTTATTATCAAAAGACGGGGTTTATAACTCTCCCCTCATTTTAGGGGTTTTGTCCCCAAATTAGTTACATGTCGAATAATTGAGGGTACCCATCTCTCATTACACTTTCGGTCACCCATGTCTCTTCTTGCACGGGTCCGTTTTGCCAAAGAATCTTGATCATAGGAATCCTCTTATTCCTCAAGTTCTTATCCCTTTGATCGATGATTCGTACCGGTTCAGCTTGATAGGTCAAGTTCTCTTCTAGTTTTGGTGGAGGTCGGTCCAAAACATGGCTAGGATCAAGCTGGTACTTCCGAAGTATCGAGATATGAAATACATCATGTATTCTCTGTAAGTCTGGAGGTAGTTCCAATTTATAGGCCACTGGTCCTATCCTTTAGACGATGGGATAAGGACCGATGTACCTCGGTTTCAACTTTCCCCGTTGTTAAAACCTCAGTATTCCCCCCCATAGAGATACCTTTAGAAACACTTGATTTCCCACTTCAAACTCCATATCTCTTCTCTAATGATCCACATAACTCTTTTTCCTGTTTTGAGCAGCCATAAGGTGACTCCTGATTAGCTTGATCTTCTTTGTGACATCCTCTATTAGTTCAACCCTTTCCAACTTTTTTCCCTCACTTCTTCTTAAAATAAAGGGGTACGACATGGTCGTCCATAAAGGGCTTCATAAGGAGCCATTTGAATATTGGTCTAATAGCTATTATTGTAAGCAAATTCCATTAGGCACAAGTATTCCTCCCAACCCTTATCCACGGTGAGTATGCATATTCTCAGCATGTCTTCCAAGGTTTGGATCGTTTGCTCAGACTATTCATCGATCTGAGGATGGAATGTTGTATTCATATGGAGCTTGGTACCCAAGGCACTTTGCAAACTTGGTCAGAACCTTGAAGTAAATCTAGGGTCTCTATCTGATACTATGCTCACCGGAACGCCATGGAGTCTTACTATCTCCTCATGTATAGGACTACTAGTTGTTCTACTAAATTTGTCACTCTTATTGGTAGGAAATGGATGGACTTGGTTATTCGGTTCACTATCACCCAAATTGCATCTCGTCCCTTTCTTGTTACAAGTAACCCTGTGACAAAGTCCATAGTGTGTGCTCTCATTTCCATTATGGGATTGGTAAGGGTTAGAGCAGTCTTAATGGTTTTTGATACTCAGCTTTAAGGCAAACACTATCGCTGCTAATTCCAAGTCATGGATAGGGTAATTCCTCTTATGTATCTTAAGTTGTCGCGAGGCATAGGTAATAACTTTTCCTTGTTGCATCAGTACGCATCTGAGTCCTTGTCCGGATGCATCACTATAGACGGTGTACTCCCCTACACCTGGGTTAGGAAGGAAGAGTACCGGTGCCGTTGTCAACCGAGTCTTTAACTCTAAGAAAGACTTCTTACAGCTTTCATCCCGTTTATACTCTACTCCTTTCTTGGTGAGTCGAGTTAAAGTGGCAGCTATCTTTGAGAAATCCTGCACAAACCATCTGTAGTATCCCGCCAAGTCTAAGAAACTTCGTATCTCAGTTTTGTTTAATGTTGTCAAGGGAAAACATGACAGGTACTATGCCTAACTCTCTTGATCTCCTAGAGGAGTACCTCTTCGAGGTTCGGGAGAGTGGCGGGTTGTTCACAAAACCTCAGCCAAACTAGGTCGGGGTGTGACAGACCCTCTCTAGTAAAAAATAAAGCATATGCTTGTGTGGTCATTTCTCATGGCCTCGATGACCAACAAGGGTACAAACAATTCTATAGACTCCTATTCTCCACAACTTTTGAATGCCATTGGCTTTGTATGATTTGGGTAAGTAGTGCAGTCGAATTAATGCTAAGAAGTGCTAGTTTGTCACGCCCCGAACCGGTTTGGTCGGATCCCCGTGATCAACCTGCCAATCTCTCGGTTTATTAAAGGATTTCTCCTTATTGTAAACCGTAAAGAGTAAGGCGTCCTTTAACCTGCACTTTTTCCTGGAATAGCATAATCAAAACTGCATAAAATTTAAAACTTTACATACCTGTCTTACAGGCATCTTAGTTGATGGTCTTTAAGGGGGGACTTTCCGAAATTTCCTGAAAGGGATATAAGGGAGGGGGTTAGTACGACTACTCAGTGAATGGGTTTTTAAAAGCTTTTGACTTTTAAGAAAAACATTTATATGGAGTGTGCCAGACTCCTTTGTTTTAAAAAATCACTTCATTTAAAAATTCGGGTTTTTCCACCATTTCTTATTTAGCACGGTGTGTAATCACCCAACACACATCTTTTATCATGTAGGTTACACACATTCGCAAGTCAGTATCACTACTGAACCTGCTAGTGGCTTCGGAGCGACTTTTCCTACCACTCGGATAGAAGTACGACCACTTCTACCTTGGGAATGAGTGGATGTATGTGACATCCGACCCACAATCCCAAAATCACTTCTTCATGTCCATATGAGGACAAAGACCTCATCCTGTACCCACCCCAGTCTCATGCACTTGGTACTACTCCAGGTTTCGCATAGACACATGGAATGACAATCTGCCCTTATACTCACCGGGTCGTTTAGGGCCCTTAGGACACATCACTACCCCTCATGGGCGTCTTGGTGATCCCGTACTCATAGTGCATGCACAAACAATGTTTTCTCATATTGCCATGTAATCTGTGGTGCCACTAGTCCAACGGCCCTGACTCTCAACTCAACCCGCAGCTGTTTGTCTTGACTAGTCCGTCGACCTGTTATGTCGCACTGCCGTTAGTTAACTGAGCATGTCGGTCCTATCTTGGTACCATGGCCAAACAATTCACTTATTAAGTTTTATGGCACATATATCATGTTCGTTTACGAGCTCCTGCTCGTGCCAACTAGCCTTGGGCCCACTGTACGAGATTTTTAAAAAACTGGGCATTCTAGCCCTCAAGTTCCAAAATCGAGGCCCCTGCCCTATAAGAGCTATTCGAGCTCCTGTCAAGAAAGTCTCCCAAATAGTTTAAGTATTGGCACACAGTCAGGGGAGAACACTTTCGACAAAATAGGTTTTCACTGTCCATTATATCAACCAGTATAAGGACATCTCCATTCATAACCGATGAACGGGTTTTCAACATCCTTCAAGGAAGTCTCATCATACCAACCGAGTATGATCTACTTACAACCGATAAGTAGTTTTTCCGCATAATTTTTATATCACTTTCTCTAAGTGGTGATGATTAAAATATCACTAAACACTGGATTTTTATACCGAGGTACTTATCATCCCCTACCGGGTATGATATAAAATTTTCACTCACAACCGGTAAGTGATTTTTATCTTTAAGTTGTGTTCATCATCCCAACCGGGTATGATGTTAGTAAACTCACTCACAACCGGTAAGTGGTTTTTAACTTTAAGTTGTGCTTATCATCCCAATTGGGTATGATGTTAGTAAACCCACTCACAACCGGTAGGTGGTTTTTAATTTTAAGTTGTACTCATCATCCCAATCGGGTATGATGTTAGTAAAACCACTCCCCCGTTAATGCCATGAATTCCACTATACCGGTTCTTTGTATTCACGCGAGCTTGTCTTTGCTGGCGTTCCCAGTATTTCGCGTTCCTATACGATATGAATAACCTTGTTCATTATTACTCGACATAACAGCCTTCATTCATTTCCAATAAATGAGAAAACCCAAACTTTTAGTTATTTGCAATTATGTTTCTAAAGTTATTTCTCTTTAACTTTAAGTCCCTAATGTCGATTTTTCCAGAAATTGAGTCTCATAACTTTTAACTTTATCTTGGGACCTCAATTTATTCAATTTCACCAAAAAGGGGTTTAATTTCTCAAATTTCCAATTTGGTCCCCCAAATTTTCTAAAATTACCATTTTGCCCTTCTTTTACAAAAATGGTAAGTTTTGCCCCAAAAATTCCAAAATCCCTCAATTGGTCCTCCAACATTATTTTCATGCCCAATTGACCCTCAATTTCATAAAATTGCATTTTGGCCCTTTGAATTTTCAAAATCCCCAAAATTTCCCCCAATTTCAACTCTTCAACACTACCGAATTTGATTTCATCAAATTGACCAATCAAACACTTCTAATTATTGAATTTGGAGTTGAAATTGAGTTTCTGCATGTTCATATGATTCTAACAAACTTTGAATCGAAGATTTTAACACCGAAACGAGCTCAAACGGAGTTTCGCCAGAAAACAGACTATAGAGGGAGAAAGCTTCGATTTCTCACCAGTGAGGGCATGGCGGTCTGAGCTTTCGATCTGGGCAGGTAGCTCTCATCTTGAGGATCATCCTAGAATCAAGAATTGCATCAATTGATGCCGAATTGAGTTAGAATTTCATCATTGAAATTCCGTCGGTTCTCTCTCTAGCACTGGCCGAAAATTGTAGAGGGGAGTCGAATTGGCTTACCTTTCAGTCCTAATTCGGCCGTGGGAGGGCTGAGGAAGTGTTGGGAGGGCTTGGTTTGGTCTGAGGAGGGCTCAAAATGGCTGATTTCAGCTTCGTCGAAATAGAGCAGCTTAGGTCCGCCGGAGTTACTTCACTGTTCCATCATGTCGACGCTTCTCGGATTAACTGGAGTTTGCTATCCGATAGTTGACTTCTCCCCGGTTCTAAAGAGCTCGACCTCTCCTTCTGAGGCTAAGAAAAATGTTTAAGTCGACACTCTGGTTCGAGCTTCACCGGGAAATGGAGCAGTAGAGAGAGGGAGAGAAGTGTTAAGGTGGGAGGAGAATGAATGGGGATGACTTAAATGGGAGAGATTTATTACTAGTATTAATATTGCCATAAATTATTGGTATTAATTTCAATAACTTAATTTCGGTATTAAATTATTGGTATTAATTAAAATAATTAAATATATATTAATTTATGGCTATTTATGATAAGCTGTACGTTCGGATAAAAATTTTTTGCCGAAATTTCGGGTTACAAAAAAATCATACTTCCCAGGAGGTCACCCATCCTCACACTACTCTCAAACAAGCACACTTAACTTTAAAGTTCTTATGAAATCTAGTTCAACTAAACCAATTTGGTTTTTATTTTCTAATATGTCTTAAGTTTCTTTTCCAAGGTTTAATGAACCCTTTGGATCACCTGAAAGTTGTAAATTTTCATATTGCTTATTCCCAAATGTAAACCGGCTCGGTTTTCTTATTCGGTTTGACTGGTTATTTTCCCGGTTTTCCTTAACTCAAAAGTGCGGGGTTTACATAGTTAGCCACAATTGTAACAAAGTTTAGTAAAATGGACCTTGCAGGTTGCTTAGATCTCTGTTTGAGGTCCTTCAAGTGGCCACAAACTCTTTTGAGAACCAGCTTTCAAACCACACCAATGCCACTGACCGAGTCGCTATCTATGGTGAGATTCTGAACTTTACCTAACTTTTGCTCGATAAACTATTAGTGTAGAATTAATCCTGATCGTCACTGTTCTGGCCAACTCCAACCGAATAGAGACTACAACGACCTAGCGAAAGGCTAAAGGGACCTCATATATGAGTTTAAGAATTTTGGGGGATTATTTTATTAGGGAGCAAAGGTCGATAACTAAAATGTAAATATGGATAAATTGGAGAACCCATTTGAGAATAAGTTTTATTTGGTTTTTTTAAGGGTATAAATGAATTTTTAGGATCATTTGGAAAAACTGGTGAAGTTTTGAAACTAGGAGAGAATGTTTGGAATGCTTGTGTACCTAAATGTAACAAAAGAGAAAGTCCATGGGCTAAAGTGCAAATAATAAAGTTTGTTCACCCAAAAGTAATTTTTGGTAAATTTAAGAACCTAAATGATACTAAATAAAATATACTGACTCAAACGGAAGATTTGTAGCATTGAAGGTCTTGAAAAGATAAGTTTTAAAGAGTAGGAGTAAAATGGTAATTTTGCTCATCTTAAGAACTATTTTGTAAATAGTGTGAAATAAGAATTATAATATATTCTAAGGTATTTTGGGGACCAGAATGGAACTAAAAAAACTTGAGAACCCAAATAAAAGACTTGGAAAAGTCTAGAATCCAAAAATAATTTATTTTAAGTTATAAAGTGTAAAAATGATAATTTTGCCCAACTTAGGGACAAAAATACAATTTTAGAAAAGTAAGGTGCCTAGGTCGAAAATTAAGGATTTCTAATCTCATGGACAAATATAACCACAAGGGATTATGACCCTAAACAAGTACTAACTAACTTTAAGGAAAGGTTAGTTAGAGAACAATCATTTGATAAGTAAGTTGAAAGAACCGAGTCCGAGTGGCAAAACTGTAATTTCCCAGAGGCGTTACGGGGTAATAATTATGTATTTATATAAGTACTTGAGACTGATATCTATACTTATTATGACTCTTGCAGAGGGAAAACTCATAGAGCATATATGGACCTCATGCACTGAGCCAAATAGGAAAACTCATAGGAACAGACAAGTTCTGGTAATAATGGTGACTGGGAGTAATGACAACGAGTTTGATTGGACTAAAAGAATGTGATTTATATTTTTTTATAATACTTTAAAATCTAGGATGCATGATTTATAAAATCAATTAAGAAAGTGCAAAACAACATGGATGCATGCTCACTAAATAATACCGTATTCAAACTTAAGAAACAGATTAAGGGTTATATAGACCAAAACAAACAAATCATAGTCGCATGCTAGGACTATGTGAATTGGGATCTTGTGCATGTGGTAATATTTCTAATAGGAGTGGGTCAAGTGATGATCGAACTCCATGTGATATGATTATGAGTATGATTTTTTACTGTTGAATATGTATATGCATCTAAATGGGTAGTTGGTCGGGATATGGACCAAACTAGCTGTGATATATTGGTATATGCATACTATCTGCTATTTTCCTACTTGCACTTGAACATAGAAGGTACGAATGATGACCACACCAAAAAAAACTGAGATAGACATAATTGATGCCTTAAGTGTATGTTTGTGAATATACATATGTGTATATTGTATACCGATAAGAAGTGGGGGTATTGACAAGACACATGACGAGATAGTGTCAACGCCTAGGAAAATTGGAAGGATGTATAACGGGAGATCAAAAACTTACTTCTAGATTTTATGGGACCCTAGATGATGCATGAGTGTGGTCCCAATGTTACACCGCTGTGATAAGAAGAGGCGGGGTTGAGTTGTATGTATAAGGGGCATGGTCGAGGCTATCGGTGGGATATTGACATGACCTCAGTACACGTAACACACACGCTCTCATTTTTTTCTCGATTGGAATTGTGGCATGACTTTTGAGCATGGCTTGGCCCATGAGTTGCCAGTATCCGCTATTAGTTGCATATCATAATATTGAAGTAATTATTGTTTGGGGAAGAGAGAGTTTAACGCGACGTAATGTGGAGTTACGCTTTCCAAGTGACCCGACACAACTTGTCAAGGGACCGAATAAAACTAAGACTATTGAGAAATTTCATAATACTAAGAATGAATATACATGCTACAAGTTTTATGTGAAGGATGAGGTCATAACTCATGTAGTGGCTAGACGTCAGTACTTATTTTGTGAAGAATGAAAAATCTGTCAGCTCACTGTCTCTCCCAAACAACAAGTGAAAGCTCGGGTTCCATAAGGTAGATCTTGAAACTTATCTATTTTTGGCACACTATTTTCTAAGAAAAGTTCAAATTTCTGGTGAAAATGAAGGTAGCTTTTTTTATTGCTAGTCTTAGTGCTCATAATGCATGACATATATGGATTGGGATGGTATTCTTGATAGATTCATGAAGAATTCTTCTAATCATGTAGATAGAGGTATCAATCTCTCCTACAATCAATAGAAATGAATTTAAGGGATTACCAAATATAAGATAAAATGCCAAATGGAATATATAAGTAAGAAGAGGGAAAGAAAGTCATTGACAATAATAAGCAAACATTTCCTATAAAAAGGCACATAAATTTATGAGTATAAGAGAAATGTAAATAGCAAGAAGAGGGGAAATGCAGGGGAAGATCAAACCATAGTCTCCCTCAATCAATCCGTTAATGCATTGAGCCTCCCTCCTCTCCATGGAATCACTCCAACATAATCCCAATAAGATAATTAGCCACAAACACAATCCCAACAAGATAATTAGCCACAAACACAATCCCAACAAGATAATTAGCCACAAACACAATCCCAACAAGATAATTAGCCACAAACACAATCCCAACAAGATAATTAGCCACAAAGATTGAGCAAAGTACTCTTAATCATACAATAGGAAGCTTCAAGAGTCATACGATATGAAGCTTCAAGAGTTCGAAAAATATAAAGTAGATGAGTTGAGGACTCCAACTTGTAGTTTGAACAAATAATATAAGGGGTCAAGGCATGCAATTGGTTGACCTATAAGCCAGACGTGCAGAAGACCACCTCGGTGGAATCAAAACAAAAAACCTCACTAGGGTAGAAGCAAACAATCGAACAAAGCACATTAAGGAGAAGACAGACTAGGATAACACCATAACCTCCAGGACGAGTAGGGACAAGGACGTGATAGCAATCGATCAGTAGCAGATGAGGCAACTTAGCCGAAATGGTTCAATAGAGAGGAATTGGCGAAGGGAATGAAGCAAGAAGGCAACCGTTTGGCTAAAGATGACAAAAATTACAAAAATGACCTTAGACCGAAAATAAAGCATCGCTCATACAACCAATCCCAAATTCTCCAAGATTTTTGGCATGAGTCTAATTGATAATGTATTATTACTTTTAAACTTGATATCATTTGATGTTAAACCCCTTTTTAGGAATATATTCTCTGTATAGGCCCCAGGTCACTTTTTTTTGGGGATACATTCTTCTTAAAATAGGTCCAAGGCCATGTTTTAGAAAAACACTTTATTGTGGATCCAAGGCCAATGAGAATGGGACACATCCACCATTGATGCTAATCCAATCTCAAGTGCTCTAAAAGTTCTGTGCGCATCAGCCCAGTAGAATACCTTGGCCCACGTAGACCGGTGGCTGGTAAAGGCACTCTAGGCCATAAGTGAAATAGAAGGGACTTCTGTTTTGCGGTGGTGTGATCACTCTAAATAGAGCAAATATATGTGAAATTACCATTTTGCCCCTGTTTAGGAAAAAATTACCATTTACCCCTCATTTTTCAAAAGATACATTTTGCCCCTAAGTCCCAAAAATCCTTTTTTACACCTTCATATATCTTGAAGTTACCTCCTACCCTTTTAGGCTCCACTTAGGGACTATTCCACAAGTTTTACCTTTATTGCAAACTATTCTCCAAACATTTTAAAGTTTACACTTTAGTCCATAAATTTTAAAAATAACTCTAACAAACTTCAAAATTTTCAAATACACCCCAAATATTTTTATTTATCTCTTAAGGGCTTGTGGGAGGACTTGAGGGTATTATATCAACCAAACATAGCCAAATTTGGTCATTTTCCAAAATGGTTGAAATTGAGCTAAGAGAGGGTTTGTCGAAAATACTTATCGGAGAGGGCACCACCGGTGGTTGGATGATAGTGTTTTAAAGCCAAGGCACAAACAACATGTTCTTGGTGATGGTCGACCAGGTGGTTGTTGGAATTGGGTGAACTTTGGCCCCGAACAACTGCGGTAGGAAGTTCTAAAATAGACACATCGGGGGAAATCAACTTGTGGTGGTCGAAACTACTCATGTCGGAGGTCGACCAAGGCTTGTGGGAGGTAGTTGAGAGTTAGGGATTTTTTTACACTAGTGTCGATGGGAGTGGTGGTCGGAGGTGGCTTAATTTGGCATTGAAATGATGGCAACATCGCAGTTTTTCTTGAGCCAGAATCAACCAAAACAACACTTATTTTTCAGCCACTTCCAAGTAAGGAGTTGACCACTAAACTCAATAGAACTCACTTAATGTTATTTTGACAAAAATCACCTCATTTGGTGGTATGATGAGTGAGAATTGCTCGGTCCACCATTAGGGCTAAATGATTTTCTCAATTTGGAAGTAAAATTTAATGTGATGGGGGAATATAATTCAATTAAATTTATAGGGAGTAAATTATGAGAGTTGTCAACTCAAATATAAACTTTATTTTGTACACTTTGGTCAAAATTGAATCAATTTTATTTTTCATAGTTTGTTCGATATAGTTTTCTATGAGAGAGTAGGTGGTGGGATAAGATGAAACAGATCGAGTTGAATTGGTGAGTTAACTTAGTGACTCCTTTTCTCTTATTTTTTATAATTTCACATATTTCAAAATTTGTATTTTTACTCACTTCAATTACTCTCGATAATTTAAATTATATCACTTTTGGATCTGTACTAATTTATACTAATTTTACATAAATTCTATTTGTGGAAATTACTTTCAATCTAATTCCAATTTTCAGTTTAATTTTAATTTATGGTCCAATAGTATTAAATTCTACTTTTGGAAAATATAAGTATTATGCGAGATTTATTAGGTGCAATATGATCAAAAAAATTTAAGTATATTCGAGGTATCCGAGAGACCGTAACATTGAGCACATATGGGACATTCCATTCAAAACACTCCAATTAAAGTAGATTATCATCACAATCCTTGAGATTGTTCCTCCATAGAAAAAGGCTAACCTCGAGATGCTTATGAAACAAACGAGAATAAATTATTTTCCACTGCATTGATCTTAACCTCCCCGTATTCCTTTCAAACAAGAGCACTCCCCACAATAAATCTTCCTTTGAGCAGCATTTTTCCCTAACAATGACAGCTTTCCCCTAGAGATAACAGGATTGGAATCCATATGGGGTACCGGGTGACTGTTCTTCCATTCATTCGGGGTTCGAAGGGCATCCGAGATTCTCCCTCACTGTCTTTCATTTCAATTCAATTGCCAAGCCTACAAAAGAGATAGATAAAGTTAGAATACCCGAAATGCCGGCCCCAAAGAGAAATGCGGATTGACTTCCCTATCGAAGAGAACATGAAGAGAGGAACTATCCAAAACCCAGTCTTATTGTGCCCTTTCACTGCCAGGAAACAGGCGGTCAGCCGGAAAACCGTGGTGGGGATGCCTCCGAGTTCCAATGCCAGAAGGTGGCAGTTGACAGTTGTTTTGGAAAACCTGTTAGACCAATTAACCGAGCGCCAAGATTTGGTTGATCCAAAAAACCTTTTGTCGGCTCCTCTCCTACTCGGCCAACCGCCCAAAGAGGTCCAAGTTGTCAATAACCCATTTTGGTCACTCTACATCCTCATGTCTCAAGGCAACCCTTGCCCATCATGGGTATTTTCATAATTTTCCAAAAAATAATATATATATATATATATATATTTTGTAAATTCATATTGTTGGTCATCGATGGATACTCAAGTTGCCCTACAAGAAAAAAAAATGATTTACTGCCCTCTTGGATGTGAGAAAGAGAGCTTTCCAATAATATATGAAAGTTTAATTGTATCTTCAACTTTTATAATATAATTAAGTATATTCACTATACAATTTTATTCCGATTCAAGCTCTTAGATATGTGTTGTCAAAGGAGATTGTAGTGCAATCTATATATCACGTTGATTTTTTAATTATTTATTTTTATTTTATACTTATTAATTTTAGGACTAATTATTTATTTTATGATTTATTAAAAAAATTATTAATTAAAAAATTAACATATATCCTATTTTTATTTGAATATTACAATACAACATTTGTATCTGATGCATAGCCCCCTCTCGGGCATGTAGAAATGGGCAAGACAGACTCTTGCCCTAAATGACAAAGCAAAATGGGTCGATCTCTATGGACGGTGAAGCTCCATATCTAATCCTCAAAGCCTTTTGCTCTGCCAAAAACTTCATCTGATCATGAACAGACCCCATATCTCAATGATGAAGCACTTCAATTTGGTCAGAATTGGTCCCTTACCTCTTATGCTTCTATCTTTACATGTTGATAGTAATTTCTTCGGCATCTTATCCTCTGTTCTTGAAGGAAAAGATGTATTGACTAAAGCAATTAAACCATTCATTATTATTAAAGTGTCTTGCTGATGATATGATTGGACATTTATTCTCATTACGTAGAGGTATCGGATATGAGACTCGGACTAAATAATTTTTACCCAGAAAGTCGCATCATTCTGCCATGAGAAAACCCATGTAGGATTGACTGATTGATTGAGGTATATGCTTTCGATGGGAAGGAAACTGCAGATGCTGTTTAAGAAAGACATGCGGAGACAAGGCAGGGACAGACAAATGTGATTTAATGCATGCATGCATGCATAAGTGGAGCAAGAGAACTATCTTCTCATAACCCAACAAATTAGGCCATACAACTCATACCACCATCATCTTCATCTTCAATCATGATAAGTCCCTAAGAAAGTACTGGTGTCAACCATTCACAGAAGAGACCAAACACAGAAGCCAATGTCAAGGGGTTGATAAATTATTGAAAGAAAGTCGATAGCGTGTTGCCGTAGAATACACCGATCCTATCATCATAATTCAATTATGACCTTGTTTCAATAGGAATTCAAGAATCATTCTTGACCCTTAATTTTCCCACTAATCCATATAATAGAAGATCAACTGAGCCACTCTATAGTCTAATAGAACCATTATGAATTAAATCATTCACTATACTGATATGTTTTTGCTGTTATTTTCCATTTCATATATATTATTCCATCATGAGAACTCATATAGGGTTTTGTTTTGGATGAAATGAAAATACCACTAACTCTATCTAGGTGATTTGGCAATGGAGGAATAAAATGTTATGTTATAAAACTATAGCATTTATAATTTTTAATAAATATTAAATCATCATCATACCATTTGGTCCTTTAATGTGGATATTTGTACAAGGGGAACACGATCTAAGAGGAGAATTTTCATTCATAGTTAAATTGATTACAAGCCGGGTCGAATAGGATACATGCTAGGCAAAAAATTATCTATCCATAATATATTGAATTCATATTTATTTAAAATTTTAAATTAATAAGTTTATATTCCTTATTGATATTCAATGTTTGATTATTATCGAAATAATCACCACAAAAGAAATATTCATTCTATTTAAGAGGATAAGATACATGAGATCGAGAGGAGAAAGAGATCGATCAATCTCTCGATATACAAGACCTAAATTGAACACAAGGACCAGAAAGTTTCATATATATACTTGACTCAGATCTAGGGTTTGTCATGGGGAGGAGCTGACAAGCTTCCGATTATTGATCACAAGTGCACGCGATGACCTATTAACAGGGCTTTGACACATATAACTACTAGAAAGCTGATAAGTGGATGATGCTTCATCTTCCTGGCAGTCTCCTGCGTTTTATGTGGTCTGTTGACAATATAAGCACATCTCTCAACAGACTGTCGATATGAAATCATCAGATATAACGAAGTCTCACAAAGGAAAATGTGAATTATAAATCGAGTTTGGAGGAGAAATTTCATAGAATCACAAACCAGAAGATGAAACGAGCTAATCATCAAGAGGACTTGTGCTCGATGGCTAGGTCATCAGCTATGTCCCCGCAAGGGATCAGCGGGTTGACGAAGAATGGCTTAATCTCACAGCACTTCTTTTCGGCAAGAGGGGGCGGATGCAGCTGCTTCTTGATCATGGCCTGCCCGCTTATGGCCAGATCCTCGATCGAGGCTGAGGTCCTTCTCGCTACTATGACCGAATTTATAACCTCGTCGGTGGGATGGTACACAGAGAGAAACTCAAACCCTCGGAGGTCCGAAGGGTCTACCACAGGGTAGAGAAAAGCCCTAGCCCCATGAGCGCTACGGACCATTAATATGGCACCAGGGGCCATGTACTTAGCCAGATGGGCTATAACCCTAGCCTTCTCCTCCTCGACCATGCCCACAAGTGCAGCGAGGAAAACGACCTCATAGTTCCCCAGCTCTGCGGTGACGTTCATTATATCGTCGGTATGGAAGTGGACCCTCTGGGACAGGTCCGGATCCGGGAGGACGAGGCGGCAGGCCCGGGAGTTCGCTGCGGCGTCAATGTCATAGTTGTGGAAGGCCGCCGCCGGGAGGTGGTTGGCGGCGAGGACGATGGAGGTGAGGGGGAGCGGGCCGGAGCCGATGAAGGCGATGGTCTCAGGGGTTCCACCGCCTGGGAGGTGGTGGGAGAGGAGGCGGTGCTCGAGCTGGGCGAGTTTGATGTAGTTGTTGTGGTAAGGGAAAAGGGATAGGTGGTCGAGGGGTCGGTCAAAGGAGGCAAGGAGGTCGGAAAAGTGGGCCTCGAGGAGACCCTCGGCCTCGCCGCAGAGGCGGATGAGGTTGGACCTGACTTCCTGAACTGCGGTGCAGAGGGCGGAGACGTCGACGGGGTGGGGAGGGATGCAGAGGCGGACCAACTGGGTGAGGAGGGCGTTGACATCTCTGCATGGGCTCAGTGTCTCGAGGGCCGAGATTTTGTAGTAGAGCTCACAGACGGTCCTGATTAAAGGATCTTCCTGGCAAACCATGTGGACACTATCAGATATCTTCAAGGTGTCGACACCCACTTTGTAGCGGACGTTTTTTTCTCTATAGAAAAAAACACAGAGTTGTTTTGAGCGTGGGGATATGCTCAAAATGTTGTCATCCCCACTACTATGGTCGATTATTTATGGAGATCGGGGAATCCCTCTACGTCACTAGTTAAAGCGTATCAAACTCTATAACAAAAAGGTTAAAAGAAAAATTGTGTGGAGTAGGATAACCTTTTGAAATTATCGAAATTAAATTAAAACTGATTTATATATATATATATATATTTAAAGAAACATTTAAATGAACAAATATAATATATTAAAATATTAAAAACATAATCTACCAATATCTAAAGAAAATATGAATTAAATGTAGTGATATCTAATCATGTTAATTTATCAGTAGAATTAGGTCTAATTGAGCAAACTCGTTTTCTTACTTCTACGATATAATTGATTGTATATTACTACTCAGTAATAAATTTTGAGTTTGAATATAAATAATATAATTAAATATTTAATATATTGTACTTAAAATTATTTGAAATTGATTAAAAGTGACACATTATTAAAACTAAAAAAATAAACTTATAATAGATAAATTGTATTGAAATAAATATTTTTATAAATTAAATATTTGTGTTAATAAAGAAAAAAGAGATAAAAAAATTCAAGTGATGATAAAATGGACTATTTGTGTAGGTGTGAAAATAAATAATTAAAAACTTTAATAGAGTAATTAGACTAATATAATAAATATTTTAAAAATAAGAGAAATTTTAAATAAATGTTTTAATTTAAATAATGTACCAAATAAAAATATAAGAAGGAAAAAATCAATTAAAAAATAAGAAACCCTCTCATATTTGAATGATTTTGGGTTAAATTAAATAAATATATTTAGAAATTTTTTGAATAAAGTTAAGTTTTATTTAAAATCATGTGTTGGTTTCTTGATATTACAAGAAAAAGGTAATGAAGTTAGAGATGTGATGGTTTAATAAGTGATATAACGTGAACTCATTTGGGCAAGTCGATTTAGGGGTGGTAAAAAACCCTAAAAAATTGTAAAATTTTCTGATCACACTTACATCCAAGTATAGGAAAACAGGTACCAATCGTTTTGAATGAACACAGTGGTCGAGTACCGTGCCAATAATACAAACCTGACACACTCACTAGACAATTACTAAAAATTTATTTTCGTATAAATAAAATTAGAAAAAATAACCTAAATCTAAAAATAAAATTTTTTTACTAAATTAATTAAACTAAATTATGTTATATATTAAAAATATAAAATATTATATTATAATATTTAATTAGATAAGAAAATTTAAAAAATCATAATTTTAATTCCATCGAAATGAGATTTTTAAAATTTTCGTTTAAAAAATTATTTATATTAAAATATTTTTATTTTAAATAAATAAAAATGTGCGAAAAATTAAGTTTGCAATTGGAATAAGCTCACAATAATGTGAAGGGCGCCCACCCATTATTTATTAGTGCGAGTTAGTTGGTTTCATGTATAATAAAAATGTGCCAAAAAATAATCTCAAAATTATTATTAATCAGATTAGAACTTGTGGGTGTGATATTGGATTGAGAAGATGAAAAGTGGATGGATCTCACTTTCTAGGTAAATAGTTTTTAAATACCACCAAAGTGGGCTCAGTTTGAAATCCTACTTTTTTTTTGGGGAACCTAATAATCTCATATAATGAGTTGTTCTGGTTGTGGGTATGAACTCACGGTGTTGTCATTCACGTCCTCCCATGGCTGATTATTTACTGTGCGGTAACAAATAAAGAGACGTGATGATTTATTATTATTGGTTGAAACGTACCAAACTGTATAATTAAAAATCTCACCAATAATATACGGACAAGCACGTGAGCATTATATCTTAGCCTTTTTTTTACCTTGCCCATCACTCATCACGAGTGATAAGTTATAACGAATCTTCGACCTGAGTGATGATATCACTAATGATTTTTACATAGTACATGTTCCATCTCACCCTATCATGCTAGTCATATAATTTGTCTTAAAATTTAATTTATGCATGCATGCCAACATCCATTAATTTGAACGATGAAACTATGAAGATGCACATGATTTGGTGCATACCCATCGATCTCTCCTAAAATTAACACAAGGTGAAAATCAGATGGTCCCTCCCTATCATCAAAATTTTCATTGAATATGTAGTTTGATATTCAATAAATATATATATATATATATATATATTTAGTGCACTTGCATTGATTGATGCAAATTCACCTAGTTCATTAAAGGTATGATTAAATTGAGTCTTTGGAGGGTAGTGAAGGAGAAAGATAGATGAAGTGATGGAAGGATAAAATGTATTTGAATAGTATTTATTATTGGGAAAATTGATATGTATTGTTTAATTTCATATTTTAATTAGTGTGTCCGATAATGGATAATGATAGTAATAATTAAGAGATTGTTGGTTGAATTAATGGTATGTATCATTTAATTTCATATTATAATTATACTTTATAGCACCTCTTACTATAATTGAAAAATTATTAATATTTAATACTTTTATATTAAATTAAATGATCAAATAATCAAATTTTACATATGCACAAAAAGTTATGATGTTTACCATTTCTAGTGGTTGTCAATGTTAACTTTATTTATTTAGAGGTAATGAGTTTAATCCATTGGATGGATATTGGATAATATATGATGGATTTTATAATGTACAATATATTCCCGTAAATTATTAATATTATGATATTTCATGTCATATATAAATAAATATATAAAGCATACTTTTTAAACTTCTTCCAATTTAAAAGTCAACTATGTGAATTTATTCTCTCTTTATCTATCCATCCAGCAAAACCCTAAGAATTAATTATAGTGGAAAATATTATTTATGTATCTATAGTACCCCCTACTGCTTAACCCTATTTAAACATCAGTTTCTAATGAATGTACGACCAATATAATGTGAACTCGGATTGTATCTCAGATTCTCATTCATGAATAATATAGCAATTCTTAAAATCCTACATTAATAATAATAATAATATTAATATCTATCAAACATCTAATCCAATTACCTCAAACTCCTTCCTTTGGAAGATTGCACTTTGTTCAGTGATCAAACTTTACAGGATTTCGGATTCGGGTCTCCTTCAAAATTGATTTTCCGGTTCACCCATCAAACTTCACACGATTGCACTTTGTTTCTCTCTCCATGTAATTTTACTGAAACGGAGACATCGTTCTAATTTGACAGTGAAAGCTCATCCCGATCTTTCAGCAAGACTTTTGTCGCCTCGTGCCAACTCCATGGCTTTTCATGCACCGGATGGCCACACATTTCGTTTCATTGTCATGCAACATGGGTATTTCATATATATATATATATATATATATATATATATATATATATATATATATATATATATATATATATATATATATATATAAATGGTTCAAATAATAGAACCATTAAAGATAACTATAAATGATTTTCTAGTAAAAACACAATATTAAATTAATTGGTAGGGTTGATTAATGTGTTATTTGGAGATTGATTTCTTTATATTATTTTGCTCATCTTTTATTTTTTTTCTGAATATATTTAATTGAAGAGGTCAAATCAATGGTGTCCGATGCATCCGAGGGGTATTAGTGGCGTGTTGTACCGCACGCTATCATGGGTCGCACACACGACAAGTACCACTAGCCTCTGTCGTTGCCTTGTGGTAGTTTATAATGGACGCGACTCTCCTCATTTTTTTCTACAAATTAATGGGCCGCAAATATTTTAATTTTAATTAATTCCGTTTGGATGGGATTAATCTACTGAGAAGTAAATCGTGAATATTAACTTAAATATAAAACTTTGAATGAATATTAGAAACGGACAAATTCAAGAACTAATGTATTAACGAGTGGAGAAATTAATTCATGTATTTATCATAGTATATTGATATTTTTTAATAATTTAATCATTGAGTTATAAGATAATTTATTGTATCTATTAATCTAATTTAATATAAAATATAAATAAATGTATTTATTTCAAATCTTATATCCTAGTTTTCTAAATATATTTATGATAAAATGTCTTTTTTACTTATATGATAAATGAATGGGAGAATTTTTTTTTTTTGAGAAAATGCACTTTTTCAAATATCTCACAATCGCATCTAATGAAGAAAAGATGTGGTTGGACTTTTTTTTGAAGGAAAAGTAATGGTTTGTAGACATTTTTGTAATTCATGAATTATTTTACGTTAACAGGCTAAAATTATTATTTTTATTATTTTGAGAATATTTATATAGATTGTGAATGCCCGGCTTTTTATAAATTCTTCATTTCAATTAATAAAATCCATCAAGTGGTAATTTTCTCCTCTTTTTTAATTAAGGTGGTTAATAACAATAATAAAGTGAACTTTTGATCTTGGATCGTAACATGGTATATAGCGCTTAGGGCAATAAATAAAATTGGAATTTAGGAGTAGTAGAGGAAATCTAACAAGTAAAGATGATATTACATTCTTCCTATAGTCTAGTCGTAAAACTCGTTTTTTAAGATAAAAAATAACCGAGAAAATAATCGATATAGATTTATATGTAAATAAACGAGCCGATTTATAACTAAAAATAGTTAACGTGGTAAATTGGAAAATTATAATTGATAAAAAAATTCATAAAAATTATAATAAAAAATTGAGAAGTGGAATTGAGGATAGAATATGATCGGTTTGTAGTGAATTGAACCCGAATGTAACTAAACCAGGATGAACCATAGTAAACCAATTCACAAATTTATTTTTATAGGTGGTTAAAAAAATGTCAATTTGGGAAATTGAGTTCACCAATAGATAGAAAATAAATTTAGAAAATTTTAAAATTTAGAAAACCGGTTGAACCGGGTCCGAACAGGCCAAATTTTGAATTCGGGTCATCGAACCCGGTCGGACCGTACCGGTCAATAGACAACAGACAACAGACAACAATCAACGGTCAACGACTGACACGGCAATCAAGTTGGCACTCCACATAAAAAAACTAGCCAATCACAGCGCGCCATGTGACACGATCACCACTTCATAGTCTTCAACCTTCAGATGCTGACAAAGAGAACAGAGGAGAGAGAGATACTGGAAAAGCTGGAGTCTCCGACAACAGGAAAACTTCTCTGGTCAGGTCGGCGGCGGCCGAGTCTTATGCCGGCAGATAGCCTGAACAGTTGCCGAGCTCCCTATATAAAGCACCCATCCATTCATTCTCAACATTCCACAATCAAGCGAAAAAGAAGAAAAGTGCATTTTCCAGCGAGTTGCAAACTAGAGCTCCGATGATGGGACATTTCTTAGTCTTCGAAGCCACATTGGGTATCTTTTGAATAAGGAGAAAGTCCTCTACCTGACCATACCTTCTATTCAGCTTGAGAGTCACTGAGGAAGAATGAGTAAGCTCGAACAGTACTGCTGCTCCTTGGCCAGGTAACTGCCCAATCCCCTACAGCTACTTCGAGCCTTTCCACAACCAATTGTGGCCAAACCAGACCCCCTACGCCCCACCTTGAGGTGTCTCGACCTTCCCCCGAGCTAAGAAGGTAAGCTCCCTCCACTGCCCTTCGCCGGAAAATACTACTCACGTCCAAATTCTATAAAAAAAACTTTAACACTAAAATTCACACTACCTAGGTCATCAATTGAAGCGTGGTTTGATCCAAGGAGGATCCCCACGATGAGAGCAACACAGTGGTAGCCGAAGCTTCGATCACCGGACCCTCACCGGTAAGATATCGAAACTTTCCCTCTCTAGACTGTATTTTTCAGCGAAGCTCTATTTGAGCTCATTTCCAAGCCTAATGAAGTAGTTCAGGGCTTAAAATGATGAGGGAAATGTAAAGGAAGTGATCCAGATCATGAATGGGGACAATTAACCACGTTTTGATGGTCAATTTGATGAAATTGAGATTCTAGTGCCAAAATGCAAATTTTGAGGAATTTGGGCAATTTGGGGATTTTTCAAAAATTTGGGGTCGAATGACAAATTGATAAAATTTAGGGCATTTTCATAAAATTCCCTACCAATTGAGGGTAAATTGGAAAAATTGGATAAAATGGATGACCAATTTGTAAATTTTGAGAATTTGAGGTGAAATTGAAATTTTGGGAAAATTTGGGGCTAAATAGCAATTTTAGAGAATTGAGGGGCCTATGGGCAATTTTGACAGAACTAAGGATCCATAAAAGATAATTAGAAAACCTAGGGACTGAATTGAAGAAAAATGGATAATTAAGGACTCAAAGGTAAATGCACAAACCTTAGGGACCAAAGTGAAATTAAGGTAAAATATGAGGATATATATGCAAATGCTCAAAGACATGCGACCCCTTAGTCTAGTACCCTAATGAGGATATTCATACCATCTAGGAGTAGACTGCTCGAGAGCCAGCTTCCGGAAAGATACCGCGAGGCTAGATTTCGCCAGGACAACTCTGCCAAAATTACTGGGTGAGTGGGAACCGCTATAACGTCAATTCCGATTGAAATGATGATTCGGCTTTGAAAACAATTTTCTTGGAATTAGCCTCCCTTGACTGGGTGACTCTACTTAAAACATTTGGGAGCTAATTTCGAGTTTAGGCTCTAGATACTAGTGGGCCCAAGGTAGATGGATATGGGTATGGACCCGTACAAAACAAACATGTGATAAATGATAATTAAAAGATCTGAATAATGGGAATTTTGTGTGATGCCAATCGAGCCAAGTATAAGTTGTCGAGCTTGTTGGGTCAAATCACTATTCTATCAAAGCCAGGTCGCCCAATCTATTGGGCTAGTACGAATTGGCCGAAGTCAAGCCAATAGACCGTTGAGTTGGAGTGACAAACATAAAGGCTATAATCTAAAAAGACTGTTGATTGTGCATTCACTGCGAAGTTCAGGCCATCAGGACACCTGGCATGAGGTATTGATAGAGCCCAAGGATTGTTGGACGACCCAGGGTGCATAAGGGCAGTTCTATCGTTCAGTAGGTCGTGAAGCTCGAGGAGCTTCCTATACAATGAGACCGAGGCAATAGGGGAAATGAGGTCTCGTCCTACTATGCGGACAGGGTAAAGTGATTAGGGTTTGAGGGTCAGACTATTGATGTCCACTCAAGCTCCGGGTAGATACAATGCACCTCTATTAGGGTGGATGATAAAGGCGTTCCGATCTACAAGTGGCACGATCGAGTACTATTTTGTGAACGTATGATCCCTCCTATGATAGGAGGGCGATTATTGATGTGAATTAGAAAAATTTGAGAAGAAACTGCTTAGATGCCAAACAATTAAAATTGTTGAATTGAACCTTCCTAAAAGATTTTTCCCCACTCACTTAGTTGTCGAACTCACCCCCTACCTCTAAACATTTTCACGAAGGAACGTGACTACACCGACTTTTCCTCCCCAGACCCCAAGCCAGGAAAACAAATTTAAAGTTTTAGTTTTGTTTCATGTTGACCAAGGAAGACATGGTAGGTACAATGCTCGACTCTCTCGATCCCCTATAAGAGTCACTCTTCATGGTCTAGGAGTGTAAACCCCGTCCTTTGATAATGAGAAAACCGGGAAAAGAACCGGTCAATTTTGAATTTTTAAACCGAATCGGTCTACAAGCTCGATTAATAGGAAATGAGAAAATTGAGAATTTACAACTTCCATGTGACACAAAATATTTCATAAATCTTGGAAAAGAACCTTAGGATGAATTGGGGAAGAAAAACTGGACTGATTCAAGTGAACCGGGCCCGAACCAGATAGAACCGGTTTATAAATCGAATCAACTCATTAACCAGAATCGATAGAGAGAGGGTAGACCAGGAAATTTATGGACCCCAAGTGACCCAAAGAGTCCTAAAATTCATGGAAATGAACTTGAAAAGGAATTAGAGATGAAAACCAAACCAGTTCAGGTGAACCAGATCCGAATCGGTTTGGACCTATTTGAACTACTATTAAACTTGATCCTAAATTCATTATTCTAGGTGGCTTAAAGAATTCAAATTTGAGATTTAAAGCCACCATTAGATAGAAAATGAATTTAGAAATTTTTAGATTTGAAAATTTTGGTCAAATGAGGGGTGAACCAGCCGGTTTAAGTTTTGAACCCTATTTGTACCGGTCCGGTCCAGTTCGGAATAGTATCGTCTTCTTCTTTCAGATGACAGCACTGTTCACTCACCGGAAAATCGAAGCAGCGCCGACGAAGAAGAATGTGTCTGTTCAATACGTTTTTGACCATCAATGCATGTCATAAAGATGCCAAATGGACGACCGATGAGTCCCCGAGCTCCCTATATAAAAAGCCCCTCTCCATTCATCCTCTTCACACCTAAAAAGCTCACTCTCTCTCAATTGCTTAGTTTTCTGGTGAGGTCAGGATAGAGTCATTTCTAAGCCAAAGAATGCAAGGTCGGGTTCATTAGAACCAGGGAGAAGTCAGCTACATGGTGGTGACATCCATTCGTTCCAAGAGTCGTTGGAGTAGCGCCGGCGTTATCGAAAAGTGAAGCAGCTCCGGTAGACCGAAGCTGCCCTGTTTCGACCAAGTTGAAATCGGCCAATTCGAGCCCTCCTCAAGCCAAACCAAGCCCTCCCAACACTTCCTCAGCCCTCCCATGTCCGAATTAGGACGGAAAGGTAAGACAATTCAGCTCCCCTCTGTAATTTCTGATCGGTGTTAGAGAGAGTCGGACGAATTTCTATGATGAAATTCTAATCCAATTCGATATCAATTGATGTCATTCTTGATTCTAGGAAAAACCTCAGGAGGAGGACTACCTGCCCAGATAGAAAGCCCGGACCGTCGTGCCCTCATCGATGAGTAATCGAAGCTTTCTCTCTTTACAGTTCATTTTCCGGCAAAACTCTATTTGAGCTCGTTCCTGCATTAAAACTTGCGATTCAAATTGCTAAAGAATCATATGAACATGTAGAAACTCAATTTCAACTTCAATTTCAACAATTGGATTGGGGGGAAAGTTGGAATTGGGGGAAAAATTGGGGATTTTTAAAAATTCAAAGGACTGAAATGCAATTTCCTAAAATTGAGGGTAAATTGGGTATGATAAAAATGTTAGAGGGCCAATTGAGGAATTTGAGAATTTTGGGGGTAAATTTTACCATTTTTGTATATTAAGGGCAAAATTGTAATTTTGGAAAAGTTTGGGGACCAAATTGAAAATTTGAGAAATTTAAACCCCTTTTTGTGAAATTGAATAAATTGAGGTCCAATGGGAATTTTAAAAGTTTTTGGACTTAATTTGAGGAAAAACCGACATTTGGAACTTACAGTTAAAGAAAAATAACTTTAGGTACCTAATCGCAAATAAATAAAAGTTTGGTTTTTCTCATTCATTTAGAATGAATGAAAGCTATTAGGCTGAGAGATAATGAACTGAGATGTTCATATCGTGTAGGAACACGAAATACTAGGAACGTTAGCAAGGACAGGCTCGCATGAATCATGAATACAAGGAACCAGCATAATAGAATTCACTGCAATTACGGGTGAGTGGGATTTTATATCATACTCGGTTAGGAATGATAAGTAACTCAAAATGAAAATCCACTATCAAGTGGTATTTTAAACATTACAACTTAGAAGAGTGATGTGAAAATCATGTGGAAAAACTACTTACCAGTTGTAAGTAGATCATACCCGGTTGGTATGATGAAACTTACTCGAAGGAAGTTGAAAACCCGTTCATCGGTTATGAGCGGAGATGTCCTTATACCCGGTTGGTATAATTGGTAGTTGAAAATATATTTTGTCAGAAGTGCTCTCCCCCTGACTGTGGGCCAATTCTTAAACGATTTGGGAGACCTTCTTGACAGGAGCTCAAATAGCTCTTATAGGCCGGGGGCCTCGGTTTTGGAATTTGGGGGCTATTATTCCCGAGTTTGAAAATCTTGAACAAGTGGGTCATAGGCCAATTGGCACGAGCAGGAGCTCGTAAACAAACATGAGATATGTGCCATAAAACTTTAATAAATTAATTATTTGTCCATGGTACCAAGATAGGACCGACATATTCAGTGAACTAGTGGCAGTGTGACATGACAGGTCTCCGGACCAGTTAAGACCAACAGCTACAGGTTGAGTTGAGAGTCGGAGCCATTGGACCAATGGCACTACAGATTATATGGCATGATAAGAAAATACTATTTGTGCATGCACTACAATTATGGGATCATCAAGATGCCTATGAGGGGTAGCTATGCATCCTAAGGGCCCTGGACGATCTGGTGAGTATACGAGCAGTTCGTCGTACCAGGTGACCGTGCAAAATTTGGAGTAGCACTAAGCGCATGAGACCGAGGTGGGGATGGGATGAGATCTCTGTCCTCATACGTACACAAGGAATTAATTTCAGGATTGAGGGTCGGATGTCACGTACATCCACTTATTCTCAGGGTAGAAGTGGACGTACTTCTATCTAGGTGGCCGGTAAAGTCGCTCCGAAGCCACAAGTGAGTTCAGTGGATGTGCTGACCTGTGAATGTGTGTTTAACCTTTATGATAAAGGTTATGTGTTGGGTGATGACACACCATGATTAAATAAGGAAATGGTGGTAAAACCCGATATTTTAAATGAAATAATTTTTGAAAGAAAGGAGTCTAGCACTCTCCAATACAATCCTTTTTCCTCAAAGTTATTTATTGAAAACTCATTTACTAAGTAGTTATACTCACCCCTCCCTTATATCCCTTTTAGCAAATTCCAGAAAGTCTATCCTTAGAGACCATTAACCTAGACGCCTGTAAAACATGTATGATAAAAATTAAATTATTATGCAGTTTTGATCTATGTTATTCCAGGAAAAGTGTAAGTTTAAAAGACGTCTTACTCTTTACGGTTTATAATGAGGGGAAACCATTTAATAAATTGGAAGAGTGGCGGGTTAATCATGGGGATCTGAACAAACTGGGTCGGGACGTGACAAGGAGAGTGGCGGGTTGTTCACAGAACCGCGGCCAAAGCGGGTCGGGGCGTTACTCTAGTATTCACATAATCTTAATAGTAATGGAGCTAATTATTACAAGTAAAGAAATAATTGGATAATTTTTTCTTTGTTGGTCAATTTATTATAAAAAATATTGCAACAAAATGAGAATAGAAATAAATTTGGGATAAATTGAAAATATTTTAGTCACAATAGAGTATTTGCTAATTATTCCAAAAAAATATGACTATTACAAACTAATTTACAAGGGAAATTGTTATATAATGAGTTGTATGTTTTTCAAACAATTTTTGAATATGATCAACATTAATCGATCATACATCTTCTAATGGGGCTAAATGAGTTATTTTTAAGTATTAAAATGCAAATCTTGCTTAAGAATCCATTAGCAAATATTTCTAGTGTTTTCAATTTACTTGCACAAACTAAAGAATAAACATGTTTATCTAATTATGGCTTGATTATTATAATATCAACTGGTGTTGGAGTTTATATGTCTTTTGGATTTAGACAAGTACCAACTCTAAAGTTCTCATTCATACTATATAAAAGAGATGATATGGTCGTGGGAATAAACGAGTGTGTTAACATTGTGGTTTTATTGAATGGAGAGACAAATTGGTAGAGGATCTCAATTTAACAAAAATATGAGTTAATTTTTTCAAGGTTGAATCATCAAATTTAAGAGTTAATTCAAACAATTCTCAAGACAATTTTGGCCTAATGTTGAAGAAATATCAAGTGAAGAAATTCAAGATATGATTGTTGTTTTGGCTAACCAATTGAATAAGAATCTTTACAATATAAGGCCATGTACAATACAAGAGAGATTGCATGTACATATTTAGTCGAGACACAAACATCCTATAGAACTTGACACAATCACAATTTCAATTCCTGTAGGTTCACATTGTTGTTCATTTTTTACTGATGGTTTTGTCACATCTTGACTCGATTCTGTTGATCAAGGTCTCGTAAACCCCCACCAAACCCGCTTGATGCCACCATGATTGGTACCTTTATCACAGTGAAATCGAGTGACTAAGTCTTCCGATAAAACTTATCCATGTTTTGCAGCAGAAATTTGAAACTTCTCTTTAAATACTTGGTTTCAAGTCTAAAATGGTTTACATAAATATCCCGAGAAAAATAGCAAGTTGATAAAAAGTATAATCAAATTTTCATATGCAGGTTAAAAGGGCTACCTTAGATGACGATCGTCTTAGGAAAGTTGTCTCACTTTCGCCTCTATCCTCCTCGACTTTTACGTGCGATTTTTTAGGGAAGGGGATGAACTCATAACTTAGTGAATGGGTTACTAACGTCGAGCCATTACATGGCTTACGATTGAGACGTCCCCCTTTAAACCATCTAACACAAATTTCTTTTTTGGGGTTCTCAATACAATCGTGATTCCCATGGTTTATCTCGACCCTTGAGACTACTGTCTCGGGCCACCCCTAACCATAATTTACTCTACGATCGAATAACTCTTAGTCTCCCCAATCGTTTCCATAAGAAACACAATATATTAAAGTAATGTAACAAACACCAAGAACTCATGTCCCATATACACAGTGTCACACCTCATCCCGATTTGATCAGAGCCTTATGCTCAACCCGTCACCCTTGGCTTCCCTAAGCCACAATGATATCTCAATTAAGATGGTTCAAGAAAGGTAAATGATTACAAGTATATATGTTTTCCATAACAAATTTACAAAATGTTTTAAATATAGTTACCTTGGAGGTTCTCTTTTGCCCTTTTGAGCTTCAACTTTACTTAACGCGAAAATTTCCCTGAAAAGAGTTTAAGGGAGTGGATGAGTTTCATAACTCAGTGAGGGGTAAATTCTACAACATACTTTAAAAAAATGTTTTTTTTAGTTTCATTATTCACAACCATGTCATTTGTCACTCAACACCCACCCTTTCATCATAAAAGGGTTCAAATAATCACAAAGCAATCCCCGACTACTACACTTATGGTCTACAGTGCCTTTACCTACCACCCATGTAGAAGATCTCATCTTCTATCACAAGTCTAAGTCTAAGTGAGCCTTACAGCCCATCCCTCAGATCTCAGTATTCTTCATGTCCACTATAGTGGGACGAGACATCTCCCCCTACTTCCTCTGTCTCAATGCGCGTGAAGCTTCCTAAGCTTCCCGACTCATTGGATGACAACTTCCCTTTTGCTCCCTAGGTCGTCCAATAGCTCTTGGAATCAATACTGCCCCATATCGGGCGCCTCGATAGTTCTATATCTCATGCATGCACAACCACAAGTCTTTTTAGTTAAGACCTTTTATCTTTGGTGCTACTAGCCCCCATGAGGTTGGTGACCCGACTTTAGCTTGGTACTGCCAGCACAACGAGTTCCATGACTCGACTTCGGCTCAATAACCATCAACCAAATGAGTTTGAGAACCCTAGTCATGGCTCGATAACTATCACACACAATTTACCAACTGTAGGAGTTTCTGTAAGCTCATTACTCAACTAATTATCAACAGGCTTGAACCTGTGCCCATTAGCCTTGGGCCCACTAGATAAATTCTAGCTTTTCATAGAAATAGCTTCCAAAAAGTCTAAGAAAGTTCATACAGTCAATAGAGACTATTTCTAAAAAAAATAATTTTTAATTAAAAAAATGTGTTTATCACCCCCAAATGTGTCTGATGCTGAAAAACCCACTCACATAATAACTGAGACAAGTTCATCCCAACTGGATTCCAATTAGCAATTTGCTACTATTCACAAGTACTCGGACAACTTTATGCCTCACACTCTCATGTATCTACATATAGGTCCTTAAATTATGCCTTAATTCTAATTAGGTCCCAAAATTTTATATTTTTGCATTTAGGTCCCTAATATCCACTTTATCCTCAATCAAATTCCTTAGGTTCTCTTATTTCCATTTAGGTCCTAAATTTTTCTTTAATTACAATTCGACCCCAATTTTCCAAAAATCCTCAAATTTCCCAATTTCCCCAAAATTTGCACCTTGACCCCCGAAATGTCATTTCATCCAATTAGATGCTTAACTTGGTTAATTTCTCCCTATCATGCTACTAACCATCTTCCCTACCTCCCCACAATCAATCCATACTTTGAATTACTCAAATCAGCCTATAATTAAGTTCAAACAGAGCATCGTCGAAAAAACTACTTCTAGAAGCTTCGAATTCTCACCAGTTGGGTCTTAGCTGTCAGAGCTTTTGATTTAGGAAGCGTGTGCTTACCGAGAAGATCCTTCTAAAATAAAAAATTTATCCAATTGATGTCCTGAATCAGTACAGTTTAGACACTTTCTCTCTCTAGAATTTTACAATTTCGATGAGAGGAGGTAGATTGAACTTACTCTTAAGCTTCGGGGAGGTCGGGTGTCAGTCGGAGAGAGTTGGGGGAGGATCGGTTTGGTTACAGGAGGTCGGGAATGAACGAAATTTAGCTCGAAGTTATTTGGTTGCTTTACAACCGTCGAAGCAGTTGTACTTAGTTCCAAGGACTCCAACTTCTCTTTCGGAGGCTTCAGAAAACTCCCTCGTTGGTGCTTTGGTTTGAGTCTCACTGGAACTTGGAGTGCACTGTCTTCTTCGACCATTTGAGGGGTGTGGAGTATGAACAGGGAGGGGTTCTTTATATAGAGAAATCAACAACTAACAAGGCTATCGACTCAGCACCAAAATCGCTTGTCTGCGATCGCAGTGGCAAATTTTTCGATCGTCGAAGACTCAGTCTCCCTCTAATGATTTGATTTTGTCATTTTTCCAAGATTGAAGATGACACTAAGCTACGTGTGTGAGCTTCGTACGTTTGAGCCGACATGTGGTGCTTTATGATTGGTTGGTTTTGCTGACGCGTCTTCCCACTTAGCGTCCGAGTCACCCTTTGACTCATTGACCAGCTGTGTGGCAACCTTTCATTGGTCGCTCATTCCAGTGTGGTCACTGACCATACTCGGTAAACTGTTAATCATGACACGTGGCGTCCTCTGATTGCATGATTTAAATGAATTAGATTTCCTTCCCGACGCACTGTGTGTTTGCCACGTAGCGTACTTTGATTGGCTGATTTAAATAAATTAGATATCTCTCCTAACACATTGTGGGGTTGCCACGTGTCAGTTGTTGATTGGTTGAGGCCATCTGAGGTAGCTCAGCCATGTGTCGACCTCTGATTGGTCGATCGTTCCTCTGATGTCCTACTAGTTTACTAATGTGGCATCCTTGCCACATGTCAGCTTCTCATTGGCCAGCTTGGCTGACGAGATTTCTCCTCAATTGACCGTTGAATGAGGGCATGTGTCACTCTCCTATTAGTCAGTTATCGATGAGGTGGCTTTGACTATTAACTAATGACATGTGTCACTCTCTCGTTGATTAGTGCTTCTAGACGCTAATCGCCTGGCTGACTAGATGCCCTTTGCCACGTGTTGTGTTATGATTAGTCGCGCCTACTGACCGGGCGCTGACTTGACAGGCGATCCATTGACCTGCTGGACCATTGACCAATTCGATCACACTAGGTTCGGTGATATGAAATCGAAAATTGTCTGGTTGAAGCCTAATTTGACCGATTTTCTAAAATTTTTAAATTTCTAAATTTGTTTAAATTTATTCTCTATACAATAGTGACTTCAATTTACCAAATTGACATCTTTAAGCCACCTACAAAGATGCATATTTGAACCGGTTCTTCTCGGTTTAATCTGGTTCACTCTGGTTTAGGTTCAGTTCAGTCTGAACTGGTACAATTTTCTTATCCAATTTCATTCATGGTCCCTTTCCATGAGTTTTGGGTCTTGATTAGCTAATAGAGATTTTCCAATTTCCCATTTTCGGTTCTTATTTATCAATTCTAGGTCATTCCGATTCTCGATTTTCCTTTAAAATTTTTCGGTTCCTTACTCCAAGAGGACGAGGTTTACACATAAGCAACTCATGGCCGTGTAAAACCTATGGGCTACTCACGACCCTATTCACGACTTAGAGTGTATCTAACGATACCAAACTAGACTAGTTGAGACTGTGGAAGCCACGTGCGCTCGACCATGATAGACGCCCTACCAGTGTCGTCTCTCAGTTGGATGGCTTTGCATTCTGGGGTCATGGCCACAACTGCCCCCACTCACCGACTCATGCCCCTTACACATGAGACTCAATCTCGCCATTTCTTATCGTAGAGGTATACTAGGACAGTACTCGTACATCACACAAGTGTCCCGAGAAATCTAGAAAATATCACACATTAACTTCTCGAACTCATTTCCAATTTCCCTTGAAAGATGACACTACCTTAGATGGTGTCGTGAGTTGCCCCATCATATACAAGTATCTCAATACAAAAAGAAAATACAATAACTATAATCACAGACAATCTTGGCCCGAATTAATTATTTTATGAGCATGGTCTTTATTCCGATCATTTCCAAATCAAGTGTGGTTTACAAGTTTGGGCAAAATTACCATTTTATCTTTTTTTTATAACTTAACTTCCATAACTTATTTGTCATTTATTTTTCTCATCTGGTTCCCCTAAACTTTCTTTAATTATACTTAGGTCCTTATACTACCCAAAAATCACATTTTGGTCGCACAAACACATCTATTTGTGCTTTAGTACTTAATTTTTCTTTTATTGCAATTAGGTCCCTAAGCAATCCAAAACTTGCCAACCTAATCCTTGAACTTTACCCAACTTTTTCAATTGCCATTGTACTAGTTTAAAGTAGAAGCAATAGTTTGATGACCTTTTTATAATCATGATTTATTTTCTCTTAATAAATTAAAGTCGTTATTTTGAGTATGTTTATATAGGTTGTGATTGCAATGTCTTTGATATTAATTTTTCATTTTTTTTGGCACAAATATCAATTATTCATTTCAATCAAAAGAATGAGCAATTTTTCTCTCCATCTTCAAAAACAAATTAGAGTTCATTGAGTTTTACTTCCATTGTTCAATCAAGGTGGTTGACTGAGGGCTTGGGACCTTGGATGGTAACAACATCAATAACAAGAATTAAAATCTCTCTAAAATCATTTCATTTAATGTATTGCTTCCTAAAATGAGAGAATAAGGTGAGATGAGAATGGAGATGATTTGTTTAATAAAGGTTAAAGCCAAAGAAGGAGGACTAGAACTGCTCTATCATGGATAAAATTAAAACGGGGACAATATTTTTTGGTGGCAACATCAAAAACTGAATTTATTGCTAGATAAATAAGTGAGATATTGTCACAAAAATAGTTGATGGACCTTTTATGGAGTGATGTATCCTCTTCCGATGGGAAGGAAACTGCAGATGCAGTTAAGACAAATGGACGGAGAAAAAGCAGACACAGAAGCCAATGTCAAGGGACTGATGAATTATTGAAAGAAAATCGATAGCGTGTTTCCATTGAATACACGAATCCTATCATTGCAGTTCAATTATGGCGTTTGTTTCCATAGGAATACTTGTGAGCTCAGGAATCATCCCTAACCCTTGATTTTCCCACTCTAGTCGATACAATAGAAGATCAACTGAGCCACTCTATAGCCTAATCGATCTATTATGAATTAAATCATTCACTTTATTCATATACTTTTTAGGGTTTTTTTTGGATGAAATGAAAACACCACTTCCTCTTTCGAAGATATGTCTAGATGATTTGGTAATCATCATAAAGCAAGATTCATTATATTTATGCAGATAAGATACATGAGATCGAGAGGAAAAAGAGATCAATAGATCTCTCTACATACAAGACCGTAAGTACACACAACAACGACCAGAAAGTTGCACATACCGACTCCAATCTAGGGTTGGTTTTGGGGGAGGAGGTGACATACCGACTCCAATGGAAGAGCTATTAAAAGGGATTTGACACACATGTTATAATTACTAGAAGGAGTGACAGTGGATAATGCTTTCATCTTCCTGGCAGTCTCCTGCGTTGTATGTGGTCTGTTCACAATATAAGCACATCGATATGAAATCATCAGATAAACAAAGACCCACAAAGGAAAATGTGAATTATAATCGAGTTTGAAGGAGAATTTTCATAGAATCACAAACCCGAGAGCTGATCATCAATCATCAAGAGGACCTCTGCTCGATGGCGAGGTCCTCAGCTATGTCCCCGTATGGGTTCAGCGGGTCGACGAAGAATTGCTTAATCTCGCAGCACTTCTTTCCGGCAAGAGGGGGCGGATGCAGCTGCTTCTTTATCATGGCCTGCCCGCTTATGGCCGGATCCTCGATCGATGCTGAGGTCCTTCTCGCGACTATGACCGAATTTATAACCTCGTCTGTGGGATGGTACACGGAGAGAAACTCAAACCCTCGGAGGTCCGAAGGGTCGACCACGGGATAGAGAAACGCCCTAGCCCCATGAGCGCTACGGACCATTAGTATGGCACCAGGGACCATGTGCTTTGCCAGATGGACTATAACCCTAGCCTTCTCCTCCTCGGCCATTCCCACAAGGGCAGCCAGGAAAACGACGTCGTAGTTCCCCAGCTCTGCGGTGACGTTCATTATGTCGTCGGTATGGAAGTGAACCCTCTGGGAGAGGTCCGGATCAGGGAGGACGAGGCGGCGAGCCCGGGAGTTTGCTGTGCTGTCAATGTCATAGTTGTGGAAGGCCGCCGCCGGGAGGTGGTTGGCGGCGAGGACGAGGGATGTGAGAGGGAGCGGGCCAGAGCCGATGAAGGCGACGGTCTCAGGGGTTCCACCGCCAGGGAGGTGGTGGGAGAGGAGGCTGTACTCGAGCTGGGCGAGCTTGATGTAGTTGTTGTAGTAAGGGAAGAGGGATAGGTGATCGAGGGGTCGGTCAAAAGAGGCGAGAAGATCGGAGAAGTGGGCCTCAAGGAGACCCTCGGCCTCGCCGCAGAGGCGGATGAGGTTGGATCTAACCCCCTGGACGGCGGAGCAGAGGGCGGAGACGTCCACGGGGTGGGGAGGGATGCAGAGGCGGACCAAGTGAGTGAGGAGGGCGTTGACATCTCTGCATGGGCTCAGTGTCTCGAGGGCCGAGATTTTGTAGTATAGCTCACATACGGTCCTGATTAAAGGATCTTGCTGGCAAACCATGTCAACACTATGAGCTATCTTCAAGGTGTCGACACCCTCGGGAAAAAAAAGGAGAGTTATTTCGGCGGTGGGGATGTGCTCAGGATGTTGTCATCCCCCACTTCCATGTCCGATTATTTATGGGCATCGATGAAAGCCTATTCACGTCAGGTTTAACTGTAACAGATTGTGTAACAAAAAAAAACAAAATCAAAATTAAGATATTTTTAATGGTTGATTGAGACTTTATATTGGATAGATTTTCTCTTTTTTTATAATGTTGATTTGCTCTGTTAATCAATGTGCATAAGATAAGAGATGAAGTTGCCCTAGCTCCCGATTTTTTCTCATGGGAACATGAATAGTCGGAAAATCAGCACGCTTGTGCATGAAGAATGTAATAACATACCATTTCATCAATACATATTCATGGGATTGACACTTTTATAATCTTAATTTCCTTTGATAATCAATGTAGTAAAGTTGAATTTATTAGGAGAGGGCATGATTTATTTTTACCGGACTTTCCTCATTACATGAGATGGAATATTTTCAAAGGTCGTACTATAGTGTGGAAGGTATTTGTCATTTGTTTTTTTTTGCATATTATCTAAAAATATAAATTTTATTCATTTTCTTTATTTTTATACAAACTTGTTCCATTGAACAAATTAGCATTAATTTTTTAGTTATATTTTAATTTAGTATAAAATTCAAATTTGTATAAACAAATTAATCCTATTTTTGGATTGAGTGTTTTATAAGGATTACGAGGGAAAAGGTTATGTAGGGGTGTAGAATTTTTGGTAAAAAAAATGGACTGCATACACCCTCCTTTACAATACAAAAAAAGTGAGTATTTGAAGTGATTGAATTATTTATTAATTAAATTATTTTAAAATCTTTATTTATTATTTATTTATTTATTTATTTATATTATTATATACTTTAAATAAATTTATATATTAATAACATTTTATATAAAATTATATAATATAAATATTATAAATAAAAAATTATTGTATAAAATATTTTTAATATAATTTAATTATATATGATAACTAATAAATTATTTAATTTAATTAAAATAATAAATTTATATTTTAAAATTTTTATTAATAATCATTAATATCAATTTACCTACATCCTAAATACATCCCACACTTCATCTCCAATCCAAAGCATTCTTAACCCTTCAATCCAAAAATAGTTGTACTATTTTTTTTAATTTTAATATTATATATAATATATGAGTTACTATATTCATCAATTAAAATTGTTTACTAAAAAATAAAATTATTAATTTGGTAAAATACTTCAAAATTTTATTAAAATATATAAGAATTACACATCATATAGACAAGTCATATTATCCAATTAAATGAATTAAAATAATATCACTATTACCATTTAATAAAAATAGAATTTATACACGACAAATAAAATAAAAATTTGGTACCAATAAAATCAACTAAAAAAATTCTAACGAGTAAAAATTGTATTTTTATATGATTATTTGCACAATTTTTTAATAGTCATTATGATCAATCAGCACAAATAATAAGTATCTTGCCTCTAAATTGGTTTCACACTAAAATATATACACGCAATATCCATGCCCTCGTGAGTCGTGACTCTGTATATATTAAAATATATGAAGGCAACTTTATATTTCTTTTGCGGGAGATTTCTCTGTATTTAGAAATGCTTTTTTATTTATATATTTATTTAAAATAATTATTCCAATTATGCTTATTTATTATTTTTATCTGAATCATATAACTTCAAAATCAATATTTTTACAAGGGTGGGAATAGATTCAAAAGTTCAATGTTTTGACAACACGAAGGAGAGCAGCTGAGGGGGCACGATAGAACAAATAATATAATGGCACCATTTTTCTATTTAATTTCAATATTTCTTCCAACTTAACATTTCAGTTTAAAACTATGTTTTTGACTTTTGACATATATAATATAATAATACACTGCTAGCACATTCATATCTTAGCATTTTTTTACCTTACCCATTCGTCATCATAAGAGATAAGCTTAAAAAGGAATCTATGAGAGTGCTTATATCATTATTAAGGTATGATAAAAACCTACACAATGTGAACTCATCATATTCCCATCCACGAATATCATACAATACTTCCCATAATATAATAATACACGGCTAGCACATTCATATCTTAGCATTTTTTTACCTTACCCACTCGTCATCATAAGAGATAAGCTTAAAAAGGAATCTATGAGAGTGCTTATATCATTATTAAGGTATGGCAAAAACCTACACAATGTGAACTCATCATATTCCCATCCACGAATATCATACAATACTTCCCATAATATAATAATACACGGCTAGCACATTCATATCTTAACATTTTTTTACCTTACCCACTCGTCATCATAAGAGATAAGCTTAAAAAGGAATCTATGAGAGTGCTTATATCATTATTAAGGTATGGCAAAAACCTACACAATGTGAACTCATCATATTCCCATCCACGAATATCATACAATACTTCCCATGCTTCAATGAAACGTCCAATCCTACATTAATAATGATAATAATTGGATGTTACGTAGCCAACCGGACATCCGACCCAATTCGCTTAACTCCTTGCTTTCCTTCAAAATGAAATTTAGGGATCACCGATCATTCTTCACAGGATTACACTATGCTCCTTCCTACCCTTGTCACTCACTCTCGGCATGTAATTTTACTGAACGTATGGTATCTTTCTAACTTGACTCAATCATTATTTTAATCGCTTCTTTCATCTCTTTCAAATATATTCTTTTAACTCAATATCATCTCATATCTACTACAACTAAAATCTATCATATTCTCGAATTAGTCGATATTCAGATCTTGTTTTTCGACAGCAACTTTTCTATCATCATATCTATGTTTTGTGCATATACATCCACACGATATCATTTTTATAATTGAATCAGCTTAATTAACATTTTCTCCTAAATTTATCATTAGTCTATCATCAACTTCTATTAGATCTCGACATTATTTGTCAAGTTTTGTTTGATCAAACTAATATTTCTCATTCCTCCGAGTTCACTTTCCTTTTTCTATCATTCAATTTTGTCCCCACTAGAGTGTATGTCTTAGTTTCTCCCTTATCTCTTTCACTCTTCGTCTACATTGCACTTCACTCATTCGAATAAACATACTCTCTCTATGATACTCTCATACTATATTTTTATTAATCGCAAAGTATATTTGTCATATTTACCAAACAACTAGCAATATTCTTATATTTGTTTTGCATATCAAACTTCTTTCAAGGTTTTACAACGTTCTTATTGTGGATATAACCCACAAATTTAATATACACATCAATCTATCCTTCTATTAATTAGTTCAGTTTCGGGTTTCTAATTTGTTTATATTTTCTTGTGCAGTTCAACATGTAATAAATCATTTTTATGTAAATACATTTATTCACTTTTTACTAAATCAACCTAGTGGAAGTGAGTAAATCCAAGCAATTTCAATCTATTTTTTAATTTTATATTAAGATAAAATCTCAATATCACTAACTCTATTGAGATTGTGAGAAATAATAGAGATAGTAGTTACGATATTATTAATATATTGTATTTAATTTTTTATCTATATTATATGAGGTAAATTATTATTTTTTTGTTTATTAGTTTTTTCACTATATCGAAAATATTCCCTCCTTCCATGCTTGATATAATTGCTTAATTATTTACTTACTCTAACAAATT
Organism: Trapa incisa; assembly: GCA_030064435.1. Lineage (NCBI taxonomy): Eukaryota > Viridiplantae > Streptophyta > Magnoliopsida > Myrtales > Lythraceae > Trapa > Trapa incisa. The sequence goes on along the minus strand of CM057767.1, from coordinate 10,655,341 downwards.
TATCTGGCTAATTTTGAGAGACTTGTTTCAGATTCAGCAATTTCCACTTTGTTAATTGTGTCCCAGTTCTATTCATTTAGTTGCATTGACCTCTCAAAATTTCAGGTTGTTGAGGGTCAACCTGATGCACTTGTATTTCTACAAGCTGGATCAGTTATCCATTTATTCTAAAAGTGAAATATGTGAGATGGTCAAAGCTGCATCGATGTGCAGTTATCAATTATAAGAGTTTGGTCATATCCAATCATGTCTAGTTTCAGAATTGTGGAAGGTTGCTCTCCATTGAGCAGTACATAGGGCTTGGTCTAATCTCTGAAAAATAGTTCAAATTGATTCTCACTTTGTGCTCATTTTATGAGTCAAATCACATTTTATTTGTTTGATTTGTCAAAAAGGAAAAAAACACATTGATGGTTGTTTGACATTTTATGAAATTATTTCCTTCCTTATGGTGCTCGCAACAATTTATGGCTATTTTCATGCTTAAAAAACAATGCCTTAAATCCGATCATGTCTTGGTGCTTCAATTTCTAATGGCATACCTTTTACTCTTCATTCTTTGAATATTTTTAGTACTTATATTCTTTATGTGGTGATTGTGGGGAGGTATCCTAACCTCTTTTTCAACATATATCTATAGACTGCTCCAACTTTGCCAGGGAGAGGATGATGCTACCAGTACATTAGCTGCACCTAAGCAAAAACCAAAAGATAAGAACTTGATATGTTGGAGATAAACCAGTCCTGCAAGAGGTTTTGCATTTAGTTTCATGCAACTTCTCTTGTTTCCCCTGTTGCCTTGACAGTTCCTTGTGACATCAGGCAGCATGTAGCCAATGCCAATTAGTTTCTCGAAAGTAACTATGGATTTGCCTGCGGTACAGCACAATATGAATAATAATAAAAGGTCAGCAATGCATTACTCTTATCGGAGTAATGGAGAATTTCCTCAATGGAATGAGCATCATTTGAATCTCTAAAGGGTCACGCTCGCTTATGCGAATGCAGGTTGATAAAAAAATCAAGCCATGCATCACTTGTAGTTTAGAACATTGAGTTAGGATCTAATTGTGATCGAGCGAAATGTTCAGGGGTTATACTGAAATTAATACCCTCTTCCAATTGGTTTCGCTCGTCAGGTTGAACCTATGGGAATGAATGTGTTCGGCTAAAACAATCCGCCTCCGTCTCTTCTCTCCGCTGGCTGCTTACCGCTTCTCCAGGACGCTGGCTGCCGCCGTGCCCCCGTTATCGCACTCCACCGCTGCCATGTCATTGCCTGGAGGCTTCGACCATTTCCAACCGAGGGCGCGGGCGTCCGCTGCCAACCCCGAAGCTCCGCATAGTTACCCAGTGCCGTTATCGCCGCCGCTCCCTGCAGTGTCGAAGTCAATAGAGCTTGAGAGGGCTATGTCGGCTTCTTCACGATCGAGCCTCTTTGTTCTCGAGAGTGACCGCATCGTGTACGAGGACGAGTGGCTAATGGTTGTCAATAAGCCGCCGGGAGTTTACTGTGAGAGCGTGCTCGAATCTATCTCTAGGGTTTTCGGAGTCTCGGACGTCTCGGCCGATTCAGGTAGAGCCAGTGGAGGTACTTCTGCCCCTAATTCATTTTGTTTCCTGTCCGGATTTTCGATGTTCTTGATGAAAATTAATGCAAGTTGGAAACGTGAAAACATTATCAATTCGAAGTCGCCTGAGATGTCTGATTATTGCTAGGAATCTGAGCGTCGTTCTTTGAAAGCTGGCTTGGGTTCTTTGAATTACCTGTGCCTTTCATTATTCTGATGAATATAAATCTTGTAAAATTTTCTTCACACTTTGATGATAGAATACATAAAATGTTCTAAAAAATGCAAGTCTTCTGGATAGAAGACACCTTATTAAACTATGTTACCTGGGCATCTTCAATATGTTAGAATTACTTGGCTGCTCCTTGGTCGATGCTGGACAATCTTTCTAAGGGAGATTGAAGACGCAGTTGCTGATCTCTCGTGCTTTCACTTACAGGAAGTAAATCTACTCAGCCTGAGCTACATCTAGCAAATCGACTTGATCGAGACACTAGTGGTGTCATGGTTATCACAAAATCACACAAAGTGGCTGCTAAGCTTGTGAAGGCATTTACCCAGCACAAAGTGAAGAAGACATATGTAGCTTTATGTATAGGTGTGGTTCCAGAATGGGATAAGATCACCATAAAGTCCGGGCATGGGCGGTCCAAGTTTGGTGCCTGGCGAGTCTACGCTGCCTCCGATGTTGGCAGGACACTCCCTGGTGGATCCTTTGTGCGAGACATGGAAACTTCATTCAAAATTCTTTCTCTTAACGGACAAAGGAGGCTCAGTACATTGCCTGAACAAGTAAATGCTGAGGATAGCATGATAGTTGTTGAAGAAAAGGCTTTGGTGAATGATAATGAGGCTGCAAAGGTGAAGTGTGAGGTTCTGGTGAGAGCATGTCCTAAGAGTGGAAGAACACATCAGATACGGCTGCACTGTCAGTATCTTGGAATCCCCATAAGAGGTGATGTAAAGTACGAAGGTGTGTATGAAGGGGAAGGGGAAGGGGAAGGGAAGGTGTATGACTATCACGCACTTCATGCTGAATGTTTGTCACTTGATCATCCAGTGACTGGGGAAAGGGTGACGTTTCAAGCACCATTACCTTCCTGGGCTAGTAAGGATTTGCAATTGTAATCATTATACAGGGATTTCCTTGTTTAACGGCTGAAATGATGGGCTCACCGGATCGCGTTTGAAGCTACCACTGGTATCGCTTAAACATTTACTATAGTAAATAATTTAAATTATAGTAAATGTTTTGTACCTAAATTGAAAGTTGCACAAACTTTTGTACCCTGTTTGAAAATTTGACACCAACCAATATTACAAGGCCTGCACCGCGCTTACTACCCGTCCGCCATGACAGGTTCTTCCAACGAACTCCTGCACTCAGAACTTCGGTTGATGGCCTGACACATTCCTCAGATTTCGATTTTTCCAAATACAGATCACAGATTCCTATGTGATCTGAGCTCTCAGATTGTCCTTCAATCGTTCCAATGGCCACGCGCAATCGAACTCTGCTGTATAGGAAGTATAGGGACGCACTGAAGACCGTCCGGCCTGCGTCGACGAGCTTGCCGCTTGGGTATGCTGGTGGACCGGTATTGGAGATGGTCAGTTCTTCAATGGCGAAGCAGACCCACTCTTACGCTCGTCTCCGCACTGACGATCCCGGATACTCTAGGTATCTCTTCTCCTCTTTGCGATACATATTACGATGGATATGGATCTCCCGTTTGTCCATTGATGTCAATAACCGCAAGCCATGCATGTCGGCGATCGCTTAACATTATAATACCGGGGAGATCTATCTTTGAGAAGAAGAAGAAGAAGAACTCGGTCCTGCATTGAACTTCTCTATTGCGTTGAATGAAGGTCACTTTTCAATTTGCCAAATCAATAGTCATGTAGGACTGGCTGGAATTTGCCTGTTTCTTGGATGAACGGAAATTTAATGCTTCACTTTCTACTATGGATACTCCAAATGTATGATTAATTGCCTTCCATGAACCTTTGTTGATTATGGCAGTGTACGCCTGTGGGGTTACGTGAGATCGTTCCTTTCTAATTAACGTTGCTAATCATGTTTATCTATAGTTTCGAAGCTGTAATGTGAGGTTGGTTGATAGTGGATGAAGAGGTGAAATTTGCTTTCTTTGCAGCGGTAATGCAGTAATCACCGTGGGACTTCCACCTGCTTGGGTGGATTTCTCTGAAGAAATAGCAGCAAATGTGCAAAGTGCACGAATAAAGATGGTGGAGCTGGGCAAGGCTCATGCAAAAGCTCTGATGCCTTCGTTTGGAGATGGCAAAGAAGATCAACGTTTGATCGAGTCTCTTACACAAGAAATAACTGATCTCATTAAAAGATCCGATAAGAATTTGCAGAGACTATATTCTCCGGGAACTTCTGAGGACTCCAATCTGAGGAAAAATGTGCAGGTAGAATTTAATAGCTAGCATGCCTCAAATTAATAATGACACTTGGATATTTTCGCTATGATCTTCTAATCCTTTTGTAGAAGACGAACCCAGTTGTCTTTAATATATTTTTCCTATTTCAGTCTTTCATTGTTCTGACGCTTCTTCAGTTAGCCTGACAACATTTTGATGAATCTGGTGTTTCTTATATGTAATTAGACACTCATTTGAGATGGAAGGATTAGAATTGAATGTAGAAATTACAAGTTGGTTTCAAAAGGAGCAGACATGATGCCTTTCATCGTTCCATCTTTCTCTGCAGAGATCTCTTGGCACTCAGTTGCAAGGTCTGTCAATCGAACTCCGCAAAAAGCAGTCGGCTTATCTGAACCGTCTCAAACAGCAAAAGGAGGTGAGATTGAATTCTCCTCACGGATACCATGTCTAGGAATCATTCAATAACATCACTTTCTTGTGAAAATTTTGCCGTTGAGAAGTTTGTACTACGCAAATAATCCTGAAATATGTATATGATCTGTTATCCATGAGGTAGGGTCAAGATGGAGCTGATTTTGAGATGAACTTCATAGGCACCAGATCTAGGACAGACGATGATGATTCAGATGACATGGTACACTTGCTTTTTCCTTCATCTTCATCTTGATTTTTTTATTGATTCATTTTCCATGTAGTCAAACTGATTCATGAGCTAAAAAGTCATTGTTTTCAAAAGTAAATTACTTGAATTTCACATCTTTATCACCTGAAAAGATGATGTAAGCTGTATAAATGATATCAAGGGGTTCAATGAGCATCAAATGGCTAGATTGAAGAAAAGCGAGGCTATCACGGTAGAAAGGGAACGTGAAATCCAGCAGGCAAGCACGGTCTCGATCTGAACAAATTTTGTTAAAGAGAAGTAGCTTTCAGCCACCGGAGGAAGGGACTGTTTGTAATTTTCAATCTCTGATATTTCTCTCCAGGTAGTGGAATCAGTCAATGAGCTGGCAGAGATAATGAAGGATCTGTCATATCTCGTGATAGATCAAGTAAGAAGGTGCACTGTGCAATAAATTTGACTCACTGGAACTTCGCTCAACCCATTCAGCTAATGCATGCTGCTTGCTCGAGCAGGGCACCATTGTTGACAGGATAGACTACAACGTTCAGAACGTTGCATCCACAGTGGAGAAGGGACTGAAAGAATTGCAGAAGGTTCATTTCGACACAGACTCTCTCTTTATGTATACACGTGCCAGTATATTTTTCTCGATTAAGAACTTCTTCCTGAAAACACAGGCCGAGAGATCACAAAAGCAAGGGCGAATGGTGAAATGCGCGACGGTGCTAGTGATTATGTGCTTTGTCATGTTAGTCCTTCTGATTCTCAAGGAGATATTCTTGTGAACTAACTTTCTGCGGAGATCAGCCACACCTTTTCCACTCCCTGAATTCTCGCGTAACAGGAAAAGAATCAGAATCCATGGTGAATACTCTCCTAACTCTTGCATCATCCTTTCTTCATGTATCCACTGCAATGCGAGGGAGATGCCATTGGGCCAGGGTAAAAAGAAATTTGATGTGCGGAGTCTTGTGGTTGAGGGGACAGGGACTGACCACCCCAACTTCGCAGTGAGTCTTTCATATAAACACTAAACATTATTGATGATATTCTGGTTCATTTTTGGCAGGTGGGGAAGGTTTCTTGTAGACATGTAGTTACTGATATTTATGAGCTTTTCAACATTGGAATAATGATTAGCAAGTGGCCATTTCATTGACCATGTAGAAACTTCAGTCTGGATATTAATGGAAATGTTCGTCACAGAACTACATATAGTGTCTTCTGCATATGGTTGGTTATATCTCACCGCCTCAACTGATGGCAGGAGCTGCAGGTGAGTTCTAATATAAAAGAGGTTATGGTGATTCAATGGAAAGGAAATGGAAAGGAAAGGGGTTATGGTGATCTCTTGGTAGTTTAGTGACCATGTTACGGTGTTCCTTCGATAGAATGGCGGCACCATAATGGCAGTCTCAGCACTTTTCCAGTCTGGTGGTTAGCCAGTCGCCGAGACCGTCTCAAAATAAATTCTCCATTCAAAACATTACCAATAAAGGGTAAAGTCCATTTTAGTCAACTTTTTTTTTCATTTCGTGGACTTAAAAGTTATATACTTTATCACCTTTTAAACTCATTTATTTCTCTATTTTAATATCATTTTTTAGACACGCTTTTGCTTAATTATTGTTACAAGTATACTATAATTTTTCTCAATATCTACGGTAGATAATAACAACAAATTATGTATTTTTCTTCTATAATAGTTATAATTAAGATAACTGTATACAAGTGCTTATTAACTATAATAACAGTGAGAACATTGTAAGTAAATAATATAATAAATTTATATTTATTTTAAATTAATAAATAATATAACCAATACAATCTTATCAACGAATAATACTTTCAAATTTTATTAATATTACATCAATTCTCTAAACACATGAGGTGTAATTAAATTTGTTAATAACTAACCTATTAGAAAATATTGTGATTGATTATAGACTTGCTATTAAATTAATAGTAAAATTAATACTCTAATCATTAAGTTATTCTTTATTTAAAATATAATCCAACATCACCAGCGACATCCTCATTGACTCGCTCAGGCACTTGCCCGCGTCCGACGTTCGTGCTGGTCCGGTTAGGAATTGAAGCTGGTCAGGTCTCTGGCGTGGCTGCTAGCTCTGGTGGTCCGATTGAGGCGGATGGTGAGACCCTCTTCTTCCGGTATCTGATCCCACAAGCGTTACAAAGCAACTGGAAATCGAATAAAGAAATAGAGAACTCTGATAAAGATACATCAACAGAAGAGAGAATAGAGAAAAATGTGGAGAGAACTGCGATGAAAATAGATCAATGAGAAGGAAGTTTTCATGCAGAAAATGGCACGAAAACCCTTGAACAAAAGTGAAGAAAGAAAACGGCATCAACAAACAAGGAGACCCAGATTCGATCAATCAAGTGGCATGTATGTATGGGCATAATCAAGAAAAAGAAAGGTGACCCACCAGAAGCCCAAGAAACAAAGGAAGGGCACGGGGGATATGAAGGTTACCTTGGGATCAGAGGGCCCAACTCGCCAGAGAGGTGTCTTGGTGATATTGCAATCAGCGCAACACTTGGGACCAGAGGGCCCAACTGGTTTCTTACTATCATTCTCGCCGTTCATTTCTTCGGGGCTCATCAAATACATGAACAAAGAAAAAAAGAAAACATCGTAACCAATGGTGGATACGCGTAAATCTGTATAGGACAAGCAATTTGTGTCTGAAAAAAAATGTTTGATGGAACTCACCATATGAATTGAGTAACAAGAATTATAGTAAGCTATCTTTTTTAACAGAATATAAAAATAAATAAACATTGGGAAGGAGAGGTGCATGGAGAGTCCACGAATCTCCACTTGGTGCACCAAACTCATGACGGGCTTGGGAAGGGTGGGGGAGTATATGTATGGGGGGAGCCACCCCTTACAGCTAGTTCTACTCCATTGTAAAAGCGACTGGATAGATAGAGGTTCGCCCTCCTCCATGTCCGCCACGATTCGTTGCCCCCAACATCAAATAAATGCTTCCTCAGTCCATTCTCTTCCAACTCCCAATTCCGCCTCCAACTTATTTTTCATTAGAAGAATGTCACGTCATATTTTTGGTGACTATAGATTAGTTAGAGACTGACAAGAGATAGATAGAGAGGGAAAACAAGTGTGTAAAGTAGAGATGTAGGTGTTAGGCACATCTCCAATTCATCTTTATACAAGATTGGTTTCAAACTTTTAAAACCGGATCATTTTTTAATGGAATGGAACAGAACTGTATTTTAAGCGGCATGTTAAAATATGTTGATTATTTATTTAAATATTTGATCAATATATAATATTAATTAAATCTATAAAAAAATTATCATTTTATATGAAATTTTAATGTACCATATAAATATATAATAAAATTTATTTATATTTCTCAATTTATAAAACAATCAATACATTATTTTTATTATTGTAAAAATAATACATTACAAAATATAAAAAATGTATTTATTAAATAAAAAAATCTATCGAATACTAATTCAAACTATATAAAAATTATATTATAAATAATTTATATTAATTATATAATTTATTATCGGACAAATAAAAAATCGAAAATAAATAATTCTTAATTATTTGACTGAAATCCTATAAATATGCACAGTGGAAAAGGAGAGAGAGGAGAATAATTGTAAAGAGGAGAGAGAGACATACGATGGGAAGTGTCAGCTGTTCCTCTTCTCTATAGGTCCAAAAATATCAAGCACTAGAGATGGAAAACAACCACAAATCCAAGCAGAAGAAAAAGAAGAGGAGGGCCCTACTTCAACTAAAATCACTTAGAATTCCTCTCCACACATGACCCTCGAAAACATCACTACAGTAAATACACCAGGGAACCATTAATTTATCATCGTAGTCATCATCTAACAAAAGAAAAAAAATACAGCCCTACTAATAACACATGCATATTCAACCAAATCCCAATTTTGCAATTAATTGCCCAAGTCACCCTAATGCACTAAAGTTAGACCCATCTTCATCTTTCCTCCAAATTGAAGTCATTCGCTATTTCAATCAGGCCATCTCTTTGCGTTGTATTCATTATAAAGGGTGGGGATTAGAGACCTTCAGATGGGTGGTGGCCACGGCACCCTACCGGCGGGAGATGATCCGCCCTGCTGCCACGTTCACGTGCTGCTGTCTCTTGTGGGCTGTCCGGTCCATTCTGACTGCATCACCACCGACCATCTCCTGGAACATCCTCTGCAGGTCCTCGAAACTATCCCCCTGCAATTATTTTCCGAATCAAAACAAATAAAAAAAATTGGCAAGTTTCATTGGATCATCCCTGTATAATACCTGTATAGGGAAATCCACCTCTATCATACTTACATTTTTTTTCTGGGTGAAGAAAAAGAAAGGGGGCTTGGCTTGTTTACCTCGTCATCCTTCGCGCTGTTCATCATCGTTATCATCTCTTGCATGAAGTCACAGAAATCCTAATCAGACCATTCACACATAATCAAGGCATCAGATAATATGAGATTTCAATTAGCGTTTTTTCTTCGTATATTAATTCAACCAAAGTGAAAAAGGAGAGAGCTTTAATTGATGAAATGCGAAAAATGCTTCAAGAGTTTCCACTGAAACGCCGCCGTTTAAGTGGTGGTCATCTACTCGCTAACGGACCTCGTCTTCCTCCTCGAGCGGATCGTAGAGTCCAGCGTCATACATTGACCTCTTACCCTGATCGGAGAGGACTGAGCACCGGCAACAGATTGAATAACGTCCGTTAGCTACTACCGATACATGCCCGGGGTGAAGCGTAAGTAACGGCATGAAAAAAATAAGGAGAAACAGTCTGATGCATTACCTGAATACGCCTCCTGGATTTGCTGGAACCGCCGCTTGGCTTCTCCGGCGACCTGTGGGTTGTTCGTCCATTTGTCCGGATGCCATTTCTCCACGAAGGGGAAAGTTAAAAAAGAGAGAGAGAGAGAGAGAGTAGAAATTTAGCACAATCATAACTGTCGAATTCCTTGGCGATTAAACGGTTGATCGAGCATGCACATGAACTGAAGCTTACCATCGCGAGCTTACGGTAAGCGGCCTTGATGTCTGCGGAGGAAGCGGTTTTACGGAGCCCTAGAACAGAGTAGTAGCAAGATCCGCCGCCGGATCCTCCCTCACGATCCATTCCGCCGGATCTCAGTTTGCAAAACAGAGGCAAGAAAGATCCGACCGCTGATGGAAGAAGATCACATCCCCATGAACGTCGAAAGGAATATTGATGGGTATGCGTGCAGGAGATGCTCAGGGGCTCTGCTGCATTTGAGGCTGAGAACTGAGAGAGAGGAGAGGGGAGAGCTATAGAGAAAAATATCTTCTTCTCCGCCAAGCTGGAACAGAGAGATGTAGAGAGAAGGGAAAAGAAACTTCCAGAGAGTTTGAAAAACTTATTTTCGTTATTTGATATTCATTAAAAATATTTTAATATAAATAATAGGTAAATATGGTAATATTTAGTAATTAATCAGATAATATATTATATAATTTAATATATATGATTAAATATCATATATTAATTAAAAAAAATAATACATATATTCATAAAGAAAATAAGATCTTATATAGAGTGATTTTGTTTCTAAAAACAAAATAAAAGGTGTGGACTGTATATAATAAGAAAGGGTAATAATAATATATATATTTTTTACTTAAGTGGTAATAATATATTTTTTTTATCGATATAATTAATAATAATAATAATAATAATAATAAAATCAGGAAAATCCGACGTGGCGGAAGATATTTTGGGCGGAGATGAGGTAACTGACACTGATGTTGAAGGGATTTATGGCGGGTTCCATTAGTTTCCGCTTGGTTGAGTGGAGATCAAGGGACACGTTCCTGTCAGCCTGTTCGGTCGAAATCAAAAAACATACTTTTTTAAGTGTTAAATTAAATCTTTTTAATAAAAAGGCAGTATTTTAGATCAAACCAGCATCAAATTAATTTTCTTCTATGAATAATCACAAATAATTTTCAGAGTGATGCATCATTCACCACTTTCTTTCTTGAATGTAGCATCATACCTACCCTCTTCCTTACATGCTAAAAGCTAAAGTGATCGACAATGCTGGCATCTTTTTGGAAATCCCTTCATCAAAGCCATGGAAGGCGAGGTACCCTTTGTTAGTGTTAGAGATTCAAGATGAAGCATTTCCTAACTACAGCAAGTCTACTCCTAGCAGGAGATAAATGATACGTTAAATCCATCTCTAAGAAAATGTAATCAGTACAACAAGTTTATCTGTTTTCTAGTAGTATAGGAGATACATACTTGTAAAGAAAACCCATTTGTAATGGAATAGTGCAGTTACTGGGGGTGTAATTGACTGGAGTATAGGGGTATCCATGTGAGATGTAAGAACATACTTGTGGACCAAGAGTTTTTGAGATCTTGGACTACCTGATTGAGTTCTTCCCCCAAGTGAGAACTGTATCATTGTCCATTCCATTGATGAAACCTATCTATCACAAAACGACCGAATTACTCATAATCAAGAAGGGAAACCTAATGGAAAGGGAGAAGATAAGGTTCTATAACCACGGCATCTCAGGTGTGAGACAACAATGAACCCCTAACTAGAGAAGATATTACACTTTCTAATTTCTAGTTACTCATATTAGGTCTGTTCCGAAAATACGAGCTAGAAAGTGAGCAATCTATCGTATACTTTATTATTTTATAGTAATAAAATAATATAACACCATATTATTAATATAATATAAGGATTAAAATATAAAATATATATTTATCTCCTAATCACTCTTAAAAGGAATTAAGTATTATCCCAAACTAATTTAACCGCTTTTCAAAAGTGGTCGAGAAAGAGATACCCGAGTTTAGTTGGAAATTCTCCGGAGATAACACCACGGGTATACGTAGAGTAGACGAAAAGAATATATAGAACATACGTCTTATTCTGTAAAGGTAGTAATTGAATAAGTTATCGTTAAAGTTGAGTGAATTTTAACTTCTCATTATCGCGACCCAAAGGAAATGAATGAACCAGCATGTGAAAATTGGTTTATGGTGGTCAAATTTTCTCTTGCAGGAGCTTGGATCATGCTAATGGGAGGTGAAAGGGAGTCGAACGATCATTTTGGCATCAGTACCGACCCGAGTGGTGGTGGTAGCTAACCGAATTTGGTCACAAAAGTGTGGTAATAACTTGCAATTTTTTTGTCCACAAAACAAAAGAAGGAATATTACCATCGTGTAATATTTTTCAGTCACTTTTAAGTCGAAGATTAACCACAAAACTCAAACGAAGTTTTTTAATAGCATTTTGACTTAAAAATCACCTCATTTGGTGGTTAGATAAGTGAAAATTTGAGTATCGATCACTCTGAGTGTTGAATGAGTGTCCTTTAACAATTTTTCCAACTTTATATGAAAAATTTGATCAGTTGATGAAAATATAATATAATTAAACTTATAAGGAGATTGATATAGAAGTTGTGATCTTAACCATACTTTTTGTGGCATATAATTTAGTAAAAAATTAGATCAATTAGGTTGATTTCTCTAATAGCGTATAACCGAGATTAGTGATGAGAAATGACAAGAAAAGTAAGGGTGGACGACCATGGTTTCTAAGTTGAGTCAATCTAACTCAGATCCATTGATCGATCATATTTTTAAAAAAATAATTAAATTACATTTTTACCATTTTCACCCCTTAATAATTTAACTCGATATCTATATCTCACCAATTCGAACTAACGTTTCCAAAAATATCGATTTCCAATATAATTGGATCTCAATTTCTGATTTGAGTTCTCATTTTAGATTTAACCTCGATTTTCAGTTCAATTTAGTGTCAAATCTCAATTTTGGATTTAGATTTCTAGTTCAAGTTTTTGTTCCTAATTCAACCTTAATTTCTAGTTCAATTAATCTTAAATTTGAACTGCAAAAATTCTTGTATTACAACTACTCACTGTATTTTAGAAGTTCTGTACTCAAAGCATCTATTTACCAAGTACGTGATTCCTCTAATAGTCAAATAAGATATTTGACCCTATGTGATTCCTCTCATGGTCAAATCAAATATTTGACCATCTTGTTATTATACCATTCTTTCGTAACATCTTAAATTTTTACTTTTAGGACCTTTTTTAGTCCAATTTCTTTATTTGTACTAGTTTCATCTGGTATCTTAGAATACAGTACATATCTCGAATATCTTATCATTTATTGTAGTCTTTTTTTGGAGTTATAGACGGCTCCTCACAATCACCATAACTTGTTAAACTATTACTATCAATTGTTAATACATTTCTTAATTTATATTTTCGATAACATCTTGGCCAACACATCTTACCTAGGGTGTGAGCTACATATGTGAAATTAAATGTAATTACCTATCTGTGTGCTTGACCCTTACCTGTTCCTTTCATTTACAACTCATCCATCATGACGTACATCTCTTCCTTTACTCTTGACTAGCTCATATCCCACTTTTGGAAATGGACGGTAGATAGTATTCACCCTCCTGCGACATAACTCACTTTACTAGTGAATAATGGTGATATGAGTCTACTTTGTGTTAATTATAGGATGCACACTCTTCTCACACATCCCTTCTACTTGTGTTTGACCTCTCATAATACTGTGACACTAGCTCCTTGGTCTTCCTTAAGATTTACTCATTTATCAGCTTAATTTTTTTAGTCTATTGCACTAACGATTTATATTTCTCGTAGTGACTCTTGGGGTTCAATCTATATCATGGATTCATGTCGACACGTCATGTACATTGAAGTCTTGATAAATTCAAACTTTGTCTCAATTAAACATTATTGTTCTATCATGGTCCAACAATCCAGTCACTTTCTAGTCTACATTTTATTTTTCAAACTCGTTATCATACTTTTAGCATGTTTACTTCATAATATCTTGGTAAAGATTGTATGTTTCTCATCATGTATGAGTGCTCATTTTTTAACTCGACTCCTAAATCTTAATGTTTGATACACCATGAGTTTCTTTCAGGTGTTGCTTCATTGATATCATTATCTCTTGGTTTCGATAACGAAAAAATCACAACTTTCCTTGGTACTCATCTTAGGGTGGTGTCTTTCAATACATGTGATATTCACTTTCTATTGGGACAATTTAATCTTAAGTTCTACTTCTAACGTCTCTCTCCCTATCGTGTCCCATACATCCACGTGTAGGGTCCTTACATGTTCTTTTCTTTGTTTGGTGGTTCTTGTAACTTAACTTATAGGGATTTTACTGGTGTCTTTCCACTTGAGACATCCGACCTTTTTAACTTTCCAATGATTAATAGATCACTAATCACCATAGTATCGACATAATATATGGATTAAAATGCAAAATACATATATTTATCTCCTAAGCGCATGTGTCACACCATGACTCGATTTAGTCGGAGTACGTGATCAATCCGCCACCCTTCCTTGCATCATTCAGGTATATCTACTCAAATGAGGCAAGGAAGGTGAATGCGTGTTCACGTTTGAACCCTTAAGTTGGGGGTAGGAAATGTACCTTGAGGGTTAGAGTGCAGCCGGAATTTCTTGTCGGGGTAATGTCCTGCAAAGGGGTTAAGGGAGGGGGTGAGTTCGACAACTCGGTGAAGGGAAACTTACTATAACGGTTTACTTGAATTTATCTTATATTTAAATTATTTATGTTATTTCACACAGTCACAGAATCAACAACCACCCTCCTATCATAGGAGGGATCACACTTTCGTAGAACGGTCCTCGACCGCGCCACTTGTGGACTGGAGTGTCTTTACCGTCCACCCTGATAAAGGGATGCTGCCTTTATCCAGAGTTTGTGCGGACATCAATAGACCGACCCCAAACTCAAATTCTTCCACCATGTCCACTTAACGGGATGAGACCTTATTCCCCCTACTGCATCGGTCTCCGTGCGTAGGAAGCCCTCAGCTTCACAACCTACTGAACGACGATACCACTCTTATGCTCCCTGGGTCGTCCAGCAGTCCTTGCGTCCCATCACTACCTCATGCTAGGTGTCTTGATGGCTCGAACATCACGGTGCATGCACAATCAATAAGCTTTTTAAGTTATTGTTGTTATCTTTGTCCCTATTGCACAACGGTCTGTTAGCTTGGCTTCGGCCCCACCACGCATACTAGCCCAACAGGTTCGACGACCCGACTTTGGTAGAGCAGCGATTCGGCCCAATAAGCCTGAAAACTCAGCTCGGCTCGATTGGTATCACATAAGTTCCCATTATTCAGGTCTTTTAGCCTCATCTATCACATGTCTCTTTTGGACGGGTCCATGCCCGTATCCACCGGCCTTAGGCCCACTGGCATCTTGAGCATAAGCCTGAAATTAGCTCCCAAATGTTTTAAGTATAGTCACCCAGTCATGGGATGCTAATTATGAGAAAAACAACTTTAAAAGCTTAAACCGTCATTCCAATAAGAATGATCATCATAGCAATTCCCACTCACCCAATAATTTTGGCAGGGTTGCACTAGCGGAGTTTGGCTTCGCAGTTTCTCTTCCGGAAGCAGGCGCTCAAATAGTTAGTCCCTACATGGCACGTATATCCTAATTATGGTGTTGAACTAAGGGATCACATGCGTATACACCTTCATATTTGGTATTAATTGCACTTTAGTCCCCGAGATTTGTGCGTTCATCTTTACCTCCTAGATTTTCCATTGTTTTCCTTAATTCGACCCCTAGATTTTCTATTTATCCCTTCGGGTCATTAATTTTATTAATCCCGCCTTTGGTTTCCTCTATTTTTTGAAACTTTAATTTAACTCCAAATTTTCTCAAAATTGCAATTTGACCCCAACTTTTCAAATTTTACAAATTAGTCCTCCATTTGATTCAATTTGTCCAATGGACCCTCAATTTTGTCAAATTACCATTTGGTCTCCACTTTTCGAAAAATACCCAATTTGGCCAAACTTTTCAAAAATTTGCATTTTGGTCCCCCAACTTTTCAAATTTTCTATTTTGCCCCAAATTTGTCCAATTTGCCCAATTGACCCTCAAGTGGGGTGAATTTTATGAAAGTACCCTCAATTTTAGGAAATTGTTGTTCAGTCCTCCAATTTTTTGAAAATTGCACAAAAGTCCCTCAAAATCCCCAAATCGCCCTTCATCTTCTTCCCCAATTTGAGCATATGACACTTCAAATCTTACCTTGTCCAATTGGCAGCCTGTAAGTCCTTGTTTTCTTCAATTATTGCTTCTAATCTCCTCCTAGAGCTCCCCTCGATCGTCCTACACTTTGAATTTCTAAATTTTGCTGAGTTTTGTGCCATATCGGAGCTTCATCGAAAAAGTTACAGTAGAGAGAGAAAGCATTCATTTCTTACCGACAAAGAGACAGTGACCGGAGCTTGAGGTGGGAGCAACTAGAGCTAGTCAAGGGGAATCTAGCAGGATTGAGTTCTGCTATAATTTGCTGTTGCACTATGGGAATTTGAAGAGAGAAGTTCTGGTTAGTACAGCTCTGAATTTCGGACGAGGGGAGGCAAAATCGAGCTTACCGAGGCTTGTAGGGGTGACGTGGAGAGTCTTAGGCGGTCAGTGGTGGCCAAGGTGGGTGGTGGAAGGGCCGATTGAGGTGAGGTGGTGGAAGGGCAGGAGCTCGCTACTTCGAGCTCCGAAGGAGCTTTACTGTGCGATCTTCCTCACACCTCCTTGAGCACTCCATAGTTGTTTTGAGGAGGTCTGGAACTAGAGGACTCTTCCCTAGTTCCAATTCCACCCTTCGAAGCTCCTTTGGTGGAGGTTTTGCCCGTCACCGGAGCTCTGATTTGAAGCTCACCGAAAAACTCACTCTTCTTCTTATTCGCTCGATTGTGGGATGCTAAGAACGAATGAGGGGGTGCTCTTCATATAGGGAGGTTGGCAACTACTCAGGCTACCCGCTGGCGTAAGACTCGGCCTCCGGGGACCTGATCGGAGCATTTTTTGAGTCGCCATAGACTCTAGCTTTTTTGGTGACTCTCTCTCTCTCTCTCTCTCTCTCTCTCTTCTCTATCAGCGTCTGAAGGTTAAAGACGATGACGTGGTAGGTGTGCCATGTGGCGCTCTGTCATTGGTCAGTTTTTCTGATGTGGATTGCCAGCATGGCTGCCTTGTCAACCGTTGATTGGTTCGTTGACCCAAATTCAAAATTTGGCATGTTCGACCGGTTCTCTCAAATTTAAAAATTTCTAAATTCATTTTCTATCTAATGGTGGTTCAATTTTCCTATTTGACGTTTTAAAGCCACCTAGAAAAATGAATTTATGAACCGGTTCACTATAGTTCATGCTGGTTCGGTCCTGTTCGGGTCCGGTTCACCCCGAACCGGTTGGGTTTTCTCTCTAATTTCACTTCCTAGTTCTTCCTTGAAGTTTTTTGTGAAATTTTGGTCATTTGGGGTTTTTCATTTTCCCACGTTAGTTATTTTTCATTCATTAAACGACTCGATTCTTCATGCATAACTTTTCCTTTTTCGATTTCCTTTGGTCTAATTGGACGGGGTTTACAACTCTCCCCTCCTTTTAGGAGGTTTATCCTCAAAACTGTTACATACCAAGTAGTTCCAGATATTTGTCCCTTATTATTGATTCGATTTGCCATGTCTCTTCTGCTACTTGGCCATTCTACCAGAGTATCTTCACCATAGGAATATTTTTGTTACGGAGGTTCTTCTCGCGCTGGTCGAGGACTCGAACAAGTTCTACTCGGTAGGTTAGGTCTTCCTCGATTTCCGGTGGCGGTTCATCTAGTATGTGGCTGGGGTCGGGTTCGTACTTTCCTAGTAGGGACACGTGGAAGACATCGTGGATCCTCTGAAGGTCTAGAGGCAACTCCAACTAGTAGGCTACAGGTTCAACCCTATGAATGATGGTGTATGGGCCAATGTACTGGGTTTCAACTTCCCTATTTGTTAAAACCCGAGTATTCCTTTCTAAGGTGACACCTTTAGGAATACTTGGTCTCCAACTTCAAATTCTAGATCCTTTCTCCCGTTGTGGGCATAACTTTTATGCGTATCCTGGGCTACCTCGAGTTGGCTCCTTATGATTTGGATCTTTTTTGATGCGTCTCTTATCAACCCTACCCTTTTGAGTTTTCTTTCCCTTACTTCCTCCCAAAACAAGGGCGTGTGGCAAGATCGTCCATAGAGGGCTTTATAGGGCGTCATCGGGATGTTGGCCTAGTAGTTGTTGTTATACGTGAATTCCATGAGGTACACATGGTCCTCCCTATTCCGCTTCATATTCAGAACTCACGCCCATAACATGTCTTCTAGAGCTTGGATAATCCTTTTAGACTGCCCGTCCATTTGGGGTGAAAAGTTGTGCTCAAGTGGAGTCGGGTCCTTAGTGTTGCTACGTGGGGGCGGGGCCAGGATTGGGAGGTGAACCTCGGGTCTCGATTTGACACTACACTTACCCATATTCCGTGGAGCTGTACTACCTCCCCCACGTATAGGATGGCGAGCTTTCCTATCGGGTTTGTCACCTGTAGGGGTAGGAAATGTGAAGATTGGGCCAATCGATCCATGACTGGCCCCTACTAGTGGTTGGTAGTCAGGTCACAAAATCCATGGTAATATGCTCTCATTTCAATTCTGGGATTGGGAGAGGCTGTAGTAGCGTGAATGGTTTCTAATGTTCGGCCTTAATTTGCTGACATGATAGGCATCTGACCACGTACTCTATAATGTCCTTCCCCTAGTACTCGATTTCCTAATTTGACTCTCGTTGCCCCTAGCGGTACGATCCCCATATCCTGTGGTTTTATCATGGGCACTAGGTCCTGCTTGCTTCATGGTTGGGATCGTGTCCCTTCCGCCCCTGTCCTTAGTGTGTATTCTCTTTTAAACTCATCCTTTACATTGTCTAGGTCAAGTTCTTGTTGGACTCCCTTATTCCTTGGGTTATGATTCCATATGTTCTGTCCATGCTTTTATGTCATCGAGAATATAAGTGGTCGGCTCTTTACGTGAGTTTTGGGTTACCTAGGTTTATTCGTCCTATCCTATTGTTTCTTGTCGTGTCTACCCATCCATGCTGTTAGGTTTTTGGGCCCGGGCGGACCCCGTCAACTCACTGGTCCTCCTATGTTCATTCGTTTGTGTTGTGGTCGGTGTTCTCCGGCTAGCAAGGGGGTCCCTTCTTTTTGGTTCCTCTCTTCTTTCTTGGCCTATGATTCATTTACACTAGACGATGTGTAGTGGTTGTAGTTCTCCAGGGTTATCCCTTTCTCATCCATGTTGCCCCTGGGGGACTCCTCCCTTTGGCGAAGTCTATAGCCTGCATGAAATTGGTTTTTCAAAGTCTTCCCTTACTTGCTCTGAGGTTTACACTAGCCGATGTGTAGTGGTTGTAGTTCTCCAGGGTTATCCCTTTCTCATCCATGTTGCCCCTGGGGGACTCCTCCCTCTGGCGAAGTCTGTAGCCTGCATGAAATTGGTTTTTCAAAGTCTTCCCTTACTTGCTCTGAGGTGAGGTCTCAGGTTTTGTCCTCAAGGACCTGTGGTCCTTCCCCACGGATCATTGGTGGCTTTGTCTAGGGAGTTGCTTTATTTCAACTCGTCCTTTTGCCCATTCTTCTCTTGGGGCTAGTGGTTCTATGTATTGATCCTCACTACCGGGGTTTGTGTTCCTCTTCTCGGGTTGTGGTTCGTGCCTTTCCTTTATTTTTCGTCCTGTGATTGGTTTGCCCTTTCCATTTGGTGTCCCTTTCCACTTCCAAGTTTCTCGATGTGACTCTCACACGCCGTTGTTCCGTTGACTTTATAATTTCCCCACTGGCCGACTTTTACTTTCTGCCCTTCTTTAACCTCCGGGGATTCCATTATGGTCTTGCTCGTTTGTCCCTCACCTCTAGGGTACTTTGCTACGATTCTTTGGTTACCTTGGCTATCTCGTGGGGTGGTTAGGTCTATCCTTGGTCTGTTCACGGTGTCAGGTTAGAGTGTTTGGGCAATTTGACTTTTTTTTTGTCCTGCCACCAATCCTAGTTCAGGTCCTTCATCCCTATTTCTCGGAGTCACCTTTCTTGATGTGGCTTTTCCTTGGCTCATCTCTAGGTTGTTGGGCTTATCTAGTTCGCATAGTTTCCTACTCTGTTTTCTGGGTTGGTTGTTGGTGGTCATGTAAAGCACTTCTCAGGGTATTCGAGCCTCGTCCCGGGGTGTAGGTATTGAAAGGGGATTCTTTTGGGGCTCTTGGTATTCTAATGCTCCCGTCATTCTATGGGGAAATGATTAAGAGATTTGGATTTTCTTGAAAAGAAATTCTTCTTTATTTGTTGGTCCGAAAAAACCTCGGCCAAGGTTTATTACAATAGATGCTTCTAGAATTTTCTATCCCTTTCTATCCCCACTAGTTGACTGACCTAGAATTATACTTATGCGGGTTGCGAGATTCTATATCATGTGTCTCAAGGTGTCTTCTCCTTCTAGTTAGGCACTCGCCTCTATGGTTTCTATAGCAACAGGGGCACGAATTCATGCTAGGCTACTGGAATTCTGTTGATGCAGATAGATTCAGGGCCCTTCTGGCCTGCACGGGGTGAGCGATATTTATGCCATATCGACGTAGGACAGTTATATCGTGGGCGTGTTAGGTGGGGCCTATGTACACGTACTGTTGTTAATTGGGGGAAGTCGGTAAAAAACCCTTACATAGTTAGCGCAGGCTTCCCAAAAATTCCTCTCAGTTTATGACTGAATTTGGGCCAGGTCTGGTTCGCTTGGTGGAGACACTTCATCTTCCACCGAGTATGGAGGGGTCCTATCTCGGGGTGTGTCCCACGAGATGGGCTCTTCTAGGGCCTCCACTCGTTGTTCCATAGCATGGATCTAGGGAATATATTCTTCAAAGACGTTTTCGTTCATAGTTTTTGCAAGGTTGTCAGGAATTGTGGTTAGGATGGGTTAGGGAAACTAATCAGGAAAGTTATGCTCTGATACCACTCAAGTTGTCATACCCTAACCTGGTTTGGTCGGAGTCTGTGATCAACCTGCCACCCTTCCTTGCATCATTCAGGTATATCTACTCAAATAAGACAAGGAAGGTGAAGGTGTGTCCACGTTCGAACCCTTACTTAAGTTGGGGGTAGGAAGCGTACCTTGAGGGTTGGAGCGCGTCCGGAACTTTTTATCGGGGTAATGTCTTACAAAGGGATTGAGGGAGGGGGGGTGAGTTTGACAACTCAATGAGGGAAACTTACTATAATAGTTTACTTGAATTTATCTTATATTTAAATTATTTCTATTATTTCACATAGTCATAGAATCAACAACCGCCCTCCAATCATAGGAGGGATCACACATTCGCAGAACGGTACTCGACTGTGCCATTTGTGGACCAGAGTGCCTTTACCGTCTACCCTGATAGAGGGATGCTGCCTTTATCCAGAGTTTGTGTGAACATTAGTAGTCCGACCCCAAACTCAAATTCTTCCACCATATCTGCTCAACGGGACGAGACCTCATTCCCCATACTGTCTCGGTCTCCGTGCGTAGGAAGCCATCGGCTTCATAACCTACTGAACGACGATACTACCCTTATGCTCCCTAGGTTGTCCAGCAGTCCTTGGGTCCCATCACTACCTCATGCCAGGTGTCCTGATGGCCCGAACATCACAGTGCATGCACAATCAATAAATTATTTAAGTTATAGCTGTTAGCTTTGGCCCTCTTGCACAACGGTCTATCAGCTTGGCTTCGGCCCCACCACGCATACTGGTCCAACAGGTTCGACGACTCGACTTCGGCATAGTAGCAGTTCGGCCCAATAAGCTCGACAACTCAGCTTGGTTCGATTGATATCACACAAGTTCCTATTATTCAGGTCTTTTAGCCTCATGTATCACATATCTATTTTGGATGGGTCCATGCTCGTATCCACCGGCCTTGGGCCCACTAGCATCTTGAGCATAAGCCCGGAATTAGCTCCCAAATATTTTAAGCAGAGTCACCCAATCAGGAGATGCTAATTCTGAGAAAACAATTTTCAATGCTTAAACCAAAATGGACGTTATAGTAGTTCCCACTCACCTAGTAATTTTGGCAGGGTTGCGCCAGCGGAGTTTGGCCTCGCGGTTTATCTTCCGGAAGCCGGCACTCAAATAGTTAGTCCCTACATGGCTCATATGTTCTCATTAGTGTGTTGAACTAAGGAATCATATTTATTGGCATATTTGCGTATACGCCTTTATATTTAGTATTAATTGCACTTTAATCCTCGAGGTTTGTGCATTCATCTTTACCTCCTCAAATTTTCTTTTTTTTTCCTTAATTCGGCCCCTACATTTTCTATTTATCCCTTCGATTCCTTAATTTTATCAATCCTGCCTCTGGGTTTCTCTATTTTCTGAAACTACCATTTAGCCCCAAAATTTTTCAAAATTACAATTTGACCCTAACTTTTCAAATTATACAAATTGCTCATTCATTTGATACAATTTGTCCAATGGACTCTCAATTGTAAGGGAATTATATAAAAAGATCCTTAATTTTGTCAAATTGCCATTTGGTTTCCAATTTTTGAAAAATTCCCAATTTGGCCAAACTTTTTAAAAAATTACATTTTGATCGCCTAACTTTTTAAATTTTCAATTTTACCCCAAATTTATCAAATTTACCTAATTGACCCTCAATTAGGATGAATTTTATGAAATTATCCTCAATTTCATAAAATTGTGGTTAAGTCTTCCAATTTTCCAACTTTAAATAAAATTTTTAATTTTTTTGATAAAAAGATAGTGCAATTAACTTATATATAAAGAGATCAATTTGTAAGTTGTTATCTCAACCATACTTTTTTGGCATGCAATTTGGTAAAATACTAAATCAATTAAGCTTATTTCTCTAATAGTTTGTAGAAAAAAGAGGGTGGGTAAACATGATTCAATCTAAATAGTATCTATTATTTAACATTTTTTTAAATTCATTAAATTATATTTTTGCTATTCTTAACCCTCAATAATTTAACTCGAAATCTAGATTAAATTTCCAAAAATATCGATTTATTATTTAGGAAACCGATTTCTAATATTATTTATCTCAATTTGTGGTTTAATTTTTCATTACACATTCAACTTCAATTTTCGCTCCCATTTAATTTTAAATCTTAGTTTAGGATTTGTATTCCTAATACATATTTTTATTACTAGGAGTTATTCTTAGATATCTTCTCTAATTTGTTAGCTTGTTAAGCTATTATTATCAATTACTTAGATATCTCCTTAATTTATCTTTATAGCATCTCACCTTTGATGATATCTTATCTAGGGTTTGAGAGACATCTGTCAAATTAAATGTAATTTGTGCTTGACCGTTCCATTTATTTCTTATCCATCAAGTTAGTTTGACGGTTCACATTCCTGTTTGGAAATGGACTGTCAAATAGTATTCCCTCCTATATATATATATATATTATATTACTTAATAAATTATTAAGTTTAATAAAAAATATATATTTTTTATTTTTCATAAACTACCACCCTATTTTAATTTACCTCCCCTAAGTCTAAATTCCCAGAAATTCCTCCATCAATCCAAACAAAGCAGTATGCATGCATATAGTGAGCTGCTGCCAGTAATCCATCTGTGTTAGTGGGAGAGACGCATGGCCTCGACATTTTCGGAACCCACCAGGTGACTTTTGTCCTAGGGTTTGTTCATCGCTTCCGAGGCCGTCCACAGCTGCGCTAGGAGGAGAAATATCCGTTTTCGGAGAAGCTCCAGTTCGGCGGCTCTGCATCTGTTCATTAAGGATGTTCACGGTGAGTTCTGTTCACTGTCAAGGAGGTTACCTGAAAGCGTCGTCGTTCACTGCCTCCGTTGGTCTCCGGAGGAGGTGAAACAATTTTCTTTACTTGGATACGATAGGAAACAAAATTTTGTGAAGGAGTGCTGCAAGGATCACCTGCTTCTTTTTCTGTGCTTGAGAGTGATAGGATATCCGGAGAACGAATAGTTTCTACACACGCACTGAGTTTTCTCGGCAAAAAAAGGAGTATCGTGTGCATCGTACTCTCTGTTGTCCCTTTTCCGCTCCCTTGTGGTGGACGATGACGATTAAATGATGTCGTACTTCACGTTTGTTCATATTTATGTTATTGTGACTTTTTTGGGGCTTCTGTGCTACTTCTGTCATCTTTAATCAGTCATTGATTTTGCGCAAAAACAAATCAGTCACGGATTGATTTTCTGCCCTTGGTAGCATGCTTTTTTATCAGTTTTCTGTCTTAAAAGTGAGAATTGATACACTTATTTCTTGTCTAAATTAGGGAAAAAACAGAGAGTGAGATTAGTTTACATGCTTTACATTTACCGTACAGCTTGATTCTCTACTAACTCCTATCATCAATGAGGATGCTGTTTCCATTAAACTCTACTTAGGAAGAATCTCGTGCTGCTATATCATCTAGGAATTTTATCCAGTTGCCTAATTTCTTCATAATGAGATTTTGGCACCTTTTGATTTATCATCATAGAATTGTGCTTCAACCTGAACTGCTGGTATATTTTGTAGGATGTAATTCACTTGCAGCTGTCCTAAACTCTTAAGTGGCAAGGTCGCATGATACTTCATAATGAATTGCATGGTTTAATTTTCATATGTTAAATGTTTCTTGTTTGCAATGTCATTCAGGATGATCATTGTGCAGGCAAGGGTTCCACTGTTACGGGCCTGGACAAAGAAGCTGTCAAGCATAAGCAAGAAGCCGACCATGGGTGGACTCTTGCTGTTCATGCTTTCTCTGATTTAACAAGTGTCTCACCAGTCATTTTCTTGTACCTCTTGAAAGCATGCTATGCTTCAGGTTCCTGTCTTTTCCAGTCTTTCATGTTTCAAATCACCGTGCTAATTTCAGTTAAAGGTTTATTTATATTTACTGTTCAGAACCAAATTACAGCTCCATGATTAACATATATGATGACAACAGAGTAGCCGTCAGTCCTAAAATATAATATGCATGTAAGCGAACTACTTGTCAGCATGCTTATCTCTCATGCCAAGTAATATTATGCAGCTTGCTCTTTAGTCTTGTCTTGCCTATCTGAAGAAATGGATCTTACAGTTACAGTTCACAATTAGGAGACCTTTAGAACAACATTAAAAGAGTATTAAACTGCTAGAGGTAGGCAGCCCTATATTGTTTTGATGAATCATTCTATTTCTCATATGGTAAATCTCTTCTTATTCATGTCTAATTCCCCTAGACTTCACCTGCAGGCACTTTGAAAGCTGCTACAAAATTCCATGCTCTTCAACAGCAGGTTCATCAGATATTGCATAATTCACCCCAACCTGGAGCCGCGACTTTTATCATACACTGTCTTTATGTGCTGCCTATACTTGGAGTTCAATCCGAAGGCTTCAGTCACTTGATAATCTCTGGACTTCGACGTTTTTTGAAAAGTAGTAAAGCTGACTCTGAGGCAGCAAAAGACCTAGCTGCCCAATTATTTCTTGATATTCTTGGGGGTTTTGTCAACCATGATGACAAGGTCACCCTAAAGCTAATTGAAGTTTTTGAGGTGGGGATAGTAAATCTTGAGAATGTTATTTGCAGACGAAATGGAAAAGGTGGTCTGAAGCCTGACTCAGCATCACTGATTCTTGAACAATATATATGCAAGTTTATACAGTCCCAATCATACATGACAGCAGTTTCTCTACTGGAACACTTCTCAATTCGTCAGTCCAGGCATTCTTTTCTTCTTGCTATGCTGGATAATAATCAATTCATGGCTGCAGAGAAGTGGGCAAAATTTATGGGCAAGCCAATGTTAGGTATTCTTGTACAAGAATATGTTGGTAGAAACAAGTTAAAGAGTGCTTACCAGATTATCAAGAAAAACAACCTCCAGGGAGAATTCCCTGATGTGTATCATCTCTGTAAAGAAAGGTATTTTATTTCCTTTATTTTGAAGAGGGAAAAATTCGTTCACTCTACTTAGTTGTTTGACTGGAAATGTGCATAGTTATTGCTTCTCTCCAAAACTACCAGGAAGGGGATCTAACTTGGTGAATTGCAGTTCACTCAAGAAGTTGGCAGAAAAGGGTTGTTGGGACATTGCAGAGATGAAGGCTATGGGAAATAAACAACTTATAGAATATCTAGTAAGCAGTGAAATGTACATTTATCTCTTTTGCCTGTTGTTTGTTTCTTCATTGATTTTTGTAGCATATCTGGTTCAAGCATAAAGACATCACTAGAAAAGATGAATAATAAATATGTCCCGTCATTCTTGTAATGTGGAGACAGAGTAGTCTCCAGTATGTGACTGTCTTCCATTCTTCTATATTGGCCAACACTAATGCATTGAATTTTTAAGAATAATTGTCAATATACCGTTTCTCATCTGTTCACTGCTTTAAGGTATATTTGGCAATGGAAGCTGGTTATACAGAGAAGGTTGATGAATTATGTGATCGTTTCTCTCTTCAAGGTTTTCTTAAAGTCGTAGGTATGCTAATTGTTCAAACTAATTATCAGTAATTGATGAATCAGAAAATAATTATTCTTTGCAATGTTTTCCAGAAACTGATGCAGGTTTGGAGCATGACTGTCAATATTTAAACCTGGCCGTGCTTTCTGTTGAAGAAATTGTTTGGATTGATGACATTGAAACATTGCACGGTGCAACATGCCATATTGAAAGTTCTAAAGTAATTGGCATTGACTGTGAATGGAAACCCAATTATGAGAAGGGTAGCAAACCTAATAAGGTAACTCTTCCTATCATACCATTTATTGGATTTTTTATTTTCATGCATCTTCTTAATCTTTCCATACTTAGTTCACCATCCAGTTACATCCTGCTAGCTGTCAAAAATTGCTGCCCAGCTTGGTAGAACTGGAAAGATAACTAGTTTATTGTGAACTTTTCTGAAGGCCCCTCAAGGTCGTGAATCATAAAAGAAATAATTTATTTGGGTGCTTGATTTATATCTATGGTTTGCTTTTGGTATAAAATTTGTCAATCCTATATGTCATACTGATACTTGCATGCTAGTTAGAATTATAGTCTAAAGGTCCCTTGAAGTCATGTTGAAGTCTCGCATGCTAATTCTATTTTGGAACAGATCTTTCCCACAAGCATTTCCATCTAGATGACACTTACAATTATAGTCTAAAGGGATAGTTGCATGAAATATTATATGATTGTATAGGTGCAATCTGGTCTCTGTTAAATGTGAAGACTGACCAAACAAATTACTCTTTTCCAGTTTTTCATGCAGCTGCAGTTCATATTTCATACATTTGTTTCTTTTACTTGTGGAAATACTTTTTTCTATATTACCAGTTTTCTCTTGTTCAAATGTACAGCGTGCTCAACAGTATTCTCATAAGTTTCAGACGGTGTTTATCTCCTCGGTCTCTTATAACTAATAGTTTTATCCCTATTAGTTTAGGGTAGGGAAAGGACGTTTGCAGAAACCAATAATCAATTCAAGTTGTTTTATTTTATATTTTCTCAGGTCTCTATCATGCAGATTTCATCAGATAGGACTGTTTTCATATTAGACCTCCTAAAACTGTCTCTGATTGTGCCAGACGCCCTTGACAGCTCCCTAAAGCGGATTCTACAATCTCCTCGAATTCTTAAACTAGGTATGGTGAATATTGAGAGAATAACCTTTCAACATGAAAGTTGTAGGCAAGATCATCTGCATATTCCTGAGATTCAATTTAATTATGTTCCTCTCTTTCTATACCTTTTACAAGATCTGTCCTTTTGGTACCAGAAACTATAGCACAGGAGCAATGTCTTAAAGAAGGGATGGATATTAATTGTTAAATTCATATGCATTTTCAACTTATTCCACTAAAACTTCCATTTGAACACTATTTGATGTGTTCCTTCCAGGCTACAATTTTCAGTGTGATAGGAAGCAGCTAGCTGCTTCTTACAGAGAAATGGAGTGCTTCAAGTACTATGACATGTTATTGGACATCCAGAGTTTGTTCAAGGAATCTGGTGGTCTGTCTGGACTTGCCCAGGTAATACTGAAGTTTTTTACACACTATATTTCTCTGACTTTGCCTTTTACTCTGCCATTTCAAATAGGTTATTGTTCATGTCAATTTACTGTATCAAGAAATTCACATTAAAATTGTATCTGCATATCCATGTTATTTTTGAATCAGAAAATACTGGGAGCCCGTTTGAATAAAACAAGAAGAAACAGCAACTGGGAGCAGCGACCATTGACTCAGAACCAGGTAAGTATTTCAATGGAGGCTTTATTGTTATAAAAGCATATTCCACTGGTAACCTTAGATTTAGATACACCATGTTGGCGATCCTGACCGCACTTGCCTAATATAACATGTGAAATGTAAAGTGAGCAAAGTGAGCAAAGCAAGCAAATAATGTTAGTTCTGGCGTTTCTCCTATTAGTTTTGAGCCTTGAAATGCTGCTGATGGATGGACTTTTGCCCATCCTTGTCCATTTGGGCAATCAGTTCTGCTGTCTGAGGCCGTGCTTAATACTGTTTCTGCAGCTGGAATATGCCGCACTGGATGCCGCTGTACTCGTTCACATATTCAGCCACGTCCATAACCATCCCCAGTCAGCTACATCATGCAACGAGAAACCCGAGTGGAAGTCCCATATTGTAAGTATCCTATACATGAGATGCCGGAATCACAGTAATCCAATCACGCCAGAAAACCTCTTTCTCTCATCTCCTCTGCTCTTTGTTTCAGATTTCGCACATTGATAGCACCAAGAGGTCAAAAAGGGATCTGGGGCCAAAAGAGAAGTGTGCTTCTGGATCGAATGAGGCACTTTCAGCCGCCGTTTCACCTTCGTAGTTACACCCAATACGTAAGTGACTGGAAAACTTTTCTCAGGCCGTGCATAGTTAACTCTTCATGTGTATTAATAACCAAGGAGTGAGACTTTGCTGGAGAAATATCCCTTTGTCTTTACCCCCTCCCTTCTATTTCCTTTCTTCTCTTTGGGGAAATGGCCATAATTCATTTCCTCAAATCAATCCTTGAAAGACTACCAAAAAAAGATTCAACCTTAGTGGAGCAGGGTTGTAATAGCTAAAGATTGAACGCCATTATGGTAGAGATATATGTGTAAGCGTACCCATAAACAAAAAATAGATGAATGAATATAACGGATATATGTGTAAGCGTACCCAGAAACCATGCACCTACCTTCTTTCTCTCTTGCTGTCATGTCCTAATAAAAGAGTGCCTTTTCTGCATTCTGTAAATCTCTCCCGCTCAATCAGCCATCCCTACACGGATCCTTGGATGGAGGAGCCGCGATCGTCCTCTTACTGTGACAGCCAGGCCTGGACCATGGACACTGTGAAGGGCCACAAGGGCAACCGGAAAACCATCGCAGGTAGCTCGTCCATGTCTACGGGCGGCCGATCGCAGGATCTCTAGAAGTGTAATGAAGCCGATGGCAGGATCTCTAAGTGTAACGAAGGATACTTACTCTCAACTATTTGACAAGATCTCTAAAAGTGTAACGAAGGATATTTACCTAAGTAGTTGTTTTGAGGATAAAATTTATATAATAAGGGGAGAGTTCTAAATAATCGGGAAAGTAACTAATAATTTCTAAAAATAAAATCGAATTAATTTATAAATTGTAATTGATAGATAAACCGTAAATCGAGAAATTTATTGATTTTGAGTGAAAACTTATGAAAAAGTACTTTACAAATAATTGTAGATAAAAATTAAATCGGTTTAAATAAAATATATCCGAACTAAATTGAACTAATTTTTACCGGTTTGAAGTATTATTTAATTAAATACTAAATTTATTTTTCTATATGGTTTAAAGAATTTAAATTGGAGAATTGAGATAACCATTATATAAAGAATAAATTTAGATAAATTTAGAAATTTTTAATTTTAAAAAATTTAGTCGAATCGGATCTGAACGTGTCGATTTAAACTTTAAACCCGATTCAGATCATTACATTACTGTTGGAAACAATGTCGTTTTTTTTATTTAGATAACAAAAATGTTCACTAACCAAAAAATCGTGCAGCACCAACGAAAATAAAAAGTTTCTATCTATAGAGTTTTAGGCATTAATGACCACTATTAATATACCAATCAGATCAAACTCTCCTTTTCCTACTAAAACTCAAACTAGATCTCCGACTTTTATATTTTTCTGAGCAAAAAAAAGTGTGATCCAATTTTTTAGATTTGGGGAGAATTCAGCTGCACGTTTGTATTTTTCAAGTATTATTGGAAAAATGTCAGTATTATAAAATAGAGAAACAGATCCGAGAGATCGTGACAAAAGCAGACTAAAGAAGCAGAAGAAGACGGGGAGCTCGTGGCTGTACTCGGTTGAGAGCCAATTCAAGGCCTCCTTCAAGCGAGGGTTCCGGTGGATCAAGCACAAGTGCTCTCATATTGCTCACCGGGTTTAGACGGGAACGTTTTTCATCCCATGCAGAAGAAAACGGCCCCGTATTTTTTGCTGATGACGATCACAGGACAACAACATGGTGCGGGGATGAAAGCAACTAAACTTGATTATGAGCCTCTTTTTTTCTTCTAAATTTCCGTTTCCAATAAGTTTGTATTTCGTGAAATATTTGTAAATAAAATTTAATTATGTGTAAAACTTTTATTTGATTCAATTTATGTAAAATTTCATCAACCACTTAATTTAAGGATAGTCGTTAGTGTGCCTAATGCATGCTATTAGGTTTGACAATTACGTACAACTACATAAATTGTTTAATTAATTCATCAAACAAATCAATCTTTTATGTGAAATTCTAATTTAATAATATTTTAAAATATCTAGCTATGAAATCCAGTCACCCAACAAATTTGATCTATCAATAAATTGAGTCAAATAAATATTTTTGTACATAAATTATTAATTAAAGTTTTATCGGCCAATTAAAAAATAAAAGCGCATTAAACAAGGTAAACTAACGGTCAAACAAATACATGAGATTTTACTATGTATTGAAAAGTTGGAGATTCCCCGCTTGGGAGAAACCATATGGGAGTTTTCATATAATATTAAAAATTAAAAAAAAATCAAGATAGTTGGTGGAGGGAAGGGACTTGGAAGCCCTTAATCTTATCAAGGAGCCCCGCCCTTATCAAGACCTTTAATGAAGTCAGCCTCCCGCGGACCGGATCGGGCGGCTAAATGAAGAAGAGGACAGTGAGAAGGTTTCAAGGGAGAGGCTTTCACATTTTTATTTTATTATTTTAGTATCATATTAGTAAATGTAATTAATATTAATGTTGTCATGTTAAGGAGGTAGCCGGAGGGGATTGAAATCGGAACTTCTGATCAGCTATTCCAGCCGGCATCGTTGGTGGCCAGCCACTGCACTGTGATCTCACCATCGGAATCCTCTTTCCCCTCCTAGGTTTGTCAGCTGAAATAACGGTGGTGAGCGCCCGGAGCTCCATAGCCATTGTTAATATTTGAACTGTTCTTCCGAACATCCTTCAGCATCAGAATTTATTGAAGCGGAATTAGGTTACGTAACTCATTCCGAGTTTTTTAATTATTTAATATATACATATTAAAATCTTTTACTAGCACCGATGACTCCATCCATCCATCTGACACTATATTCTCTTCGCTGTACTAGTAGCTGATCTAAGAAACAGCTACCCGAGCTTAGCTAACTAGCTACCTATCTATGATGAAAATTTATATGTATACACGCATATTATTTGATTATACTTACAATACATGCGCTTCAATATCCTCCATGACTTTTCACCGCTGTTATCTCATCTTCCACACCCACATGCATCTATCTCTATCTATTAAGAAGTGGGGGTGAACTGAGTAAAAAACAAGCTCTGTGGATAGGGAAGTAAGTATAAACACAAGGCACCCAAATCCTCTAATTGGATTTCCTATCAAGATGGAACAGACTAGTGAAAGGGGTTGGTTGGTTGGTGCAAGATTATGGAAGAAAGCATCTCTTCACATGGCCCCATTTCCATCAAACCCTAATTTGTTTTTCTTTTTTAATATATATATATATATGTATGTATATATCCATATTATTAATTAGGGAGGAGGAGGACGACGACAAGGCATGTGACCCCTTCTCAGTTCCTCAGCTCCATTACGAAGCTCGGAAATTACCGTTCAGTCCCCAACTCTATCCCCAAACTGTTTGTGGGCCCGTCTGGCAGTGTCAGGTCCCAAGGCCCAGAAAAAGCCCAATAGTGCGGATGATGGAACAGAGCTCCAGTTCCCCTTCTTCCACGCGCCTAGCCGGAGCGTCGCCTTCAATGCCCCTGCTCCCCACCGGTATCAAATAATTGCTTTGCAGCAACTCTCCTCTCTCCAATGGCAATAATCATAATGAATTTTAAAGAGTTATATATTATTAGTTACACATTATTAGTCTACCATTAAGCATAGCATAACCACTTGCAAAGCAAGAAAGGAGCTTTCTTGAAATCAGGGAAGCTACAGTGCAAAAGCAGGCACTCACTGCCAACTGCAAACTTACTAACAGCCAAAATTTATTATATTATATATCTTTTCTTAATTAATTCAATTTATTATTCATGCAATTATCAGACTCTCTTTTAATTGGACCGGGATGAAGAAGAAGAAGCATCCTCGGGTCCTCTCGGAGTAGGTGACTAAAGTTGGGATCCTATGGAAGAGCCATGATCTGCTGCTTCTCACTTGCCATTCCCCTGCCCCTCCTCATAAATTATTTAGACTAAATTAAATTTAATTAGAGTATGTTATTTACTCTAAATAACTGTCATTAATGATGGAAAATTGGGAGCATAATTAATAAATTAGAGAAAATACTAAAAAAAGCTAAGGTTTTAGAGTGGGGGCGCAATGCTCATAGATGGCAGTGACATGATTGGTGCACGTGGATACTACCATAGACTGACAATGTAGGCAAATTCTACCCCACCCCCATAGAGAGAGAGAGCATAGCCATAGCCCCTAATTGATTCGGTGTATTGGGGGAATTCCCCTTCCTCATTTTTTTCCATTTCCTTTATTACTAATTGAAATTGGAGTAATGAAAGTAATTAAAAGAATATCTCTCTTAATATAATATTTTTATTCATATAAATTATTATTAATTTTAATTTATTATCATTATTTAACCTGTTCATTTGAATTGATCTGGAACAGTGTGAATAAAAAATTATGTTAAAAACAATTTATTTATGTAATATATTAATATTATTTAAATTACATTATTATAAATTTGTTAATATAGTAATAAATTGAAAATAAAATTATTATACCGCAATAAAAATATATCTTGGTATATTGTACGGAGAATATGAGAGGGTGGTAAAGGAATAAAAAAAAGGGTAAGGAATAGGATTTTGCATGAAATGGGTAGCTTAATTAATTAAAGAGAAAGGGAGCAGTGAAGGTTTCACGTTCTTCCATATACTATTTTCTCCCTCCTTATTCTTACTTCACAAGCCTCTCATTCTCTCACTGCTCAGTAGTCAGTAGTCAGTAGCCATATTCAGTTCTCTCTCTCCGTCTCTCTCTCATCATCCTCTGCATCGCTCACAGAGCTGCATAAACAGCAACAACGGTGGAGGGAGGAAGAGGGGGTGAAAGACGGGAAAGGTTGACAAATGGATCTCGAAGCTCCAAGCATCAACAATGGCGAGGAAGAGGCGACTAGCTTCTGCTGCTCAGAGGCCCACCAGAATCCCATCACATTCGAAGATTTCGACAGCAACTGCTCCACCCCCTACGTTAGCGCACCTTCTAGCCCCGGCCGCGGATCCCCCTTGGGAGGCTGCGGATACTACTACAGCGCTCCGGCGAGCCCAATGCATTTCGCCCTTACATGTGGAACCACGAAGTTGCTCTCCGCTCCCTCCTCCCCTCCCGAAAACCGAAGCGTCTCCGTCTCCTCATCGTCCTTCGAGTTCGAGCTGTTCGGGCCGACCGGCTCTGGTCAGGCTGGATGGATGAGCTCGGCCGACGAGCTATTCCTCAACGGAAAGATTAGACCCATGAAGCTTTCCACACACCTCGAGCGGCCGCAGGTGCTCGCACCATTGCCGGACATGGACACGGAGGACAACGACGACCCAAAGATCTCCGATTTTGGGGCCGTGGATGGCAGCAGAGGAAGAGATCTGAGGCTCAGAGACAAGTCCCTGAGGAGGAGGACGAGATCCATGTCGCCTTTGCGGAGCTTGCCCTTCGACTGGAGCGTCGATAACGATAAGGACCATCCTCTGCAGGGGATGATCGATCAGGTGCAGGACGACATGGAGAAGATCGAAGTTCCAGAGGCTTCTGCCAACGGGACCTCCTCTGCTTCAGCCTCTTCCTCGAGGTCGAGCTCCGCTGGGAGAAGCTCCAAGAGGTGGGTCTTCCTTAAAGACTTCCTGAGAAGCAAGAGCGAAGGGAGAAGCAACAACAAGTTCTGGGCCACCATATCCTTCTCTCCGGTGGCGAAGGAGAAGGCGGCGAGGCCCAACACCAGCACTACATCCTCCTCCACCGCCGCGGCGAGAGAGAAACAGGGTACCACTTCTGATCCCGACAAACCGAAAAAGAAGAACGTCTCCGGGAAGAAGAAGGCCGGGAAGCCTATGAACGGGGCGGCGAAGAGGCGGGTACCGCCGTCGCCGCATGAGCTACACTACACGGCGAACAGGGCGCATGCGGAGGAGCTGAGGAAGAGGACCTTCCTTCCCTACCGGCAGGGCCTCCTCGGCTGCTTGGGGTTCAGCTCGAAGGGCTACCGCGTCATGAATGGATTCGCTCGAGTCCTCAACCCCGTCTCCTCGAGGTAATAAAAACTAAAAGCTGAAAACAGGACTAATTATCTGTTGCAGTAGAGGCCGAGGGGAGATGGAGATGAGAGATGAGAAACCAGGGAATAAAATATAAAACTGTGTATAGATCTCTACTTTTCTTTTGACTTTCTTGGGTCGATCAGATCAGATCCCATGTTTCTCTCAGATCTCCTCCTGAGTATGTATTCTTGCTTTTCCATCAAGAAAGATCTCTTTTTGGTGTTGTGTCTGTCGACTAGCCCGGTGGGCGTTAGGGTAGGAAATGGAAAAGATGGGAAGATCTTTGTGTTCCTCTTGCTCCTCCTCTCTTTAACTGTCATGGCGCCATGCCCAGAAAATTCTCTGTAAAACCATAATCTTAGTCTGTTATAATGTGATGTTAACTGGAACTCTTAGATTATGACCACTCTACATTGTCTTAAGATTGTAATTATAGATATGCAGGTATTGCATTGTGGGTTCTCCTTAACCCCTTTGTTTAGAGACAGATGCCACTGTGTTTACATGGTATTGTTATTCTTGGTATTGAATCTGCTGGTGCAATTTGTCATATGAGGAGAAACAACCTCTCATGTGAACTATTTCTTTCGTGCATTGGGTTGTGCCAAGTATCAGTATCAGCCAACGGTGAATGAATGGGAATTTTGGACAAGTGTCTGGTAAAATAAAATAAAATGCCATACCTCTGAGGTCACAAGTGATTGGTACAGTGATCCATAATACTGGAAATTCACATGGCTTTAGCTTCGGCTTTGGGTCGCAACTGGTACATATGGCCCATGGTCTTACCCAATTTGGCCTTAAGCAGTGGCCCTCCACTTACAGGCTTATTTATATGTACGTGTGCAAGCTATTAATCACACATGTATTTGAAAGTTGATATATATTTTTTTATTTTATAAATATAATATATATATATTTTTTATTTGAAGTCAAATTTTAAATATAATAGGAAGATTTTGGAAAAAAAATAGAGTTTATTTTTGTAAAAGTGAAGTGGGATGGTGACTGAGAATGGGGAAGATAAGCTATAGAGTGATTGTGACATGGGATTGAAATGCATGTCCACTGAAACTTCCAAATGATGTCTTCCCATCATAAATTCATTCATTCCCATCATAAATTCATTCATTAGGTTGATCTTAAGTCGATGTCTTATTAAATGCTGGATGGTGCAGCAGTTGACTGCTAGTGCTAGCCTCACCTCACCCGGAATATAAAACGAGAGGTTCTATTATTTAATGCAGTTTGCTAGATCATAATATTTTAATTTTATTTGGATGAATGATAATCTAACTACTTTATAGGAATGATATTGACTATTGAATATAGAGTCCTATTAAGTCACACTGGTCCATATTCTATTTAGACAACTCCAACAATTTTACTTGGGTGAAACATGCGGTTAAAAATAAGGTTATAATTTTAAAATAATTTAATTTAGGTTCAAATTTTTTATTTAACTCAATTTATATATAAAAATTTTAAATATTAATCAAATTAAATATAAAAATATTTACTAATGATTTACACCATTTACAAGATTTTTATATAGTAATAATTATGTGGGTTGAACGGGTCCAACCGCCATATCTCTTGTATAGGTGCTAGAGGTATAGATGTAATCATATATTTACTTCATGTGTTTACTATAAATGTATCAATTACCTATTAATGAAATTATTAATCAATTTATCAAATTATCTCCTTTTTCTAGTATTTTAAATTTATTTTTTTACAAGACAAATTAGAAATTTATTAAAAAAACTTCCGATAATACAATTAATTCTTATGGATGGAAAAATGTCCGGTCCCAAATCCACTCAGCTTGGTCCTTGGACCATACTCTTACCTTCCTCTCCTACCTCCTCCCCTTCTCTTACTCTCTCCTTTTCCTTCCACATGTTGCAAAATCCCCCCTTTCTCTTCTTGCATAGAAAGTGCTCACCAAAGATGCATGCTCCCTCTTCCTCCATAATCTTATCTTTGCATCATATTATTTTCATTTCTTACTTTCTTTACTTTCTCAAAACTTGAGATTCAATTATCAAACATTAATATTAATGTTAAGAAAATTTATCTTATATTAAGTAAAATAAATATTATGAATATATAATATTCAAATAATTTTACCACTTAAAAATTATAAATTTTAATTAGATATAAATATATTATTTTATTAACACACAATATTATTTAATACAATATTAATACTATACTCCCACTCATACTCTATTCTAAAAAATACTTAACTAATAGTTATTTTTTCACTAGTTTGAAACTACAATAATCATATATAATTCATATACCGTTGTTTGATAATTACTTTACAATTACAAACAACAAGTATATATTACAAGTGAGTATATATATTAAATAATTTATCCCATATTGATTATGTAATACCATTTTATAAGAGAACTATAATTAAATCGTAAATCATAAATTAAAGCGAGTTCGAAATCTTAATATTAGATAATATTGAAATTTTACTTTTAGAGTGGATTCAAAAAGGGGAAAAAATATAATTTAGATTCAAAAAGTGAAGAAAAATGGTTAAAACTTAGAACAAATTATTCAATGAACCATGGACAAATAAAGGGTCCGAACCAATTGAATCAATGGTAGATTGACCAAGAAAAGACTTGAACAGACCAAATAAACCATGAACCAATCAAGTAAAGGCTTAATCTAAATAAAACGACCTTGAACCGATCAATGAAAGACTAAAACTAGTTAAACTAGCCATGAACCGATAAAAATAAGGTCAAAATTGATTAAATAAATTAAGAGAAGGCTAAAATTAGTCAAACTAACATAAAAATTATTTAAGCTAGTGGTGAACTAGTTGAACCAAGTTAAAACAATCAAGAATCGATCATAGAGAAGCTAAACTGGTTGAAACTTGATGCGAACCCCACCAATATGTTGATGACACCCTACACCAAATATGGCAAGATCCTATGACTTTCACGACGCAAGTACAAAAGGATGGAATATACCTTGTTTATGTGAGAAACAAGGTATCAGATATCTAGACGCCACACTCAAATTCTCTAATAAGAACTCTTAAAAAATCCTGGTGATAAGTCTTGAATTGCTTGAACGCCACAAGTAAAAATCTGTTAAGTTCAAAAAGCTCTTTCAAGAAAAAAAAAAACAAAACTCACAAGATAGAAATTTCAAAGTGTTTGTTCCAATGCTGTGGATTATGCCTTTTATAGGCTCAAAAAATAACCAAATAGCTCACAAAATAAGGAAAAAAATCTATTATGGTTATAAGCTAACCATATCTAATCTAAATATCTAAGATATTTAATAACTAATTTAAAAATATGAACTACCTAATATTATCCTAAGAAATTTATTATATTAATAAATCTCTCCTTATTAATTAAATATGGACTTTCTCTTAGGCTCATCTTGGGCTCTTCATTTGGGCTTCCATTTGAATATTCAGTAATTTCTTTAATCAGCCAATATAAAGCTTTTTTGAATCTTTTAGCCCTTAACCTTGTAATTGGACCCTCTTACAGTCTCAAATGATTATTCATCTCATTTAGTGACAAATTGTTCAACTCCATTACAAGTTCGTTTGATTGGACTTGTGAATTCGTAGTCTCTTTAGTCTGATTCACATCAAAACTGAGTCACATATAAAAGAAAGGGTCGACCTTAGCCATCAACATGCCCAAAATTGCTATGAAAATCCTTCACCAAGTTTTTTGGAAAACTCTTTTTTCCAACTCCAATGCCCGACCACAAGAGATCATGTTTTATAATTTTATATAACGACCTACTCTACACACCCACTAGATATCATGTTTTATAATTTTATATAACAACCTACTCTACACACCCACTACCTTGGTCGAGCTTTTCGGTGACCATAATCTCACTGGAGAGATCAAATAGTAATATAACTCAATAAATCCCAAAATATAAACCATTATCTCAAGCCTCCAACCTCCTTTGACAACCAAATATGATAATAGAAACTCACTAGAGGTCCCTGAGACCTCTCAAGGTTCATACACGACGGTGGTAAGTCGTTTGAGACCCAACCCTATGTACTCTAATTTTTCGTCAATTTAGGTCGCGAGTTTACGAGCTAATTTTAAGCACCTCTTATGCTCATTTGAGGCAACACTTGGCCCCAAAAGAAATGCAAGGAGTACTTCTATAACCCTACATCCTCACTTCGGCAAACTCATGTCATTGATGAATTCCCAACCATTTTCCCTATATTAGGTTTCGAATGACCTTGTAACCTAAGCAAAAAATGGATGATTTTGACCAAATAAAATCGAAAAATGATAATAGGAACATAATGAAGATGAATAGGAGTTTGTATGATCGATTGCAAGGCTTAAAACTCAAGCTAATATGGAATAGAAAGTTTATAGACTAAAATATAATTTTTGGTAAAGTTAGAAATCAAATTAAATATACAAAAAATTTAAAAATTAAAATGGAATAAAAAAATGTTTAGAGACTCAAATAAAAGAATTGAAAATTTTAAATACCTAAATAAGAGGCTTGAGAAGATTTGGAACTAAAAGATGATTATGAATAAATATAAGGACCAAATTACAAATATATGGAAAGGAAAGTTTAAAGACTTAAATACAAATAGAAAAAAGTTTAGAATAACTTTGTAAATATGACAAAGTTAGGGACCCTACTTAAAGAGGATCGAACGATGATAAAAAAAATGGTAATTTCTAGAAAAAAAGTTAAGAGTAGATACAAGATGTACTAATTAAATCTGATAAAAATAGACAAGTAAGTTATAATCGGATATATATATATATATTATTTTTTGGTTAACACAATAGACAATTATAAAAAAGAAATCTTAGATCAAATAACTCACGAATTCTATTTAATATAAGTGTGATTAAAGATGAGTACGTTTGAAATGACTAATATTTTTACAAGTTTTGATAAAATGCATATTTGTATACATGCAAACAATTGTAGAAAAACTAAATATAGTGCAAATTTATAAAAGGGAGCACCTCGATAAATTTCAGAAGACTGCTTAAGACTTGATAAATCTATTAAAAACTAAGTAAAACATAAAATATTTATAAAAGAAGTACTATATCCCTAATATTTATGGAACATAACCCTAATTTTGTCCATTTATAATTGAATATATATATTATTTATGATAAAATGTTCAAATCCTAAAAAATAGAAGCCAAACCCTAATCATTTATAAAAAGAATCAAATCCCAACTATTTAAAAAAGAAGGATTAAGTCATCACTATTTATTAAATACTAGTCAAGTCCTAAACAATGATTTTTTAAAGGAAGGGTAGTAACCTCATACGTTATGAATTATTATGTGTTAGAATATGGTATATTATGCATTGTAATTATTATAAGCCCATAAACGACATTATATTATATAATTTACTTGTATGATTGTGTGATTGAGTTGATAATAAGTCAATATTTATTTATGCTAATTTTTATCATTTAAGTATGCATAACACGAACATGTAAAGTGAGACTACACTAGCTAGTGAGAGGATTAGGTTCTTTAATTGCATGATAACTAGAAACTTGGAAAAATAATGAAGTATTATTTCAAGTAGACCAAACTTTGAGATCATACATTTTTCAATTTGAAAAACTAAATCTAAATTGAGATGATATTAAATATGATTTAATGCCTAGTTCAACAGAAAAATATATGTTATTTCACATAATCTATATTATTAACAACCGTCTTTCTATCATAAGAGCAATTATACATTCGCAGAACGATCATTAACCGTGCCACTTGTGACTGGAACGTTTTTATCGTCCACCCTGATAGAGTGATACTGCCTCTACCTGAGGTTCGACACATCAAACCCCCAATTACTTCACCATGTCCTCTCAATGGGACGAGACCTAATTTCCCCTATTACCTCAGTCTTCATGCGCAGAAGGTTCCTCAGCTTCACGACCTACTGAACGACGAATCTGCCCTTATGCTCCATGGGTTGTCCAAGAGTCCTTAGGCTCCATCACTACCTCATGCCAAGTGTCCTGATGGTCTGAACATCACGATGTATGCACAATCAATATCATTTTTTAACTATAGCCTTTATCTTTGGCCCTCTAACACAATGGTTTGTCAGCTTGGCTTCGGCCCACCACGCATATTAGCCCAACAGGTTCAACAACTTAGCTTCGGCAGAGCAGCAGTTCGGCCCAACAAGCTCAACAACTCA
This sequence comes from Trapa incisa, assembly GCA_030064435.1. Lineage (NCBI taxonomy): Eukaryota > Viridiplantae > Streptophyta > Magnoliopsida > Myrtales > Lythraceae > Trapa > Trapa incisa. The sequence goes on along the minus strand of CM057767.1, from coordinate 10,614,661 downwards.
GCTTGGCTCGATGGGTATCATGCAAGGTTCCCATTATTCAGGTCTTTTAGTATCATATATCACATATCTATTTTGGACGGGTCCACGCTCGTATCCATCGGCCTTGGACCCACTAGCATCTCAAGCCTAAGCCTAAAATTAGCTCCCAAATATTTTAAGCAAAGTCACTCAGTCAGGGGATACTAATTCCGAGAAAATTATTTTCAAAGTTGAACCATCATTCCAACCGAAATGGACGTAATAGCGGTTCCCACTCAATCGGTGATCTCAGCGAGGTCGCGCCTGCGGAATCTCTCTCCTCAGTGTGCTTTTTGGGGTCGGTGCTTGAGTGATCCGTTCTTGTAGGGTACGAGTGTCCGTATCAGGATGTGATGACGAATAGGTCACATACTTTCTCATATTTACACCTAGGGACATATACTTTGCTTAAATTACACATGGATCCCTAATTTCTCTTTAATCTCCCTTAAGCCCCTTGGGTTTTCTATTATTCTTGTGGGGTCCTTAACTCTTTTAGTTTCACCATTTAACCCTTAATTTACCAAAATTGCCCTTTAGTTCTCAAGTTTTTAAAAATTACAATTAAGTCCCAAACTTTTAGAAATTTCCAATTTGTCCCCAAATTGCCCAATTGACCCTCAATTGGGTGAATTTCATGAAAATACTCTCAATTTTGTGAAATTGTCATTCAGTCCTCCAATTTTCAAAAATTGTATAAAAGTCCACCAAATTTCCCAAATCACCCTTCATCTTCTTACCCAATTCAAGCATGTGCAGCTTCGAATCTTACCTCGTCCAATTGGCGGTATGTAAGTTTTTAATTTCTTCGATTCTTATTTTTATTCACCTCCTCCAACTCCACTCTATCGTCCTACACTTCGAATTTCTGAATTTGGTTGAGTTTTACGCCATGTCGGAGCTTCGTCAGATAATTCATAATAGAGAGAGAAAGCTTGTGTTTCTTACCGACGGAGGGGCGACAGCCATAGCTTGAGGTGGGGGTAGCTAGAGCTAGTCGAGGAGGATCTAGCAGGACCAAATCCTGTTGCAATTCGCTATTGTCCTGCGGGAATTTGAAGAGAGAAGTTTCAGGTGGTGCAGCTCTAAAATTTAGAAATTCCGATGGGGGGTAGAATTGAGCTTACTGGGGCCTGTAGGGGTGTTGTGTAGGGTCTTAGGCGGTCAGAGGTGGCCAATGCGGGTGGCGGAAGGGTCGAGGGGGTCGAGGTTGTGTCGGGCAGGAGCTCGCAGCTTCGAGCTCAAAAACAGCTTCACTGTGCGATCCTTTGCGCACTTCTCTAGACGTCTTCTGGTCATTCTAGGAAGATCTAGAGCTAGAGCACTCTTCCCTGGTTCCAATGCCACCCTTTAGAGCTCATTTGGTGGAGATTTATCCCGTGTCGTCAAAGCTCTGGTTTGCAGCTCATCAGAAAATGTACTATTCTTATTTTTTGCTCAATTGTGGGATGTTGAGAATGAATGAGGGGATTCTATTTATACAGGGAGCTCGACAACTGTTCAGGCTACCCGTCGGCGTAAAACTCGGCCATCGGCAACCTGACGGGAGAGTTTTTCGAGTCGTCGGAGACTCTAGCTTTTCCGACGACTCTCTATCCTCCCTCTTCTTTATCAACGTCTGAAGGTTGAAAATGATAACATAGCAGTCGTGCCACGTTGCGCACTGTGATTGGTCATTTTTTCTAACGTGCAGTGCAAACTTGGCTGCCGCGTGAGTCGTTGACTCATTGACCAGACACGTGGCAGTCTCTCATTGGCTGCTCGTGTCTGCGTTGCGGGCTGACGGGGCACTAGCTGACCGTTGACCGGACACGTGGCAGCCTTCTATTGGTTGCCCGGATTTGTGTGGTAGCTGATGCCAGCTATCTGTTGACAGTTGACTATTGTCCGCTCACTGGTCCAGTCAAATCGGGTTCACTGCCCAAAATTCGAAGAAATCAACCGGTTCAGACTCAATTCAACTGTTTTTCTAAAATTTAAAATTTTCTAAATTTATCTAAATTTATTTTCTATCTAATTTTATTCTCAATTTACTAAATTAACATTTTTAATCCATTTAGAAAAATAAATTTATGAATCGGTTCACTATGGTTCATGCCGGTTTGGTTCAGGTTCGGTTCACCCCGTACCGATTCAATTCTTTCCTCAATTCCACTTCCATATTTTTCTTATTATTTTTGTGAACTTTTTATCACTTAATACTTTCTATTTTTTCACATTAGCTATTTTTTATTAATTAAACGACTTATTTCTTCATTTATAAACTTATATAAGTCTTTTTTTTACGGAATTTTTTTATTATAAGAGACGAATTTTACCATCCTATCCTAATCTACCAAAATACCAATTCAAGAATAATATTAAATCTAAAATGTTCCATCAAAATTTTCATTATTATCGAGTTCCACTTCAAAAGTCGTCTTCAATTTTAATATAATAATATATTACTCAAACATTTATAATTTGAAGTTCATCCTATCAAAGAATTGACGGAGGAAGAGTGCGCCAGTCGTCCTTAATTATAGCCTCTAAATACTCCTGCCATATTTAGTACTATCTTAGTGGCGTAGTTCCCTATCCTTCTCTAGCTCTCAAGTAGCTTCTCCCCCAATGGGGACTATATATAGTCCCCCTCCACCACCATCTCCTAAGCAGTCAAGATATCGTGCAGTGCAGGATTCTTCCATAGGGGAGGGCTTCTCTCCCTCTTTCCCCTTCATCATCTCGTTTTTCAAGTAAATCGTCAAAAATATTATTTAGAAAGAGAAAGAGTGAATTTTTAAGGAATTGATCAAAAGATGGGTGATTCCGGTAATAAGAACAAATTAGCTGTTGTGATCGTCTCCACCTTCATCTTAGTGGTTATCGGAGCTGCTCTCACCGTCGACCTTAAGAACCATGGCAGTGGAGATGGCCATGGGGCCTTCCACCAGACGATCAGCAACAAGGTGGTGGAGGCCCTCTGCATGCACACGGACTTTTTTTTCGCACCGAAGGCCCTCGGACTTTAAGAGTGAATGATGGGCATCTTGGTGATCAGCACGTATCTTAGCTTTGCTTCCCTGGGTGGGCTATTAGGGTTTTGGGCCTTTACGTTGTGTAGGCCTCTAATGCATCACAAAGCAGCAAAAAAACGAAGGTAAACATGTCCATTAGCAATGGTGGAGCCATTGGTCAATGAAGTAGGCTTGATCGCACCCCTTCTAAAGTGCAATGAGGTCCCTAGCGTAGCCCATGTAACTTCATGATCGCCCATTGAGCAGGTAGAGGTAAGTATGTGGCCCATTTCCATCCTCCTCCCTTTTGTAGGCCTCCACCCCTCACCATGACCTTCAAGCTGGACAATATGGGATTCATTTTATTATCTCACGCAATGCATCTCTCCCCCTCTGGACTGTGCTTATGCTTATATTTTGGAGTTAAATGCAGATGGGAATACGGGGTGCTGCGAGGGCTTCCATGGTCTGCTAGATGCTCTTACATGGGGTCGATGTTAGGTTGCATATGGCAAAGGACCTGAGGAGGTGAAAGGACTTCCTGCGAGAAGAGATGAATACAACTTGTACACACTCCATTTACTTTGTACACAGACTCAATGGTTTGTCATTGTACCCTTTCACACCATTCGTGAAAACATCATTGACATGAATTTTAGAATCATATTCCACTCACTTTATGCTTTTTTCTCTCCATAAATTCCTAAGTAAATGAAATGGGACATTAATGTATTTGATCATTCCATATAGAACAAGATTATCCGGTAGATTTATTGTATATTATTGTTCTTCTCTCAAAACTATAGTATCATTGTGAGATGCTGCAACAAATTCAGGCCAATTAATAGATAAAGTAACTATGTCCTACTTCTTATAAGTACAACAAATTACACATGTTCTTATCTTGAAGCAAAATGCAAAAGTACTATTTCGATTATTCGTATGTCCAACATAATCACTATTTATAAAATTTACCAATTCAATTCCTTCCTATTTTTTTTATAAAATATTCAAAATATCTCAGTAACCTTAATTATCTTAAAATCCATTTAGTGACCAGATGATAAGCATCTACAGGTTCTTCCATATGGACTCACCAATAAAATATAGTATTTAAGTAATTAGGCACCCAATAAATTTATATTTTGAATGATCAATTTTAATTTCAATAAGTTTATATTTAGAATAATCAATTTTAATTTCATTTACTTGTTTAGACAACTTAGTTTCAGAAACTATAGGATATCTAAAAAATATTTTATTCTTACAAGTTCTCTCATTTCAAATCCATTATTCATATATCTCTTGAATTTACAAATTATTTGCTCTTTATCACCTATAAACTGACCACAACCTCTAGATCAGCTTTAGAACCTTTAACAAATAAGCTATAATCATAATAACATTTCAAAACCTTCTTTTGAGAAAATACATTTCAATATAATTGTATCAAGCTCTTAAAACTTATTTCAAGCCCTACAAAGTTTTTTTCAACTTATACACCTTATTATCCTTTCCTTCAATAAGAAAACCCTACCATTGTTTTGTAACTCATCATGTAAAAATGCACATTTAACATTTTATTTGAAATATTGTCTACCCCAATACCTGCAACCAAAGTAATTAGTGTACAAATGGTTTTCTATATTGCCACATGAGCAAATAAATCATTATAGACTATCCAAATTCCTCAAATTAGCCTTTCACTATTAGTTATCCCTTGTACTTATCCACACCTCATTGTTCATTGAATTTTGTTTGGAGAATCCATTTTAAATTGATAGTTTTAGCATAATTGGTCATATAATTTAAAAACCAAGTTTCATTTCTCTCTATTACATAAATTTCATCTATTGTTACTTTTCTCCAATTAGGGTATACATTAACTTCATTGAAACTTATGAAATCTTCAATACTATTATACATAAAATAGTTTTACATCCAAATAAGAAATTATCTTTCTCACTTACCTTGATTTAAATCACTTTGACTATTATTTCTTTCAACGATACACTATTCTTCATCACTCCATTCCTGGGCGGATAGTCAATCTGTAATTTTCATTCTTCAATAACTTCAGATTAAGACATTCAGTCTCATCTCATGCAAATACTACTATATCAACGTCATTTCCTTCTCCTCAATCCCATTTTTCATTTCCAGAATATATTACATTCCCGCTCAAACCACTTTATCATTCAAATGGTCATATAATTAATATGATTTAGACTACTCACAGAATTCTAACATAATGCATTTTAAATGGATGAGACACATGAACATAGGTAGTACAACGGAAAACCCTAAAATAATTAACTATAAATTTAATTTCACTCCAAGGGAGTTACATACTTCACAACAAATGTTTAACTTCAATTCAAAACATTGATAGTCCACTTCACAACTTCAATCCAAAAAATATTAGGAATATTCATGTTTGTAAAAACACTTCTAATCATGTTAATACCAATTATATTATTTATCTAATCAACTCTGTTTTATTGAGTAGAATAAATTGTATTAAGTAGGCTTCTTGTATCTTTTTGAAAAAAAATGTGAATTTCTATGAATTAAATTCTCTTCCACCATCAGTACTAGGACATAAAATAAATTAACTATATTCTTTTTTCTGGAATATATTTGAACTATTAAAACAATTTAGAGTCTTAAACCTTTCAATTAAAAAATAAACTCAAATTTTACAATTAAAATCATAAATAAAAGTTAGAAGATTTCGTATTTTTCTATTTTACTCTTAATAGAACAACACATACATGCATGAATAAGTTGTAGATGTTTTATTTTTTAATTATTTTTCCTACGTTACACTTACTTATGATGCTTTCATATCAAATAATGGCTGCATATATTAGTAGAAAGTGTAACTTGTGGAAGTTAATTCATCATATTCTTTTAAAACAAAGTTTTTAATCTTTGAAAATGAAGGTGGTCATATCTTGTGTGCATAAAGATGCAGTTTCATGAGAAAATAATAAAGTTGCATTTAGTAGAAAAGTATATCCGCACAAGAAAAGTGAACATCCTATTCAATGTGATAGTCGAAATAGCTCACATTTTGCGCTATGTACAAAATTGCACATGTTATGTTAAAACATAATCATAATATTTTTCTCCAACAACTAAACCAAACTCAAGAGGTTATTTATTAAATCTAGCTCATAGTAGACCTAAAACAAACTCAAAATTTTACCGTCTCACTATCTCTCCCTTTTACTTTCATTTTGAAATTATCACAAAAATTAAAAGTTTGTCTAAACGTAAATTTAAACATAGGTAAGCATTACTAATATCCACTCATATAATTTATACGGCTAGAGTCGAATACTAATTTTCAGTCACATTTAGACGATCTTCAAGCTTATTTGATGTCATTATTATCATTATCATTTCTAATCTATTCAACTCAACAAAATTTGTACTATTATACATATATTGGAAATTACCCCCTTATAACACTTGTAGCATTTAATGAGTCACACGATTATATAATTTCTTCCTGTACTTCTTACTCTTCGAGACGGATATACCAAGTCATTTGCTCTACCACCAAATTTGAAAGTGTTCATGGCAGTTAATTGTAATAATTTGATAGACTAACTTTCAAAACTTATTCTTATTTTTACCTCATTTTCTTTCTAAAATAATTAAACATACACTTTTTCAATACTCAAATTAGAAGTATTAATTAACTTTTTAATGAGACACTACAACATCATATTTTCCAATAATAAATCTCATAATTTTCTCCACAATAAACTAATCAAATACTTTCTCTATATATTTTTATTTTATTTATTACTTAACGAGGAAAATAACTATACCTTAATTATCTTTTATTTTAAAACATATCAAAATTTGTCACAAATTCTGAAATTATCCCTTCTCACCCTTGAATATGCCCTGTGTCATTTGATTTGAGAAGTGTTTATTCAAAATAGTTTTAACTATACACTTTTGAGCGTGGGATAGATAACATTAAATTTTAAGATTATTTTGATGGAGCACCTTAATAATACTTGAATTTATTAGTTTCTAAAGTTAGAGTCATAAGAAAAGTTTCTATTAATATAATTCAATGCCTATAAAATTATTTTGTTGAGAATAAAATTTTAAATTGGATAATATACACAAGTATTATGGATTTATAAAATTATAAATGTATGAGTAGTATACTTACAATTTTTACTTTTAAATAAACATTGGTTCGACTTTTTATCGGTTCACAATAACTTCTCTAATATGGTATTAGAGTTAGTGGGTTCGCACCCATACCTAATACGACACTCGCAACTCGACTCATGGTTTGACTCTTCTACCCTTATCTATTAATTTTTGGGTTTATAAGATTGAAAAAATACTATTACTTATAAGTAATAACTTTTAAGTTGACATGAATTCGACAAATTAATTATATTAATAATATAATTATTTTGTACCCTACGTCTTATATTTAAAAATTTGCTAGGTTACTACTTTTAAATTACTTCTATTTTAACCTATGATGATTGAGACTCCAAAATCTTGATGGATGATCTTGGGATAGCTGATGAGGACGGAAGTATGAAAGGCTAAAAGAGGTGGGACGGAGTTCAGAAAACGAAATGGGAGAGTCCGGTGCATTAGAGGCTAATGGGATGGAATTAGAGCATGAAGAACACCTTTCTATAGTAGTGGCCATTTATCAGTTTGTATACGAGGATGTGATCCGTACCATTTGAATCTACCCTATTCACACACCTTCTTGTTTGTTCGATTTCTATTAAAATAAATACTTAAAATTTATTATATAATTAATTTTTATAATATAATATTTATATTTTAAATATTTAATTTAATTAATAACTTAATCTTATTTTCACATATTTGTCCCATGTTTAAATATCCATTATAATAAAATAAATATATTTTAAATATATGTGAGATAAAAAAATAAAAATCAATCTAGAATTATGATTTAAAAACGAGGATATATGATTAGATTTAAGTTACATTAAAAAGAATATTTAAAATTATTCGATAAATTAATTATTAAAAATTAAATTATTAGAAAATAATATTAAGATATTAAATTGTTAAAATGAGGAATACCAAATATTTAGTACAATTGATATTTTAATACTAAATACTTCAAAAACTAAATATTTTTATAAAATTATTATATTCTTTATGAATTTTAATTTTATTGAATATATATTTATCATTTCTTATTACTCTATACCAATACATTTTCTTTTTTCTTTCTTAAATACTAGCAGATTTGTGCAGCTTGAAAATAAGAAATAATTACTTGAAGTTGACGTTCTCCAATATTTCTAATTACCTAAGCTGATCCAATTGTAAACTTTTTGTGGATAAGATTTAGAGGCTTCTCATTTGATTCAAACTAAAGTATGATCATTATATCAAAGAATAACATTAGGTTGTCATTGTATATCACACAAATGGTCCAATATATTAAAATGAGATTTGATACATATATTTAATTTATTTTTAAATATTTATATAAATTTACTGCATAAATAAATTATGTGCTCACATTCTAAATAAAATCTTCATTACATTATATTTCTTTTAATTAATCATAATATTAGAGTAACATCATTCCTATCCTAATTATTCCAATAATTTATTTATATATTATCAAATTATCTACAACTCAATATTTTTATTTTTTGGATTCCACTTTTGTGATTAATAAATTATTAGCACCTCATCAATTTTTATTATTTATCAAATAATGGTATATCAATTACTATGTGTGATACAATAATATAAATTATTTTAGGTAGGCTTACTTTTTATTATTATAGGTTGATAATTGGATAATAACTACTCCAAAAATAATCACAATATAAAAGGATGAGTAACATTTAGAAATTGTGAATCTATATATTTAACTTCAAAACACACTATAAAATTTGTTTAACTACTATCCTAATATCATTGTTTATCAATGTTAAATTATAGATAAATAGAGCTTTAATTTTTGTCCAAGCATGAACCCGATTTAAGTTATTTTGCAACTTCCAAATTATGGCATAAAATGATTTGCTTAACCATAATTAGCACGAGCTGAAGAAGGGGATAATGCCATGTCCCCCTATTTGGAGTCCCTACCAAGTTATATTCAAATCGACTAAATCAAAACTTACAAGTGAAATAAAATAGAAGATATTTAATGGTATATATGATGAATGAGAGTTACTCAACTTCAATTTCTTTAATGCACTCGACAATATGATTGTTGAATCGCTAAAAATTTTATTGATCACCCAAGAAACTCGTTGAATCTTCAAGTTTGGGCAACTCGAGTTAGAATCATCACTTTCATCGCTATTAGAACTTGCTGTAGAAAGTATCCTACCGATTGTCATCATTGCTCGCCCCTCAAAGGGGCTTCTTCCTCATGAGCATTCTCGTTCTCAAGAGCATCACTTCATAGAAATAATCTTAGTTCTGTTTCCATTCATTGAGACCCATCTACTAGGTTAAACGACATTCGACCATTGGCCAAGTCCACTCATTTTAACAAACAAACTAGGCATTATTTTTCTGTGTCTAATAATGGTTTACATTACATGCCTCACTGTGCTCGGTCAAATCAAACTATAAATAAATAGGGATAGAATAATAAAAATATATCTATTGTACTGCGACTTTCAACCAAACCAACCAATGAAGGTTAATCCAACCTTGCCAATTATATGGCCAACTAGACCGTGTTGAACCATATTGCCTCCAACTTTCCATGTTTCAACTTTTGCATTCTCACACCTTGTACAAAGCGGATGAGGACAATCACAACTCGATTGGTACATTAATTTGGGTGCAACAAATCACATTGCTAACAATTTATCTAATCTATCTATTTAGGAATGGACAACATTCCCTTAAGCTAATAGGGGACATAATAGATTTATTGATCATCTTCTCTAATTCTACTTATAACACTGGAATTTTCGAAGTCAGGTCTCAGGTCGGTTCAATCGAGAACCGATGTTGAACCGTAAATGGAAACCCGATAATTGAGACTGGAAAATGAACATGATTGAAAACTGGTTTAGATCCTAAATATGGAGAGGGGGTAAGTTCATAAAATCACCCTAAAAAAAACCCCTATGATTGGAAATCAAGGATCGAGAAGGGTCTGAATAAAAACCGACTCAAATCCAGGTCGAACTAAATTAAGTGAAAAGACCCCTGGTTTTTAAGAGTTATTAAATAAATTGAAAAATATCAATTCTTGAGCCCAATCAATTTAGTATGAGATGAAATATTTTTAGAAATTTAGTTTTGGTTAAGAATCGGTCAAATTGAAGGTGAACGAGCCAAAGGAAAGTAAAAACCGATCGAACAAGTTTAGACTAGTAAACCCCCTCTAAATTTTTAGAAGGGGCTAATTAAATTAAAAAATGTTTGTTCATGAGCTCAAGTGATAGAAAATTGAATGAGGAATTTTTAAAATTTTAGTTTGGGCGAAGAACCAAATTGGAGATGATCTAACCAAGGAAAGACCGGAAGAATAATCAAAGTGACCATATGATGAAAGATGATAGATAAAGGGAGAAGAATTAGACCACGAGTCGGGTTTCTAGTCTGGACTAAGGTACGGGTGCAAGCCCACTGACTCTAATACCATGTGAGAAAGTATTGTGGACCGATAAGGGGTCGGATCCATGTCTTCTTAAAAGTCATGACTTGTAAGTAGTGGAACCTTTCCAACCTTATAAACCCACAACACTTCTCTATTTTATTCAATATGAGATCTTATTCTCAACAACTATATATAACCTAGTTTATCCTGAACGACTGGTTCACCGTTACCATTCATTGATTATAAATGTAGGGTTAGATAGGGTTGGTTCTCTTTCATGGAAAAGACCCGTCTCTATATCCCATCCCATTCTACAACGCACCAGAATAGATCTCCCACTCACGCTCACTGAAAGAGGCGGCACCGCTCATAAGGTCACAGTGGGGATGAAAGTATGGTGGGCTAAGAGAGGTGGGGCCGAGTGGAGGTAGATGAAGACGACGAAGATGTAAGAGATGAGGGACCAGAAGGCGAAATGAGAGAGCTTGGTGGATTGGAGGCAGATGTGATGGAACTAGAGTAGTGAACAACACCCTATGCAGCTTGTGGCCTCACGCGACGCGAGCAACTTCAAAGGTTAGACTAGACATCCGTATGCTCCTTCTCTGCGGATCAATCGAGATTAATTTTACTAAATGTGGCAGACTATTTAGACTATTAGCACGAGCTGAAGAAGGGGGAACGCCATGTCCTCCTATTAGGTGTCCCTCTCCTCCCAAGCTAAGTTATATCCAAATCGACCAAATCAAAGAAATAAAATAGAAGATATTCAATGCTATATATGATGAATGAGAGCCACTAACTTTCAGTTTCTTTGATGCAATCAACAATATTATCGTTGAATCGGTAAAAGTTTTGTTACTCGCCCAAGAAGTTTGTTGAGTCTTCAAGTTTGGGCAACTCGAGTTAGAATCATCACTTGCATTACTATTAGAACTTGCTGTAGAAAGTATCTTGCTAATTGTTTTTGCTGCTCACCCCTCATAGGAGCTTCTTCGTCATGAGCGTTTTTGGGAGCATCACTTCGTAGAAATAACCTTAGTTGTGTTTCCACTCATTGAGATCCATCTAATAGGTTAAACACATTCGACCATGGGCCAAGTCTACTCATTTCAACAAACAAACTAGGCGTCATTTTTGGGCTAATAATGGTTCACATTACATGCCTCACCGTTCTCGACCAAATCAAACTATAAATCAATATGAATAGAATAATGGAAATATATCTATTGTGTCGTGACTTTCAACCAAATCAACCAAGGAAGGCCCATCCAACCTTGCCAATTATATGGCCAACTAGACCATATTAAATCATATTGCCTCCAACTTTTCACATTTCAACTTCTACATGCTTACACCTCATACATAGTGAATGAGAATAATCACAATTCTACTGGTACATTGATTTGGGTACAACAAATCACATTACTAACAATTTGTCTAATCTATCTATTTAGGAATGGACAATATTCCCTTTAGCTAATAGGACACTTGATAGATTTATTGATCATCTTCTCTAATTCTTCTTATAACACAGGAATTTTTAAAGTCGGGTCTCAGGTCGGTTCGATCGAGAATCGATGTTGAATCCTAAATGGAAACTCGATAATCGAGAAAGGAAAATGAACGTAATTGAAAATTGGTTTAGACCCTAAACATGGAGAGGGGGTAAGTTCATAAAATCACACTCAAAGAACCCCGTATGATTGGATATCAAGTAGTGGGAAGGGCTCGAGTGAAAACCGACCTAAATTTGGGTCAAACTAAATTAAGTGAAAAGACCCCCAATTTTTAAGAGTGGTTAAATAAATTGAAAAATAGCCATTCTTGAGCCTAATTAATTTAGTATGAGATGAAATATTTTTAGAAATTTAGTTTGGGCTAATAATAAGTAAAATTGAAGGTGAACCAGCCAAATGAAAGTAAAAACCAAACCAACTTAGACTAGTAATCCTCCAATTTTTTGAATAGGCTAATTAAATTCAAAGATGTTCGTTCATCAGCTCAAGTGAATGAGGAATTTTTAGAAATTTAGTTTGGGTAAAAAAACCGATCGAATTGCAAGTAATCTGACCAAGTAAAAACTTAAATTGGTCAAACCAACCGAGAAATTCGTTAAAAATTAGTTCACTACAGTAAGAATCAGTTGGCGCGCTATACCATGCGCACACACGCGCGACATGTGGCACACATATGAGTGTGTGTGCGCGCGCATGTCGTCTCCTACATCCGAGCGCCAGACTCGGATTCGCATAAAAACCCAAAAATAACCAAATTGTGAGGCTATTTTATGCATAGTGTTTCTCCCAAGAAAATTACTTAAAAGAAGGGTCTAGGTAGTTCCATCTGAACAACTATGGACATGGATGAGTAGAAAACTCAGTCCCTGAGCTCCCTGTATAAATGTCGACCCCACTCTCACCAGCGGTAGGCTGAAATTCTCTCTAAAAGCTTAGAGGATCAGTTTTCTGGTAACCTTCAAACCAAATATTCTCATTTTCTGCCCTGACCACCAACCTTGGCTAAATAAGTGCACAACTCGACCCGGTTTGGTCGGAACCCTATGAACAACCTACTACTCCTTCCGGTATAAAATAACAATCACTGTGATACCAGTAGGAGTCAGGTGTAATACAAAAATATTTCAAAAAACTTTACAGAAATATATTTTGTATAAAATATATCGGAACATGATTATTGGATAAGACTTACCAATGAGTTAAATCTTCACTTGTGTTCATCATGAGCCTAATTAATTTAGTATGAGATGAAATATTTTTAGAAATTTAGTTTGGGCTAATAATAAGTAAAATTGAAGGTGAACCAACCAAATGAAAGCAAAAACCAAACTAGCTTAGACTAGTAATCCCCCAATTTTTTGAATGGGCTAATTAAATTCAAAGATGTTCGTTCATGAGCTCAAGTGAGAAAATTCAATGAGGAATTTTTAGAAATTTAGTTTTAGTAAAAAACCGATCGAATTGTAGGTAATCTAACCAAGTAAGAACTTAAATTGTTCGAACCAACTGAGAAATTCGTTGAAAATTAGTTCACTACAGTAAGAATCGGTTGGCATGCTATACTGTGGGCACGCACGCATGACATGTGGCACACAAATGTGTGTGTGTGCGTGCATGTCGTCTCCTACATCCGAACGCCAGACCCGGATCTGCATAAAAACCCAAAAATAACTAGATTGTGAGGCGATTTTATGCATAGTGTTTCTCCCAAGAAAATTACCTAAAAGAAGGGTCTAGGTTGTTCCATCTAAACAACTATGGACATGGATGAGTAGAAAACTCAATCCCTGAGCTCCCTATATAAGTGTCGACCCTACTCTCAGCAGCGGTAGGCTGAAATTCTCTCTAAAAGCTTAGAGAGTCAATTTTCTGGTAATCTTCAAACCAATATTCTCATTTTCTACCCTGACCACCAAGCTTGGCTAAATAAGTACACAACTCGACCCGGTTTGGTTGGAACCCTGTGAACAACCTACTACTCCTTCCGGTAGAAAATAACAACCACTGTGGTACCGGTAGGAGTCAAGTGTAATATAAAAATATTTCAAAAACTTTACAAAAATATGTTTTTTATAAAATATATCGGAACATGATTATTGTATAAGACTTACCAATGAGTAAAATATTCACTTGTGTTCATCTTCATATTTTTCTAAAAGGGGTTTATTTGCTCATTTCATCAAATTTAGGGTTGACTCATTTCTATTTAGAGGGATTTTATTTAATAAACTTACCAGTGAGATTGTATGATGAAAGATGATAGATATGGGGAGAAGAATTAGACCACGAGTTGGTTTTCCAGTCTCGGGTCGGGTACGAGTGTGAGCCCACTAGCTTTGATACTATGTGAGAAAGTATTGTGGACCAATAAGGTATTGGGCCAATGTCTACTTAAAAGTCATGACTTGTAAGTAGTGCAATATTTCCAACCTTATAAACCCAAAACATTTCTCTATTTTATCCAATGTGAGATCTTATTCTCAATAGTTACAAACAAACACACAAACACTCTTTATCCATAAATGAATCAATAAGTCACAAAACAGACTTTTAAAGGCTAACAACCTCGATGTGTTCCACTAGTAGCCCGGATCGACTTTACCATCCACCCTGGTGAGAGGCCACAACCTCCACCACATTGTATGTGTGAGTACCATCGTCCATCCCATAGACTTATCGATACTTCAATCCCCAAATTTGTAGGGGTGTGACCACACTCTTCTATCCCCTCGATCTCAATGAGTATGAAGCTCAGAAAGCTTCATACAAACTAGAATAGCGTTTATTCCCTCGTGTCGGACTAGACCATAACCCTTGAGGTGTATCCATACACCGTTCATGGGTTGTCCTATTATCATACTTCATGCTATAATAAAAAATATAATCTCAAGTAGTTTAAGTGTCTTCACACAGTTAAGCAATTATATTTCTGAAAAAATTGGGTTTCAAAATGAAGAATGATCTTTAAATACTTGTAATCGATGCTTATGTCAGAAATTTCACTCACCCAATATTTATAACTCGTTCGTCTTGGACGATATTCAAAAACTCGGGTTGGATTGTAGTTTTTAACCTTCCTTTCGCACCTACATAATCACGGATAACTAATCCATTGATTATCTAACATTCATCATTATGTCTCTATGTTTTCTTGATAAATAAGCTCCAACTATTTGTCACAATTTCTTCACTTTATTTCATTTGAAATTTTCTACTCAAATAATTTTATCCAATATAAAATTACCTAAAAATTACAATAAAGCATTTTAATTACTTTCAATTACAAATAAATTCTCCAAAAATCATTTTACTTGTAATTGAGTCCCCAATTTCTTTTAAATCCCCAAGTAACTCTCAATTTATGTCATTTGCATAAAAATCCCCAATTTCAATAAATCCCCAAATCACCCAATTTTTCCAAAAATTACTCTTTGACCCCTTAAATTTTATTTTATCAAATTGACTATATAAACTTAGTTAATTACTTTCTATCATATTACTAATCATCTTACCTGCCTCTCTACGATCATTTCATTCTTTGAATTAATCCATTTGGCCTAAAATTAAGCTTAAATGGAGGTTCACCTAAAAATATTCTTAGAGAGAGAAATATTCGAATTTTTAACGGCAATGATGCGATTGTCGGATCTCTTGATTCGGAGAGTTAATACTCGTCGAGAGTATTCTTCTAGTATCAAGAATTACCCCAATTGATGCCATGAACAGGGATAATTCGTTTGGTAACATTTGAACAATTTCTCTCTCTAAAACTTCACTATTCCAACAAAGGTGATGGTAATTGATTACCTTGACAACTGAAAGAGAACTAGGCTCGATCGTGGAGAGTTGTGGAAAGGTCGATCTGGCTTGAAAAAGTCCTTTGAGTTTCATCAATGTTTCCAAGCTTCATCCTTTGGCTCACTAGTTAGGAATGAGGTTAGTCAACCTTATGAGTACCTATTGGAAGTTTACCCAAATCCTCGACCCTTCTTTAGATCCCACAAGTGGGGAACTTGGGCTCAATATTTTCCAATTGGTAGGATAATATTCAACTCACCTCTAGTGAGGCTCATGTCCACCCCACAATTCTTGAATGCTTTTTTTTTTTAAATGTTTGGGTGGGCTTCCTCCATTGTTTATTGGGTTTGTTCTGGCTTGCGATCATCAAGGTCTTTAAGTCCAGGTTTGGTTCCTTTTGTATGGCTTAATGTATACATGTCACCTTATAGACTCGACCCCTTTGTGTGTGGGTGATATCATCTATGGCCATTTATTTTTGTTCATGTTATTTAACATACACATACACCCACTTTAACAGCATGATACTTTACCTTTAGATTTCCATATATGTATATCTTTACTATATTAAATTCCAATTTAAGTCGAATTATTCTGGATTTGGTTAGCCGGACTTGATTAAGAGTCCTACGTGTTTAATTAGGTCTGATCTAACATAATTGATTCCTTAATTAAGCATA
This sequence comes from Trapa incisa, assembly GCA_030064435.1. Classification (NCBI taxonomy): domain Eukaryota; kingdom Viridiplantae; phylum Streptophyta; class Magnoliopsida; order Myrtales; family Lythraceae; genus Trapa; species Trapa incisa. The sequence continues at coordinate 10,598,034 of CM057767.1, read as the reverse complement.
CCCACATGTTATTTTGTTTCACTTCATGTCTCAATAGGAGTAATTTGAGCTCATTTAGTGTATATGCTTGATGGAAGATTCAAGGTCGAGACATAATGCTTCCTAGTTATCTCCCTTCGAGCTTCCATTTTGGTCGCCCAATCTCGGAAAAATTGGCTATTAGACTTGATGGATGGGAGGCAATATTTCTGGACCTCACATTTTCCATCAAGTATATGCCCTAGAATAAAAACAATTGTTAGATAGGGTGTGTCCCCCTTGTAAATGAAGTGCCACTATGCATCTAGATGGTCGGTTTATGTAAACATCAAACTTGAGAAGAGAGTGTTGATCTTGGTTTATATTTCACCGAATTATGAGTTATTATAACTTTCAAATTTACATTAGTTGACATATAACTCATAAATGTTGTAAGAAAGAGATGATTATGAAATAGTATAATCAGGATTAGGAATCAATGTGAAATTTGTGTATTTGCGGGTATTTAGAGTGAGGTAATAGACTTATCTGCATATCTTAATAGTTGATATTTATCTAGTAATAAAATTATATTATTACATTAAAAAAAGTATTTGATGCCATAACCTTAATGGATAGACTTAAAATATTGATTAGGGGTTCTCAAAGTTTTGAACAGTAACTTTAAATACCCTATTGGGAGTAATCATCTTTATATTTTAATAAATAAATCAGATTGATAGAGAGGGTAACTATTACAAGTAAGATATTTTCTGATAAATTAAAATGATTGAATTATCAGCTTTATTCTGCTAGTATTAAATGTTTTTTTAATTTCAAGATTTGGTAATATCAACATATTAAGTGTGTTTTATATAATATAATATGTTTATTAAACTACTCCACTACAATACTTGAATAAACACACTATATGAAACATTACACTCATTACACAATTAATTACATGTTGGTGTAATACGATATTGTAGTTAAGGTATTTCTGAAGATGATAAGCCATGATACTCGATATTATTGTAGTTAAGGTGAATTGGGATCAAAATTGGGTTGAGTCGAATGAATAAAATCTAGAATGTGATGAATTAGATGTATTGTACGTAAAATGAGTGAATTAAAATTAAAATGATAGATTATTCGATAAATTAGAATGTAAATTAGTATATATTATATTGGTGAATCTTAAATTAATTTTAGGATTTTTATATATTTAAAATATTTAAAAATTTTAAAAATTTTATATTATATATTCGATTCATACTCATATTTTAGTGTACACTGTCTTCTCGGAAAGATCATATTTTTTTTGTCACCCTATTGAGTGGGGGATGGTTTGATTGAAGCTTTTTTAATGCACATGTCCAAAGCCCGCAAACAGCCACTTGACTCGAGTGTCCATCTTTTGGTCGGGATTTAAGGCCTTATGTTTTCTTCTCATTCAAGTTATTTTGGCAAAGGCCTGACATCTTAGAGTTTCATATTAACTTTGATGCGTGGCATGTTATGAGGGCTATGTCCATGCACGGATAAACTCGTGACTTTGATTTATAACAAAATTGAAAAGCTAGATTTAGGTATGCATAACATATTATAGAGAAAAAAACAATATGGTAAAAATAGAGCCGTTTTATCCCAAGTTCTATATCTCTAAAGTGTGGGTGGTTTGGGGTTAATTAATCTGCTCATAAATAAAAATAATATTGTATTTAATAAATATTTTAAATGATCCTAAAAATCCTAAATAATAAAATAATATATATCTCATACCATTTTGATCTCTCTCTCCATAACGGCTTGCAAGAGCGTTGTTGTCAGCAAGTCGGCTAACCTTGTGAGATTATAGCCCTTAATTCCAATCGCTTGCATGTACCTGACAGAAAAGTAGCGGAGTCGTCCTTAATTATAGCCTCTAAATACTCCTTCCATATTTAGTACGATCTTAGTGGCGAAGATCCCTCTCCTCCTCTAGCTCTCAAGTAGCTTCTCCCCCAATGGGGACTATATATAGTCCCCCCTCCACCACCATCTCCTCAGCAGTCAAGATATCGTGCAGTGCAGCATTCTTCCATAGGGGAGGGCTTCACTCCCTCTTTCCCCTTGATCAGCTCCTTTTTTCAAGAAAATTATCAAAAAAAATTATTTGGAAAGAGAAAAAGTGAATTTTTAAGTGAATTTTTAAGGAGTTTATCAAAGATGGGTGATTCCGGTAATAAGAACAAATTAGCTGTTGTGATCGTCTCTTCCTTCATCTTAGTGGTGATTGGAGCTGCTGTCACCGTTGGCGTTAAGAACCATGGCAGTGGAGATGGCCATGGGGCCGGAGGCGAAGACTCCTCCCAATTGACGACCAGCAACAAGGCTGTGGAGGCCCTCTGCAAGCCCACGGACTTTAAGAGTGAATGCGTGGAGAGCCTCAAGACCGCCAGCGCCAACGACACGGACCCCAAGGACTTGATCAAGGTGAGCTTCACCTACACGAAGCAGAAACTTGCAGAGGTGGTGGAGCAGTCGGCCGTCCTCAAGGAGGCTGAGAAGGATCCCATGGCCAAGCAAGCCCTGGAGATCTGCCGTGACCAGGTGGACCTTGCCACCTACCACCTCGACAAGGCCTTCGACAGGATCGGCTCCCTGGAGGTATCAACCGTGGATGATGTCCTCTCCGACCTCCAGACGTGGCTCGAGGCCGTGCTGGTCTTCCAGGAGACCTGCTTCGACGAGTTCGAGAACGTTACGAGCTCTGCCGTCCCTAAGATCAAGGAGGCCCTCAACCACACCAAGAAGTTCTCCGACAACGCCCTCACCATGGTCCTTGAGCTCAACGCCATCTTCGAGAGCCTCCACATCCCCGGCTTCAATGCCACCACCTCCATTAACTTCGACGACGAGGCCCCCGCCCCGGCCCACTCCCGTCGCCTCCTCCAGGATGACGAAAGCGGCGAGTTCCCGTGGTGGATGGACCCAGTGAAGCGGAAGCTGCTCGCCGGAGGCGGTAGAGTCAACGCCAACCTCGTCATTGCCCAGGACGGCAGCGGCAACTTCAGGTCCTTCAAGGAGGCCATCCCGCACCTCCCCGTCAAGAGCACCAGGCCCTTCGTCGTCCACGTCAAGGCCGGCACTTACAAGGAGAAGGTAAACCTCTCCAAGGATATCTGGAACATCGTCTGGATCGGCGACGGTGCCACCAACACCAAGATCACCTATGGGGACAACTTCGCCGATGGAGTTAAGACCTACTTCACCTCGACAGTCAGTAAGTCATTTATTCTCCCTGGTCTTTACTAATATACTTGATTATGGCTAAAAGCTTAAATCAACAACTTTTTGAAGAGTTAAAACATGAGATACAAATTAATCACTAAATCTTTGATTTTCAAATAAGAATATAACTCTAACATGCTTGTTCCATCTATAGCTGTCGTAGGAGAAGGACACGTGTTCAAGAACATGGGGTTCGAGAACAGCGCCGGTGCGATCAAGCACCAGGCCGTCGCTGTGGTCGTCGACGGAGACAGGACCGCCTTCCACAGCTGCCGGTTCGATGGCTACCAGGACACCCTGTACGCCCACGCGAACAGGCAGTTCTACCGCGACTGCACCATCACCGGCACCGTCGACTTCATCTTCGGCGACCCGAGGGCGCTCTTCCAGAACTGCCAGATCCTCGTGAGGAAGCCCATGGACGGCCAGAAGAACATGGTGACCGCCTCCGGCAGGGAGAACCGCAAGAGCAGGACGGCCATCGTCATCCACAACTGCAACATCAACGCTGATCCAAGCCTCGCACCGGTGAAGAGCCAGTTCCCAACCTACCTCGGTAGGCCGTGGAAGGCCTTCTCTAAGACCGTCTACCTGCAGAGCTTCATCGGCGACGTCATCCACCCCGACGGTTGGTACCCTTGGGAAGGTACCTTCGCGCTCAAGACCTGCTACTACGCTGAGTACGGCAACCGTGGACCCGGCTCCAACACCGCCAGGCGTGTCACCTGGCCTGGCATCAAGCACATCACCCCGGCTCAGGTTATCCAGTACACCGGCGGAATATTGCTGAGCCCGGATTGGTGGATTTCCAGGGCCGGGGTTCCGTACTCCCGTTCCTTGATTAAAGTGTGACTCGCTCTATGAGACGTCATCCAATGAAATGTAACACTGATGAAGAATGTTGTACGGCTGAAAAAAGAAATAATTATGTAACTAGGAAAAAAAAGGCTGCAAATAAACTTATATTGATTTATTTATTCACTTGTGATGAGCTCTCTATTTTCACTTTATTAATAATTTTATAAATAATTTATATATTTAAAAAAATATACCGCTGGATTCTAACGGGAAAGGTTTTTTTGTAATTATATTAATCAGTTATATTGTATATTAATTAATCTTAATTAAATATATAATAGTTATAATATATTCATAATTAGACACTTAATAGTACATTGATAAACCTAACCACACATTATTTTAAAAAATAAATCTCAATTATTGTATGATTTTTCAAATTAGATTAATTTCTTACATATTTTGACCTAATAATAATTGAATTATAGTTCTATATTAAACGTCGGTAAAAAAAAAGGTACATTACAAAGCGGGCGCCATAATGTCAGTTTCACCCCTGGAAATAAAAAGTATTTGGGCTCATCTATCTACAAAGCCCAAGAGCCAGCTGCAAGCAACCTACCTGATATCGGGTCGGATCGGGCTCCATAACAGGTCAGAACAATAAGAGCCCCTTGAAAACCCTAATTGTCATATTAGCTCCCGCTGCTCACACCCGCACCGCCGTCGAAGAACAGAACACTGGAGCTCGGCGGAAGACGCAGAGGCGCCAACAGCAATGGTCCATCTCTCCCTCTATCTCTATCTCGAGCATGTCCTCCGAATGATACTGATCTGATCTCGGTGTACTTTTACTGGTGTTCGCAGGGGATCGATCTGAAGGCAGGAGGGAAGATCAAGAAGACCAAGCGCACAGCGCCCAAATCGGATGATGTCTACCTCAAGCTCCTCGTCAAGGTCGGTATAAATCACTCTTCACAGTGCATTATACATCCAACGATATCTCTACGAGTTGCAACAACTGTTCCTCAACTTCTGATGTCGAAATGCTTGTTGTTTGTGTGCTCGTCTGTGCGTTCATAGTGAAGGCGTTGTGGCTCGTGATTCTCTCTCTGATCTTATGCTACGTATCTTAATGCGCTGTTAATTTTTCTACTTTATCTTGACAACTAGTTTCTGACCGTGCATATGCGAAAAACCCTTGATATTCCACTTTGTGTAGATCGCCATATTTCTAAACTGGAGGATTGTTGAAAACAAATACATAAGCTATGCCAATTTACTGTTTCTCAAAATGCTTATTTTTTAAGTTAAACTTGTGCAGCTGTACCGTTTCCTTGTCCGGAGAACTGGAAGCAAGTTCAATGCGGTCATTTTGAAGCGTTTGTTCATGAGCAAGGTCAACAAACCGCCGCTGTCCCTCTCAAGGCTCATCAGATTCATGAAGGGGAAGGTTGGTAATTTGACGAGCTAAATCATATAATTTCGGCTGATCTTTTCATCATACAATGTTTCCATGTGTCTGAATGCCTGCTTCGATTTTGTTACATCTATCAGGAGGATAATATTGCTGTAGTTGTTGGGACTGTCACTGATGATATTAGGGTCTACCACGTGCCAGCTCTGAAGGTGACTGCCCTGAGGTTCACTGAGACGGCTAGGGCAAGGATTGAGAAGGCTGGTGGCCAGTGCTTGACATTCGACCAGCTTGCTCTCAGGGCTCCTCTTGGACAAAACACGGTATGTTCTGTGTAGCCCCTGAACAGTTAATCTTTCAGTTGCCAATGAAGCCATCTGTGTAATTAGTATAACAGCCCTAGCATTTCAGAATATGCCTATTATCAGGAAAGCATGGGAAGACATAATTTGAACAAAGTTATTACTGAACAGAGATGCAAATTAGAACAGATCTTATAAACCAAAATAAGCGAATCTTCTCTGAATGAGACTGTCTGCCTTTGCAGATCCTTCTCCGAGGTCCTAAGAATGCCCGTGAGGCGGTGAAACACTTTGGTCCAGCGCCCGGTGTTCCCCACAGCCACACCAAGCCCTATGTCCGGGCCAAGGAGAGGAAGTTTGAGAAAGCTAGAGGAAAGAGGAACAGCAGAGGATTCAGGGTTTGAGTCTTACCCTATTATCAATCAGCCACTTCCTTGCTCTTATTTCCAAACGTTTAGAGTTTTGCAAGTATGGGCAGTTCTACTCTCAACCCAATATTGGATTAAAATCGTCAAACATGCTTAGTTGATTGCCCAACTATTGTCATCTGTGCTGTTCTTTATCTTGGAAGTTTTTGATCATGTGGTCTGGTGAAGGGCATACCTGTGACATAGCTAGGAATTGCTAGTCATCCATGAGCCGATAGTGCCCTCGCCCACATTGTTATACCATTTATTATTATACAATGGAATTGACTCGTTCTCATTAGAAGAATTATACAATTGCCTATGGTGACTTCTTCCATATTCTTTTATTGTACACGGAGGGTCAAACTATTGTTTTTTTTAATATTTATTTTTATAATTAAAGTTTATTATATAATTCTTTCTCCTTTATTCACATTTTCTTTCAAATATTTTAAATCTCATTATTTTCTAGTAGCATAATTAAAATTTGTACTTATTTTAATATGCTGTCATAAATGCATAGCATGGATTCTCGGCTGCTCTATTCCGCATGTGCAGGTCATGGATTAGATGTTGGGTTCACGTCTAGTCTACTAACCCTATTATCTATCCTACAGAATCCAGAATTGAGCCCTCTCATGGATCCGATCTATAAAAATCTCCAGTCCCAATGCTTATTTCTGGTTCATTCAGATCTTTCTCATTCACATCTCTGTCTCCCCCCTGAGACATTCGATCTATTTTTATCGACTTTTCTTTCTCTCCAGCCGTTTTCTTGAATTAGCAAAAGCCCTTCTCATTCATCTCATCTTCTTCAAAAAGGTGGGAAGTTTGACCCAGTTCCTACGAATCAACGAAGACCCGCTTCACCCTCTTGCCCAATTGATATATCCTCCTCAGAGAGATCCGAACATCGCGGTGGCGCAATTTCTTGTGGGTTGGTGCTGTCTCTGTTCCTTTTTTCGGGAGGGGGGGGTTCGTTCTAAGGGGGTTCTCTCTAGGAGAGGGGAAAAGATGATGAAGATGACGATGGAGGGGATGATGGATAACGGGGTGTTGGACGACATAATTAGGAGGCTGTTGGAAGGAAAAGGGGAGAAGCAGGTTCAGCTCTCTGAGGGAGAGATCCGTCAACTCTGCATCAACGCTCGCCAAATCTTCCTCTCGCAGCCCAATCTCCTCGAGCTTAGCGCTCCCATCCGGGTCTGCGGTCTGTTCTCCTCTCTCCCTCTCCCTCTCCCTCTCCGCTCTTCTGATTGCTGTTCATGATGAATTACACAGTTTCCTGTTAATCGTGTTCTAGTTATTGTTTGATTTGGGGTGTCGGGATTAGGTTAGGGTCGGCAAGTTTGAGACTGTAGGTGGCGAGGAGGAATCGGTGGGGGCTTGTTTGAGCTTGTAAGACAAGTGGTTTTGTTGATAAAACTCGCTACAAAAGGGGAAGTTTGTGGGATATGTTCAAGACAAGTCTTGTTCCCCCAAGAAGAGATCAAATACTGGAAGGAATCTAGAGGAATTTTTGGCTCTGTGAAATGTGCATGATCCCTTTCAAGTTAACAGTTTCTGCTCCTTTTTGTCAAGTTGATTCATTCTATTGTTATGTTATTTTGTTTTTTCATCTGCCAAGTAATATTGCCTACATTTAATTGATTTTTCTAAAGTTCCATCAATACAATCTGAGTTGCTAGTTGGTATTATTATTTCATTATATTATCCTTGTGGTTCACATCTATCCTGATTGTGTTTTGCTCTTGCAGGAGATATCCATGGACAATACAAGGATCTGCTGAGGCTATTCAAATTTGGAGGCTACCCTCCTGTCTCAAACTATCTCTTCCTCGGGGACTATGTAGACCGAGGCAAACAGAGCCTTGAGAGTATCTGCCTACTTCTAGCATACAAGATTAGATACCCTGACAAGGTTTCCCTCTTGAGGGGAAATCACGAGGATGCAAAAATAAATCGAATTTATGGGTTTTATGACGAGTGCAAGAGGAGATTTAATGTCCGTCTGTGGAAGATTTTCACCGACTGCTTCAATTGCTTGCCCGTTGCTGCCCTGATTGATGAGAAGATACTGTGTATGCATGGTGGTCTGTCACCCGATCTGCAGAATTTGGATCAGATCAGAGAGATTCAGAGACCCACTGATATTCCCGATTATGGGCTGCTCTGTGATCTACTCTGGTCAGATCCAGACCCTAACAATGAAGGCTGGGGTAATAGTGATCGCGGGGTGTCTTGTACTTTTGGTGCGGATAAGGTTGCTGAGTTCTTGGACAAAAATGATCTCGACCTCATTTGCAGAGGTCATCAGGTATCTGACCATCTTTTATTCCCAGCCACATTACAATGCAGGAATGGAAAAGGAAATTGGACCCGGTGCCATTTTTACTGTTGTTATGCTTCCATTTCATTATGGTCTTTCCATCACGTTAGATTTGCCGAGACTTGCTGCAAGAAAAATAAGTTGCTGAATTAGAATTCATCTGCTTTGGCTTTTCTATAAGATAGCATGCAATTGTGTTTCATTTGAGATGTTTTGTTTCTTGCCTGCAGTAGTATGATTCATTTTGTTGTGACACGAACTACAGGTGGTGGAGGATGGTTATGAGTTCTTTGCAAAGCGGAGATTAGTCACAATATTCTCGGCTCCAAACTATGGGGGAGAGTTCGATAATGTGGGTGCTTTACTGAGTGTGGATGAGTCTCTAGTGTGTTCCTTTGAGATTCTGAAGCCCCTTAAATCAGCATCAGGCGGTTCCGGCACATCCAAAGTGACTCTTAAGAAGGTATGACTATTCCTGATGGTCCCCTTCTGGTCCTTTCAGTTTTAGCCTGTGATAGAGTGAGTGCACAATTGGCCACTAATTAATGCAAGTCCTCTGCTGGGGTTCATGCAAAACTGTGGCTGATCTGGGATTAAGAGAAAATTAGTTGAATCAGTTCATTAACTGAACTATATCATGTTCTTATGAGCTTGGTCTAGAGAAAACCCACATAATCTATGTACAAGATGCCATTGATTGCTGATCTTGGATTGTCTTGAACAGCCTCCGAAGCTAGGGTAGGTCTTATGAAGCTCCTGGAATTGTAAACTCTAGTGCAAATTCAATACATAAAGCAAAGGTGGCTCCACCCTGAAGAGTGGACAGATGGCATATTCATGAAGTTGTCAACAATTTCTGGTAAGACCTTAGCTATTGAAGGCTGAAATCTGTACATTTACTAGGAAGCATGCTAATTACACATGAGGAGCAGAAGTGGGAATTATTTTTTTTTTTAAAGATTATCAATAACAGACAATCCCCTCCCTCCTGTTTCCTCCACAGCATTCTGCCTTCATGCTCTCTGTTAATCTTTCACTTGATCTGTGTGTTGGGTGGGTGCATATGTAAACTAGTCTCAATTTACAGTTTGTCGAATATTTTTGTCTTGTCAGTAGTTTGCTCTCTTCTCTTCTACTGCATTTTTAAGCAAGATTTTTCGGTCACTCCAAAAGGAATGATGACTGGGACCGGGTTGTCTACGTGTACAATTTTCATTTGATGAGTCAGCTATATTAAAGAGAAGAATATATTGAATCTCCATGTTGATGCATTCTTACACAATGGTTATATCCTTAACGAGTTGGGACATGTTTGGATGTAGGGATGAAGTAATCCTCGTTTTTTTATTTATTTAGTTGTTCCTTTTAAATTCCTCATTGTAAGAAGAGAGGGGAAGATAGTGTTATTTGAATATTTTACCCTCCATTAAATTCGAATTTTAGAAATATAATATTCCATTTCAGCTCGTGCGCCCCGTCTCCTCCATTGGCACGGACCGGTCATCGGGTGGTTGGCTGCCCCCTACCAAGTGGACCGTTGTGCTGAATGAAAAAAAAATGGCATTGCATTGTGTGGTCGCCTCTTTTGATAGCCACTCAAACCCCCAAACTAAGTATCCAAATCGAATTGAGTGCAATGCAATGCTCCCACACCAAAGCATCCATCAGTGCCCCTTACAAGCCCGGACTGGTACTCAATGATCATATTAAGAAAAATAATTTAGGGTAGCAATGAATTTATGAGATTATATATACTTCCGAAATTTACTAGTAGAGATTTATTTTTTCCCACATTCATAAATTGTTGGAAAGATATAAGAAGAACGTTCAAGCGCAAAACGAAATCTTTAATGTGTGATTTTTTGTTTTAAATTTGATTAATTAATAATTTTGTTTAAATAAAAAATTGTGATTAAACACAAGGTCATATGAAAAGATCCAAATCCATCAAGTGCGCACAACATTGGGGTACAGTCTAGAATAGAGAAACATATTTCTTTATTTCACAAGGTGGAGTGGAGGTTGTCATTATATACAATACAGGGGCCAGGAAGATAAACATCAAAACAAACAACGACCACTGCAAACTACAACTTGAGAGCATCTCATAGCATCATCATCCCAAACTAAGGACCTATAACACTTAATAATAAGCATCACTCAGGCATGGCATAGATTATATCTTCTAGGCCGTCAGTTCAGGAAGTAAGGAGCTTACCCTTACTCTCTCAGATGTCGATCGTTCTAAGGAGGAGTGGAGCTCTTTGGTCCAACTGAGCTTTCCTTCTCATACGCATTCGACGAAGATCTTCTTCGAAATCGGAATGGCTCCCTTCTTCCTAACCACCAAGCGTTAAAAGATATCCCTTTTTGTCAGCAGGAATGCCCAAACTAGCACCACATAATTCAGTGTGCACCATATAATTCAGTGTTGAATACATGGATGCACGGCAATCAGGAGAACTAAATAGTTCGAAGAAGTTGGGTGGGTGGTACAGTGTATATTTATGATGAAAAAAAGGACTACGAACGAGAATAGGAAAATTCTAAATTAGTGTCACATCAGGTATAAAAATTATTTTGGGACGGGGTGTTACTTTCAAGTTTAAAGCTCATATCTTGTAGGCAGTTCCACTTCCACTTTGATATCTCAATAAGCACTCATACAATCAACAGGAAATTCAAAATTCTACAAACTCTTACCGGAAAGGGTTGATAGGAAGGTATTAGACAATAATTAAGAGACGCAAGAGCGCAATAGAAAAAGACAAAAAGGCCTAACTTTGTTCACTAGCGATACTTCTAGATAATCTTGACCACTATTCTTATAATTAACCCTAGTTAACCAAACAGTTGCAAATAGATTTTCTTGGCAACTTAAGAATCTACGGAAATCAGTAATTGACTAACATATACTACAAAGTGACAATGACTGATCAGTATTACCAGAAAATGGAGACGCCGGAGGGGTGGATCCGGCAGGAGATATTGGAGGTGAAGCCGAACTGTATCCGGGCGGTTTGACGATCATGATGCTGCGCGTCACCCTCACAGCTTCCTCCTGTGAACCATTGCCGTAGGACGGAGTTGCCGCTACTCCATCCGACTCTGCGGATGAAAACCCCAAACGAAATCAACCAGCCAGCACAACGATCGGACTATTGGAGCTCTACATGGTCCATCAGCGCAGATATACGTCCATGAAATGCAAAATTACTTGCTAATATGAATAATTTACATGCAAATCCTTGGATCATGTAAAACAACCAGATCCGAAGCTTATACGACTATAAAAATCATGAAAATAGCGAATTCCGCCATGATCAGCCGAAATTACTATACGGATCTGATCGGCTGTTAATTTCATACGATCGAATCATCTGAACAATCCATTTTGTTATTGTTCAGAGATCAGATTGTGCCAAAGTAGCATCATCAAACGCGAAAGTCCAGCTGTGGCAGGATGAGATATATGTATAACAAGAGCTCCATACCCTTGCCGGAGGTCGCAGACCGGGAGCTGAAGGTGCTGTGCTTCCGGAGCTTGCCGAGGCCAGTGTCCGGCCGAGGTCCGGCAAGGGTATCGTCCCATAGCTGGTCCAACAGTCCCATGGCAGCTGCAGCTCAGTGAGAAGGGCGTCAGGTGATGGAGGGAGGGAGGAAAGGATCCTCTACGATATTTAAGAGCACAGCGAAACAAATCTGAGCCGTCCATCTATCTGAATACCTCGCATTTAATCCTTGATACCAAGTGGATCAGGCGTTGAGCAGAACTTTGCAGTGATCCTTTTTGCCTAAATGAGTATTAAATGAAGTTGCATCTAATATTTGTTCTGCACTTCGTGGCAAAATTTAATTGGACAGACGTTTGATTTGACACGTGGACCCGGTCGGACATTCGAATAGAGAAGTGACACGTCCTCATAAGAGCCCTCTCTTTATTATTCTCTTTCCTCTCACTTTATCCCTCTATATGACTATGAGAAGTTATAATATAAATATGAGAAAAAGTTATTAATCTGCCTGAAAATTTAAATAAGTTTGCAGCTTTTTAAAATACATCAAATAAAATTTAGTTTTTTTTACTTGAATAAAATTATGATATTAAAATAATTGATTAAATAATACTTTAATACTTATAAAATAGTTCAAATAAAATTATATATATTATATTTTATTTTAAATACTATATATACATGTAAATGAGGAGATGTGTAACATTTATTAGGAATTTATTTGGGTCAATAAAAATTGTTAATATTATATTTCAATCAAGTTAAAAATGATATTATCTTATTTAAGTTAAAATAAGATAATAGAAACCTATTTGAATTACAATTCAAATGTTATAATTTTATTTAAATTTTCATTTTAGGGAATGTATTATTTGATTCGAGTGAGCTAGTGTCTATATTATTAATTAATATTTTTAAAAATAATAAATAAATTATTTTAAAATAAATTTACTATAAATTTTTTATGAACGTATCTGACCTTTAATTTAAATAGTGTAGCATATTTAATTATTTTTTTAATGTTTAACATAAAACAATTTTATATATATAAAAAAATCGGCCCAACCACCCAGGGAGGGGTGACCGGTGATTGAGGGCATAGGTGTGAACCGAGAAACATTGAAGAGTTTGGGTCTTTGTCATCATACCACTAGTAGAGGATCATTCCCTTTCTGTTTTTGGGCAAACAACCTTTCCCTTTGAAGTCCGCCCCTTAGGATACCATGGAACAATCTAGAATTGCAACGCCAAAACACTGGCATTTATTTATTTTTTATTTCAAGTAACAAGGCAAATTTTTCTTCTTATAGCCCTAATTCTTACAGACAAAAATGCGCAAAGTTCACGTAAATCGAGTCCTACGTATCTCATTAGGCTGACCGATCTCGGGAATAACTCATATGAAACAAAATGAATCATGTACTAATAAATATAAAATATAATGAGAAAAACTGCAAATTATATGTCTAAATATGCAATCATTCCAATCAGAATGTCGGCAAGTCCCTTTTTGAAAAGTAAAAGAATAGTGTTGAAGTTCAAATTTCTCTGGGTATAGAAATGACCTCAGCACACAAAGGGGCGATAGAATTTTTTTTTATCAGCATAACGGCGTATCTTCAAAAATCACCGTTTCTGTCACGAGGCAGTCTTTCTCCAATCTTCATTTACTCAATTGCAACAAGTGATCAAGAAAAAAAAACATCTTCTAGGTCCATACCCATCACAGCCATATGGTGTCTATCATACACAAGCCTGCACCATTACCAAGGGGGTTAACCGAGTGCCACAAGTTAATATTATAAGCTCAAATGCACAATCAGAATACTTTAATTTTGACATTCCACACATTCACCCCCCATAAACATTCCAACCCCATGAATTTCCAAACAGTCTGTCCATGACCAACAGGGGGGGGGGGGGGGGGGAGGGGTGGGGGGTGTAACACTCCTCAAAAGGCTCAGCAAACCAAATTAAGCCATAAGTCCGCTCACCAGTGTGGTGATCACCATAAAGATCGTTTCACAAGTTTCTCCACACTTACTTTTTTTCTCACTCTAAAGCCCAACTGGATCGGGATCCGTAATTAACATACATGTTTTCATTTTAAATCATAGTAAATTCAGTATTCTCTCACTGAGCAGAGAGGAGAACCTTGAGTCCACTGGATCCGAATGTGAACGGAGTCTTGAGCCTATGATTGATTATGTTATGGAGTCCTCTCAGATCCATGCCTCCGGGGGAAGATGCCTGGCCTTATGCTAGGCTCCGATCCACCTGTAGAAGGCAAGGGAGAGAAAGCCCACCCTGAAGACAAGGGCTCTCTCTCCCGTGCAGGAAAACGGGTAGAAACAGGGTCCTCCAGTTCTTGAAGATTATGGCCTGGTGAAGAATTAGTGGGCATGAAGAAGGGTCCACTACTTTGCTCTGAGGATGAGGCCACCATACCCCTGTGGCTGGTAAATCGCCTCGCAGAGCTACCTGTGTGGCTGTGAATGGCTGGTCCACCACTAGGTTGCTGTTGATAATATGCTTGCAGAGCCTGTACCCTGTCCCGATTCCGTGCATTGCTTCCTGGATAAGGAGGGATTGCACCTGATGCCACTGAGCTACTGGACCTCATCCCTGAACTGTAACATAGAATATATAGCATTTTTTATGGCATCAGCTTGATAGGATGTGTAATATTTAAATGCCTAATCAAAGAGTGGTTTCAAAATCAAGTTTTTATCTGCACTAGACAATCTACAGGTGGAACACAAGCATTTCTTGTTTAAGGCCTGATCAAGGACAAATAATGACTACTGTAGATGCAGCATGTGCTGTCAGTATCAATGGGAATCAGCTTGCCCATGGTATGAACACATGTATGAATGCTACCAGAAAAAAAAAGGTTTCCATACAAGACATTTCAATATATATATATATATACACGCTGTTTCCAAGGAAATCTTCATGGATCATACAGGGCATAATAATATATAAATGCTAAAGACATTTGTGTAACCTTGGTAGCTACAGGACTAGTACCACCCACTGACAAGCTTCGTCGAAAGGAGAGAGTGCTTTTTCAATCAAGAGACAGAATATTGTGCAAAAAAACCAAGTGACGGAAAGATAAATTGGTGCAATAAAAAGAAAGACGGATAAACCAACTACTAATAGAACTCTATTAAGAAAACAATATCGTCTGATTTAGTACCTGTAACTGTGACCAACAAGGAATGGAGGCATGACGGATCCTGATCTAGGCATATCTGCATGGCTTCTACTTGTCCTAAGAACAGTAGGTGGGACCGGAGTTTGATCACCAGCAGCACCCGCGCGGCTACTGCTAGTCAAGATGTGAGAATAGTTGTCCCAAATATGAAAAGGACGCTCCATGTTGGGAAAAGTAGAGTTACCAATTTCAGCACCAGAGCCACTCCAGGGGTTGCTAAAGGAAGCATCTGCAACACTAACACTGGAGTTTGACGTGGATGGATGATACATTGGTCTTAAATAAGCAACATATGGACAGGGGTGGACAGCAGATGGTGTGGCAGCGTGTTCTGAAAATCCGACATGCTGCCCGGAGACATCAGCATCTGCATGTCAACATTAATCACACCTTCACCCTCCACAACAAGAAATAAGAGAAAAAAATCATTTCTGGCAGATTGTGAGATCTGTTTCTTCTTACATGCAGCTGAAGAAAAATCAGTTTCCCTGTGTGAAAGAGAAACAACCTATCAGAAAGAGTTTATAATAATAGGAGGAAATGGACAGGGAGAATATTTATTTCATCCAGCAATCTGTTCACGTAATAAATATTGGTTCTGCAGATATTTCCAAGGAAATTGGTGATGGACAATTATTACATCCTGTAATCAGTTAATTATAACAAAATAATTTGATCTCAATTAGTCCCATACATATTTACACAAATTGCTAGATTAACAGATAAAAATAAATTAATGTCTATATAAAGCGATGAGGGGGAATATGTAAAAAACTGGGCCTTACTCAAATGATGGAAATCTTGATAATTGACCAAATGGACACCATTGAACGCCAAATGCCTGGAGGCACAGTTCAAAAAGAGAATTCGTAAGGGCATCAGACATTTAACAAAAGAACCATCAGGGCATTTATCCAAAATAATACTCTTGAACATCCATTAACCAAATAATTATAAAATCCAACTATGCATCACAGAAACTACTCTTGAAAAAGAAACTCACTGCAATAAGGATGCTCATGCAGGACGATGCCCAATATATAACAATTATCTTTTACTTGGAGCAAAAGGCTAGTCATGTCATAACATTCAAATTATTAATACTCAGATTTTTTTTTCTTGGAAATTCATTGAATTTCTACTCTTTTCTCGCACATATTAGTAACAGGAATTATATAAGAAATGACTTAGAGAGTTCCCGGATAATCTCAGATCTCCTTCATCAAGTTCAGAAATATATCTTCTTTCTTTTAACTGTTCTTATCAAGCATAATATGGATCTCTGTGTCCCATTAATGAGTGAAAATATATTGTCCATACAAAGATAAGAAAGGGAAGAAAAATACAAAGGATGAGTAACGAATTGGCTTCACAGTCACTACTACTTCTAGCTAGCAATGACAACAGACCATCTAAATAAAAAATATGATAGGCATGAAGAAAGCATAAGCTCCTCAAGCTTCAAATGAACAAGCCAAAAATGGAATTACAAACAAGTAGAAAAACAAGTACATGAAAAATGTAACAAATGATGACTGTGCAAATTTGCTCACCATTTCAGAATAGGCTATATCATAAATATCATCATCATAAGTCCACTCATCCATGCTAAAGTCAGGGAAAGAACGGCAACCATTTGCATAGAGCCATTGTCCTCTCTCCACCTTACGACAATTTGGGCATTGCATTGCTCCCTTTACATTGAATGCTGAACCAATGCAGTCTGCTTGTAATCATATATACAGAATAAATCATATACAGAGACTGTATATAGAAGCATGTTGAGGTTTGAGAAAAAAAAGAGAAAAGTGAATAAGATGATTAGCACGAACGGTTTAAGATGTTCATAAAGTGTTGAAATACTAGCAGAGAAAATTTTGTGTTTGAAGAAATTTAGATGCAATACATTATAAACACAATCATGTCGAAGAAAATCCACTATTTTCTTTTGCAAATACAAACATAATGATTGAAAGTAAAAGTGAAACATCATATAAGATGAATCATGGAAAATAAGAGCTTCAAATAAAACATAAACACAAGACTTCTTTTAAACAGGAAACAATATGATAAATTTCCTAGTACAGTACAATAACCACCATCTGGTATAGGAAAGAATAAGGATATTAGACACTTTATAGTACACTTCTTTAGTAAAAAAACAAACTGGCCAAAAAACATGAATTTCCTCAGCAGTATTATGCAGCTATTACTCATGCTAGGTTATATTGAACTGGTCAACGGAAGACCAATTGGGTTTTGATCTCAAGAAGACAATGTCATTGATAGATAGGCATAGTTGCCCAGGGAACATATGCAGATTAAAAGCATGACAAAGGATAAGCGACGTGTACATAAGCTACAGATCAAATTAAATTTAGCTAGACCAAGATCGAAGCAAGCTAAATCGGCTGTAATTTTTCAGAAACGACTCGACCTACCAATCAAGCAAAACTCAGCAAGGAGCAGCCAAGAAGTCGATCACATCATTTCAATTTAAATTAAAAAAATCCAGAAAATCGTTCTCATGCCAGGCGTGCAACAGAAAGTCTAAGCTGAAGCAATCCACAAAAGGTGCTAAGCTAAAGCCGAGAGGTTAGTCACATGCCGGATCTCGTCAATTCAAGGCGATGAGTTTTATAAATCCAAAAAGAAATTAAAGTAGAGGAGGATCCGAACATCATCAGCAAGCACACCATACCCAGATGAAATTGATGACCGCACGTGAGCTTGGCCCAGGACCGATCGCCATTGTCGGTGACAACCTCGAGGCAAATCGAGCAGGGGACGGATTTCCCGCCTCCATCATCGTCGGATGAGCGGTCACCCTCGCTCTTCAACCCCATAACCGGAGCAACCGACGAACACAAAATCAGAGCAAGTAATAGAAAACCCTAACTTCCACGCTCCGCTCCGTTCGCCTTATCGGATGAAGGAAACTGATCAGAGATAAATTAACAGCACGCCCCTCCTCTCACAACGTAGGAATCCGGAAATGGTCGCCTTGGGAGATGATCGGAGGTAGATTCAGCATAGGATAGAAGAAATTGTATAGGAAGCAAGGAGTCGCCGTCTCGTTACGAAATGATTCAGATATTATAATATATTTAATATTTATCTGTTATTATAATGTTTTTAAAAATTCTAACTAATAAGATGCTATTATTTTTTCGATCTGATTGAAAAAAAATTATTTTTGAAAATATTAAAATTTATTAAAAAGCCACCGCCTGCCGGTTAGATAGGGTGGGATCTCTTCCTAACTGGGTCAAGGAGGCCAGGCGGACGTTTGATTGTTATATATTTTGGTGGCGGTAATAATTTTATTTAGATAATTTCACTTAGTAAATATTATTGTAGTTTAATGTAGTAAACAAATTCCATTGTCGTCCAGCGGTTAGGATATCTGGCTTTCACCCAGGAGACCCGGGTTCGATTCCCGGCAATGGAAAATTTTGGTTTTATTTACTTTCGATTCCAAGTAGTCCAATTCGGTAACACGTGTGTTACTTGTATGAGAAATCCATCGTGACTAGCCATCCCCTAACAAATAATATATCCCTAACTTCTATACATGTAAAAAATACTCAAGCCCAATCCAACCTCATTTTTTTTTTAATTTGTTATTAGATTTTGATCTCGCTTTTGAACCCGTGCCCTAGAAAATGTTCGATTTTGATTCCAACAATGGACACAAAACCCGAATATCGGGTTCGAATCCAAATAAGATCGGGTACAGGTCAATCAAGCAAATGTTGGTGTTGAAAATCGGAGCTATAAAGAGATATTTAGTGGCTAATATTATTGTGAGCTAGATTTAAAACTCAAATTATATCTATACCAAATAGTTAATCGAGTAATATAAAACTTTGAAATAAGATAAGATAGTTGTTAACTTTTAATAGGAAAGTATGTGTACCAAATAAAAAAGAATTAAAATAATATATAAATACGAAACATAAATATATATCAAATTTAGGTAAACCTGTATGAAAATAGAAATAGCTAATTACATATGAAAATGTCTATCTTACCAACAAATTAAATTAAAATATCAAAAACTCACAATATTGTTATGGCAATTATCTATTTTCAAATAAAAATGAGAAATCATTACAATAAATTTTGTAACGGGATTACGAGTGACACCAAAAGTGCATAATACTAAATAGATAATTGTGGATCGGTTAACTAAATTATCACATTTTTTACCTATTTGGATAACAAGTAAAAGATTAGCAAACTGATATGTTGGAAAATTTGTGTAGTTATATGGAGTTCCTATGAGTATAGTATCGATACTCAAGTTTAAGTCACTTTTCTAGCTTATAATTTGTATGGAAAACTATAATTATGAGATGATGGGGGAAGAAAATTGGAGAAGATAGAGCTTATTAAATACACTACAGAGAAGATCAAGTTATAAGAAATCAATTTATAGCCGCTAAATATCAATAAAATAGTTACGTCGACCATAGATATAGAGAATTGAAATTTGAAGTTGAAGATTAAATATTATTAAACACGTCACTTTGTAGAGGCATTTTGAGATTATAATAAAAAAAAATTGAAACCAAGATATATAAGTTTTTATCTAATCATCTAAATACTCCAAAGTTAGAAAAAAATTTATCCTACCTCCAAATCTTCAATTTATAAAAAAAATCTACAAATTATCAAGTTTCCAAAGTATTTGTATAGGATATTGAGAAAAAGATGATAAAATCTATATAAAAAAAATCTAAGTAAGTTTAATGGGAATAGAACTGTTGATAAATCTTGAAATGAGACATGTATGCAGCTAATAAATAAAATTGGATAGGTCGATCAAAATGATTTGTTGTTTTGACTAAACAATTATGGATGGCTTGACAATTAATTCCAATTTAATCGATTAATTAATCAGATATATTTTTCACATTTATAGGAGTTAATCTATGTTTCTGCTTTACAAATATGATATTTTATGAGCATTTTTAATAATATCAAGTCTTATTCCTATTTTGACATTTCTAACTTTCGGAATTTTAACCCCAATTAACGAGGGATGAGAAATAAGAAATATTCCTAGTTATTTAATTTATAAAATAAAGAGTTTTGAAGATAAAACTAATTAAAGGGAGGGAGTAGTAATAAACCTTGTTCATAGTTGAATGTGAACTAAAACTTTTAAAACGAAAAATTTAATTACAATAAGTATAAATTAAAATATCAAAAAATTAAGAAAGAATTTTAATAAAAATTAGGAGAGAAAAACACACCATTTTTGTCACGTTTAATTTTAACTCAGAATAAATTTGTATTTAAATAATTTTATTTAAATATTTGTGAACTAAAATATTTATTAAAATAATTTTTTTAAAAAATTATATAATAATTATTTTTCCTTTATTTTCAAACTTTTATTAGGTGAATAATGTGAAAATTAAAATGTTATTATTATTATATTATGAGTAATAATAAATTATTTAGAGGTTTTTATCTAAATCGCGTTGGATGTAACAAAAATACAAAAAATCAATTTAAAAAAAATTCAATCATACATTAACAGGTTTATTTTAATCTATATAATTTTTTATTAAGTTTATATACTTTATTCTCCTCACCTTTCTTCTTTTATACTAATCAATATACACTACCTCATTTAATTCTTCATAAATAAATAAATATACTTTTCACGTCAACATAATAAAGATTTCACCTATATTTTAAAACTAAGGCAAGAAAGATGCTTATAGTATCTCATCTTAGTGCAAAAACTTCTAAATAGTTTGCACCATATTTTTGAAAATATACTTTAGCTAATAATTTTGCCTTATATTTATCAAATTCTCATTTTCATTAAGTATTATTTCAAAAACCCATTTCACTCCAATACTTTTACAATATCTAAGTAACTGAGTAAGTTCTCACGTACCATTACCATTATCTCCAATGCTGGCTTTTATAGGCCTTTTCATAGCATGTAGGATCTCCTTTATTTGTAAGCAAAACGTAATCATCTATCTATGTTGGACGTCTTGCCTCCTCCCTGGCCTCCTGCCTCGTTCCATACTTTCATTGTCATGTTCATTAATTTCTTCTATGTGCATATTAAAATCCCCTCCTAGCTTCCATATTTGTGTTTTTCTCGATTTTCTTGCATAGTACTTATAGAAATTTGACTTCCTTACTATTCTATACTTAAATCATTATTATTATAGATAACTCGACTTTCCTTACTTGTTAAATTTTTTATTCAAAACCCTTACTTTCATCACACTACATGGACTAATGATAATTTTCTTATTCTTTGGATCATAAAGTTTATATACCTTAGATTACTCACTAATACTCAGAAATATACAGTCATGACATTTGTTATTAAGTTTAATTTTATGAGCATCATTAATATGAGCATAAGCCAAACAAAAAAAGACCCCAAAAAACTTAACCGTAGGTTTAACCCCACTTTAAATTTTTATGAGTGTCTCATCCTTAATAGCCGTTGTGTGACTAAGCACATACACAACCCATTTTACGGTATCATGCCAAAAAGTCTTAGGCACCCATTTATTATTTAGCATGCAATAAATCATGTCAATAATGGTTTTATTTTTTTCTCTCGACCACCCATTTTGTTGGGTGGGTTGGTTGTTCTGAGTTGTCGTATGCCATTAATCCGGCAAAACTCAATAAATTATGTGGACAAATATTTTCCATCTCTGTGTGTTTAAAGCAAGAAATGTGTCTATCTATTTGATTTTTAACCATGTTTTTAAATTTTTTAAAAATATTAAATACTTCAGATTTTTTATTTAGAAAATATACTTATATCTTCTCACTCAAACTATCAATAAATGTTAAAAATTACTTCTTATTTTTATTTGATTCTGATTTTATTGGTCGGATTGTACTGATTGTAAGATATTTGTGATTGTTTTAGCATGTGACTTCTAGATTATTTTCCAATTTGACAAATTGAACAAATTTAAGAGGAGGAAATTTTAGGTAAGTCCGTACTAACCTTCTTTCTAGCAAGGTGTTCATAACATAAATGCCACGATCGAGTAGAATTATTAAGTTGAGTTTGGAAGCGTGATGTATATTACATAGGTTGCTTCATTATGACTGTGATTGGCACCATTTAATTGTCATAGATGATTGTAGTATCATACATGTTGTGGGATCTAGTATCTTGCAAGTACATTGTTTAAATATAATTATTAAATCCTTTTCTTGTAATGGTCCAATATTTAAAAAGTTATTTTTCAAACTCGGAATAAAACAAATGTTGATTATTATTTGTATAATATCTTTTAAAAAAATTTACAATTATTTTACATTTAATAAATAATTTTGAATCATCTCATCCAACTCAAAAAAAAGAAACAATATATATACAAAAAATTTAGGTAATTTTATTTTACTTTTCTTTATATTTTTTAAATTATAAAATTACAATCTAATATCAATTTTTTTCTTTTTTTTCTTTACTTCCCGTTGTTCACAATCTTCCAAAAAAACAACACTTTTAAGTGTTTTAAACTAAACACATAGCTTACTTTTCATACCTTCAAAATAACTTTCCTTCCTTATTTTTGTTATGGTGACTTTTTTTTATTTTTTTTAAATATCTCAAAATTATGTAACTTAGATTTTCTTTTTAAGTAAAACATATATTTACTATTTACAAGGATTAAAGAAAGTATCAGATAAAAATAAAGATACTCTATCATTTAAAAAATAATTCTATTTTGTTATATTCTGATTTGATTTAGTCGAATTTCGTAATTAATTCACCATCCTACCTTACATTATTAAGGTATATTTACTCGAATTAGGTAAATAAAGTAAATGTGTATTCACTTTCAAACCCTTAATTAAGTTAGGGGTAGAAAGTTTATCAATTATGTTATGCAAAGGGGTACTAAACTTACCGTGGAAGTAATGTACTCTAAATGGGTTGAGTGAGAGATAAGCTCAATAACTAATTGATAGAACTATAACAGTTTAATTGAATTTATATTATATTTAATTTATTTCCGTTATTTCACACATTCACATAATAAATAACCACTCTCCTATTATAGAACAGATCACACGTTTAGCAAAATGGTTTTTTATCGTGCCACTTATGAACCGAAATGCTTTTACCGTCCATCCGGATATAGGATACTACCTCTATCCGGAGTTTGTGCGAATATCAGTAGTCCAATTCCAAACTCAAATTCTACCACTATTTCCGCTCAACGGAAAAAGAGATTTCATTTCCCTTATTGCCTCGATCTATGTGCGTAGTAAGCACTATACTTCATGACCTAATGAACAATAATACCGTATTTATACTCTCTAGATCGTCCAACAAGATTAAGTAGCTCTTATATTTTCTCATAAAGTCATAAAAGTTATATGATATGATACTTAATAAATGCAACTTGTTACCATAGAAGTCAGAAAAATGGTTATAACTAGAAGTCATTAACTTTTCATAAATTCCATTACCACGGGAAACTGGCCATACTTTTATGCGCTGAAAGAAAGTAGAGGTGGTAGGATTGCTAAGCAGGGTCAGGAGTCCACCTTGTCCATCTTAGGTTTTGGAGGTTTCATAGGAAGCTAGCTATGGGACAAAAGTGATGCAATGACAAAGCAAAGCAAGGTGATTGCTACTCTCCTACAAAGCATATGAATATGAATGAGATTCTTATACACAAATGGACAGCCTAATCTAAAATAGTTATCCAAAAACAGTTCTCCCTAACTTAATTATAATAGTCAAAAGTTCGGTTTGGATCAAATTATTTTATTATTTAAATGGTACATAATATCACCCAAAGCTCGGATTTGTGCGAATGGATCTAAACATGACACGAGCTCGAGTTCGAGCTCGAATGTGGCACAATTAGATGGATTAACTATGTACATGTAAATTCATTCGTGTGAAAGGAAATGTAAAATAACGTATGCTCACCTGCGCACTGTTAAGACCATGCATAAACACACGACACACTCCCTATGACAGGCTACTGCTTGAAGCAATGAGAGAGTCACTGAAACTTCTTCTTCATTGAATTCCTTACTTACTAGAACATCGTGAATTATATTCCAATTAGTTTACTATGAATATGAGAATATCTATATGTATATGTATTATATTCAAAACCACTAAATCAAATGAACTTGTGTTTACTTGATTAATTAATGCTTTATTTGTATTGAGGCGTTTGAAATAATTTGAAAAGAAGGTAAGTAATAGATTTTTAAAAAATGAAGAAAAAGTTAAATAATAGGTTTAGATATATTAGAAGGTAGGTGAACGCTTTTTAATAAAAGGAATATAAAATTTTATTATTTTTAATTAAATTAAATAATTGTATATAATTAAACCATATTAATACATTATATAATAAAATAATATTTTAATATAAATTAATATATAATAATATATAGTATTAAATATATAATTTATATGTAATACAAGTAAAATTTTATTATATAATTAAATTAAGTAAAATAATTGATTTATAATAATAATAAATAATATTAATTAGATAATAAATATTTTATAATAATAATAATATGTATAATAAATTATATTATATATATATTTAATATGTTATTTTTTATATGTAATATTTTTATATATAGAGAGAAAGATATAGCTACTATTGTTCAAAAGAAGCCTCGGTCAGCGAGAAAGAGAGATAAGTGCTAAAGTTGAGACTTGGAGGGAACGTTTGGATAGAGTGGCTTGTGAGAGTTGGCGTGAGACTTGTACCGCAAAAGTACCATAAACAACTTTGTATTTGACTGACATGTGCATGGCATAGCATAATCAAAGGTTCGACAATACTAACACTTTATTTTTGGTAGAATAAAAGCACATCTACTTAAAATCCTCCACGCCACATCACAAGAGAGCCACCCATCAAGATGGGCAGCCAACAAAGATAGGAATATGGATAGGGCGGCCAACAGCCAACACTTAGTGCACACTAACGCCAGCGGATTCACCGGTTCCATAGACCAATAATGGCTTTTCCATTTCCGGCGCATCATCCCTGAACACCTGGGCGATCTTCTCTGTTGGGACCAATGGCAGAAAAGTTGAGACCTTGTAGCCCTTTTCGGCCGAGCTGAGTACCGTCTGGTTGTATTTCTCAGAGCAGTAGGCGGCAGTTGGGACCACAACCTGGGCGACCTGGGGGAACAAGGGTAGGCGGTTGAGTCTGCGCCAAGTGGAGACAGCGCACTGCTCAACCTTGGGCTCATATTTGGAGTAGATCTCTTTGGCAGTGGGTTCGTATTTGGTGTAGACCGATTTCGCAATCCCTGAAGCAGTATCCACCACTCCAGCCCGCTTGACCTCTGAAGCAACGGTTTTTGCAGCGGATGGAGCATGCTGAGCAGCTGAGAGGGCCTGAGTGGATACCTGCTTGACAACAGGTGGCACCCGCCTGTCCAGCTCGGTCACAGACTCGTCAATCTGCAGGCATCCCATAATTGAACAGAAGTTTAGGATCACAAAATATTCTCAAGGACTTGATGCAATCCTCTATTGTTAAGCACCTATATAACCTTCCATCACATACATTGAGAAATTACTTTCTCGATCAAATTTATGAATGTACAATCCAGAGTAAGAAACTCAATGAATTGATGAAAAAGGAAGACAAAATTGGTGATGACCATGCGCTGTTCACTAAAACAAGTGCAAAAGGCAAGGATCTGAGATTGCTATAGAACAACTAAATGGTTATTCTTGATCAGAATTAGCAGTTTGCATTTATTGAAAAGGGAAAGAATAAAAAGGATTAGCCAGTTGGTTTCATCATATTTTCATAATGAACAATTGCATTCATCAGTCATTTCCATTTTCCTGCGGATCTCCATCAAAGTTGGAATCTTTCACCAGACCTATTTTGATCAATCAAGTATGCAAAACTACACAATGTCCAACTAAGTTCCAGAGTTCAGCTTCCATGCTATCTTGACCATTTACTAATAACGGAACCGACTATGAATTGGTTAGATAACATTGAAAGGACATACTATAGAAACAGACAGATCATACGTGACAGAGCTCTATGACAGTGAATCGGAATCCACAGTAATTCGATACATATCACATTCCAAGATGTCAAAGAGCGATCTTATTCAGCATACCGTTTATCTGATATACACATTTAACAATAACACCAATAACAAAAAGAACACGAGAACAGAAATTGTGAATGGCCACTAACCTTGCGGTCTACAAACTTGAGGACCTCAATTGGGACATCATGGAATTTGTCATACACGGGCCCAACAACAGTCTTCACGGTACCCTCAACTGTTTCAACGCCAGATTTCAATGAACCAGACTTATCTTTGGCATAACCATAGAGGTTCAAGAAACAAAGGGCAGCATGAACTGCTGCAGCTTGAACAAATTCGAGGTACTTGAGCTTCTCTTCCTCTCCTACAACCTAGTGAGTAGTGACCCATTACATGCTTCAGTTAAACATATAGCAATTGAAATCAAAGCGCCAATAAGGCAAAGATCTGTGATTTCAAGTGACACCACCTGCCGTATTCCCCAGGCATATGATGAATAATTCCAGTGATTCTACCAACGAAATTATCATACTATATCCTACAATCATTAATCCCTCTCACATAATCATAATATCTTAATTGCATCCAACTGAATGAACGAGCCAACAGAGGGAATCGAAATGGAGGCAATCAATCAAACACTCTAAAAAAATGAAACCAAAACATCCAAAAATCCAACAGGACATCATCGGAGAGAACCCTAACCTTTTCCTGAGCGAGATTCGCATCACCTTCAGCCATATACGTTGATTCAATCAGGTTTAACCTATCAATGTTGACGATAGAGAAGACAAATTTCACTTGAACGTCGAAAATCAGAGGTTTCTGATTCTAGAAACCTATGGGTCCTTATTTATAGCATCCGTAACTTGGAGGAATGATTCATCGGCAATTGCCCAGATCCAACGGTGTGAATCAGCGGCTGTGGGGGTTATCTAGGGCAAGCTGAAGCGCGTCGGCCTCTCATTGACGTTGACTACTTCCCGACTAAGTTATGTCGCAATGACGTAAATCTCGAAAGTTACGAGGCTATTATAGGGATTTGCATGATTGCATCTAGAACGTTCGCCTCTCATTTTATTGCTTGGCTATTATTTTACGACTAAAATCTCAAATATTACTGGTTTGTAAAATAATGTAAGTAAAAATATTTTTTCGACTCAAATAAAATTATAAAATTTAACTAAGTAATTTAATACATAAATTAAATAATATTATACGTCGTAAATTTAATTTTAAATATTACATGACAAATTAGAGTCATAATTAGACAAATAAAAATAATATCTTATTTAATTTGAGTTGAAATGTTAGAATTTTATTTAAGAATATTAAATATTTAAAATTTATGAACTTAAAAAATAAATTGCATAAATACTCCTACAAAACAAATTCAAATGTTTTTATTTCAGGTTATTTAATAGTAATATATAATATCGTATATTAAATCAAATATTACATTATTTCTAAAATGACTCCAATCTTAAATAAAGTAAAATTACTTGTAAATTGAGCTATCATTAAAATATAATGTTTGTTTGCAGATTTAGCCCAATAAAAATGTACATTTCAATTTGAAATTTAGAGTAATTTAATATAAGTTAGTTAAAATAATATAATGTCCATTTATTCTTAATTTAAACTACAAACTTGACACTTATTGTGGAAAATTTATCCATTAATCATGGATTAAATAGAGTCTTCTAAAATTATGAATATCAATAAATTTAGGCCATTAAAAAGATGAGAATTTGAATGAATTTCAAAATGGAATTGAATGATCTTTGTTGCTTTTATGGTTTGATGTACAATTTAAAATTGGGGAATACCATGTAAGGGAAAATTATTATTAATTATATAAATGAATAATAATATTTTATTAAAATATTTAGTAGGGTGAATCATCAAAAAAAATGCAGTAGAATAATATCATAATGATTTTGAACATTTTAATATAATTGAACAAATATTCAAACATCATACAGTCTTACTATTTGAGCAAAAATGTTAATATTTTATTTGATACATTACTAAAATATTAGATTTTTTTTGCACTACGACTAAAATGTTAGAACACTATTTGATATTTCCAGCTTATTTTATCTAAAACTTCCTTATTTTGATTATTAGAATTATTTTGCAAAAAAACACTAATAATCACAGTAATTCAGTAATGGGCCAAGCTTATTCAGTGATTTGAGGCCGGCCCATGAGATGGTTGGACTTGAAGTCAGAAGAAGTCTCTGTTGGGGCAGTTTCGTCATTCAAGTTTGGGGTTAGGGTTTGCACGATCGGACTCTGTATATAGTTTTTCCCCCGAGTAAATCTTACTACCTCTTCATCGTCCCTGCCATCGCCGGTCGTCTTCTCCTGCTGCCCCTGCGCTAAGGTACTCTCCATTTGCTAATTGTTTACTACTGGACTCGTTGGTAGGCTTCAAGTCGAAGCAACTGCAATGGAGTAATTTCTTTAGATGCCTATCACTGATCGTTAGCTTGGGGTCTGCTTTATTTAGTTGATGAATGAACCCGTAATTGCATTAACATATTGTGGGAAGAATTGATTGATATGTTGTTGATTGTGTTCCATTGGAAATGTTTGAAGGCTTTCATCCAAGATGCAGAACGAGGAAGGCCAAAATATGGATCTCTACATTCCCCGCAAGTGGTAAGTTGCATAAATTGTTCATGAACGTGCTACGGCGTTCGATTGTCATTCTTGTCGGCATCATGCACGAACGTGTTCTCTCCTTTGCAGTTCTGCCACAAACAGATTGATCACCTCAAAGGATCACGCATCAGTGCAGATTAACGTTGGCCACCTGGGCCCAGACGGTATTTACACTAACCAGTTCACCACTTTTGCTCTCTGCGGTTACATCAGAGCTCAGGTATTGGCGCTATCCCCCATGCTTTTACATGTGATTACTTGTCTTCTATTCTGCTTCCTGGAACTTATCATAGTTTGCTGTGTGGAATGACATCCTCTTCTTAATTGGTTGATTTTGGTCTACGATGCATTCTGATTTTCCATCATCTTCAATGCTATATTGTAATAAGTATTCTATTTGTGTGACTTTCCTGTGCTCTTGTTCCTAGTGACTAAAAAAATCTCGCTGCCAGGTTTTCAGGGAAGTAATGGATCCCCAAATATATTTTTTTTTATGTATTTCAAATCTAACTTGAAATTGATTCTAGGCCATTTCTTTCTTAGATTAAGCTTCAGAGGAAAATGTAAATGCTTTCAGTTGGGTTTACAAGGCCTAAACTGCTGAAAAGTTATGTATGTAGAATAATCAAGGGAAGGTCTCTTCCCATCCAGCCTAACTTCATGGAGTGAGTAATTAATCTGAAGGAACTGATTGTGCAGGGTGATGCTGACAGTGCTCTTGACAGACTTTGGCAGAAGAAGAAGGCAGAAATTCGCCAATGATATCCCATGCGTTTGCCATGTCAGATTTTTGGCAACATTTCTTTATATTGTGCCTCTGCAGGCAATTCCAAGTAATTTAGCTGCAGATAAGGCTCTTAACATGCAACTGTCCTGTCTTTCAAGCCCTTATTCAGTCAGACCTACATGATTTGATAACCTGCCATTTGATAAGCCAGTTTAAGCGAATGAGTCATATTTTTCATTCTGTTCTTAATATTATGTGAAAAACAGGAAAGGATATTATTGGTGCAACCCGGCCTGAGCTTTATCTTGTTCAAGCTAGATCAGCAGTGAATATACAATAAAAAGGAAAAATATATCTCCACTGAAGTGAAATTTATTAGTGTCCAAGTGGCTTTTCTGCCTTCAATAGAAGCCTATTAGTTGCAGCAGCTGGTCAGCAAGACATATCCAACCATTGAGTATCCATGTATTGCAACCGTTGCATTACAATGGATCCGATCGGGTATCCATTGTAATGCAACAACTATAACTTTAGATCCATTGTAAGACGGCTCACTAACTTTAGATCCAATTTCGGGTTTGAGTGGGCGCCGTATTTAAATTTGGTTATAACTTATTAAAAATCTTCTAAACATAGTATTTTCAATCATATTCAACTAATATCTGTGTAATAATTATTTTTACATATCATATTATTTTTGTTGATCAAACTTGAATTTACTGGCAATTTATTAACATTTATAATTTTTCAGAAATATATTTCATAATTTGTTGATAAATATTACCTATTTTGCTAATTAAATATTTACTCAAATGATTTTTCAAATAAATTACTTATCATCTCGAACGTATATGGATTACAAAGTAATTGTATTTGATTTTAATTCTTATATGTATTATAACTTTCGTGAAATTTTCACACACTACCACATAATCTCGATTTCTCACTTAATTAATATTTTTATAGAGTTGAATTAGAAGTACTAGCAGGTAGCTCTATTACCAATGATATTTATTGTTATAAATTTAACAACAGATCCTTATTATAAGTTATTAAACGGTGTAGACTGATATTCCTAAATCATGGGGCACTATTGTAGAAATAAACAATATATAATATTAAACATTAGCATTTGTGGATCAGAATTCGGGGCCCAATTCGGGTATTATTCGGGTTTTTGTTCAGGACCCGCATTAGAGTCCGAATGGGCGCACAAATTCGGGTCTCGATTCGATCCGGAAATCGTGTCCTAAATAGGAACCCAAATTCGAGTTCCGATCAGAGTCTTGAATTCCGGTCATAATCAGGGTTCTAAATGCGGGTCCTAAACAGGGACACGATTTCGGAAACCTGAACCCAAATTTGGGTACTCATCCGAATCGGGTCCGAAAAAAAAATGCAAAACTTACCGTGCGAGAGTTATCGAGGGCCGGGTCGGGGACTTGGGAGAACGAGGCATGCACGGGAATGGTCGGGGACTCGGACTCGAAGTCGGGGGAGGACGACTGGGGCAATACAACACAACTGCACAAGAAGGGGTAGGTGCTTAGGGGGAGGGCTCGACGGTGCTCAACAGGACAACGCAGCGCCGACCGGAGAGAAGAGTCTGAAGAGAAAGACCGAGGTGAAAGGTTGCAGATAAAATGAAATTAGGGTTTTGCGACACCCATTGAAAACAAACGAAACAATGTCGATTCGGGTCTCTCTATTCAACCCCACCCTATACCCAATGGGACAAAGTATACTAAGTGTAGGTAAATATACTATGTGACAACTTTGATACTTACATTTTATTCATTAAAAAGGAAGATAAAAACTTTGTACATAAACCTGGAAAAAAAGTAAGAAAAATAAGTAACCCCTAAAAGCCAAATCCGTCGTCAAATACACCATGTTAGGTCCCCATATCGGTAGCGTCGCCTATCATATCTCCGATCAGTAGCCCTCCTAGGAGCCCGCCGGCCAACCCCAGCCCGAAATTCCCGCTGCCCATCCTCCACGACACAGGCTGCTGCACCGGAGGATATCCGTATCCCTGGGCCGGATAAGGTTTCGGGTATCCGTAACTTGGGTATGGGGGCGGAGGATAAACAGTTGTGGTGCTGGGTCCCGGCTGCGCCATCGCAGGGTACGCCCAGACAGGCTCATCCCTGGCCCTTTCGAACGGAGGCGGCTGTGGCTGCGGGGTGGCGTACGAGTACTTTTCTCCGAACTGATACTTGAAGTCCAAACTGCCCTTAGCCTTCCCCTTCGGCGTCCTAACGGGGTACCTCATCACGCCCTCAACGGCGTCGGCGTGGAGGATATCCTTCACAAGCACCAGGACCTCGCCGATCTTCTTGTCCCCGAGGAGGTGGCGGGACATGAGCTTGAAAACGATGGTGAGGCGGTTCGAACCGGCGGCGGCAACGTCGATGGTGAACTTCATGGGGAAGTTCCACTCGGGGCTGGTGCCAGCGTTCTTGTGGACTGGTGTCCTCTGGGCGGTGGCGGGGTCGCCGGAGATGGAAACAACGGCATAGACGTCCATCCTGGTCATGAGTTTAACGTTCTTGAGGTCCCTGGCCGACAGGACGGTGATGTCGAGAGGCCGAAACTCCATTCCAAAAGTGAGAAACTGGAGGCTGGTGAAACTGTTTTCCTAGTACTCTGATTTCAACTTTTTTTCCAACTATATATATATATATATATATAAAAGAAGATACATGGCAAACACGACTGTAGTCTTACTAGATCTTATTATTTAAAAATAATAATATTCTAGTTTAATGTTTAGTATAATGTCTTCTCTAACATTATTTTAGTTGAAATTTTGTAAAAAAAAAATAATATAATACCCTAAGCTAATTGAAATTTATTGAGTTTATCAAAGATTATTTATATTTTTATTATTTCTTTTTATATTCTCCAAGTTTCAAATTTTCTAACATTTTTTCTTTTTATTTTATATAATTGCGTCCATTTAATTTTTTCACAAAATTATAAATATAAATTTATTATTTTATTTCATATTTCACATAATAATTAAT
Organism: Trapa incisa; assembly: GCA_030064435.1. NCBI lineage: Eukaryota > Viridiplantae > Streptophyta > Magnoliopsida > Myrtales > Lythraceae > Trapa > Trapa incisa. The sequence continues at coordinate 10,565,307 of CM057767.1, read as the reverse complement.
ACATAGAGAAAAGATAAAAATAAAATTAGTTTCAGGTTAATATTATTGTCATTTATCCTTCAAGTTTATATTTTAACAATTTAGTCCTTTTAGTTTAATTTTCACCTAAATACTTAATCCATGCATTCAAATCGGGGAATTAATTGGATGGGAGGGATTAAAATGTTAGTAGAGTTGAAATTAGAGCACTAAAGTATTAATAAAATAAAAAGTAAGAGAAGAATTTTGCATATGTGAAGTTAAGTTGGCAGCATAAAGAGTTGGATAGATTATTCCGCCTGGCCTGGCCTCGACGCCATTCATCTCCACCGCACATGGAGAATCCCATTCCACTCCAATCCACTCCACGCCTTTTCATTTATTGTTCTTTTCATAATCGAATTTTATGCTTTTGTTTGCCACATAGCCAGCCCTGCAAAAGTACGATCTTTCATCAAGTCTCGAATTCCAACCCCTTTGGGGGCAGCCGGAAGGAGGGCTCCCAAGCCTCGTCTGCCCTTGCCCCAAACATGAGCATTCCACAACAGCCGCCATCCCATTTTTGTTATAATATATTTTGTTAAATTTAAGTATATGTGAATGACACCCAAATTAGAAATTAGAGTCACCCAAATTAGAGATACATAGAACATATAATATAAGCTACCATAGGTGTTGGAGAATATTTCGGGCAACGACTCAACTAGTGAGACGATTGGACAATTCCTACATGTAGTAAATGATGACAAAAGTGATATATAAATAAGATATAATTTGTAGGAGAAAGTCGAAACATACTAAAATATGTATTTAATTAATATCAGCAAATTATTTGCTAATATTATGTATTATTCATGAAAAATTAAAAATTTTAACTTGACCATGATAATTTATTTGAATAACATACTAAATAACAATAATAATTTATTAAATTATTAGAAGTAAGGATTTATACTCAAATTACAAATGTTGTAAACAGTAGAAAACCTTATCAATGTTAGTATATGTACTGCGATAAAAAAACTTGAAACACACCGAACATATTAAAATTAGACTTATAGAGTAAAATAAAAATGTCTTAAATTATTGTATAAGAGAAATAAATATTGGATGATATTAACAAATATTTACTACTCGACCTGATTTCCCGAGTTGAAGTTCAATTATAATCCATTATTTTCACTCGATACTACTATTTTAAATAATTTTATAAAAATATTATCGACATTATAAAATGTACTATCATAATTTCTGAAACCCAAATGAAGCACAGGTGTACTGTAAACTTAGTTTAAATCGAAAATAGAATATTGAATTAAGAATAAGAACTTAAACCGGAAAATGGGATCCCAAATCGAATATAAAAATTTAAACTGAGAATGAAATCCCGAACTGGGAAAGAGAACTCGATGTTGGGAATAAGGATATAATTAGATTAGAGTTTTGATTCTCGAGCACGAAAACTGAGAGTTTTAGAAAAAGTCAATTTTCACTTGAAAATGGCCTGGATTTCATATTAAATTATTTAGGGGCCCAAAAATGGCAAAAAAAGTAATTTTGGAAATTTAAAATAAATGAAAAAAAGGAAAATAAAAGGAGCACTGAATCAGGTTGTTTGATTCGACCCGACTCCCCCGCCCGACATACATCTGCCACCTTACCCATCCTTCCCGATAGAATCTTACAATGTGTTGCTCGAGGATTACGATCAAATCGACTTAATTTTTGGTCAAATTGCACGCCACAAAATATATGATTGACTTGACAACCTACGTAACCACATACATACACAATTAATTAGCCTATATATTCACCATCATATCGAATGTTACACCGAAAATATGAAAGCTTGTTCTTGAACTCGCTCCCGATACTCGATTGTTCTTACTCAAAATTCTCCCTCACTCGAGTACTAAATGGAGTATCTTGGTGTCAAAATGTTGCTAAGGAACTACTCTTGAGTTTTATGGCCAGATCCCAACTTGTTAATTGCTGAAAAATGTGGCATGATTGTCGTTTTGGCCGACCTAGATCCGTGATAAAAAATATGTTCGCGCCAACGGCCTTGTGTGGCCAAATTCGACCACCTACAACTACCACTCTTGTGGCCATCGATGTCAAAGTGACTGTTTGCCTCCCCTCTACCTCTCTAAGCAAGGGTCGACCTCCGATAAGGAAAAAATCAGTCATCACGATCCTATTTCCACTGGTGGGTATGTTAGGTTTCGTCCGATCGTGGCCAATCGTCAACAAAATTCTCTTAACTTTTGTGACCACTTGGACAACCAATACAACAGAAAGTTTCACCTAGACCTTGGTTACAAAACGCCTAAGCTATGACTACCTCCCGTGAGAATTTTCGATAACTCCCTAAGTAACTCTATTTTAGGAAATTTTAGTACTTGGCCGATTTAGGTGAAATTAGGATGTGGTAAGACCTCTCACTCCACTTATGAGTCATTAGGAGTATAATGAAGGTATTTGGGAGGGATTAGTGTAAATGAAATTTGGTTTAGTTGATGTTTAAAGTTCGGGGACAATAGTGCAAATTTGGAAAAGTTTTTGGATTGATTTGCAAAAAGGTAAAACTTGTGGAAATAGTCCCCAATGGTAGCATAAGAGATGAGAGGTAATTTCGGGACAAACGGGAATGATTAAAGTTGTTTTCAAAATTTTGGAGGCCAAATCCTAATTTTCAGTAAATTATGGGTAAAAGTGTAATTTTGCTAAAAATGGGCAAAATAACTATTTATGCCTAAGATAGGTTAAAATAGTTCATTTGTGACATGGAGAGTAAAACTTGATTTTGTTTTCAAAGTAAAGGAGGCAAAAATGGAATTTTTTATCTATATGGGGCCAATTCAAGATGATGTCGATAACAAAGTCAAACTGTTTATCCATGGGCAATCCAGACAAGTCTTCTAGGAATCCATCCAGGTATTCCAACACAACTTGAGTGTTGCTAGGTGTGATTCCTTCCTTCTTGGAACTTGTTATCTGTATTAGGAACAACTCACACCCTTTTTGCATTATCCTTTGTGCCTTTACACTAGATATCAAATATGGCTTAATCGAGATTTTTTCTCCCTGGAATACCACTTCCTTGGCATTCCTAACCTAAAGCATTACAATTTTGCTTTTGCAATCTAGCTTGTCCTTGTGGGTGAATAATCAATCTATCCCAAAGATGAGGTCTATCTCGGTTAAATGTAAAGTTATTAAATCGGCTTTAAGGACCTCCCCTTCCACAGTAATAACACATCCATGTAGGATAATATCCCTAAGGATCACCTCATCCAATGGCATGTATAACATTAGTCATGATTTTAGAGGGGATGGAACTTGTGGAATCTTGGGCATTAGTTATTCTCGTACATACGAGCTATCTGCTCCCAAGTCTATAAGAGCATATGACATTGTGTTATTTACTTGTACGACTCCTAAGATAATACCGAAAGCACTTTATTATTAGAAAGTGTCTTACATAATTATGTACCATGGTCATCTAAGGTTCACATTCCTTCTATTTACATGATGCTATTCTAGCACCATTTCCAAAAGACTAAAAAATAAGGTAGGAAGTTATGAACCATGGTCATTTAAGGCTCCTTCTATTTACATGGCACTATTTTAGCACCATTTCCACAAGACTAAAAGACAAGGTAGGAAGTTTTAGGGTTTTGGGAGGTACCCATGATGACACTTGGGTTTACCCTAGCCTTCTCCTAGGTCATATAGTAGACCCTTGTGGGAAACATGACCTAGTTCCCATATATTTTTGCCCTCTTGTTACCCTACTAGAAGCCTTGGGTATTGCTAGGTCGGGCTTGCATTGTTGGGTAGGGCAGAGGTCGTCTTGTGATGTTTTCTTCTAGTGCCATCCGACTATTGGCACTCGTGCATTCCTTTGCCTTGTGTCCTAGCTTTCCACATTGGCAGCATCACATTTACGGACAAGGCCCTTGATGGTATCTTACGCATCTGGTGCAGTGTGGGGTCATACTCCCCATGCTGATGTTGCTCTCGCTACTCAAGAGGGTCCAACCCCATCTAAGAATCTCCTTATGATTCGTCATGTCCTCTCCTACTTCGTGGCAATTAGCGACTGTTGATACTCGAAGCAAGATTCTCATAGTAGGAGCGTTGTGGTCCTATCATTCTTTCGGAGAGGAGTAGCAACTGGGTAAGACTCCTTGCGCTTTTCCCTAACACCTTTGGGCATGCAAAAAGCGCTTGCACTTGCAAACGAAGCTGATTACTTTGGTCAACTTAGTAGGGCACACCACGCTTCACATACTACACTGGGTGATAGGGTCCAACCCATCCAGAAATGCTCACATATATCAGCGGGGCTTGCAAGATCCGAGGCAAAAGCCCAAGAGTGTTGAAAGAATTCTCATACTTGGTTACGGTTTCGTGGCCTTGTTAGAGATTCAGAAACTACTAATTCTCCCAACTTATGAAGTAGGGGGACAAATACTCATAAAACTTCCTTTCAAAGGTCTCCCATCCTAGGGGTGCCGGTGCTATGGCCTGTAGGTTGAGCCACCACTTGTCGGCGTTCCCTTCTAGGAAAAACTCGACCATGGTCACCTTGTCCTCGTATGGGACCTTGACCATTACCATGAACTTCTTTGTTGTCGTTAGCTAGTCCATGGCCATGACAACATCCTTCTCTTCCGTGAAACCTTGCACCCCTAGTTGCCTAAGGGATTTGAGGTTTTGGGGAATATCGAATCCCTAGGTTCCCGTCTAGGAGCTGGTGCTCCCATTGGAGGTGATGCTATCTCTAGTACTTCTACAACTGGAACCGCTATGGGGAGAGATACTTTTGTCGGCTTTGCATCCAAGTCGTATTCCCTCATAAGTCCCGGTAAGCTCAAATATACACAGGAGTTGTAGCCCCTGCGTTCGAATTCCTAATTAGAACCCCTATTGACCCTTCTTCGAGTAGTTCTCGATTGGGTACTCCCACTGACTCGTCGGCGTGCTCCATTTTCTATGGGAAGAGTTTTTTGTTTAATTTGCAAGGGAGTAATCTCTCCACTTTAATATTATCAACGAAGGTCTTATCATTGTTATTCTAGCTTTTCCATCCACCCCAAAACAACTTTATTTTAAAATTTTCATTTTTGAAATGTTGGGATCTAATATCATCCGAGAGGGGTTGTCACACCCCGGCCCGACTCTATCGACTGGAGACTCATGTCCCTCTGTTCGTCCCTATCGATAACCACTATGGTGGATACCTTCACCATAGTGAGAACCAAAGGGATAATGACTTCTCATAAAACACTAGTAAAATGCAATGCAAATTTGATACTTTTCTTTAAAAGTTTCTTATGAGAGCCCACAAAATGGTCTATCAAAATTTCTCAAGAGTACAATAGCAACATTATAAGAAAATAAAACCTTTGTGAGGAGGGTATGAGGTTACCTTACATGAGTGTGTACCTCAGGAAGATCCATCCTTTCACTACCTTGTGCCTCATCGGCTTAGCTTGCAATATGTTTAGGGGAGGGGGTGAGCTCACAGCTCAGTAAATAAGATATTGACGTCGTGCTGCTACTACATGGCTTACGACCCATATCTTTCCCGTAAACTACATAATATGATCTTCTATCTAATCACTCGTACTTAACATTCTGAGTCTCGTTGTTACGCTCCAGCCCAATTTCCCGGGTCGGGTGTTGGTGCACAACTGCCACGTTCTTTAGAGCACAATACTATGATGCTTGACTGGTTGTGTAAAAAGAATAGAAATTTTGACCTTAAAACTCATATAACAAGTGCAAAAATGAATAATTTCATGCCCACTAAAGTAAATATTGTTCTAAAGTCTAAATTAAGTAATGATCATAAGACTGAGACATGTTGTATACCTATGGTCTTTTGAGATTAGATGTGTAGGGACATGGGTCTACTTTGCTGAATTGATGAGATGGCCGAATAATAGCCCAAACTCCTAAGAAATGTTCATATTATTTTATGTGCTAAATTAAACGGTTGGAATACGAACTATGGCATGAGACCTAAGTATAGGGTAGTGTAATGTGGAGAGACAGTCGAATGATAGGCCAAACTCCTAAGATTTATATTGTCATGCCCCTGACCGATTTTCTTAGATCGAGTACCCGTGAAACCCCTACCGATTCTCACGATGTTACAAAGGCAGGATCTTTCACCAAGGTAAAACCGACAAAACCCAATCTTAGACCCTTAAACTCCTTTTTAAAAGCAGTGAAAATTTCAACTTTTTATATATGATATGCAACATGAGCCCATTTGCTTGTTTACCATTACAAACCATAGGAATAATAGTAAAATGATAAGTTGTATTTCGTGTAGGTCATGGAGTTACTTGGGCAATAGGTTACCTCTCGCATAAGCTACTCATCCTTTTCTTAAGTTCTTAGGTTTACCTGCAACATAGTTTGGGAAAGGAGTAAGCTCATAGCTAAGTGGGTTGGCTTATAATCAAAACATTTTCCATAAACCACCTAGCATACAGAATATTACTATAAGTGCTCATATCCCCATACGAGTACTATGGTTTACATCCTCACCTTTGAGAAATAGTATTGGGTCATTTCGCCAGCTTCTATTTTACTGCCAAAAATTTTCTTAATCTCATCCTTATCAGGTATTCCCATATTTAATTCACATAATTCAAACAAGGGATCTCCGCTCGTGCAATACTCCCGAGTTATCGCCACCTATGCCCCATCCTGTCAAATTAGGCAAACAAGGTAAAACAAGTGACATACTCGATATGTGCTTTGCAAATATTTGATCCCTACCATTATGGTGAAATGTGCATTTTTGTGTGAATCCAATATTAATTAAACTGATTACTCTCTTGAAGAAAAGTGTGATTATTTTGAACATTATGTATTTGTGGTGAATTACAAAAAATTATAAAGTAAAATGGTGATTAAAACCTTTAAAAAATTTTAAAAAAATTTTTATTCCAAAATTTAGAAATTTTTATTTACTAAGTTGTAGAATTTACACACTTTATTTAAACTTTTTAGAAAAATAAAAAGTAACAATTTAAGGAATATCCATAACTAATACATGTTTACATATTATTTTGATATATTTTTATATAAATTATTTCTTAAAAAAATATTGAAAATTTTCTTAATTTTCACGTAATTTTTACTAAAACTACGAAGATATTCCAAACATCTAAACCGAATTAGTGTCTGGCCGTTTCCTATAGAATTTACCTAACTTGAGGTAAATATTTGAGATTTGTTTACAAAACTTTTTAAATTATTTATTATTAGTTGTATTTTTAGATTATTTAGTAAACATTTTATATTCACTACATTTGAATAAAAATTTTAACTTTTAGTTGAAAATTTGAGTTAGCTTATTTATTTTAAATTTTAAATTATCTAATTTTAACTTAATAATTGTAAAATCGAGTGAATAGTGCGATTATTAATTAAAATAATGCATGAAATATTAAATTCAAAGATTTATTTATTAAATATAATAAATATATATTGTAAAGATTTATTATATATATTAATAGTGAACAAATCAGTTTAGATAAATAATTGTTCATAATATTGAATACTCACAAATATCAACAAATAAATTAAAGAATAAATCCATCAATATTTATATTTAAATTATTAGATATTGAGTTGGATCAAATTTATTGAAATTTAAATTTGTTCGATTAATAGATTAAAATTTGAGTAATATAAATTAATATTTTAATTAAAAATAAGATATAATCAGGTTAAAATATATGAAGTGAACTAATTCGATTCAATTAAATCAACTTAAATTTTGTATAGTTTCTAACAAAAAATATTGAAAGCAAATTAATCAATTCAATTAAAAAAATAAAATACTATTATTTCGATAACAACTAAATTAGCTATTAAACTAACCATGTATTGATAATTGATAATTCGTAGGGTTGGATCATGCAAATTGAAATTCACTCGTTTAGCATTTTTTTTAAATTTTTTTGTACGGATCCGATCCGCGCCGCAGACATGTCAAAAAGGGCCAACCCTGGACACGAGCATCATTAGGTACAAATCCGGTTTTTCTGTCATCCATAACTTTGATCGTTCCATTTCATGCTCTTCTATTCCTTAATCTCTATGTAGCTTGAAGAAACACTTAGAAGGTCGACTGCTTCCATTTCATGCTCTGTTCGACTCCTTAATCTCTGTGTAGCTTGAAGAAACACTTCAAAGGTCGACTGAAGAATCGAAGTCCCCAAATGGTAGAAGGATGATCTTTGTATCAATGTTCTCTTTGGCCGCCCCATAGGGGGACGGACCATCATCCCACAAGCCTCCCACGAGGTATTTGTGAGGAGGGGCCGCCACAGAGGGTTCCAACCGTTATCTATTTCTTTTCCTCTCTTTTAACTATTTTTGTATTTAGTAATTTGGAGGTAAAATGATTAAAGGTGTTGGAAGTATAATTAAAGCAATGAATTTAAAATTGTTAAAAATTTTATTAATGAGTTAACTGATTTGAATAAAGTTTACGTGACATGATAATTATTAATTAAAAATTATAAAAATAGATTTACTACGTAGTAGTTTGGAGTAGGGTAGAATCAATTACAAATAACTGTATATTTGAATTTGAATTGATTGTGTTATTTATAATTGATTCTACCCTAATCCAAACCCTTCAAATTATAAACCCCTACCCTCCGAGTTCATAATTATTCAAGCAAATATATCCCAAGGTCAATTTTTATCAAGTAATTTACGTAGTATTTTAATATAATTTATTTTTAAAATATTTTTTATTGAAAATAATAATAGTAATGACGAATCAAAATTTTAGAACTAAAAAAACAAACCAAATTCAAACCATTGAAGTATACGAGACTGTTCCACGAAGCTAACGGGGCAACTGCTTTTCTTAAGCATGGTAAGGGGCTGATTGGCCTCTTACTGCTGCGGCCGTGTTGAATCCAGAAAAAAAAAAAAACAAATTCATGATAGGTGACGTTAATGTTATACAACACTGCTGTTTTGTATTCAAACATGTAGGCAAAACAAATGTGTAAATCATTAAATCCTCAAACCTCGTGTCCATCAGCAATAAAAAAAGGCTCAACCCTCTTTATTGATGAAAAAGTGAAGCTCAACAACTCTAAAATTCAACCTCTCTAAGAGACGCCAAATTTGTCCACCAGGAGAAAAATGCTTCAGTGATAAAGTAAAGACTATGCTACGAAACTAAAACCACAGTCTATCCGTCCCTGATTGTAAAGGAAGAAGAATCTCTCGACTCTGCGAAGTTGGAGACTTCAAAGGGTTGGGATGAGTATATTAAGGCATCAATGAGTAGGGGATATTGAACCTGTTGAGCCATTGGGAGATGGTAATTCAAGCATTGTTCTCCTTCATGCCAGGAGGAGGAGGCGTTCCGGCAAGCCATGACCACACGCCACCAGAGCTCTGCCTCTGACTTGCTGACAGGATGGCTTGCTCAGATGCAGCCTTCTGTCGTTGGAGGAGCTCAAGCTCCTTCTGCAGTGCTTCCATCATTTGCTGCTTCTGCCTCATCTCTGCAACATCAACCTGCAATCCCACAGGGTACGAGTTATATCCTATTTATATTTAAAAAAGAGCATCAGGATAATCAGAAACAAGGGTGGTCCCCAGGAGGGGATCCGGTAAAAGTTGACTGCATATACCTCAAGTTTGAAGGATCTCGACTGTTCTGCAGCAAGCTGACTACGTAAAGACTGAACTTCCTGTACGGTGTAAACTAACACATCAAGCTGAGAAAGAGTTCCATAGTTATAGTTTCATCAGCAGATTCAAAAGAAAAAGCCCTAGCACTTGAAAATTTGGGCTATCTATCCCATCGACCAAAAAATTGGCTACCCTATAATCAGTCGGATTAATGTAATAGCCTCACTAAACACCATCGAAAATTTTACATGATTTTGGCTCCTATTTAAGATCATCAGGTCATCGTTGAACAAAATTATACCTTGTGCAAGTCCACATTGCGAGCCTCGGCTTCTGATAATTCTTGTTTCAAACGAAGAGTCAGTGCCTTCTCTTCATTTAACAAGTATTCAATCCCTTCTTTCTCCGCCTTGAGGGTTGTTAGAAGAGGCTCAAACCTTTCCTGAAATTTTGTTTTCTGCACAAGAATGAGGGATTTACGAAATGAATTCATCATAAGATGAAACACACAAGCTACAGAAACTCCGGCGATGTTGAAGAACCAATAAAAGGAGATGACTTCTATAAAGATGAAACTGCAAAACATTGGAATATAATTTAAAAAAATAACAAGATTGGAATACACTTTTATTTGTAAACTGATCACAGGAGTCCATACCCACAGATTAACATGCTTCAGTGAAATTTTTTTTTCTAAAGATAGTGAAATGAAATGTTCAGATCCATTTAAGAACTGCAAAGGGCATCTTAGATAATATAACTCTGGAAATGAAAGATGATTCAGGCAGTATGCAATACCACAGGATCCAACGTATTGCCAGCAGCAGTTTCCCTTATTCTCTCAACCAGTACTGTTTCCGTTTTTGATTCTGCATCCCTGGTGGCATGTGCTATATTGTGCACAGCAGAAGTACTGCCTGGTAAGGTGCTCTCGTCCATCTTTGATGGCAAGATTGACCTCTGACTTGGTTTAAGAACATTGACCTGCATTTTTCAAACCATAAGAAAATATGCAGAACAGTTAATTCTGTTATAATGTAAAATAAAGTTAGCCTACCTCACTGTTGTAATGTCCATTATACCCTCCAAAAGATACAAGTACATCTTCCCCATTGTAGGAGCTGACAACCAAGCTCAAGCCCTATTTAACCACAGCCAGAGTGAGAATAAACATTGTGCATCCAGTGCTGGAAAAATATCTCAGACTGGCAAGATGAAGGAGAAGTTAGTCTGAGGATGATCCAGCGGGGAAAAGAAAAAAGATAAGTGACAGACAACGGCGTACCTCAGTTGCAAGAGGAACACGCCCTTGAACAGTTGCTACAACTGACCAAACTAAGGTAGACATGTTCAACACAATTGTCTCAAAGACACCTGAATGGAGTAAATGTAAGAGATGAAGATCGAAACCAAAAGTCCCATGATAAGAAATGAGTTTAGACACACATATATGAATGGATGAACTAAAGATTTTAATCTCTTCAAACAATCTCAAGTACTACATGATATGCGCACAGACTCCCCCACACTTTAGTGAGTGCCAAAAATATAACCCCCTAAAGTTTAGTATCTTTCTACTATACAATGTATCTAATGCACTAAAACTTGATTCAGTGGATCTGTAGGTTCAAATCAACTTATATAAATTCTAGCTGAAATCCTCCAAGCTGTATGTACATTTTTTTGCCCAACTCCAAGCTGTATATATATGACTATGGATAATTTGTACCTAAGCTTTGCAAGCCTCACCCTTCAATAGAAAGAAGAGGGAACATAGTACGGCATGTGACCAAGACAAACATTATGCCTCTTGAATGATTGATGGTTCTCCTATTTTTATCATCTAATCAAGAAAGTGACTTTTAGGATAGAATTCAAATGTAGATCAAACTCCAGAATTTCAGTTTTACAAATATTTATACTTACCGTTGTTATTATCACCACCACCAACAATGAACCAATTCTCACCAACAGTGACACCTGCATGTCCAGCTCGGGAAGAAGGTATATCTCCTTGCTGTGTTGGTTTAGACCACTCCATCTAAGACAATCAAACATTGCAATTAAATTGATGATTGAAGTCTACATCTATAGTCTAGATCACAAAGCTTATCATCTTACTGTTTGTATATCAAGCACATGCAGATCGTTAAAGAATGTAGCATGGGAACCCCCACCAAAAATTAGAAGATAACGTTCTGCATGAACTGCTGCAGAATGACCAGACCTAGGAGATGGAGGATTACCCCTGTGCAAAATAAATAAATGCACTATTTTAAAATAAAACAATAATTAAAATATAAGACTGAGGTGAATGCATATATAAATGCTAGATGTATGATCATGCAAGAATAATTTGCAATTTCTGGTGAGAAACCAATTTCTAATCATTCAACAAGAACTTGTTTAGGAGAAACTTTAAGCTGATGCTCTCATACAGCTTCAAGAAATTATGGTACCAATCTAAGATTGTAATAAACAAAACCAATTCTACTCCGAAGACTGTTTAAGTGGCACCTTACCTTAAGAAAAATAATTATCCAAGTAAAATTCAGCCAGTTCCTCTTCCAGTAAACAAAGATCACTTCTTATCTAACTGAAAATGAGCCTTTCACATTGCCATACAGTAAAATCTACTTACGCAGCATCAAATTCATCCCAAGTCATGGTTTCAAGGTCCAGTATATGCAAGTCATTCAGAAAAGATCTTTTTGTGTCCTGACCACCAAATATGACCAGTGTGTTTCCCACAAGAGTCACTGAATGACATCCACGGGAGACCTGTAAAGAATCAAGGAAATAAGATAGCGATGTTCTTACATTCGGTACAAAAAAATACATGTCCACCTAAGGTCTCTCAGACTGACTATTCTTATATTGTTATGTTATTAGTACCAATAAAAGTAATATTCCGATCAGTAACTTATCTTAAAATTAGATTTCACATAAATCTTCAAAATAAAGAAAAGAGGAATATTAAGGTAATAGGTACCGGTGGTTTCCCATAAGTCTTCAAGATAGACCAGGTACAAGTTTGTGGATCAAATTCTCTAACTGCCAATGAGGGAGCAGAATAAGGATGTTTAGAAATTCAGACAAAGATGAACCTCCTTTATAAGTGTAATCACGGCAGAAGTTAAATTTGGGTTAAGTGGGTGCCTTTTTATCTGAATAATCACCAACAGAAAACTAAAAGCCATAATTTTAAGGAAAATTATGGGAATAAAATAATTAGCATGATGTTCTTCATATGTTAATTTTGAAATCTTGCCATAAAATAGTTTCCCCAACTTAACAAGCAAAATTTCCAGACAGAAATTAAAACTTCAAGCTGGAATATTTTGAAAATGTACAGATGCACCTGTCATGGATTCTGAGGAGCGCTTTGTGTGTCCAGCAACCGAAAGAAGCTTATTATTCCAAGCTATCTAAAAAAAGAGAGAGTTGTGGTTATTTAAGGTATTATAAATAGGTCAGTAATGAACAATGGCTGGAACCTATGAATATATAAAATTGTTGTAAGCTGGCTTCAAAATTCTCAAAAAGATGGTGCAGGATCATTTTCTTTCTTACTAACCAAAGAATGACCAGAACAAGGAGCAAATGAACCAATCGATTCTGCTGCATCCTCTTTAAATTTGGCATCAACTTTTGACCAGGTCCAGCTTCTTAGATCCAATACCTACACCTTCATCTAATCAGTGTAACATCTAAAGACTCATGCATATATTCGAGCAATTGGACAGATGTAATAAATCAATAAATAAAGGTAGTTGTAATACTAATGACAATCCCTAGTTTAAAAGGAGAAAAAAATATCATTACTGGCAAAAAATTAAACTATTTTGATAAAAAGTTCAAAATTTTGAAGTAGTTCTAGATAAATTTCACATTTAAATCACAAATAAACTACAGCAGATCACCGCTTTTAGCCTAAGCAGGAGTGTTATGCTTACATGAAGATCATTGAGGTAACGGCCATTGTGGTTACCACCATATACAAACATCTTATCCCGAATGACTGCTGCTCCATGCTGTGGATGCATGAAAAAAAAACTTTGTTCAGGTGAAATATGGGGCACCCAAGATCCTACAATTAATAATATGGGAAATTCACTTTTCCTAATGAACTGGTAAGAAAAATAACTGACAATACCTCATAGCGAGCCCTTGGACATGCACCTTGAATTGGAGGTGCAACCCATTGATCATAAACAGCAATTGGACTTGGGCCTTCTGAGATGACATCCTTGTCCTGAGTTTTATCTATTATCTCAATTTCTGAAGAAATAAGCTTTTCTTGAGCAGCATGTTCCCCATTCTCAATGACAGATTCTCTTTTGTAAGTATGCTGCAATGAGAAAATAATACGGATCATTAATATTTTCATGTCCCCTACCCCATCTTCCATAAAAGTAGAAGATATGGAAGGGAGATAACCACTAATATCAGCCCCTCAAACAAATTTTCAGAGCATAACTAGTGCCATCCCAAAAGAATATCCAGATTTTTGTAACACAATAAGATAGTTCGTAAACTAATGATAATGCTCACATTGGCTTCTACGTCAACAACAGGATCAGCGATATGGTCAGAAGCTTTCGAATACCAACTTGGTTCTTCCTCCTGTGTGGTAGAAAAATGAGGAATCAGTCATGTGAACACAAATTAGTAGTTGGAAAAAAAAAAGAGGCAGCCCTCATTTGCAATGACCTCCAATATTTTCACAAATAGTCTCATTGCTTCTGCAGAGTCCATGTTTCCAAGTCCATGCCAGCTGGAGAAATGAAGATGGCATATAAAAATTTTTTTAGGTTAATGTACTGGATGATGTGATATATTGTCAGACCCTCATTATATTAAGTGTGAGCCAGAAGAGAGCAATATTGTTACACATTTCTCGGTAAAATTAAAACAAAAGTTTTATTGCACAGCCAAACAAGCGGGTCAAATTGTTGAGAAATATAAGCATTAAGAGTATCCAAAACACAAGTAGCATTTGCATCAACAACTACATTAGCATGCGTAAGTATTTAAGTGTTAAAATATTTGAGACAGGGAAGACATATATAGTTGTGCAGTAGAATAATGGTGAATTGGGGACCTTGTCCATTTACTCTGCTCAACAGGACTCCAGCCTCTAGGTTTTGGAACCTTACAGGGACCTACAGTGGCCTGTATCCACATGCAAATACACCAAAACAAGGATCATCATATAGTCATGACTTTCTAAGAAGATCATCATTAAGAAGTCAAGGGACTACGGTATCTTAGATGAAGAAAACAAAAAAGGGCATTCTATTTCTCTTGCTTTCACAGTGCACTAAGCATTCAAAAATTCTTTACTTGTTCTAAAAGTAAAGTTTGTTCCAAATGTCAAATTTGACACATTTACAAGAGCCAAAGCCATCTGCTATTGATTAGAGAAAATTTTTAAATCTATTACCAGAATATAACAACACCAAGGATAGATAGATCAACATTCACAATTTCCAGCGCTGCCATCCCAAACAGCATAATATTGCATCAATTAATTGCAAGCTAAATCTGCCGCCCTGGAACTGCAGCAGCATTTTGAAGATATAGCATTCTTGCTTATCAGGGAAATGCCAGATAGAAATCTACTACAACCTAGATCCGTCAACGAGATCATTAAGTGAGGCAATGGGCAATAAGAAGCGAGCATCTCAGTATTTTTTGCAGCACAAGCATCCATGATATATACCGATATCAGATTCAGCACTGGACAAATGGATTATAATGAAAGGATAAGATGACAGGGAAGGAAAGGGACCTGCTGGTGCAAAGCGTAGAGGAGCAGAGCAACGTCGTTGGAGAACCTGGAGTTGACCCCCTTCGGAGATCCACCGAAGCCGGCGTAAGAAGATGCCGCGTAGAACCGCTCGGGGTACGCTGGCCCCGAGCTGGCACGGGCTATCGCCATGTCTGTCCTCTCTCTCTCGAATCGCACCAGATCAGCCTTCGGTTGAATTGAAAGAGATGTTGCAACGGCGTGAACTCGAGCTGGAAGATTCTTCAACCGGCGATTAGGCTCAAATCAGTACGTGAATCAATTTCAAGGATGAATGAGTTTTGAAGATTCTGAAATTTGATTGAGGGATGGGTTGTGTTGTGGAAATGATTCTTTCAATGCGATGAAGCTCCGGAGAGACGGACGTTAATGGCGTCTGTCCGTGTCAGAGATTCTACTCGAATCGGTCCGATCCGATCTATCAGCAGTCGGTGACGAGAAAGCCTTAAACTGAAGCTGAGCTGTTGATGACGCCATCTTATGCTACGTGGCATGATAAACCAATGAACACGCGCCAACTGGGAAGAAAGCCTCGTCGGCCCAGCCTCATCGGTGATGACGCCATCTTATGCTACGTGGCATGATAAACCAATGAACACGCGCCAACTGGGAAGAAAGCCTCGTCGGCCCAGCCTCATCGGTGATGACGCCATCTTATGCTACGTGGCATGATAAACCAATGAACACGCGCCAACTGGGAAGAAAGCCTCGTCGGCCCAGCCTCATCGGAGTTCTCTATCTGGTTCGCCCACGTCACCGCACAATTCTGCAGGAAACTAGAGAAAGACCATTGAAGCTACAGGGCAGCTTTTTGGCCCGAAGTCTTCTTTCGTTTGAGGCGTTCGCTATTTGGACGGTCTTTTTTCTCGGAGGACATACTGTTCCCCATCAGGAACAAAACAACTTCCCGTGAGCAGACGAATAAGGAGACGAAAATCTGATGCAGGCGGGGAAGATGTCCCTATACACAGCCAGTTCAGCCATCAAAGAGGTGCAAAAGCTTGTTCTGGATCCCCAAGTAAGCAACCTTCCTTCCTCTTTGCTTTGGGTATGTTCCTGTTGGAAAGTTTCTTACATTTTGCTTCGTGCATTGGCATGTGTTTATCTTACTGCAATGGTCTCGGAAATTCTTGAAACTATGGGCAAAGCGAAGGCAGATAGTTTGCCCCTGAAAAAACTCGTGTCTAGGATGCTCACATATGTTTACTAAGGCTTCTCATTGAACAACATTTGGCTAATCCCATTCTAATTGATCAGTATTGTAAAAAGGAATGCTTGCTGGATAAACTCATGTAAAGGAGGGCTCATCAAGAACTAATCCTAAAGGAGGCTGAGATAGCGTAGAAGTCCGATTTCATGGAAGACCAAGCTGATTCCGGCGACTGCACGTTAAGGGTGAACAGCTTGCCTCCTCGGGCGCAGCAGACAGCCAGGTTGTGCCGCTGAAATGCCAGGCTCTCGATCTTAAACTCGAGCTCGTAGTACTTGACGCCGGTCGATGGATCCTCCCTTAGGGTTGATTGTATCAAGCTTCCTTTCACGTCCGGGCGGCGACCTGATACTCTGATAGTCCGCAACACCGCCTCACCGACTTCCTTCGGACCTCCGAAACCCTCAATTCTGGACAAAGGCATAAGATAAATCCAAAATAAAGCTATTTCTTTTTTGAGATTTCAGCTTCAATTTTGGACGAGTGAAGCACTTACGAGAAGTCGAGTGGGACCGGCGATACGATGACGCTGACGTTGAGCTCCCCGCTGGTGCCGGGCGGTCCGAAGGCAATCGCCGGCTCGTTCACATTCTCTCGTCTCCGAGGAGGGCTGCTTAGCGGTGGCGGGTCGAGGGACCGCTCGGACTCCGCCCTTTTGACGGCTCGATAGAACACAGTCTGATCCTCGACCCAGCTCTCCGGATAGATGAATTCTGTCCTCCAAGCAAAACCACTCTTAATCTTTGGTATTTTATAGTGAAGATGAAAACGGTAAGAAAAGGACTGAATTGTAAAGTATTGGAAGTAGAGGATGAAAATGAAAAACAAAGCTGTGACACAAAGATAGAGCCTAGAGCTGGTATGGAAAGCTTATCCTCATATCAGAAAAATGATCCGAATTAGAGAGAATATATCGCCGCCATCAGCAAGATTGAGATGGAGATGTTCCATTTGAACTTTAGAATTCTATCTAGGTAACGATAACATGGTGGCCAGACTTACTAACCGAATCCTTCATTCACCTCGATGCAGCGACTGTACCCATCAATAGGGTACAGAACATCCAGCTTCAGATTCCGGCCGGTATCCGGGAAGAACCCTAGTAGGGAGCTCGTGACCCCTGTGAAGTTGGCCCCGAACGCCACCAGTGAAGCCGACCCGAGCCCGACGAGGATCCTCCTCCGGAAAGTGGACGCCAGCGGCGCGAATTGCTCGGCGGGAGGTCTTGTCTCTGGCCGATTCATCGGAACCTCCACCCGGAAGCCATCTTTGCCGTCTCCGCCGGACCGTGCCACGCCGGACCGACGGAGAGAACAGTTAAAATGGTGCCCTAGGAGCGCCATAGCATAGCTTTTCGTGTTCACTTCCCTGAATTACCTTTTTTTTTTTTCCTTTCTCTAATTGTTAGATATATTTATGAGAAATGTGGCTGCATTATCAACTTTCCGTGGTGATTGCTTTTTTGGTATTATTTAAAATGTTTTTCTCCGTCTAAAATTTTAATACCATCCAGACGATGACAAGGCCCTCAAGCCCATGGTCATGCCTTCAAGGTAAGCTAACGACTCTTTGGAGTAAATACTACGTGCATGTGTTTTAACGAATAACAAAGGTGGGAAGAATTATTTGTAACTTATGTAATAGCTATCAGTTTATTATACAACTGACACTATAAAAATACGTCTACGGATGATTACGTGGTACACCCCTATATGGAAAAAAATATTTGAGAAGGTCGAGATTAGAGAGAATATAATAAAAAATATCTAAATAATAAAAATAGTTGAACAAAATAGTTATTACTATTATCAGAAAAAGGAACTATAATTCGAATTAGAAGAACAAATATTTCTTAAAGTGTTATTATAAAAAGTAATACTTAGTATTTAATAGAGAGTAAAGTTAAAATCAAGATAAATAAGTTATTATATCATAATTAGCACTATTAAATCAATTGCATATAAGTAATAGTTGCTTTTGGCCTGCAAATAATGATATATTACATATTTCAAGTATCAATATTACGAAAATATGAGATCGACTTATATATGTACTGTATCAGCCACCACCCGAGTTATAGGAAGAATTGGTCTACGAAGTGTAGCTTATACGAATCCCCAACCGACGAGAGAAGAACATAATAAGGAGAAAGAGAATCGGCACGTGAAGATACCATGGAACTGAAGATTCTTGGATCAGAGTTTTGAAGATTTTGAAAATTCTGAAATTATTGTGGTGAAGTTCCTTTCGTGAAACTACCAAGTAGAGGAAGAGA
The DNA here is from genome assembly GCA_030064435.1 of Trapa incisa. Taxonomy (NCBI): domain Eukaryota; kingdom Viridiplantae; phylum Streptophyta; class Magnoliopsida; order Myrtales; family Lythraceae; genus Trapa; species Trapa incisa. Next base: position 10,546,338 of record CM057767.1, on the reverse strand, counting down.
TGTGGGAGACTGAGTCGATCATGATTGATAGATGGCAATTGTTTAACATGTAAATGTTTTTAAGTATAAAACTTTTAAAATGATAGAAGAGTTGTATAATCCGTTCTGTCGAATCAAGTAAATCAGGAAAAAAACCGATGATTTTCATGAAAAAATATAGTTGTTAAGTGAACAAAAAATGGTAAATAAGTATTAAATCGGGAAATTGGGAGATCTAAATAGACAATAAATTACAAAAGTTATGAAAAATAAACCTAAAGTGGATAGGATGTAAAAACTGGATCAGTTCAAAATAAATTGGATTCAAAGTAGATCAAACTGTAATGAATTAGGTTGAACCGTGAATAACCGGTTCAAAAATTCATTTTTCCAGTTGGCTTAAAAATATTAAATTAGAAAATTGAAGCCACCATTAGGTAGAAAATTAATTTAGATAAATTTAGAAATTTTTTATTTTTAGAAAACCGGTTGAACCGGGCCTGAACCGACCAATTTTTTAATTCGGTTCACAGAATTCGGTCGTACCAGACCGGTCAACAGTCCAACTGGTCAGCAAATGCCCGGTCAGCAGCCACGCAGACACGAATAGCCAATGGGAGGCCGCCACGTGTCTGGTCAACGGTCAGCGGATGCCCGATCAGCATGCAATGCAAACACGAGCAACCAATAGGAGGTTACCATGTGTCCGATCAACGATTGACACGGTGCCTAAGTGGGAATGCCATGTCAGAAAAACATCATCTTCTTCCTCAATCCGCTGACAAAAAGGAGAGAGAGAAGGGGAAGGCTAGTCCTCTGGTGACCCGGGAAAAGCTCCGATATGACCATCGGAGGTCGAGTCCTATGCTGGTCGGTAGCCCGGTCAGTTGCCGAGCTCCCTATATAAAGAGCACCCCTCCACTCGTCTTTCTCATCCCACAAACGATCGAATAAGGTGAAGTGTTCTATTTTCCGACAAGCAGCAAACCAAAGCTCCGACAGTGGGGCTTTCTTCGACCTTTGAAGCTGCAATTGATGTCCCTAGAATTGGGAGTAAGTTCTCTATCCAGCTACACCCTCCCTTCGGTTCGAGGACCACCGGAGAAGAGCTGGAAAGATCGCATAGTACCGTCGCTCCACGACAGTCAGCAACCCGAGCTACTTGAGCTCAATTCGAGCCATCCCCAAACCGATTTCGACCAAACCAAGCTCCCTAGACCGCATCTAGAGGCGCCCTGACCTTCCCTGAGCTAAGACGGTGAGTCCCCTCTGCCGCCCTTTGCCAAAAAATACTATTCACATTGCGTTTATACTAAAATTTAAATTGAGAAATTCACACTTATCAGGCTATCAATTGAGGCGTGGTTTGATCTAGGGAGAATTCTCAAGAGGAGAGCAATTCACAAAAAGCAAGAGCTCCGGTCGGCAGACCCTCACCAATAAGATATCGAAGATTTCTCTCTCTAAACTAATTTTTCCGGTGAATCTTCGTTTAAGCTAATTTCTAATCCAAATAAAGTATTTCAAAGCTTGAAATGATGAGGGAGACATAGGGAAGATGATTCAGATCACGAATGGGGACAATTAATCAAGTTTAGGTGATCAATTGAACAAAATGATGTTTCGGGGACCAAATTATAATTTTGGAAAAATTGGGCAATTCGAGGATTTTTGGGAAATCGGGGGCGAATTGTAATTTAAAGAAAATTGGGGCATTTTTATAAAATTAACTCACAATTGAGGCCTAATTGGGCAATTGGATGAAATGGAGGGTCAATTGATACTTTTTAGAAATTTAAGGACCAATTGGGAATTTTAGAAAAATTGATGGCCAATTGGTGATTTTGGAAAAACTAAGAATCCATGAGGGATAATTGGATGTCATAGGGACTTAATTGAGATTAAATAAAAGTTAGGGATCTAAATATAAAATTATAAACTTTAAGGGACCTAAATACAATTAAGACATAATGTGAGGGCGTTTGCGCTAATACATGAGAGTATGATTTCCCTTATATCAATTCTGCTCATGTGATGCTCGAACCAGTTATTAGCTGATTGTCCAAGTACTTGTATAAGGAAGTGCACCACAAATCAATATCTCACCGGGACGGCCACGTCACTGTTATCGGGTGAGTGAGAAATCTACAACATCGATTCCGATTGGGACGATGACTTTACCTCTAAATTGATTTTTCTCAAAATTAGTCTCCCCTGATTGGGTGACTCTGCTTAAAATATTTAGGAGCTAATTACAGGGCTTAGGCTCAATGATATAAGTGGGCTCAAGGCTGATGGACACGAGTACAAACCCGTTAAGAATGAGCATGTTACAAATTGCTAAAAGTCTTAATAATGGATAATGTTGTGTGATACCCACCAAGCCAAAGTTGGGATGTTGGGCTTGTTAGGTTGAACGGCTGCTAAGCTGAAGCCAGGTTGTCGAACCCGTTGGGCTAGTGTGCATGGGCTAAAGCCGAGCCAACATACCCTTGGGTTGGAGGGCCAAAGATAATGGCTATTGTGAGATAAGGTATTGTAGACTAATAAGGGGTCGAGCTCATGTCTACTTAAAAGCCATGACTTGTAAGTAGTGGTACCTTTCCGACCTTATAAACCCACAACACTTCTCTATATTATCTATCCAATGTAGGATCTTTTCTCAACACCCGCCTTCACGTGCAATGTGGATACACTTGAGAAGGTCTCATGCTCTCGTTGGAGAGACTTGGAAGGGTAGAAGACTCAAATGAGAGACTTGGAAGGGTAGAATATTGATAGATAAGGGGAGAAGAATCAGACCACGAATCGGGTTTACAGACTTGGGTCAAGTACGGGTGCGAGCCCACTAGCTCTAATACCATGTGAGATAAGGTATTGTGGACCGATAAGGGGTCGGACCCATGTCTACTTAAAAGCCATTACTTGTAAATAATGGTACATTTCCGACCTTATAAGCCAACAACACTTCTCTATATTATCCAATGTGAGAACTTTATTCTCAATAGCTATAAATGAATAAAATTCTTGACTATGCATGCATGTGATATGGGACCATCCAGACTCTGGTAAGGGGTAATGGTGGTCCCAAGGGCTGTTGGACGACCCAGAGAGCATAAGGGCGATTTGTCGTCCAGTATGTCAAGAGGCTTTGGGAGCTTCTTGCATACTAAGACCGAGGTAGTAGTGGAAAAGAGGTCTCATCCCACAAAGCAGACATAAAGAATGAATGGGGTTTAAGGGTCGGATACGTGAGGTTCACTCAAACTCATGGTAGAGGCTGTTAACCTCTATTAGGGTGGATGGTAAATGCGCTCCGATCCACAAGTAGAACGGTCGGATACCATTTTGTGAATGTGTGATCCCTTTCTATGATAGAAAGGGCGGGTGATTGTGTGCCAACCCAAGAAAAGGGTAGAAATGTGAAATACTATAAACCTGATGACACATAATTAAGTACACCCCTAAAATTTCTCCCACTCACTGAGTCGTGAAACTCACCCCCTCCCTTAAACATTTTTTTCAGGAAGGGAGAAACAACACGGAACTTTTCCTCTCCAAGACCCGAACTAGGTATGAATTATATTTCCAATTTTGTTTAATGTTATTCTGAGAAAACATGATAGGTAATACACCTGACTATTCATGATTGAGAGGAGGAACTATTACTCGGGGTCCAGGAGAGTGGCAGGTTGCTGACGAGGTCCTTATCAAACCGGATTGGGGCGTGACAATTATGATCCATGCCCAATCGAGGATAGTTGGAACAGTTTCGATTAGGGCCAAATGTTAGGCCTACAAAAAATAGAGCAAGAGACTGGTTAAGGTGGGGATCTCACTAAAGATGATGACTCGATTGGTGGCACTATTGCAATTAGAAAGTTGACTCCAAAATAAGTTTGTGGCCATTTGAATCATCTCAAACGCAAGTTTGAGTATCCTACAAATGTCATTTTACTAAACTTTCTTATGACTGAAATCTATTTGGGACTTACATGAATTTATCCGACCTCAATACTTACCTAAAACCTATGAGGTCGGTGGGATTTGAAAAATGGGAGCAAGGGGAGTTTTTGGCATTGTTTGGTCGTCGGGGCTGCTGAAAATGGCCCAAGAAAGAGATGCTTTATTTTTTGCCATCGAAGCGCAATCAATGTTTGAGCATGTTGGCATTGGTACACTGCACGTTGGTGGACAAGATGGGTGAAAGTTCACTCAAGTAGTTTTCAAATTACACTTGAATAACTTGATTTGGTGATCGGAAAGAAAAGTTATGGATTTTGCAAGTTAGGTCACCAGAAAATTGAGGTATATAAATTTTAAAGAGAATTTCGATTAGTTGCCGGTGAGGGGAGAGCCAAGCTTTATATGGCGGTGTTCTACACTTAATTATCTATGTGATTATAATATTTTTTTCATCAAATCATATCACACTTATCCCTATAATAATTAAATTTTATCAGCGGTGGATTTTGGAAATTCAGTGAGGAATAATCAAGTCGAATATGCAATTCACTTAGCCAGTCAGGAAATGTTCCAAATCAGTTTCCATTTAGCAAGTTCACTTTCAATTCAACCAGTTTTTGATCAAATTTATTTTTATAAATATTAAATTTTCAATTATATACTATTTTGGTGGTACAATTTTCATTTTTTGATTTATATAATGCAATTTAAAAATTGTGAAATTTTTTATTAGCTAGTTCAAATTAATTTCCAATTAAACTTTTCATGACTATTGATTTTTCAACAAGTGAGTTTATTTGAGAATAATCCATGACACTTATTAATTATAAAAAAATTTATCAACTAATTTTCAATTTCGTATAAAGTTTTTCATTACTAGTTCAAACTCATTTATGAGTTGAACTTAAATTTTAATTTCAAAAATATATTATTACATTAGATGAGATTTTATTGAACATATTAATTATGAGAGTGATGATACTTGATTTTGAAATTTAAACTTTTAAATAAGCTCATATTTAATTTTTAAGTATAGGATAAAATAAAGATTGTGAAACTCTCTCCCTTAGGAATTAGATGAGTATATAAGAATGGTAGGAGTAGGAGATCTATATAAAAGAAAACAAAAATGAGATACTCCTTTATAATGCAAATAGATCTAAAATAGTTATTTTTTTAGTGTTTTATAATTTATGTGGGGACATTTTAATTTGATTCGTAAAATATGAAATAATTAGTCTTTTTTGAACTATTTTATTATTTAGAGTTTTACATTATATCCATTATAGAATAATGTGGCATTAACTAGCATCGATAATGTGACGGTTCAACAATGTGAGAATTGGATATAAGCCTAATAATAATTATACCATAAGGATAACAATGTAATACATAAAAATGTACATATTATATATCATATCTTTTATTATATATTATTTTTTGATGCTATTATACAATTACCATTTATTAATTTTATTATTGTAATCATTACTAAATTTTATTATATTATTTAATTATATAATAAAAAGTAATATATACATTTTATCATATATAACATTATTATTATTATTATATAATTATATATTTTTGTTATACATATATTTATTTTATATTAATATTTTATTGTATATTACATAATTCATAATAATTTAATTATATGCAAATAAATAAATATAAAGCTACTTAATAAATTGATTAAATTCAATTATATAAATAACATGTTCATTTTTTAAAATTTTCATTAACCCTCCATTCCATCCAAATATGTATTTGGAGAAGATTATCCTCCAATTACTTCAATTTTCGTGCCAAAACTCCTCCCTCCCAACTCCTCCAAAACATACCATTATGCTCCCATTACCCCTCCTGTTATGAGTTTTGATATATACGGTTATCTCTCTCTCTATCACTTATTCTTCTATTTCTATTTGCTCATTGTCATCATCTTCCTCTTCATTTGCTAACAAAACGAAACATGCCCATGGTATTCTATCTATCTTCCTTTCAACCCTCTTTCGTAATCTAATATTCATCTGGTTTCTGCATTATCGGCCAGCTGGTGTTACGGCTCAGTGACTGGTCAGTTTGAACGCTTGAGAAGAATGCCAAGAACAGTGATCTTGCCCAAAGGTAGCTTGTCATTGCATAAGCGGCAGGCTGTAGAAAATGATATGATTCTACTGGTACTCAACTGTGATCATATATAATTTTGGAGCCGATGATTCTTGATTTATAAGTATGGAGCTTTTCTTGCGTGGTCTGACCTCATGATAATAGATATAATTCTTTTCCGTTAAGGATTTGAGCAACCAACTGGATCTTCTATTCATATTTTAAGCTATTCAGATTCACTGTGAGGGATGGCCAGTGATCAGAAGGGAGGAGATTGCAGTGTTCAACGACCTTTTCTTCATACTAATAGGAAGAAATATGCAGGAGGAAGAAGAGGAAGAAGAGGAAGTAAAGACCCTTCTGTCTCCATCGACCTCGATCGTTTCAAGAAGCGGCTAAAAATCCTCTATACGCACTGGAACGAACGGAAATCCGATCTATGGCAATCTTCTGACCTCATCTTCATGGTTTACACTCCCGAAGTGGCGGAGCGCCCGAAGTCGGCGGCCCTGAATCTGTGGTTGCTCGGTTACGAGTTGGAGGATACCATAATGGTCTTCATGGAAAAGGAGATGCATATCTTATGCTCCACGGAGGATTCCTCCTTCCTTGAAGCCCTACAAGGACCCGCCAGGGCGGCCATTGGAATAGATTGTCTTCTGCACGTGAAGGGAAATCGCGCCGACAAGGAGGTGGTGCTACGGATGATGGATGGTCTTATGGAAGATATCTCCAAGGGGACGGCCTTTTCCATCCCAACCGTCGGTCACATAGCTCAAGAGGCTTCCCGGGGCTGGCTTGCCAAGGCATGGACGGACAAGTTCAGATCCTTAAATTTCCCGCTCCTCGACGTGGCTTCTGGGTTTTCCGACCTGTTTTCCGTCAAAGACAGCGGTGAGATCATGAACGTTTGGAAAGCTGCCTATTTGACCGATGATGTGATGAGGAACTGCATGATACCAGCGATCAAAGATGCGGTCGTGGAGCGCGTTTCTCACTCACGGTTGACGGAGAAGGCCAGGAGGGCCGTATCCAGGGCGGCCTTCCTGGTTGACGCGAGGCTGATGATGGATCCAGGCAGCGTAGGTATCTGCTTTGGTCCAATCATCCAAAGTGGTAGCGGGTTCGATATAAGGCCGGGCCATGCAGCCAGTAGCGCCGGGCTCCTGCAGTATGGCTCTGCCCACGCTGTCATGATTGCCCTAGGATGCTCTTACAAGGGGTACTGCTCGGCCATGGTGAGGATGATCCTTTTTCAGAAGAGCCCCCAGCAAGCCAAGGCGTATAAAGCCCTTTTGACGGGCGAGGAAGCGGTGATCGGTTCTCTGAGGCCAGGGGTCAGGCTCAGCACTGTTTATCATGCCGCGGTGTCTGCCGTCGAGAGGGAAGCCCCAGAGTTAGTGCCCCATCTGACGGAGACGTTCGGATCGAGCATGGGGCTGGAGTTTCATGAGTCGGGATGGGCAATTGAGGCCAGGAACGAGAGAACTGTAAGGCAAAACATGGTGTTCAATGTATACTTGGGGCTGCAGGACCTGCAGAAGGACCCGAAGGACGGCCCTACTTTCTCCATGGTGCTTGCTGACACAGTCGTTGTGGGAGGAGAGGATACGACTGTGCTGACTCCGAGCTCCAAGCTCCCCCGTGATGTCTCATACTCGCTTTCTATAGAAGTAAAAGATGAAGAGGAGGCGGAGGCGGAGAGGTGTGTGGCTTTGGATAGAAAAGAAGCAGAAAGGATTCCGGTGATTGGTGAAGACATCCATAAGATGATCTCAGGAGAGTTGACGCTTGATGGGTGGTTAGATAAGGAGTCCCTGAAGGTGCCCAAGGTCCCCGGATCTAGTAGGAGGCGGCAGCCGCAGAATGTGCCAAAAGGAGGTAGGTCTAGTAGAGGCATAAGCAAGCTTGGTTAGAAAACCGTGGACATAGATATTATCGACTGAGATGACTTCTTCCATGGATCAGGATTAGAAGGAATGTTTGATGGTCATTTAGACTTTTCCTTCATTTCCTCTAAAAGGTGGAAATCTAACCTGCAGATAGTGATCAATCCCATTTTGTAACATGCAACAGAACACTCTCCTAATGCAGTGATTTTGCTTCTTGGACACTCTTTCGACTTAAGCAGAGATCTCGTTTGAATTCCTTGAAGTGAAAAAATTCACCTTGGCTCATGCATGTTCTTTGTTCATCTTGATTTCTGCTCTGTCCTGTTTTCAGTTCAACTAGTCCACCACACCTTCCTCATATATATGGTGCAACATAGTCGCACCACTTGTTCAAATTAATCCACATTCCCAATCTGAATTTGAAGTCACTTATTACACAGTGTCCTGCATTGATTATGTTTCCAACTGCATGGTTCTTTATAGTTTATCATCTTCTTTCCTAGGTGAATACCATACATAGCATTACATGCATGCTCTGTTTGTGGCAATACCTGGTCCAGATTTCGTTTGAAAGAAGGTGAGATTAGATCTTAGAATATAATTGTTATAATCAAACTTCCTTAGAACAGACCATGTCTCCAGGCGCCTGCTAAGGCAAGACAATACTCCTTACCTTTGTTTAGTTTTGTTGATACCGATTGAGTAGAAAATGTATTCTAATATCGTTACCATTATATAATATAAAACTATTTCTGGTATTTAATATGCCCATTTAATAAAAAATATTTTTTTGTACGCTATAACACCAGAATAGACGATCTCCTAATTATTTGATATTGAGTTAATCAACCTTTTATTTTACTATATGTTTACATGTGTTTAAATAGTAAATTAGGTGTTATAATTGTATTTTAGATAATTAAAATATTTAATATAAATTTAATTAGTTAAAATTATTTTATAATATTATTTATTAGTATTATTATAAGTTTATAAATATGCACATTATTTTTATAATTATTTAAAACACAACAGTAAAATTTTATTTTTATTGTTTATGTTACGGATTATATTTATCTCATTATTTCTCTAATTAATCTATATTATATTTTAAAATTAATAAAAAAATATTAAGAATTTAGCGTTAATATAAATATTAAAAATTTTAGATTAATTTATAAAAATCTCAAAATATGCTGAAAGAAGTGCGGGCACCCGACCTAAACTGAACCGGAATATCCGGTCGAGAGGGGTGGGCTCAGGGCTGACGAAAGAAAATAAAAAATTTGTATACTCGGAGAGAGAGAATTTGCTTTGCTAAGAGAAAAACATTAAGGCAGAGAGGGAGGAACTCAGGAAAGACTAGATCTGACTGGAAGGGAAAATATGATGGCCGGCAAGTATACGCATCTCGATGACCAGAAGGTTTCTGGATCCGTGCCTGTGAGTAATTCATCCTTCGATCTGATACATGTTGACCTCAATCCTTCACAGTAGCTCAGTCGCCTTGCTAATGCTGGACTTGCGTCGTTCATTTTGATTTCACGGAGTATAATTGTTGCAGGCTGTTCCGGATCAAGGGGAGGTAGCCATAAAATTCTCCGGTGAGCTTTATTCTCCCATGTTCCTTTCAGTTTATTGATGAAATTCCATTTGTATAGGCGTTTTCATGCTTATTTTTGTTCTTGGGACGTTTTTCAGCTGAAACTGGCAGCTCGGAAAATCTTTTCCTCTGTTTCACACGATCCAATGTGTTCTGAAAGCTTAGTATTATTTTCCACGGCTATCTGGGAAGCTTTTTCAGATCTTTTGGTTTCTGGAGGATTTGGGTGAATCGTCGAGCTTTGATTTTTCAAAGCCACCATTTGAACTCAAATTGTGGCAGTTTTGATTTATTTCTATGCTTTAATATCACGTGCCATATACATAGCTGGCGGAGATCTTATTTGGTTTCAACTCTTTCTTTCTTTTTTGGCCGAAGGAGATCTTATTTGATCAGCAATTTCCACGGTGCTTGCTATATGTGTCTACCTCAGTTACCAAGTCGGTGAATTTTTATTTTTGTAGATTCAAATCTACATACCTTTCCTCCATCTCAAACTCAGGGGAAGATCTCTGGTGGCTCACGCCCTCCTCGTGACGCTGATGGTATGGAAGATGCTAATTTTATTGACTCATACAGCTTCTATAAGATAAGTGATTTAATGGTTTCAACTTGAAAATATCTTATAATATTTTTCTGGTTCAGATACATTTTCAAAAACTACTTTTGGTTCAGAGGATGCTCAGCCAAGTGGATGGTTTCGAAGTTTCACCCCGGATGCATATAAGCCCTATTTTGATGTTGACACTTCTGATGTATTAGAGCGGATTAAGGAGTCTCTCTTTCCGTTCAGAGGAAGTTTCACTGAAAAAACAGCTGATAACCCTGATTTGTAAGTTCTGATTCTGCCTAGTTATTGCCCTGTGATTAGAATCCTTGTCTTGACCTAGATATTTGTTCTTATTGATTTTTTTATCATAGATCATGCTGGAGTTCATAAGATCTGTCATCTGGGATGATGCAGTAATTAGTGATAAACTACTTTGGATTTGTTAAACGCTAAATAGTATGGCTTGCATGGAGCAGATATGGCTTTTTGGTTATACTTTTGTGACCCTTGCTGCATGAGCTTGTATTACTTGTAAATTCGATCCTGTTACACTGCAACTTTTTCCCAAGTTTGACTTTCTTATTTTCTTTTTTATATTTTCTGGCATGGCCTGGTCAGTAACTAGCCGAGCCTCTGGGATCTGTTGGTCTGTCTTCACTAGAAATTGCCCTTGTTTAACTGGAATATTTGAGTTAGTTGTGATGGCTTTATCTAGTGTCTTGGTGTTTGGCATTTGAATCTTGTAGCGGCATGGCCATAATCTAGTGTTTGTCTTCCCCGGCCAGAGTGACTGCACAGTTGCATAATTTTGTTTGACTGTAAACCCTATGCAGGTACGGACCATTTTGGATATGTACTACCCTTATATTTGTGGCAGCATCAATCAGCACTTTTGTCACCTATATAGCGCACAAACTGAAGAACCAAGATTGGGCCTATGACATCAACCTTGTTACTTGGTCTGCCGGTGTCTTCTACGGTTATGTCTTAATCGTTCCTCTTGGGTTATACGTAATCCTCAAGTATTTTTCAGCACCTTCAGGCCTCGCTCAGCTTTTCTGTCTTTATGGCTACTCTCTCTTTGTCTTCATCCCGGCATTGGTAAGTCAGGTTCTTGATAATATCGATTCGGAGGGCTAATGACACCGTTAGATACCGGTACAATCAAGATTGTAATATTGTTGACTGATCCCCATATTTTTTTTTATTGAATACAGTGCCTCTCTGTTGTGCCGCTGGAAATTTTCAGATGGGTGATAGCAGGTATTGCGGGATTTATGTCTGCAACCTTCGTGGCACTCAACCTAAGGGCGCACATTGTATCAGCTGGTGAGAGATGGTTCCTCATCGTGGCTGCCATCTTCCTCTTACAGGTTGCTCTCTCCATCGTCCTAAAACTTTACTTGTTCACAGTCACCGTATAGGGGGCGCTGATCGTATTTCAGGACATACCCATCTGTAGAGAAGTCAATCACAGCAAATTCTCCGCTTCCTATCCTAGTGTTTACTACTAGCCATACGTGAGATTACTGCGCCTTAGTGCATTCAAACCTGAGACCCAATGATTATCGGCTATTGAACTATTCAAATGTGTAGTTATGTAAGAGGCACACATATGTGGGATTCGCTGATTCTAAATAGCTATACATAATATCTCTCTTATAATAACATAAATAAAATTTGGAGAGGCTATTGCGTAATATCCCCTCAAGATGGATAGATTTGTCATGTCACCACACAATTGAATTGTATTTTATGTATTTCGTCCGCTTGCAAAAGATTGGATTGACCGCAATTGAAGAGCGAGCTTACTGATGGGTATGATATGGACGTACTATTGAGGGTCACATAATACCTAGCGAGAGAACATCCAGTCATTGGGCTCATAATCGTAATTAAAGAGTGGTTAGAGTCAACCATTAACCCATACCAAAGGAGCAGCTCGCTAAGCTTGACCACTGAAAGTAGTCTTGGTTGGATTTGAATCAGATAAAGTATTATATATATAAACTTTTTTCTTCAATCACCGTGCCCATCAGGAGCAAGCAGAAGTCTTGTGGAAATCAAGACCTTTAATTTGTGGCTATTAAATGAGTTTGGACCCATCGCTTTATTTTAAAAACTCATTTGCATTAGAATTTTCGTAAGTGAGCTTGTGGTAGAAATAGTGATTTTTGAGTGTATGGCTGTTATTAATAAGTAAATGGTGAGCTCGAGAGCTCGAGTTTGCTCAGACATGGCAGCTGGCAAGCATCACAAGCAGCTTGGCAATAGATGTTAGGCTCAATGTCTGCGTCAATGGACACACACTATAGCGGGGGAGTTGTGGTGAAGTGGCTAATATAATCATGAAGACGAGAGACCACTGAGCTGATTGGCGTAAGAATGACCTCAGGACTCAGTTGAAACAGGAGAAACGATGACCTCAGGATTTAGGAGGTGATCGATGTGGCCCAACATTCTCAATTGGATCAGGAGAGCTGCCGGATGGATCTACTGAACTCACAAAGGGCCCAGTATCGAACACGGGCCATAGGCATGCAGAAGTTATTGGTGGGCCGAAAGGAGTATGTATGAGCTCCCCTCAAGTTGGGAATGTTTGCCAAGGGGAAGCCCCCCAACCGATGATGTGGCCGAGTCAAGCAAGGCCAATGCAGCGCAGGCCGATGATCCAGCAGAGAATCAGCGCATTGTCCGTCAAGGTCAACAGAGAAGGAAAAGGCAAAGAGATGCTCATAAAACACAACATACATCGCATGAGATGAAGATGAAGATCTCTCGTGTAACACAAGATCGGGATTGAAATTGTCAACGTTCCTATGTTCGGCTTTTATAGCACAATGAGCCAAAACTTCTTAAGAAAGAGGATGGTTCAGTCCTTTAAACAAACATCACCTCATACTCACTCTACTAAAGACTTGTGTTATTTGGATTTTTGCCTGACTAGAACCTACACAATCACTTAATAAGTCCAGGGCCTCATTTTCTTTCAAGTCTCAAGGCTGAAAGTTGTTGACATGCAATATCATATCCACCTGCATCAACTCATTGGGGAGACTTGCAATTGATCTGAGTAATATGAATATGGGGAACACCTTTTAAAAAAATAGTAACGTGAGGAACACATTCTGTCAATGAAGAAAAGCGTTGGGAAATACATCAAAAGAGAGAGCTCGTCGATTTACTACGACTTACGACCCAAGCGAAAGCAGAACACCTCAATTGCACAAGTGAACTCCACCAGCTGAATACTAATACTGATAGACAGGATCACGATTAAGTTTTAAAGGAGACCTGAACTCCTTTCCCGCCTACCCCAGCAACCATGCACTGGAACCCGCATGACTCAAGCTCAGCAATGACTTTGTCGACCACAGTTTGTGATAGCACTGATTCAAAATGGTTAAGGTAAAAGTTCAGAATATCAGTAAAAGAAAAAAGGTAAAAGTTAAGAAGTGAAGGGGGGAAAAGCATAAATGTAGTCAGAACTTGGATATAGCACAAAAGCAGTAACAGGTCCCCTCCAACACACATGAACTACAGCATAAGGATCAGCTGTGGTTCAACCTTATCAATACTATGGCATTTTATCTATCAAAATGTGATAGTTTTTCACCATTAGACCGAGGATTCAATGAGAATGGCAAATAATGGTAGAGATTGAAATGTATCCATATAAAGAAGATAAGTTCAAGGATACAGGTTGGCAGCAGCGTGATCACGCAGCCTCCACCCCCGGCTCCAGTTAACTTGGAAGTCAGCTTGTACTTCAAGGTCGTCCTAAGAACTGTTTCAATGGAGGCATGACTAACTCCCATACACTGGAGCAGTCCTTGATTCATTTCCATCAACTCCTCAATCTTTTCCTCAAACTCTGTTATAGCAATGTCGTTTGGGGCAGGTGCTTTGATGATTTCTGAAAGTTCAGTGCTGATAGAATCGACTGCACTGAAGACACAGGCCATGGCTTCATAATGCCTTTTGGTTCTCTCGGATACACCTGCAACTAAAGCCTTTGTATTTCTCCCTACTTTTGTATTAGTAATGAGCATTCTAAGAGGTAGGCTCGATGTGAAGGGGGTTAAGTTCCCTGACTTGAACTTTATCATGTTACCTGTGAGAGGACACCAAAAACAGATGGGCATATAAGTGGCATTGTTGACAATGTTGAGGATGTGCACACAAGAGCCAGCGTAGATTTTGTTCAAATGGATCTTTTGAAAAAAAAGTCATTCATAACACCAGATTTTCATGATGATATGGGACATAATTTCTTGGGTATTTGTCAGTAATAGATTTCATGTTTTCATATTGGCAGCAAGGTCTAGTTGATATAGAAAAACAAGAGTATCCAAAAATCCAACCAAAATCACATACCATATGTGCTGGCAGTGTTGTCAATTCCTGATGGTTTTCCATGGATTATCTTTTCACCTTCAAAAGCCCATCCATTCAACAATTTGAGCTCGTCATCCTCAAATTCTTGCCATCCTTGCTTACCGACATCTAACTTTGTAGCACTAGAGAAAGAAAGAAATGCAGCAGACAGAGCAACACAATATGCAGCAGATGATCCCAAGCCCGAGCTCATAGGAAGCTCGGAAGAAACACTCACTGTTGCAGGCTTGTATCTGATGAATAAAGATACCAACTGAAGAAATTCAGCCAGGATTAAAGAAAGGGAATCTAACAGCAGGCAAACTGGGAAGCCATACCCCTGAATGCAGGTGTAAAGCCACAGGAAAGCTTTTATTCCAGAAGCAAGCCCGAATTTCGCCTCTGGAATATGTTGTTCTTCAACTAAAGCTTGCAAATTCGACAAGCAAGCTGCTGGAGCACTAGGCTTTAAACAGTCGGCCTTATTTGATTCCTTTAGGCATTCCTGAATATGGGAAATTGACCAAGAAAACTCCAAGCTCAAGTCCCTAAGCCGGAGCTTGAGGTTACCGTCATTCTCTATGTTAGAAATAAATACAGTGTCAGCAATATAAGAATTGCAATAGAAATCAGCCGAGATCTTAGTAACCGATTCATACGAAAGATCACATTCATATCGCGCCTGTGGGAAATGAATTCAGAAAGGACTGCTCAACGATGCGAAATCCCATAGGAAGATAAAAACAGTGAAATAACAGCAGATGGGGCTCGATCACTTGGGATCAAGGGGAGATGCAGCGAAGAGGGATACGTACCATTCTGAGAGGGAAAATGGATGGTGACGGAGGTGTACAGGCCGATGGAGGATGCGACAGCGGTGGATCCGTGTACCACCCCGTGTTCGCCGGAGAGTATGATCTTCCCAGGAGCCCTCGCTGTCACCTCCATCGGAGAAAAGCCGCTGCGATCTCAAGATTCGTCCCGAACAGGGTTAGTGCGATCGTGAAGGAGCGAATGATGATGAACTATTAGCAACGTGAAAGCTCCAGAGTTCCTCGGCTACGGCGGAGACAAACCAAACTGCACTCTCTTACGAATTCCCATTTTCTTCCTTTCTGTGGTTTAATTAATCATTCACGTATGTCGCTTTGTGCTGGCTGGCCGAACTTGGCGGCACGCCATTTGCCACTCGAGCCGGAACAGCGCGTGGAAGAGGCGCGCGGCGCGTGATGATATGAATATGGGCCTTAACCACCAACTAAAAAGTCTCGGCCCAATTGCACCATTACAGAGAAACCTCAACCCGACCCATTAGTATCATATGGGCAATGCGAGAATCGACCACCCTCACAATTTTCGAAGTTATATTTTTCAGTGGATTTGCCGATTTTTGGTTAAAATAGAAATATCCCGTTTGAGTAGAGATGGACAAAAACCGGAGCCTTATGGACCTGTGCTTGTACATTCATTCAACCTCCACAGGGCATGTATGGGTCCTCTCTTTGGACCGAAGGTGGAACCGGGCCCGGGCCCCTAGACCTGTCACGGGTCCGTGCTTCCCCGTACATGCAAGGGGCCATGGGTCATCCCTAGGTTTAATATTCTGATAAATAAATACACAGTTTTATTCTATTAGTGGATCAACACAACTGGAACACAAATGGGTTTAGAAATTTGATTGAATATAGACATTACAATTCATGATGAGAATCCATCCTCATGAAAGAGAGCAACTTCCCATGTTGAGGAGATTCTGCTAACTGTATCAGAGGTTGTTACCATTTGCCACTCTCCTGGCTAGCTGGCCTCGGAGCACTGAGAAGTCTGCAGCTGTTTGGTTATACCTGCAGTGATCATAAACATCAATCCACAGACAAGACACCAAGGAAATCCCTAATTGCGAGGGTTCCCCGTGGAGAATTTGGCATGACATATGGCTAATGAATGAAGGTCAAGAAATAAGCTTCATACCAAGAATACAGTGTCTCTAACAGGACAACGCATAAATTGCACTCTTCATGCAAGTGCTCATAAAATGAGAAAAATGTACTGACTAAAAAGGATGTGCCAAACTAAAATAACTAAAAGGCATCCTATAGTCAGATTTCAGAGTTATTGGCTATGAAGACTGAAATATCTTGAGCATGGAAATTACCCTCTCTGTAAAGCACTGGCATGGTGACCAAGTCCTCGGCATCTTTACCTCCAAAATGCTACACATGAAGCAAGCATGCCTTGTCAATTCAGGTTCCACAAATTACCTTCATATATTTTAAGAATGTCTTCTAATGGTTCGGCAATATCAAATGGAAGTCATAGATGATCTAAAACATGATAGAAAAAAAATGCTTGGAGAGGCAAACTTAACATATTCTGGATGAAAATTGAAGAAAGATCCCGGTAATGATCAGAAATTTCATTTTCATTTTCATACCATGATATTCTTCATTTAGCTTATAATTTGCATATTTAATTATTAAATTAGAATAGAAAAATATTACATTCATTCATTCTAAAATAACCTGCTGAAGAGAAATTGCTCTCTGGTAATTCACCAGTTTGATATATCAGCAAAAACTTCAATGATACAACTAAACTATAAATATCATCTTATCAACATATCCAACTCCAGGTAAAGTAATTAGAACTTGGAACCCACATGGATACCTGTGGTGTGCTGGGTGCACAAAACATGCTTTTCAAGACCATTGATTTGTAAAACTATGCAGAAAAGAGGACTTGATTGAGAAAGTGCAAAGTTAATCATGAATTTTGCTAAAGAAACATAATTTACTCATGATTCAATATATAGTTTCAGAAACATGATTTACTTCATGATTCAATATATAATTTTCTGAAACAGAAACAACTTGCTCGTGTTTCAGCAGAAGCACAAATATCATACCAAGAAAATAATAGGCAAAAACGTTCCAACTTTCAACGGCCATGATGGAAAAGGATAATGATAGGCAAAGTCATGCTACAATTAAGTTAATGTGCTCAATGAACTTTTCATGTATAGTATTACATCATAATCCCAAGTACTTTGATTGGAAGTTTTTAGAACACAAAAAGAATGAATAATGGATCTGATGGAAGAATCATTATCAAGTGTCATTAACACTATACATGGAGTAAGCTATTTGCCAGTACTTTCATTCCTAAATCACAGAAGATATCACACTTCTAGATTATTAATTGCACTTCTGACAGAATTGTTTGGTATATTATCAATCAAAACAATCCCCCCACCAAAAATTTTAATTGAAACTTACCTCTTGTCATGAATAAATAGTCTGTGAAGCTCTTGAAGCATTCACTTTCTGCTGCTATATCCACCATAAAATACAGAATCAAGTTCATGTGTTTAAAAACCCGTGTTTTCATAAGACCTTAATCTAAAGCATGCACATATCTATTCGAAGTAAAGTTAAGTAATAAAACTCAGAACTCTTACCATCGGCAGCTAGAGGACCTTAATTAAAGTTTTTTTTCGAGGGCGTAGAAGTCTTCATTAACTTTACCAAGGCAAGAGTTTACAAGGCATGCCCCAAGGTCAATTTAGTCCTATTCTTATTCCATGTTATTCCTTGCTCCTTCCATTAAATCCATCAACAGAAACACAATGTCTTGACATGCTATAGAGATTCAAATACTTATTTAACAGGACCTAAGTATTAAAAGAAATGAGCGTTGTACTTAAATGTAGGCTTCTAACAAATTAGGACCAATCTGTTGGTTCACTCAATAGTTACCCTACCTATTCTGAGATGGTAATAGAGCTAAAACAAGGGAAAAGGATCATCCAATATATGAAATTGGGGAACAATTATACTCGTATGAAAAATTAGGGAGAAACAGAGATGGAGAAGACTGAAGAGTAAATTCCATAGAAACTACAAATATGATCTGTTGAAGCAAGTAAAACAACTAACACCTTTTCCTTTCCTTCCACTAGGTGATGCAAGAGTCCCTACATAACCATCTCCTATTTATACCATGAAATTGAGATACTTCTCATCATGATTGCAACAAATTTCCATGAATTGATTCATACAATGAAGGTAGTGCATAAGGATTTTCCCATTCATCCAATAAACTAACTTCATGCTGATCAACATGAAATATGAAGTGTACACATCTAAGGACATTTTTATACATTTAAAGCATATTTCTCACTCGAAAGTGCACTCTTTCCTCATATTTGTGCAACTAAGGACAAGGATTTCAATCACAGATCCTCCGACTAGTTTGATTATCTCAAAATTGAATATCTTCATGTGGCAGAATTGACCTTTGGATTCTTAAGACAGTAATCCACTTAAGAATTTAAGTAGAAGGAGTGTTGCTGCATCCTAAAGTCTACTGGCCAAAATAAATTAATGGCTGATTAATCAATGGGATGACAAGGGAATGAAAGTTTTTGGATTACAATATAAGTTATTCAATTGCATTTCAATTTCCTTTCAGAATAAAACAAAACCATCATAATTAATATCTCTCTTATTTAAAAGTCAACCAGCATATATAATATCAACTACATAAAACATTATGAAAGAAATGGTCCTTATATTAAAATGTTAGAAAGTCCAGTTCTTCAAGAGGAGGGAAAGCTCTACACAAGTGAAAGAAGAAAAATAACACTTGGTTACATTCACATAAATGCGAGGTTTATTTTCTGCAAAAAAAAGCTAGATTTAATAATATTTTCTGGCTTATAAGATAAAAATGAGCCTCCAATATTACAATGATGACAGAATAAGCATGTTCGTTGATAACAACCTACAAAGGATGTGATGAGAACAGAAAAATCTGAACCTCTCTCATAGGATAAATTTAAAAAGTTGTAGAAAGAATACTAAAAAAATAATAACAATATGAATGATACATACTTTGTTAGTGTTACAAACTCAGTGATCAATACTATACCATTTTTTCATGTATCATACTTGTGAAATTCCAATATACTGAAGCTATGTTCAGCAGACTGGTAAATTTGAATGATTGGCAAGTATAGTAAGAGTACAAGATATCAAG
Source organism: Trapa incisa (assembly GCA_030064435.1). Classification (NCBI taxonomy): domain Eukaryota; kingdom Viridiplantae; phylum Streptophyta; class Magnoliopsida; order Myrtales; family Lythraceae; genus Trapa; species Trapa incisa. The sequence continues at coordinate 10,526,822 of CM057767.1, read as the reverse complement.
CTTTGAAGAATCCCAAGAATGTTACTGGGTCAGCATTTCATCCAGCTGAGATATCCAAACAATTGAACTGCCGTATGTTTCACCAGAATAGGGAGTGCACTATTATAATCAAACTCATGAGAACTTTGCAATGGCTATACTGACGAGCATGAAGGTGACATACAAACCAACTAGACAGAATCCCCAAAATCGAGGCACCCGAAACCTGCTCCAAGTTATCACTAACAGAGACCCCATCAGGCTCAGGAGCAAGAAGATGAAAGCCATCACGATTCCCAGATGGAAATGAAGAACATAAGCTCCAGGATACAAATTAGTCGTCTGAATAACTAGGGCACTCCCAAGACCGACAAGCATGTTAAACATGGGGCACGCGAAGCACCCAGCCATGGCCATCGCAGGCTGACCTGCCTTGGCCACTGCCACATCAGCAACAAGATCTCCCACGGAGTTCCCCCAAGCAAGCACTGTTAGCCCAAGAAGTGCAGGAGGGAGCTCAAGTATATCACCAATTGCTGCAAGGCAATTTAATAACTCTCCAGCGGCAGTGGAAATCCAAAACACACTCATTACAAATGCTAGCATAATAACAGGAAGCTGCTCAGCCTTGGGAGGCTCCTTTTCTATCACAAAGTGAAGGAACCCAAGAGAGCAGCTAGCTAAAAGCACTATAAGCCAGAGAGGGAAGTGGATGTTTGGCAGGAGAAATCCAATCGGATGGTCTATTGCCATCAATGAGTTGCAAGCATAGAGAAGAGCTAATGGGCAAAAACTGATATTTACAGACATGTAGAACCGGTTCCAGTGTGAAGGTGAAGTCCGTGGAATGGTGACATTCAGAAAAAATGACACAGGAACTCTCCATATTTCAGGAATCTGCACATCACGGAAAACAGCAGTTAGAAGCAAGCAAGCCGCAGCAGTGGTAGTAAAAGAAATGTTAGGAAAGAAGTGAACTACACAAGATTAGATTGGCATGTACAAGTTATCTAAATAATCGAAAGAGACTTTTTTCATTATTTAGTGTGGCTCCATTTGATAAGACATGTCCTGAAACATTCTTCTAAAGCAACAATCTCTTGATATCTAAACACAGAATCAGCATCAAGTTCCATGAAACCATAGCTGTAAAACTCAACTAATGATCATGAATAAAATCCCTCTCGTTAATGCAGTTTCAGGCGAGTAATAATCATGAATAAAATGTGGTTTTAGCACAATCCTGAAGGTAGGACGACGTCAACACTTGTCTGACTAAAATTAAATCCCTTTTCCGCCACTGCCTAAACTATATAAATAGAAATCTATTGACTTTACCTTTTGAAGAGCATCAATGAAACCTGAAGTAGGTTTTTTACTCGGCGGACTACTACCAATATGTAGGTTTTCACAGTCGGGCGTCTCTTGCTGATATAGCTGGGCTTCGCTCTCCCCACCGATCTTCCTCTCCTCTCTGAATCCAAAATCCATCCAAAATACAAATCCGACAAAGAACACATAGAACCCGACAAATCCAATTGCCTGCCACAGGAAGATCTCCCCGCTAAGGTACACCCAGAAGAGAAAAAGCGCCGCAATCATATAGAACAGCACATCCCTGATGAAGGGTGCTGGGTCCAATGAGAAGGGAGCGGCGTGGATCGCCACGAAACCGACCACGAAGGCCGACACGAAGGTACCGGCGGAGAGAATGGCGCCGAAGCCAGTCCGGGACTGACCGGAACGGACGGCTGCGATAGAGGAGAAGACATCGGGGGCGCCGTTGCCGAGGGCGAGAAGGGTGATTGCTCCCATGCTGGGGGAGAGGTGGAGGTGGGAGGAGAGCTTGGTGGTGACGAGGGAGAAGTGATCCTGGGCGGTCTTGATGAGGACGTAGAAGTAGAAGAGGAGGAAGAGGCAGAGGGCGGGGATGGAGAGGTGGCTATTTTGGTTAAAGAGGCAGTGGTGGAGGGCGTAGTAATTAATCAGACCGCCGCCATCGCTGCCATCCCTGCCGCGGCTGATGGAGTAACAAGATCCGGCGGTGCTGTTGATGAGGTACCGGCGAGGAGATACTTCAGAATGAGGGAGAGAAAATGGAGGGCTCCTTGGGGAGACGAGAAAGAAAAACAGAAGGGTCGAGAGGATGGAGAAGGAGATGGCGGTGGCCCTCAGTGGAGGAGAGGAGGAGAAGGCCATGAACCATTACTTACTGCCCTCCCTCCTTCTGCCCCCACGATCACAGGCAGAGATTCTGCAGGCGACTGAAAGTGTCGATGGTTCGTGTTCTAGGCAAATGGGATCTGTGAACGCGTTTTGCTTGGACTCTGTGTAGTTGGGAAAGGGATATATATATATATATATATATGGCTGCTACGCTCCTACATTTTCGCATTGGGCCGTTTTCAATGATCCAGGCCCGGAAATAAAAAGGCCGGAGCCTTTGTTGGACTACCCGTTCCATTGATTCAACAGCATCTACTCAATCATAACATATCTTAAATTATATCATATTGTTTTTATATAATAATAATTCGAATTTTTTTAAATATTTATATAATAGTTAAAATAAATTTATTTAACATAAATTTAACGTTATATATTACACAATTTGCAATTGTATTGGAAGTCATGAGTTTACTCCATTGGTAGACGTGTGGTTTAAAAAACCTGGGTTGAGTGCTCGTCCATGACCGCCGACCCAATTAATATGGAGTGCGAATAAATTTATTAATTCAATTTGAGTCTATTCTGTTATTGTCCTAATACAAACAATTTTTTTAAATATGGTTTGAAATATAATATACAATATTATATTATATTTAGTATAAATGATAATTAAACTCGCCTGGGTCGGGTTCATGCCCAAGACGATTTCTTGCCACGGTATCCTACGACAATTGGGTCCAATTATTGAAACTGGAATCCCACCGTCTGCTGCTCGAATCGGTACAAGTCTAATCAAATTCGTGGGATTTGTGCATCCAAGTGGGTTTTATGGATTCGAACCCATACATTAAAGGCAAAACTATGTTAAAGCTAGTTTTTCACAGTACAATTCGGAGTACCACCATATTTATCATGACCCGGTATTTGGAGACCTGAATTGGGTATCACCAAGTTGCCCGGATTCAAATTGAATCATATTCGGGAATAAAAAACCCGAATCGGATAAAATTACAATTAAACGTGTACGAATCGGATTAAATCCGTTCAACAAATATTAAAATCGGACGAATTGAATCGAACACATTCATTGGGACCCAAATTATGTAAATGCCGATTGATCAGGTCCAAATTGAATTAGGCCGATCACCCGGATTCAGGCCCATTTACTATAATTATAGCCTTTTATTTTTACGTAAAATTCTTGAAATCTTTATAGCTTTGAAGGTACTAATGTTAACAAGTTCATGCTATGCTAGTTGTTGTTAAAATTGTATGTGCATTTGAGCTCAATTTTAACAAGCACGGTGTTAAACTTCTAGGAGAAGTTGAAAGATTCAAGAGGACATTCAACGATTACCTTGCAGTGTAAAGATGCAAGAGTTTGATCTACTTCTCAACTTCCTTGAAATCAATTTTCCCACTCCTTGCTGACTGTGATATTGAAGTGCAACTCTCATTCTCAGCATCACCAACTAACATCACATAAGGATAAACTATTAGAGGAAAAAGAGTAGAAGCAATAAATCTCAAAAGAGTACATATTATGATCCTAGTAAAATTGCCAACACATGCAGTAATATCTGATTAAGCTTAATCTCAGAAGCTGTCCTTCATCTTCCATATGAATGTGTTTCAGCATAGAAGGTATCTAAAAGCTTCAGTTACCTAAAATCATAAATCTGAATCTCACAACAATTCATTGTTCACTCTGGATGAAGTGATCCATTATTAGAAGAAAGAGGGGAGGGCAAAGTAAGATACCATGACCAATTGAAAAAGACTTTGATAATGCAGTAAAGAGTCCCACCCTGTCACAGTTGGCCAGAAGTTCTCAGTTGCTGCTACTCGTACCCATAGAACGAAATGCATATATATATATATATATAATTATTTATGATTATAAGGATATTCAAAATTTTAAACACATTATTAATAGTATTAATATTTTATAAGCTAATTTATTATTAATTGAAAATAAAAATATTTTAATACAAATAAATATTTAATAGATAAATTTAAAAACCTAATCCATATTAATAGTATTAATACTTTATAAGTTAATATATTATCAATTTTATTATTTATTGAAAATAAAAATATTTTAATACAAATAAATATTTAAGCGATAAATTTAAAAATCTAATTTATATTAAATTTCACCTCTAAAATTTAAATTTTTAGATTTATTTTCAATAAAATTTTATAATATAATATTTATATATAAAGTATATAATATAATTTATCTAATTTTAGTCGATAAAACTGTCTTATTTTTAAATTTATGTTATATGTTTACATTTTATTAATTACAAAATAAATTTTATTTAATTTTTTATTAAGAAAATGACGAATCCGTACGATTTGCACCCGTCCCCTTAATATTCGGATTCGGTCATATCTAGCCAGGCACGAGTACGGTTGGAAGATTTTTGCCAACAATAGGCTAACCAAAATAGTGGAGTTTACTTCCTGTACAATAAAAAAAATTGATTGAGTTCAATCAGATATATACTGTCCATTGGTTCCGGACCTCCCCTCTTAGTATTTACAAAAATTTATAATTTTTTAATTTAAATATATGATATATTATTATTTTAGAACGAAAGTAATAGTAATATATCATATAATATAATCTCTACGCAATATAATATATATTTGGGGTGATTTATATGGCTTTCTTATTTGAGCAAAAATTACTATAATTTAATTTAAAATGGAAATGTTGTAATCCTATTTAAAAAAATGATTGTCTTTATTTTTTGTTTTTTCGGTAAGCTAAATTACTCTCTTTGTTTTTTTTAAAAAAAATGCATTTGTAGCCAACTTGTAATTATATAAAAAATGGTCACAACCCCAGAGTTGTGGCATTTCATTAGTTAATGGAAAAAGAAAGGAAAGAATTTGTGCAATTATTTAATTTGTGGTGGAGAAAGGCCCAAATCCTCCGTTACAACCACATCTCCCAAATTAAACAATTGCAGAAGTTTGGGAACACTTTCCCGTTAAAAAACAGAACCAACTGATGCCAACCAAACAACTTGGCCGCAAATGGAATGAATACCATAAGAGGTTTGACTACATCCACTACACTGGATAATTTAGCCCATAATGAGTACGGAAGAAAATTTTAAATTTGTACTAAAATTGCTAGTGAATATTGACGTCACTAAATTGATATCTATAATTTTATCGATATGATAATGAAATAATAATAATAATAAACTAACAAAAATTAATAAAAGGCCGGCCCCAGTGGCTCATCCCACCTGGGGGAGGGCTCTGGAAGGCTGACCCACCTCCCAATGGGTTGGCATGTGAGCTTGTGTCAGCTCCTGCGCCATAATTTGGTGTCCTAGCTCTGCCCTCCAGCATGGCCTCCAACAGAGTTGGTCTTCCCGGTGCTTTTGCTTTCCATCTGAGCATCCCTGCTGTGTGACTATCGTGGCGCTTTCTTAGGTTGTCTTTTGAACCTAGCCCCCACCCAACCATCTCCCATCACTGTGGGTTGGTGTAGATAATACTACGGCTTATCAGCACTATTTGGGAGGTATAAGCTTTGCATTTATACCCAAATCTCCTCCTTACATACGCTCCCGTCTCAATTTGATGGAACAAGGTAAAGTAACGCTGACCATAATAATTGTAGGCTTATTATACGAAATATAACTTACTTTGGCATACTTGCAGCATTAATGCAATTTAAGAGTTCAGTCTCATGTATTTTAGTGAACATAATGGTTCTAACTTCTAAGGAATTTAGTCTCCTCCCTCTACTAATGGTATTACTCGTATATTGAATTTAGATGATTGTTTTATAAATTTATTTATAATTAATTAATATTAGTAAATGGTAAATTACGTGTTAAATTCTCATTAAATGCATTAGTATGTGTTTATATAAAATTAAATTAATAAAAATTATAAAATAAATAAATAAATAAGTGAAGGATGGTGATAAAAGGCTCACCGTTCATCCCCTTTTCCGACAACCTCCCCTCCTATTCTATCAATCTTTTCGTATTATCCTGTATTTTTATATTTTTTCTCACTATTTACCCATATTTATTATAAACTTTCAAATTATTTCAATTTTTTATTAAATGATTAACTTTCAAAATTTTTATATTTTCTAAAATTATAATGATGTTTATAAAATTTTCATTTATAATTTTTAAAAACTCTAACTTTTAAATAAATTTATTTCAGTCACCTAAATTTCCTTTTATTTCATTTAAATTCTCAAATTCTAATAAATTTTTTAATCTCAAATTTTACATTATTTATTTATTTAATTTGAATTCTCAAATTCTAATAAAATTTTTTAATCTCAAAATTTCCATTATTTATTATTTTACCTATAAAAATTTTCAAATATTTCAATAAATTTTTTAATCTTTTTTAAACTACCACCTATGTTAACTTTCTAAATCTTGTTTTGAGTTACTATACTTATACTTATTATTATATGGGTTCTTGATAGATGTCAATGTGACCTGATATGCGAGCCTCGGGTCCTGCTGGTGCTGGTTGGTTCTTGCAGGCTCGGATACCGCTGGCTAGACCCGAACTTATGATCTCTTTAAATTTTATTCTATTTTATTTAAACTATGTCGTTTAATTAAATGTAGAAAAAATATTAAAATTTTTTAATAAAAAATATAATTTAAAAATTATTCTATTTACCATATAATATATTATTTTCATATTTTTTAACACCCTAATAGATTACTTTTCTTTTATTACACCCTAATATATTTATAAATATTTTATCGATATATTATATTACTTCTTTTTTTATTTAGGCCTTAATAAATTCTTTTTCATTTATTACAACCTAATAGATTTATAAATATTTATAATAATTATAATAAAAAAAATTTATTTTACATGATTAAAAGATTTATAATTTATTTTTAACTAAAAAATTTAAATTATATAAATAAAAATTATATATAAAAATAATTATACAAAAAAAATCACATTAACCAACCGTGTTAATAAATATGGGACCACCTACATGTATGCGCATACAACTTACACCTTTATTTATTTTATATATATAAATGAAGATAAATATTTAATTTTACAAGTAAAAAAGAAAATGAGAATGTGATGGAGATAAAGAGGTCCCGGAGAATATTGTTGATGCTGCTGGTCGTCGATTCCAGTAAATTATCAATTAATTAATACTCGTATTCTAATTTTCTCATATTTATAGTTTTACTATTTTATCGTATTATTTATTGATCATTTTCTCATTATTTACAAACTAAAGTTAATGAAAAAATTATAAAAATAATTTATTAGGTAAATTAAAGCTAATAAATATTTAAAAAATTGAATTTCTAAACAAATAATAGAAAATTTATATATTACAATAATTTTTTTTATTTTTGGTAAAAAAATATATATTAAAAAATAAGATAGACCCGAGTAGCAAGTTCGGGTCTGGACTTGACAAAGTAGACCCGAGACTCGAGTTCACTCGGGCGCGGGTCCACTAAAACCCGCCTCGACGCGAGCTATTGACATCCCTAGTTCTCGATATCTTAAAATTGTGTTCTAACCCTTGTACTTTTAAAAAAATATATTTTAGTGCTCAAACTTATTTTTCCTTAAAAAACCTCAATAATATTTGTAAAAATTCTTCATATAATCATCATTATATTTCTCAGGCCCTCATGGTCATATTCCGTCTAACCATGGTCAGAATAGTGCCATTTGTTTGGGCTCTCATAAAAAAAGTGACAACGTTAAAAAAAAAAATGACAACAACTCACTGAAGACAGTAAGTCGATAGTTGACATGGGTGGAGTTGGAAAGTTGACTATTTACGCGTTTGTGTCTCTTGAACCACTTCAAATAGTGGTATGAGTATACTAAAAACACGATTTACAAATAACCTTTAAAATAGAGTTGTACATTCGACTCGAATGGTCTTGATGTTGGTTAGAGTGGACTTAGAGAGTTCCTAAAATTAATTTGAGCCACGGTTGGCCATCAGGGAGGTTAGGGTAAGCCCGAGAAGGTACTACTCTATTTTCGACCAAGTGAGCAGTGTTATTATTTGATCTCGCCAGCGCTGATAGAAAGCAAGTTATATCGAGGAGAGGTGGGGTTTGAAAGCTAGCTCCTACATGGTTCTAACACTACCAGAATTACAAGTTTGGTGATCATAAATGAAAGTTATAAGATATGAAAGTTGGGTCACTAGAAAACCGAGTAACCTCACTTCGAGAGAGAATTCCAGCCTCCGACCGACAAGGAAGATGTTGGGTCTTATAAGGCCATCTTGGGGGACGAATAGTCTATCATCCCATGTCCATAACTGGTCGGATTGGACCTTATATGTCTTGCTTTCCATTTAATTTTTCTCGTAGCTAGTGTAAGACCGAAAAATCCCAACTCGATAACTAGGCTAAGTTGAGCCGAATAGTGAGATTGAATTGGGAGGTAGAACGTGAAAAAGGAAGTGAAATCAAATAGGAAAGATGAAATGGATTGATGGAGAGGCCAGGAGGAGTAAAGAGGGGTGTGAGAGATCCTTAAGGATGTCTTGAAATACAAGATCAAGGATTGGGAGAAAACCGGTTTGAACTGGGTTCAAGCTAGGGGAGTACTAAACCCCCCAAAATTTTAAGGGTATAAAACAAATCCAAATTGAGTGGTTCTTGAGTCAATTCAATAGGAAATTGAATATAGAATTTTAGGTATTTTTATTTTCTCAAGAATTGGTCTAGAAAGAGGTGACCTGATCCAAAAATCGTCGAACCGACCAAAAAATTCACCAAAAATCAGTTCGCTACAGTGTAAACTAGTCGGTGTGTGATACCGGGCGTACGCATATGCGAGCGCATGTCGTCTTCCTAGCCCGACAATTCACTTGGATTCCCCTGTTTTTACTTGACGAGTCACTCAAACAACTAGAATCCATCGCTTGGAGAAATTAATTAATTCCTAGAGCCATATGCTATGAAATAAAGAAAGAAGGCTATGGATAGATAGCCACATAAGTCAAGAACACGTCCATATAAAGCTTGAGTGTTCCCCCATTGGAAATTGCTTAGAAAATGCTCTAAACTTGAGGTTGCTTCCAACTCCGGCGACCCAACTACCAGAGAGCCTAGCTCGGCCGTCCGACCACCTCTGATGACCAGCTTGGTACCTTTGGAAAGATGAGAACCTCATCTTTTCATTGCCACTCTTGAACCTCAACTCCACCTCTATAGTTTTCAGTGAAATTGTACAATACGCAATCTCCGCATGCCATAAACAAAGCAACTGTTTCGAGGGCCAATTTCGATGGCGACGATAACCTTCGTGAGCTGAGAAAAATTTGGTGAGTCCCATATACCACAAGCTTTCCATAACCTTCAACCTTACCTAATTTGAGCAAGATTTGAGGAATAATTAAATCGTCTAAGTTTTAGCTCATGGGCTAAGTGGATAAGTGTCTAAAATGCAAATTGTAGAAGCTACAAACCACCAATGGAGGTAATTCATGTGACCACAAACTCCTAGAGGAGTCAACTATCAAACCGCACCAGCCTTGATGACCGACGTGCCACCTCGGGTGAGTTCCCAGCTCTGATCCAACTTTTACTCGTTTACATGCACGTTTCTGATCAAGCATGATCAGAGCAACTCTGCTCGACCTCAAGTAAACTAAGTTTACGATAGCCTAGAGGGGGACTAGGGGGACCACTCCACTTAGTTTGATAATTTTTAGAAATACTTTAGTTAAGAGTCAATAGTCGGGAGCCAAAATGCAAAGATTTGAAAGTTAGGGGATCCAAATGCAATAGAGCTTTATGTGGGGTCTTCTTAAGGGGTAAAATAATATTTTGAGGATGATTGGAAAGTTTGGGGACCGAGTTTGCCTATTATGGAAGGTCTAGGGACCAATTTTTAATAAATGACAAGTTAAGGACTAAAGTGCAAAAATGATTATGTGCATGGCCAAAAGATAACTTTTGGGTAGTCCAAGGACCTAAACTTAATTTTATAATGTTTAGGGACCTCTAAGAGAAATTTGGGTGGTTAAATGGATCCTGGAACCGAAGTCCTCAAGAAGAGGGGCAAAATGGTAATTTTGCCAAAACTTAGGGGTCTTTCGGCAATTTATAAGAACTAGAGCTTGGAATTGTTCCAATGCTCAAGGGGACTTGAGGGACCTAAATGAAAGACTTGGAAGAGTCTAAGTTCCAAAGAAAGGAAGTTGTAAACTATAAGGGTGAAATGATAATTTTACCCAAGTTAAGAACTAAATGGTAATTTGGTGAAAATGGAACCACTAGGTGATCAGTAAAGGAAACATGGACACTTAAATAAGTGCTATGTGAAAAGAGCATAAGCTTAAGCTTGAGAAAAATTAACCTTAGAGAAGGTTAGATCAAGGGTCGGGTTACCCATTAACAAGTTGGGTAATTGGGAACTAAATGGTATGTTGATTTGATAATGGTCAGAGGTGAATATGACCTTATGATTGCTTAACCATGCAGAGAACACAAGAAGCACACTAGAAAAACCGATAATGGATTTCAGGAACCTCGCGGAACAAACACATTCCAGGAAAAGAGGTGAGTGGGTATTGACGGCGAGTTCGATTGGACCGACCGTAGCATAAATAAGTATGTTGTTGATTGTGCACCTTGTGTAGAAAGCTGGGCTTAGAACTCATATAAGAAGTAAAAAATGACTAAGATCATGCCCATTAAATCAAATTTGATTTTTAAAGGATAATTAAAGAATCGATTGTGAGATCGAAGTAAATTGCATGACTGTGATTCCAAGGAACCAGATTTTGTTGGGCCTTGGGCCATTGTTATGAATTTGGGGAGATGGTCGAGTGATAGACCAGACTCCCAAATGAGTATTATTACTATATTGGATGCTGAAATTTAGTGATCGGGCATGAGGTAGGCTGTGAGACTTAGATGTGGGTCATGATTCCCAATTATGAGGAGATGAATGGTGATAGGACGAACTCCTACTTATGTGTTTGACATGTGCATGCTAAATTTGGTGATCGGACATGGGGTAGGCCATGGGACCCAGGTGTGGGGCATGATGCCTAAATTATGTGTCATGAGGAGATGATTGAGTGGTAAGTTGGACTCCTAAATTGATTGTTTGCCATATTTGCATGCTAAGTGGGGCGACTGGGCATGGGGTAGGCCATGAAACCCGAGTCTAGGGCAATATGCCTCTCCATGTGACTTGAGGAGAAGACCTAGTGATAGGCTAGGCTTTCGATTTTTATTAAAATGCACGGGGAGTCATTCCAGTGAAGGACCAGATTCTCGAGTTTATCCATGTCATCAACATAATTGATTTGATGTATGATTTTGTTATGTGATTTGGGGAGTCAGGCGAGTGACGCACTAGGATCCTAATAATGAGATGCGGTAAGCACCATTATGTGACCTGCCCATGAGTGCCAGGGGTATGACCACGGGTCATGATATTGTTTGCTGTGAATACTAGTATAGAAGATGGGGCAACAGATGGATGCCTAAGAGGTTGTGCGGTTGCCCAAGGGAAAATGGAAAGGAGATCAGTGAGTGATTATGTGTAATCTTCCATGTTTCCTGGGGCACCCATATGATGTACGAGTACCATCCTAGTAAATCGCTGTGACTAGATGATGGTGGAATTGAGTCGCATGTGTGCGGGGCATGGACTAATGAGTGGTGGTAATGTAACCATGACCCCGGGTGCTGAGACACCCAGTTGTGTGATGACACCTACAGTTGTCGGTTGTGGCAGAGTAATCATGTGACTCCCACTCTCTAGTTTCCTGCTTTGGTATCGTCCAAGCGATAGTACATTCGAAGGGTGATATATGTCTCGGGCCCGATAGTCCATTGTTGTGCGAGGGAGTGGCGACAAGGCTGCCATGACCCCGGGTGTTGAGACAACGTGTTGCGAGATGACACACGAGAAGTGTTAGTTGTGGTACAAGTGCACTTGCAACTCCCATACTCCAATTTACCGGTCTGGTATCGCCCAAGTGACGGTACATTCCAAGCGTGTTGTTGTATGCATAGGGCTGTATGTAGCCGATGCTTTGGTTATGACTTGAGTTAGCCTATTATTGTGTGAGGAAATGGCGATGAGGCTGCCATGATCCTGGGTGCTGAGAAACTCAATTATGAGATGAAACTCGAGAGGTGCCAGTTGTGGTAAGAGTGCCCTTGCGACTCATACACTCCAACTTTCCAGTCTGATATCACCCACATGACACTACATTTCGGGTGTGCCATTGTCTGTTTAGGGCTGTGAGTACCCCATGTTGTTTGGGGCATAAGTTAGCCCATTATCGTGTGAGGGAGTGGCGACAAGGCTGCCATGACCTGGGTGTTGAGACACCTAGTCATGAGACAACACACGAGAAGTGTCAATTTTGGTAAAAGTGCCCTTGCAACTCTCACACTCCAACTTCCTAGTCTAGTTGTCATGCCCTGACCCAGTTTGGTTAGATCCCCATGATCAACCCACCACTCTCTCGGTTTATTAAGTGTTTCCCCTTCTTTTAAACCTTGAGTAGTAAGGTGTCCTTTAACATGTACTTTTCCTATAATAACATTAATCAAAATTGCATGAAATTTTAACTTAACATACCTATCTTACAGGTGTGGTTAACTTGAGATCTTTGGGTAGGCTTTCCCTTGGTTACCTGAAAAGGGGTATAAGGGAGGGGGTGAGTTCAACAACTCAATGAATGGGTGTTTTAAAATTTGACTTTCAGAAAATAGTTTGAATTGGAGTGTGACAGACTCCTTAGTTTCTTTAAAACATTTCATCCTCAAAATCTCAATTTTCATAGCCATATCTCATCATTAATCACAAACGGTGTGTTTATCAACAAACACATGCCCTTCATCATGAAGGGAACACACATTCATAGGGCAGCACATCCACTACACCCACTTGTGATGTTAGAGCGACTTTACCGGCAACCTAGATAGAAGCACGCCCACTTCTACCCTGAGAATAAGTGGATGTACACGACATCCGACCCTCAATCTCATAAATAAAACTCCATGTCTGTATGAGGACAGAGACCACATCCTGACCCCACCCCAGTCTCATGCGCATGAAGCTACGTCAAGCTTCCGTGACTGCTGGCACGACAATCTGCCCTTATCTTCACCATGTCGTCCAGTAGCCCCTAGGACGCATCACTACTCCTCTTGGACGTCTTGAAGGTCCTGTACCTCAGTACAACAGTTTTCCTCATAAGCCATTTAATCTTTAGTGCCACTGGTCCAACGACCCCGACCCTCAACTCAACCTACAGCTGTTTGTCTTGATTGGTTCGTCGACTTGTCATGTTGCACTGCCGCTAGTCCATCAAGTATGTCGGTCCTGTCTTGGTACCATGGCCAAAAATATCATTCATTTAAAGTTTTCATGGCTTAAACTCATTTTTTCTAAGAGCTCCTGCTCTTGCCAACTGGCCTAGGGCCTACTATACGAGATTTTCAAAATTGGGCATATTAGCCCCCCAAGTTCCAAAATTGAGGCCTCCGGCCTATATGAGCATTTCGAGCTCTCGTCAAGAGGGTCTCCCAAAAAGTTTAAGCAATGACACACAGTCAAAAGAGAGCACTTCCGACAAATAATCTTTTCATCTGTCCATCACACCCACTGGGTGTGAGGACATCTCTGCTTATTACCGATAAGCGGGTTTTCTACTTCCTTCCAAGAAGTTCATCAAACCAACTGGGTATGATCTACTTACAACCGGTAATTAGTTCTTTTGGGTAATTTCCACATCACTCCATTCAAGTGTGATAGTTAAAATTCCACTTAGTAGTAGGTTTTCATTTCCGAGGTGCTTATCATTCCAATCGAGTATGATATAAAAATCTCACTAACCAGGTAATGTAGTTAATTCCTGTTAACCAGCTTTTTGCCTTCATACGAGATTGTCTTGGTTGGCATTCCCGGTACTTCGTGTCCCTATACGATATGAACACCCTTGTTCATAATCCTTTGGCCTAATAGTCTTTATTGGTCATGAATGGATAAAATACCCAAACTTTTCAATTATTTGCAATTAGGTCCCTAGAGTTCTTTTTCTTTATCTTTAGGTCAATATTGTCGATTTTTCCTCAAATTGAGTCCCGAAACTTCAAAAATTTTACTTTGGGACCTCAATTTATTCAAAATTACATAAAGCGGTTCAAGTTTCCCAAATTTCCAATTTGGTCCCCAAATTTTCCAAAATTACCATTTTGCCCCTACTTTACAAAAATGGTAAAATTGACCCCAATAATTCTAAAATTGACCAATTGGTCCTCCAACATCTTTTCCATGCTGAATTTCTCCTCAATTTTGGGAAATTGCACTTTAGTCCCTCAAATTTTCGAAATTCACAAAATTTTCCCAATTTTCCCCAGTTTCAATTTCTCAACCTGATTGTATGTTATTTCATCAAATTGATCGATCAATCAAATTTAGTTGTTGAAATTGAAGGTGTATTTGAATTCTTACACATCTATACGATTCAATTGCACTTTGAATAGCATGAATTGATGCCAGAATGAGCTTAATCGGAGCTTCGCTGAAAAATTAGACTTAGAGATAGAAAGCTTCGAAAGCTTACTATCGGGGGTGCGACGGTCAGAGCTTTTGATCTAGGCAGATAACTCTCGTCCTGAGGTTACTTCTAGGATCAAGAATTGCAACAATTGCTGCTGAATTGAGGGAGAATTTGGTTAGTGAAATTTCGTTGGTTCTCTCTCTAGCACTGATCGAAAATTACAGAGGAGAGCCAAATTGGCTTACCTTTCAGCTCTAATTCAACTATACGAGGACTATGGAAGTGTTGGGAGGGCTTGGTTTGGCCTGAGAAGGGCTCGAATTGGCCATTTTCAACTCGACCAAAATAGGGCAACTTCGGTCCGCTGGAGCTGCTTTACCGTTCTATCACGCCGACACTTCTCCGGTGACCCACAGAGCAAATGGAGACTACAATCATGTAGTTAACCTCTCTTCGAATCTAAAGAGCTCGACCACGCCTTCTTTGGCAAAAAAAATGCCCAAGTCAGAGCTCTAGTTCAAGCTTCACCGGAAAATGGAGCAGTAGGGAGAGAGTAGAGTTTTCAGGCGTTAGGAGGGGCTCTTTATATAGGAAGCTTGGGGACTTCTTGGCCATCCAATTGGAACCTTAATGGTGGTCATTCATTGCCTAAATCTTCCTAGTTGGAGACTTTTCATCTTCACTGATGTTGCTTGATTTTTCGATGAGTGAACAATGCTGTCATGTGAAGGAAGAAGACGACACTATTCCGAATTGGATCGGACCAGTCCAAACCGGGTTCAACACTTAAACTGGCCGGTTGAGGCTCGATTTGACCGAGTTTTACAAAATTAAAAAATTCTAAATTCATCTAAATTCATTCTCTATCTAATGGTGTCCTCAATTCTCTAATTTGAATTTTTAAGCCATTTAGAAAAATAAATTTAACATCTGGTTCAAACTAGTCCAAACCAGTTCAATCCGATTCAGATTCGGTTCACCTGAACCGGTCTGGTTTTCTTTCCCAAATTGTCCTAAAGTCCCTTTCCAAGGTTTTTATGACCCTTTGGGTCACTTGGAATTGTAAATTTCACAATTTGGTTGTTCTCTGATGATCAGGTTTGTGAACTGATTTGATTTTTCTCACTCGGTTTGACCAGTTCTTTCCCTGGTTTTCCTTAGCTCCAAAGAGCAGGGTTTACAACTCTCCCCTCCTTTTAGGTGTTTTGCCCCCAAAACTTAATTAGCAACCTTTGCATCAGGAATAAATTCCTTTGGTGTAAACTTAAGGTTTTCTTGAAATGCTAACTCTTCGATTGTCCTTTCAGTTAGCCCTTTTTATATCATTCACTTAAGGAATTTCTTTTTCCTTTCCATTGTTCACTCATTCGATGGAGTTTATCATAATTAGGCATGCCTTACCCACTATTCCAAGGTAAATCCTTAAGTTCACTTCCTCCTCTACTTAGGGTAGGATTCTTCCTCCTCTACTTAGGGCAGGATTCTTACTCTTGAGGGTTCTTACTCAAAATTTTAGGATTGGGAGTTCCAAGCTGCCCAATCATTTCCTTGTCTAGTTATTCTCTTGGTCATTGAAACCCTTATCTTTATGTCCTTTCGAGTGCTACATACTTGCTTTCACTGGTTTCGGTGTTATCACTTTTTTTGTCTTATTTGGGCCCATCCCTCGTCCGATGTTTATTACAACTTCAGTCTAAAATTTTGACCTTATCATTTTTACTCACTGACTCTTCCTTACTCGAGTCACATTTTTCCATGGGACTGTTGGGCTTGCATGCCCCTTATAGTCATGACATTTTCTAGAACCTGTCTCTATCTATTAGATTTCTAGAATACTTCCTCGAGGGTCATTCTAGTCTTTTCAACCTTTAAGGGTTGCACAACTTCGTCTGGTAGTATATTCTTGACTACCTTTACTGTTATTCACTCATTCATCTTGCCTCTGATGTCATGTCTTACATAACCGTGTCAATTTCTCTTACATGCTCATCTTTCCCAACTTCTTTATTGGGTCTTTCCGATTCCAATTATTGGATTTTTCCCATGACTTATCAACACGCAGGGATTCTCCCCTTCTTATGCACTTCCTTATTTCTAGTGGTGTCCTTTCCTCAAGGACTTTCCTTTTCTTAATCCATTCTTACTGACTCGTGATCAGTTTCATGACTCTTTATCCTGAGTTATTCTCTTTCGGTCTATATGTCGATTACTTTGTTTGGGGAAGTTCCCTTCTTATGGATTTTGTTCTCTACTATGTCCCTCACAGTAGAAGCTTCCACTTTGGGAGCTACATGCCCTACCTTCTTACCATTCCTTAAAAGTTTATTTCTTCCTTTCTTCACACTCTTTTCTATATTAGGTAATTGCCCACCTTTAATCCTCAATTGTCTTAAAATTCTCATTTCTTCACTCATTCCTTATCTGAGGGACTTCCAGTTATTGGTCTTATTTAGTGTACTCCACCTTATGCTTAGTCGTCCTCACTTTAGGCTACATCAAGTGAGTGTGGACCACAACTAGTCTTGATGTCAGAGACCATTTACTTTAGCCACTTAACTGGAGGACTTACACCTCCAAGATTTCTTAAATGTACTCCATTCCCTTTTTATAGGTAGTTCACTCTTTTCTTACTCGTACAACATCTTTGATGTTATCTTTCAACTTACTTGTTCCTTGGGTTTAACTTATTCCTTGGGTCCTCCTAGTTTGCTTCCCTGGTCCTTTCACCTCAATATGCACTTCATTTGCAAGTTCATCTCCCTATCCCTCTTCACTTAGTTCCATTACCTCTCAGTTGGGATACATATGCCTTTCTAGGGTTTCCTTCCTTGGTAGGACTGTTCCCTTTTTCTCCCAAAATTCCTTTTTCATTTACCCTGGGTAATATCTACCCTTAAATGATATCCTTTGATGTCATCATCTCCTGTTTACCATTGCTCTTGAAATCTTGTGGGCACATCCTTTGTACCCTATCCTCATCCCCACTAGTACTTCAGTACATGTCTATTTCCTTTAAGGAGAGCTTGAATTCTCTTTATTTCAAGATCTCTTGATCATCATGTGAGAGGCTTGCCTACCCCTCTCTTGGCTTGAGTTTAGTCGTTAATTTGCCATTAGTCTTTTTAAGGATTTCTTTCATCCTTCTTTTTCCCAATATCTGGCCTTTCCACCTCCCTCTTCTTTGTTGTAGCTTAAATTATGACCTTCACGAGTATCAGTTTATTAACTACATTGTCCTTACCATTCCCTTGGTCTAATTATCTTAGGGCAGTTGTTTCTCGAGTCTTATTGTCCTTAATGTTCATCCTACTGCCCTTTTAGAGTGTAGTCCTTTCTACTTCCAAATCTTCCTTAGGGTGTCATTATTCTCCTTGACTATCTTGTTGTTACAACTTGCTTCTTTATGCTATGTTGGTCTGAAACTCCTATTTGGCTTCACTGCTTTTTCTAAAGTGTGTCGTACTTGCAATCCCGAGACATCCCATTTGTTGTCAAATGCTTGACTTGTCTTCTCTTGTGGAGGCACTCCCTTCTTTGATCCCAAATGGCTAGAAATTTCCTCTTAAGGGAAAATTCTCTTCAGTTACCCTTTGTTTTGTTTGTGGTTTATCAAGGTCCTACCTTCAGTCCTTTTTCCTTCCTGCCACTATGTTAGGATCTTGAAGAGCTTCCTCGTGGATGTGGTTGAAATTGTGAGCAGTAGTCATGTTTCTTGGGATGGTATCCTTTCGGATTCCTATAGTCGTGGAGGCATTTTTCTTGGAACATATTGTTATGAATCCTTGTGGTGTGGGACAGTTCTTCACTTCATGTCCCATTTCCTTTACACCTTGAAATAGGCCGTCTCCTTGCCTAGTTGTTTTCCCAAGAGTTCTCCTAAACTCCTTACCTTGACGATTTTCTTGTCATGCTTTCTTTGTCCCATAATTTCCTTGATTCGTTCCTTTATTCGGGATGAAAATCTCCTTGGTCTCCATAATGTCTAGGGTAACACAGGTTTGTTTGGTTACTTTTCTTGGGCAATCTTCCTATAGTTGAGGTGCAAGGACACATCATTTTTTAGAGATATAGTTTTTAGGAACTTGGAATTCTTTATTAGTGGAGAAGTAATACAATATGTTGGGGTCTTAGCCCCATTACAAAAAGTGGTTATGAAATAGATGGGGAGCTACAGGGTTTTTGACAAGCGTCCTCCTTGGTAAAGTTATAAGCCCTTGATAGCGTTCCTGGCCTTAGGCTTGGCTCCCTTTGTACTTAGAATTGTGACCTCAACAAGTCCTAGCACCATCCTCCTAGATACTTCCCATTAACGTCTCTTAGTTGTTTGGGGCTTCTTGGGTATTTTAGGGTGATCTTCCTATGGGGACAAAATGTTGGGTAGTGTTGGTAATGTCAGTCCTAGTTTTCTTGGTTACTCTCCTGGGAGCCATTTGAAAATTTTAAAATTTTCTATTAGTTACTATGTTATATAGTGTTGACAATGTATTCGAGGAAACAAACCTCTAATACCACTTAAGTTGTCACGGCCCAACCCGGTTTTGTCCGATTCCTGTGATCAACCCGCCACTCTCTCGGTTTATTAAGGGTTTTCCCTTCTTTTAACCTGTGAGGAGTAAGGCGTTCTTTAATCTGTGCCTTTCTTAGAATAACATTAATAAAAAATGCAAGAAATTTTAACTTAACATACTTGTCTTACAGGTGTGGTTACCTTGAGATCTTTGGATAGGCTTTCCCTTGGTTACCTGAAAAGGGGTATAAGGAAGAGGGTGAGTTCAACGACTCAGTGAATGGGTGTTTTAAAATTTGACTTTCAGAAAAATAGTTTGAATTGTAGTGTGTCGGACTCCTTAGTTTCTTTAAAACAATTCATCCTCAAAATCTCAATTTTCATAGCCATATCTCATCATTAACCACAAATGGTGTGTTTATCAACCAACACATGCCCTTCATCATAAAGGGAACACACATTCGTATGGCTGCACGTCCACTTCACCCAGTTATTAAGGGTTTCCCCTTCTTTTAAACCGTGAGGAGTAAGGCGTCCTTTAACATGTACTTTTTCTAGAATAACATTAATCAAAACTGCAAGAAATTTTAACTTAACATACCTATCTTACAGGTGTGGTTAACTTGAGATCTTTGGATAGGCTTTCCCTTGGTTACTTGAAAAGGGGTATAACGAATGGGGTGAGTTCAACAACTCAGTGAATGAGTTTTTTAAAATTTGACTTTCAGAAAATAGTTTGAATTGGAGTGTGCGAGACTCCTTAGATTCTTTATAACATTTCATCCTCAAAATCTCAGTTTTTATAGCCATATCTCATCATTAACCACAAACACTGTGTTTATCAACCAACACATGCCCTTCATCATGAAGGAAACAAACTTTTGCAAGGCAGCACATCCACTTCACCTACTTGTGGCATCGAAGGAACTTTATCAGAAATCTAGATAGAAGGACGTCTAATTCTACCTTGAGAATGAGTGGATGTGCAAGACATCCGACCCTCAATTTCGTAAAGAAAACTTCATTTTCGTATGAGGATAGAGACCTCATCCCGACCCCACCTCGGTCTCATGCGCATGAAGCTACATCGAGCTTCCCTAACTGTTGGCACGACAATCTACCCTTATCTCCACCATGTTGTCTAGTAGCCCCTAGGATGCATCATTACCCTTCTTGGGCATCTTGAAGGTCTCGTACCTCAATGCATGCACAAAATAACAGTTTTTCTCATAAGCCATTTAATCTTTGGTGCCACTGGTCCAACAGACTCGACCCTCAACTCGACCTGCAGTTGTTTGTCTCAAGTGGTCTGTCGACCTGACATGTCGCACTGCCACCAGTCCATTGAGTATGTTCATCCTGTCTTTGTACCATGACCAAACATATCATTCATTTAAAGTTTTCATAGCTTAAACTCATGTTTGTTTACGAGATCCTGCTTATGCCAACTGGCATTGGGCCCATTGTACAAGATTTTCAAAATCGGGCATATTAGCCCCAAAGTTCCAAAATCGAGGCCTACAGCCTATATGAGCATTTCGAGCTCCCGTTAAAAAGGTCTCTCGAAAAGTTTAAGCAGTAGCACACACTCAGGGGAGAGAATTTTCAATCAAATAATCTTTTCATATGTCCATCACACCCACTAGGTGTGAGGACATCTCTGCTTATAACCGATAAGCGGGTTTTCTACTTCTTTCTACAAAGTTCATCATACCAACTCGTTATTTTCTACTTACAACCAATAAATAGTTTTTTCGCATAATTTCCACATCACTCCATTCAGGTGTGATGGTTAAAATTCCACTTAGTAGTGGATTTTTATTTCTGAGGTGCTTATCATCCCAACCGGGTATGATTTAAAAATTCCACTCATCCGTTAATGTAGTGAATTCCTCGTAACCGAATTTTTGCCTTCACACGAGCTTATCTTTGTTGGCGTTCCCAGTACTTTATGTCCCTACACGATATGAACACCCTTGTTCATAATCCTTTAGCCTAATAGTCTTTATTTATCACGCATGGATAAAATACCTAAACATTTCAATTATTTGTAATTAGGCCCCAAAAGTTCTTTTTCTTTAACTTTAGGTCTCTAATGCCGATTTTCCCCCAAATTGAGTCCCAAAACATAAAAAATTTACTTTGTGATCTCAATTAATTCAAAATTTCACAAAGGTGTTCAAGTTTCCCAAATTCCCAATATGGTCTCCAAATTTTCTAAAATTACCATTTTGCCCCTACTTTACAAAAATGGTAAAATTGACCCCAATAATTCCAAAATTGACTAATTGGTCCTCCAACATCTTTTCCATGTCCAATTTCCCCTCAATTTTGGGAAATTGCACTTTAGTCACTGAAATTTTTGAAATTCCCAAAATTTTCCCAAAATTTTCCCAATTTTTCCCCAATTTCAACCTCTCAACCTGACCAGATTTGATTTAATCAAATTGACCGATCAATCAAATTTAAGGGAGCTTGGGGACTATTGGCTTTACCGGTTTCCAAATTGGTCGAGCCTATCTCCTTTGAAAATGCCATAGTCGGAGTAGATATCCCCTCGTCGGAAATGGAAAATGGAATTATTCCATTTTCTGTCCATAAACAGTGCTATCATCTCAAGGTTGAAGATGACTATGTGCGCGCGCATGAGAACTTCGCACGTGCATCTTGCTACGTGTTGTGCTATTGTTGGTTGGCGTCACTAACGTGGATTCTTAATGTGTATTCGAGTCACCCGTTGACTCCTTGACCATATATGTGGCGACCTCTCATTAGTCACCCACATCTACGTGGCCTCTAACCAACTTTGACCATCTGTTGACTAAGACACGTGGCATCCTTTGATTGGCCAATTTAAATAAGCCAATTTTCTCTCCTGACGCACTGTGCCAATGCTACGTGTTTGTCTATGATTGACTGTGTAAACCATGTCCTTTTATAATAGGAAAAAGAATCGATCATTTCCAAAGAGAAAACCAAGTCGGTTCATAAACCTTAACTAATAGAAAAGAACAATTTAGGAAATTTACAAATCCCGAGTGACTCAAAAAGTCATAAAAGTTATGGAAAATGACTTCAGGATGAATTGGAAGAGAAAACCAAACCGGTTTAGGTGAACCAGACCAGAAATGGATTGAACTCATTTGAACCATCATTGAACCGATTTCTAAATTCATTTTTCTAGGTGGCTTAAAATATTCAAATTGGGGAATTGAAGCCACCATTGGATAGAGAATAAATTTAGAAAATTTTAATTTTGAAAAAATCGGCCTAATTGGGCCTAAATCGGCTGATTATGCATTGAACCTAGTTCAGACTGATTCGGTCTAGTTCAGACTGATCCGGTTCAAACCAAGCTCTCTCAACCTACCCACAACCCTTAGATGACCTCAACTGAGTTGAAAGGTAGGCCAATTCGGCATTCCTTAGTTGTTGCAGGTTAGAGTTAGAGAGAGAAATTGTAGAATTTCACTAATGAAATTCTCTCTCAATTTAGGTCAATTGTAAGAATTCTTGATAATAGAAGATACCTCAGGAGTATAGCTATCATCCTCGATATAGAGATCAGACCGTGGCATCTTCGACGGTAAACTTTTGAAGATTTCTCTCTCTACGCTTTGTTTTCTGACGAAGCTCCGTTTGAGCACAATGTGGACCCAAATGACACGGTTCAAAGCTCAATTGAATCGTATGGAAGTGTAGGAATTGATACATACCCTTCAATTGGAGCAATTAACTCTGATTGAATGGTCAATTTGATAAAATCAAATTCATCCAGGTTTTAAGGGGGAAATTACGGGAAATATTTTGGGAATTTTAGGGATTTCTTAAATTTGAGAGACTAAATTGCAATTTCCCAAAATTGAGGGCTAATTGGATGTGGAAAGGATATGGGAGGACCAATGGGTTGATTTTTAGAATTTATTGGGGTCAAATTGCCATTTTTGTAAAGTAGGGGCAGAATGGTAATTTTTGAAAAGTTCGGGACCAATTTGGAAATTTGGAAAACTTGAGCCCCATAAATAATTTTCAATAAATTGAGGACCGAGAGTGAATTTTGGAAGTTTTGGGACTCAATATATGGAAAAGTTTGCATTAGGGACCTAAAGTCAATGAAAATGAACTTTAGGGACCTAAGTGCAATTAATTGTAAATTTTGACTTTAGTTGTTCATACATGAAAAATGATGGCCGTTATGGAAAATATTAATAGATAAGGTTGTACAAATTGTGTAGGAGCACGAAGGATTGGAACGCCAGCAAAAGAAGCTCACGTCAACTTGGGAAGAACCAATAAGGGACGAACACGTCACAGTTAACGGGTGAGTGAGGTTATTCACATCATACTCGGTTGGGATGATGAGCACCTCGGAAATGAAAAACCACTTCTATGTGGAATTTTAACATCACACCCGATTAGAGTGATGTGAGAACTATGCAGAAGAACTAATTACCATTTGTAAGTAGAGAGATCATATCCGGTTGGTATGATGGACTTTTTAGAAGGAAGAAGAAAACCTGCTTATCGGTTGTAAGTAGAGATGTCAGCACAACTGGTTGGTGTGATGGAAGGAAAGTTTATTTTGTCAGAAGTGTTCTCCCCTAACTATGTGCCAATGGTTAGAAATTTTGGAAGACCTTGACGAGAGCTAGAACAGCTCAGATAGGCCAGAGGCCTTGGTTTTGGAACTTGAGGGCTAAAATGCTAGTTTTGGAAAATCACGTACAGTGCGCCCAAGGCCAATTGGCACGAGCATGAGCTCGTAAACAAACAAGTGATATTTATGCCATGAAAATTCTAAATGAATGAAATGTGTGATTTTTCCATGGTACCAAGACAGGACCGACATACTCGATGGACTGGCGGCAATGTGTGAGGGCCATGTTGACAGACCGACCTAGACAAACAACTGTAGGTTAAGTTGAGGGTTGGAGCCGTTGGACTAGTGGCACCAAAGATAAATAGTATTGTGAAAAAAATTATTGTTTGTGCATGCACCTGAGGTTTGGGGCCATCAAGACGCCCAAGAGGGGTAGTGATACGTCCTAGGGGATATTGGACGACATGGTGGTGATAAGGGCAGTTTGTCGTGCCAGCAGTGAGGAAAGCTTGACGTAGCTTCATGCGCACAAGACCGGGGTGGTTGGGATGAGGTCTTTGTCCTCATACGTACACGGAGTTGAATTCGGGTTTGAGGGTTGGATGTCACGAATATCCACTCATTCCTAGGGTAGAAGTGGATGGGCTTCTATCTAGGTGGCCGGTAAAGTCGCTCTAACGCCATAAGTGGGTGCAATGGACGGGCTGCCCTGCGAATGTGTGATTCCCTTCCTGATGAAGGGTGTGTGTTGATTGTTAAACACACCTGATGTGGAAATGAGGAAAAGAAATTGTGAAAATCAGGAATTTGAGAATATTTTTAAAAGAGATAAGGAGTATGGCACACTTCGATTAAAGATGTTTTATGAAAACTTTCTCCCAACACCCATACACTAAGTTGTCGAGCTCACCCCCTCCCTTTACCCCTTTTTAGGTAACCATGAGAAAACCCACTTAAAAACTTTTTGATAGCTGAACCTGCAAGACATGTATCTAAGGTTAATATATTCAGTTTTGATTAATATTATTCCAGGAGAGCGATCATGTCGGCGCTTCTCCGACGACTCTCAAAATGAATGGATGTCACCACCGTGTAGCTGACTTCTCCCCGGTTCTAATGAACCCAACATCACCTACTTTGGGTCAGAAATGACCTTATATCGGAGCTCTGGTTTGAGCTTCACTGGAAAACTAAGCAACTGAGAGAGAGTGAGCTTTTTAGGTGTGGAGAGGATGAATGGAGAGGGGCTCTTTATATAGGGAGCTCGAGGACTCGTCAGCCGTCCGTTTGGCACCTTTATGTCAGGCATTGATGGTTGGAAATGTATTGAACGGAGACATTTCTTCTTCGCCGGTGCTGATTCGATTTTTCAACGAGGGAACAGTGTTGTTACTTGAAGGAAGAAGACCACTGTTTCGAACCGGACCAAACCGGTCCGAACCAGGTTCAAAGCTTAAATCTGTCGGTTCACCCCTCATTTGACCGAATTTTTCAAATATAAAAATTTCTAAATTCATTTTCTATCTAATGGTGGCTTCAAATCTCGAATTTGAATTCTATAAGCTACCTAGAAAAATGAATTTAGAATCAGGTTCAATAGTAGTTCAAACCGGTCCAAACCAGTTCAGATCCGGTTCACCCGAACCGGTTTGGTTTTCATTCCAATTCCTTCTCAAGTCCATTTCCATAACTTTTAGGGTTCTTTGGGTCACCTGGGATCCATAAATTTCCCGGTCTACCCTTTCTCTATCGATTCCGGTTCATGAGTTGATTCGGTTCATAAACTAGTTCGGACCCGGTTCACTTAAACCAGTCCATTTTTTCTTCCCCAATTTGTCCTAAGGTTCTTCTCCAAGATTTATGAACCATTTTGAGTCAAATGTAAGTTGTAAATTCTCCATTTGTCCATTTCCTAATAATCGAGCTTATAGACCAATTCAGTTTTTTAAATTTGAAATTGACAAGTTCTTTCCCGGTTTCCTCATTGTCAAAGGATGGGGTTTACAAGATCACTCTTGGTGGTGGTACGTCCTTTTTCTTTTGGAAATCCACCCTATTTCCCCATCTTTGGCCATTTTGCTCCTTCCGTCCCCCAAAATGGTTTTGGCCCTTGTCTTCCTTCTAGGTCGTTTGCTCCATTCGACGACGTCGGGTTTGCACCAGTCGCTCACATTCGTGAGCCATACTGATCAATGCTGGTAGATCCGTGGGGCGTCCTAGTACTCCCATATGGTCTAGATGTCCATATTGAGACCATCTATAAATTGCTGGCATATGTCTGCTGGTCCAGCCAAGTCAGGAGCAAAGGGTCTTAACTCATTGAATTTGGTTTCATACTCCGATATAGAGTTTAGCCCTTGTCAGAGTCGGAGAAAATCCTACTTCTTCTCATTAATCAAATGTGGGGCTAGGTACTCCTCCACGTTCCTTTCCTCAAATTGCTCTTAGGTGGGTGTGGAGGTATGTAGACTTTGAACATTGTCCCACCATCTTTTCGTACTACCCTTCACGAAAAATTCTATCATGATCACCATGTCCTCTGGTGATATCCTAACTATCCCCATCAGCTTCTTGATGTTGGCCAGCCAGTCTATGGTGACTTTCGCATCTTTCTCTCCGAGAAAAGGCTTACACCCCAGTTGACGAAGAGTCTTGAAATACTTGGGAATGTCAACTATAGGGGGATGGGTAATAGGAGAAGCATGAGATTGTACTTCCTCTGGTTCGGCACGGGAATTGGTGTCCACCTCAGGGACGAGGTTAGATCGTCCAAATACTTGAGTGAACTCCTTGTACAATCTTTGATGTTCCGAGCTCAGTCCAAGTGGGGTTGTGTGGACTCCTCTAGGAGTTTCCACAGGAAGGGTGGTTGGGCAGTGTCGGAGACTACGGGTCTAGTTCTCTTAGTTCCTTTCTTGGGAGCCATCTGAAATTTTAAAATTATTCAAATTAGTTACTATGTTATATAGTTTCGATAATGTATTTGAGGAAACAAGCTCTGATACCAATCAAGTTGTCACTCCCCGACCCGATTTGGTCGGATCCCCGTGAGCAACCCGCCACTCTCCCCATTTATTAAGAGTTTTCCCCTTCTCTAAATCGTGAGAAGTAAGGCAATTTTTTTGAGCCTTAGAAGGCAAGGTCAGGTTCTTTAGATTTCGGGAGAAGTCAGCGACCTGACGGTAATCTCCGTTTCATCCGAGGACCGCCGAAGAAGCGCTGGCGGAATCAAACAGTGAAGCAGCTCTGACGGACCAAAGCTGTCCTATTTCGGTCGAGCTGAAATTGACAAAATTCAGCCCTCCTCGGACCAAACTGAGCCCTCTCGACACTCCCATGGCCCTCACATGACTATAATAGAGCTGAAAGGTAAGTCAATTCGGCCCCCTCTAACATTTCCGATCGGTGTTAGAGAGAGAAACTGTGAAAACATCACTAACCAAATTCTCCCTTGATACGATATGAATTGTATTGATTCTTGATCCTAGGAGTAACCTCAGGATGAAAGCTACCTGTCTAGATAGAAATCTTGGACTGTCACAACTCTGATGGTAAGCTTTCGAAGTTTTCTCTCTCTACTCACAGTTTTCCGGCGAAGCTCCGTTTGAGCTCATTTCAGCCTCAATTCATGCGTTTCAAAGCTCAATTGAATCGTATGGATGTGTAGAAACTGAATTATACCTCCAATTGAAGTAATTAACCTCGATTGAATGGTTAATTTGATAAAATCAAATTCGGCCAGTTTGAAAGGGGGAAATTTTGGGGATTTCATAAAATTGTGGGACCAAATTGCAATTTCCCAAAATTGAGGGCCAATTGGCCATAAAAAGGATGTTGGAGGACCAATTTGTCAATTTTTAAAAATAATTGAGGTTAAATTGCCATTTTCGTAAAGTAGGGGCAAAATGGTAATTTTCTAAAAGTGGGGACCAAATTAGAAATTTGGAAAATTTGAGTCCCTTAAACAATTTTGAGTAAATTGAGGACCCAAAGTGAATTTTCAGAAGTTTTGGGACTCAATTTGGGGAAAAGTTAGCATTAGGGAACTAAATTCAAGGAAAATGAACTTTAAGGACCTAAGTGCAATTAAGTTGAAATTTTGAGTCTAGTCATTCATACATGAGAAAACGAATGTTGTTATGCCAAATATTAATAGATAAGGATGTCCAAATTGTGTAGGAACCCGAGGTAGCGTGGAAGCGAAAACCGACTGTAGAAGAGTATACTTCAGTTATTGGGTGAGTGAGTTTATTCACATCATACCCGGATGGGATGATGAGCACCTCGAAAATGAAAAATCACTTATATGTGAGATTTTAACATCACACCTGGTTGGAGTAATGTGAGAACTAAGCGGAAAAACTACTTACTATTTGTAAATAGAGATATCATACCCGGTTGGTATGATAGACTTCCTAGAAGGAACGAGAAAACCCATTTGTCGATTGTAAGCAGAGATGTCATCACATCCGGTTAGTGTAGTGAATGGAAAGATTATTTTTCAGAAGTGTTCTCCCCTTACTGTGTGCCAATACTTAAAATGTTTTTGAGACCTTCTTGACGAGAGCTAGAACAACTCATATAGGCCAAAGGCCTCAATTTTGGAACTTGTGGGGCTAAAATGCCCAATTTTGAAAAATCACATACAGTGGGCCCAAGGCCAGTCAGCACGATCAAGAGCTCGTAAACAAATATGATGCATTCAAGCCATGAAAATTCTTAATGAATGGATCATGTGATTTCGCCATGGCACCAAGACAAGACTGACATACTCAATGGATTGGCGACAGTGCATTAGGGCAAGGTCGATGGACCGGCTTAGACAAACAGTTGTAGGTCCAGTTATGGGTTGGGGTCGTTGGACCAGTGGCACCAAAGATAAATGGCTTTGTGGAAAAATTATTGTTTGTGCATGTACTTGAGGTTTGGGACCATTAAGATGCCCAAGAAGGGTAGTGATGCGTCCTAAGGGCTACTAGACGACATGGTGGAGTTGGGTAGTTTGTCATGTCAACAGTCACGGAAGCTCGACGTAGCTTCATGTGTATGAGACCAAGGTGGGGTCGGGATAAGGTCTCGTCATCATACAGACACAGAGTTAATTTTGGGTTTGAGGGTCAGATATCACGAACATCCACTCAAACCCAGGGTAGAAGTGGACGGGCTTCTATCTTGGTGGCTGGTAAAGTTGCTCCGAGCCACAAGTGGGTGCATTGGACAAACTACCCTGCGAATGTGTGATCCCTTCCTAATGAAGGGCCTGTGTTGATTGTTAAACACACCTAATGTGGATAATGAGGAAAGAATTTTAAAAACCGGAATTTGAGGAAGGAATGTTCTTAAAAGAAATAAGCAGCTAAACATACTCCAATTAAAAATTGTCTTTATGAAAACTCATTCTCAACATCCATTCACTAATTTGTAGAAACTTACCCATCAAATATACCTTTTTAGGAATACGGGAAAATGACTAAATATAACACCAGGATCTACCATTTGTCAAGTATGCTTAAAGGTTCTTTTAAACTTACATTTTTATTGATTTATGCTATTTCAGGGAATGAGGTTAAATTATGCATGACTCCTCTTGATTAAAGAAAGGAGGAAACCCCTCTTAAACCAAGGGAGTGGCAGGTTGATCATGGTAATCCAACCAAAATGGGTCGGGGCATGACAAGTGTGGAGTATGTCGTGAGACCCAAGTATAGGGTGAAATGCCCAACTATGTGATGTGAGGAAATGACCGAGTGATAAGTCAGGCTTCCAAGATTTATGTGTTGTGTGGGGAAATGTTCAAATGGCGTACCGAGTTCTCGAGTGTCTATGTTATATGCATGTTGATTTGCAATTCCTATCTGAGTGTGATGGAGGAGTCGAATGAGTGAAGCACCGATCTCTCGGTAATGAGATGTTGTGTGCACCATTGCGGTATTTAAGGCCATGAGTGCCATGATTATGATTGTGTATCATGTAATTTTATTATGATACCGGTATAGGAGAGTGGGTGGTGGAAGGATGTCTGGTGAGGTTGTACCATCGCCCAAGGACAAATGGAAAAGAGTTCAAGGAGTTTTTTGAAATACTTCAGGTTTTCTTGAGACATCTGAATGATGCACGTGT
Source organism: Trapa incisa (assembly GCA_030064435.1). Taxonomy (NCBI): domain Eukaryota; kingdom Viridiplantae; phylum Streptophyta; class Magnoliopsida; order Myrtales; family Lythraceae; genus Trapa; species Trapa incisa. The sequence continues at coordinate 10,496,897 of CM057767.1, read as the reverse complement.
ATCATCCTAGTACACCACTGCGACGAGACTATGATAGAATTGAGTCGCATGTGTAAGGGGCATGTGTCAGGGAGTGGGGGAAGTGAAGTTATGACTTGGAGAGTTGAGACACCCAGCTGCAAGATGACACTCGAGAAGTATCGGTTGTGGTAGAGTGACAAGTTGTCACTGTAAAACCCGCACTTTTGAGTTAAGAAAAACCGAGAAAAGAATCGGTCAAACCGAGTAAGAAAACCGAGCTGGTTTACAGACCCGATCATTTGGGAACAAGCAATTTGGAAATTTACAACTTCCAGATGATCCAAAGGGTTCATTAAACCTTGAAAAAGAAATTAAAGACAAATTAAAAGAGAAAAACCAAATTGGTTCAGGTGAACGAGATTCCATAAGAACTTTGAAGTTAAGTGTGCTTGCCCGATAGTAGTGTGAGGATGGGTGACCTCTTAGGAAGTATGATTTTTTTTGTAACCCGAAATTATGGTAAAAAAATTTTATGCGAACGTACGCCTTATCATAAATAGCCATAAATTAATATATATTAAACTATTGCAATTAATACCAATAATTTATGACAATATTAATACTAGTAATAAATCTCTCCCCATTTAATACATGATTGAGGTCATCCCCATTCATTCTCCTCACACATGAACACTTCTCTCTCTCCCCTTACTGCTCAATTTCCTGGTGAAGCTCAAACTAGAGCTTCGACTTGAACATTTTCTTAACCTCGGAAGGAGAGGTCGGGCTCTTTAGAACCTAGAGAAGACAACTATCTAATAGCAAAACTCAGTCAATCCGAGAATTGCTGGAGAAGCGCCGGCATGATGGAACAGTGAAGCAGCTCCGACGAACCGAAACCTCCCTATTTCGGCCAAGCTGAAATCGGCCATTTCGAGCCCTCCTCAAACCAAACCAAGCCCTCCCAACACCTCATCAGTCCTTCCTCAGCCGAATTAGGACCGAAAGGTAAGCCAATTCGGCTCTCTTTTATAATTTAAGATCATTGTTAGAGAGAGTCGACCGAATTTCAATGAAGAAATTCTAATCCAATTTCACATCAATTGATATCATTCTTGATCATAGGAAAAACCTTTGAAGCAGAGCTAACTGCCCAGATTGAAAGCTCCGACTGCTGCGCCCTCACCGGTGAGAAATCAAAGCTTTCTCTCTCTACAGTCTATTTTCCGGCGAAGCTACGTTTGAACTCGTTTTGGCATTAAAATCTGCGATTTAAAGTTCCTTAGAATCGTATGAACATGTAAGAACTCAATTTCAACTCTAATATCAAGAATTTGAGGTGTTTGATCGGTCAATTTGATGAAATCAAATTCGGCAGTGTTGAAGAGTTGAAATTGAGGGAAAATTTGGGGAAATTGGGGATTTTTGAAAATTCGAAGGACCAAAATGTAATTTTCTAAAATTGAGGGTCAATTGGACATGATATGAATATTAGAGGGCCAATTGAGAAATTTTAGAATTTTTAGGGCAAAAATTTACCATTTTTCTAAAGAAGGGGCAAAATGGTAATTTTGGGAAAATTGAAGGTTCAAATTGGAAATTTGGGAAATTAAACCCCTTTGTGTGAAATCAAACAATTTGAGGTCCTAAGATAAATTTTAAAGGTTTCAGGACTCGGATTTAGGAAAAACTCGGCAATAGGAACTTAAAATTAAAGAAAAATAACTTTAGGTACCTAATTGCAAATATATGTAATGTTGGGTTTTCTCATTCATGAACGAATGAGGGCTATTAGGCCAAAGAATAATGAACAATTATGTTTATCTCGTGTAGAAGAACGAGACATTGGGAATGCTAGTTGAGGTCCAGCTTGCTAAGGACAGAACCCGAATAAGTGGAATTTTACTGCACTATCGGGTGAGTGGGATTATATATCATACCCGGTTGAGGATGATAAGTACCTTGGTATAAAAACCCACTGTTTAGTGGTATTTTAATCATCACCACTTAGAGAGAGTAATGTGAAAATTATGTGGAAAAACTACTTACTAGTTGCAAGTAGATCATACCCGGTTGGTATGATGAGACTTCCTCGAAGAAAGTTAAAAACCCGTTCATCAGTTATGAACGGAGATGCCCTTATACCAGTCGATATAATGGACAATGAAAAACCTATTTTGTCGGAAGTGTTCTCCCCTAACTGTGTGCCAATGCTTAAACTATTTGGGAGACCTTCTCGATGGGAGCTCAAATAGCTCCCATAGGCCGGAGGCCTCTCTTTTGGAACCTAATGGCTAATATGCCCTGTTTTTGAAAAACTCGAACAGTGGGCCATAGGCCAATGGACACGAGCAGGAGCTCGTAAAAGAACATGATATATATATATACGTGTGTGTGTGTGTGTGTGTGTTCGCCATTAAAACTTAATAAGTGAATCTTTGGTCATGGTACCAAGGCAGGTCCGACATACACAGTCAACTAGTAGCAGTGCGACATGACCGGTCTCTGGACCAGTCAAGACAAACAGCTATAGGTTGAGTTGAAGGTCGGGACCGTTGGGACAAATGGCACCACATATTACATAGTAATTTAAGAAAACTTTGTTTGTGCATGCACTATGAGTTTAGGATCATCAAGATGCCCATGAGGGGTAGTGATGTGTCCTAAGGGCCCTGGACGACCCGGTGAGTATAAGGGCAGATCGTTGTTCTAGGTGTCTGTGCAAAATTTGGAGTAGCACCAAGCGCATGAGACTGAGGTGGGGACGTAATGATGTCTCTGTCCTCATATGGACACGAAGAAGTGATTTCAAGATTGTGGGTTGGATGTCGCGTACATCTACTCATTCCCAGGGTAGAAGTGGTTGTACTTCTATCCGGGTGGCAGGTCGCTTCGAAGCCACTAGTGGGTTCAGTAGTGATACTGACTTGTGAATGTGTGTAACCTTCATGATGAAGAATGTGTGTTGGGTGATGACACATCGGTAACTAAGAAATAATGGGAAAATCTATTTTTTTCTAAATGAAGGGATTTTTGAAAAGAAAGGAGTCTAGCACACTCCATATAAATATTTTTCTTGAAATTCAAAAGATTTGAATCCCATTCACTGAGTAATTGTACTCATCCCCTCCCTTATACCCCTTTTAGGAAGTTTCGGAAAGCCGAACCTTAAAAGACTTGTGCAATTAAATGCCTGCAAGGCAGGTACGATTAATTTAAATTAGTATACAGTTTTAATTTATGATATTCCTGGAAAAAGGTGTATTTCTAAAGAACGCCTTACTGTTTACGGTTTATAATATAAGGGGAAACCCTTTAGTAAATCAGAAGAGTCACACCCCGACCCAGTTTGGTTGGATCCTCGTGATCAACTCGTCACTCTACAGGTTTATTAAAGGGTTTCCCCTTATTATAAACCGTAAAGAGTAAGACATCCTTTAAACCTGCACCTTTCCTAGAATAATATAATCAAAACTACATAAAATTCTAAATTTATCATACCTGTTTTACAGGCATCTTAGTTGATGGTCTTTAAATGTAGGCTTTCTGAAATTTCCTAAACGGGATATAAGGGAGGGGGTGAGTACGACTGCTCAGTGAATGGATTTTTGAAATTTTACTTTTAGGAAAAAGATTTGTATTGGATTGTGCCAGACTCCTTATTTTCTTTCAAAAATCCTTTCATTTCAAATCTCTATTTTTATCGTCATTTCTTATAAATCATGGTGTGTCATCACCCAACACACATCCTTCATCATGAAGGACAAAAACACACAATCGCAGGCCAGCCCATCCACTGAACCCACTTGTGGCGTCAGAGCGACTTTACCAGCCACCTAGATAGAAGCATGTCCACTTATACCCTGAGAATGAGTGGATGTATGCGATATCCGACCCTCAATCCCAAAATTAATTCTCCATGTCCATATGAGGAAAAAGACCTCATCCTGACCCCACCTCAGTCTCGTGCGCAATGAAGCTACATCAAGCTTCGCAAGGTCACTTAGTCCCACGATCTGCCCTTATACCCACCAGGTCGTCCATGGCCCTATGACACATCACTACCCCTCTTGGGCATCTTTATGGTCCCGTACACACAGTGCATGCACAATCAGTATTTTCTCATCATGTCATATAATCTGTGGTGACACTGGTCCAAAGGCCTCAACCCTCAACTCAAGATGCAACTATTTGTCTTGACTGGTCCGTCAACCTATCATATCGCACTACCACTAGTTGACTAAGTATGTCGGTTCTGTCTTGGTACCATGGCCAAACAATTCATTTATTTAAAGTTTTATAACATATATCTCATGTTTGTTTACGAGTTTCGGCTTGTGCCAACTGGCCTTGGGTTCATTGTACGAAAATTTTAAAATTGGGCATATTAGCCCCCAAGTTCCAAAATTGAGTCTCCCAGCCTATCAGAGTTATTCGAGCTCCCGTCAAGAAAGTCTTCCAAATTATTTAAGCAATGGCACACAGTAAGGGAAGAGCACTTTCGACAAAACATATTTAAAACTATCCATCATACCAATCAGGTATAAGGATATCTCCGCTCATAACCGATGAACGGGTTTTCCATTTCATCCGAGAAAGTTTTATCATACCAACCGGGTATGATCTACTTACAATAAGTAAGTAGTTTTTCCATGTCATTTTCACATCACTCTTCTAAGTTGTGATGTTTAAAAATACCACTTAATAGTGGGTTTTTATTTTGAGGTACTTATCATCCCCAATCAGGTATGATATAAAATCCCACTCACAACCAGTAAGTAGTTTTTAGCTTAATTCGCTCATCACCCCCAACTGGGTATGATGTTAAAAGTCCCACTCACAGTGACTTCTAATTTAGAAAAGGTGCTCATCGTCCCAACTGGGTATGATGAGAATAACCCACTCACCTGTTAATATAGTGAATTCCACTACACTGATTCTTTGTATTCACGCGAGCTTGTCCTTGATGGTGTTCCCGGTACTTCGTGATCCTACAGGATAGAAACATCCTTGTTCAATATCCCTTGGCCTAATAGCCTTCATTCATTTCAAATGAATGAGAAAACCAAACTTTTATTTATTTGCAATTAGGTTCCTAAAGTTATTTTTCTTTAACTTTAGTCCCTAATGTCGGTTTTTCCTCAAATTGAGTCCCAAAACTTTTAAAATTTATCTTAGGACCTCAATTTATCCAAATTCACAAAAAGGGGTTTAATTTCCCAAATTTCCAATTTGGTCCCCCAACTTTTCCAAAATTACCATTTTGCCCTTCCTTTACAAAAATGGTAAGTTTCACCCCAAAAATTCTAAAATTCCTCAATTGGCCCTCTAACATTCTTATCATACCCAATTGACCCTCAATTTTATAAAATCACATCTTTATCCTTCGAATTTTTTAAAATCCCCAATTTCATCTTACTAACACAGTCGAATTTGATTTCATAAAATTGTCTTATCAAATACTTCTAATTGTTGAAATTGAGTTTCTACATGTTCATACAATTCCCTAGCACTTTGAATCGTAAGTTTTAACGCTGGAATGATCACAAACGGAGCTTCACCGAAAAACACACTGTAGAGAGAGAAAGCTTCAATTACTCATCGTCAGGGCACGACAGTCTGAGCTTTCGATTTGAGTAGATAGCTCTCGTCCTAAGGTTTATCCTAGAATCAAGAATTTCATCAATTGATGTTGAATTGAGTTAGAATTTCCTCATCAAAATTCTATCGGTTCTCCCTCTAACACCGGTCAAAAATTGTAGAGGGGAGCCAAATTGGCTTACCTTTCCATTCTAATTCAGTTGTAGGAGGGTTGTGGAGGTGTTGGTAAGGCTTGGTTTGGCCTAAGGAGGGCTTGAATTGGTCGATTTCAGGCGACCCTCGAAGAATGGAGACTATAAGCCTGTAGTTGACTTATACTCGGTTCTAAAGGGCCCAACCTCTCTTTCCAAGGTTAAGAAAAATGTTTAAGTCGAAGCTCTGGTTTGAGCTTCGCCGGGAAATGGAGTAGTAGAAAGGGAGAGAAGTGTTCAGGTGTGAGGAGAATAAATGGAGATAATCTCTTTATATAGGTGTAAAATTGTGTATTAAATGGGGGAGATTTAATGCTAGTATTAATGTTGCACAACTCTCACCCATCCTCGCACTACTCTCACGCAAGCACACTTAACTTCGATGTTTTGATGGGATCTAGTTCATCTGAACCGATCTGGTTTTTCTCTTCTAATTTTTTTAAGGTTCTTTTCCAAGGTTTTATGAACCCTTTGGATCACCCGAAAATTGTAAATTTCCAAATTGCTTGTTCCCAAATGATCGGTCTTGTAAACCAGTTCAGCTTTCTTACTCGGTTTGACTGGTTCTTTCCCCGGTTTTCCTTTACTCAAAAGGGCAAGGTTTACACACGTGGCTCCCACACTTCAGTTTTCCTCGACGTGGTATCACCCATACGACAGTACACTCCGAGGCATGTTATGTGTATAAGGCCTAAGTAGTCCATTGTGTGCGCGCTTGAGTTGCCTATTGTGTGCATGCCTGAGTAACCCAAATGTGTGGATCAGAGTAGCTCGGGATGAGGCACGAACCATGAGTAGCCTAGTAGTGCCGACCAAGTATGGGCATAGCATGTGTGCGGGACTTAAGTTTCCCGATGTATGCATATTTTTGTGTCACGCCCCGACCCGGTTTGGTTGGATCCCCGTGAACAACCCGCCACTCTCCTAGTTTATTAAAGGGTTTCCCCTTATTATAAACCGTAAAGAGTAAGGCATCCTTTAAACCTGCACCATTTCCTGGAATAGCATAATCAAAACTGCATGAAATTTTAAACTTTTCATACCTGTCTTACAAGCATCTTAGTTGATTGTCTTTCAGAGTAGGCTTTCCGGGATTTTATGAAAGGGATATAAGGCAGGGAGTGAGTACGACTACTCAGTGAATGGGTTTTTAAAGGTCTACTTTTAACTTTTAAGAAAAATATTTATATGGAGTGTGCCAGACTCCTTTCTTTTCAAAAATCCCTTCATTTAAAAATTTGGGTTTTTCCATTATTTCTTAGTTATCAGTGTGTCATCACCCAACACACATCCTTCATCATGAAGGTTACACACATGCGCAAGTCAGTATCACTACTGAACCCGCTAGTGGCTTTGGAGCGACTTTTCCTGCCACCCGGATAGAAGTACAACCACTTCTACCCTGGAAATGAGTGGATGTACGTGACATCCGACCCACAATCCCGAAATCACTTCTTCGTGTCTGTATGAGGACAGAGACCTCATCCTGTCCCCACCCCGGTCTCATGCGCTTGGTGCTACTCCAAATTTTGCACATGCACCAGGAACGATGATTTGCCCTTATACTCACCGAGTCGTCCAGGGCCCTTAGGACACATCACTACTCCTCATGGGCGTCTTGATGATCTCATAATCATAGTGCATGCACAAACAATGTTTTCTTATCAAGACATGTAATATGTGGTGCTACTTGTCCAACGGCCCTGACTCTCAACTCAACCCGCAGTTGCTTATCTTGACTGGTCCATCGACCTGTTATATCGCATTGTCGCTAGTTGACTGAGCATGTCGGTCCTATCTTGGAACCATGGCCAAAAAATTCACTTATTAAGTTTTATGGCACATATATCATGTTCGTTTATGAGCTCCTGCTCGTGCCAACTGGCCTTGGGCCCACTGTACGAGATTTTCAAAAAACTGGGCATTCTAGCCCGCAAGTTCCAAAATCGAGGCCCCCGGCCTATAAGAGCTATTCGAGCTCCCATCAAGAAGGTCTCCCAAATAGTTTAAGCATTGGCACACAGTCAGGGGAGAACACTTCCGACAAAATAGGTTTTCACTGTCCATTATACCAACCAGTATAAGGACATCTCCGTTCATAACCGATGAACGGGTTTTCAACTTCTTTCGAGAAAGTCTCATCATACCAATCGGGTATGATCTACTTACAACCGGTAAGTAGTTTTTCCGCATAATTTTTACATCACTTTCTCTAAGTGGTGATGATTAAAATACCACTAAATAGTGGGTTTTTATACTGAGGTACTTATCATTCCCTACCGGGTATGACAAAAAATTTCCACTTACAACCGGTAAGTGGTTTTTATCTTTAATTTGTGCTCATCATCCCAACTGGGTATGATGTTAGTAAACCCACTCACCCATTAATGCCGTGAATTCCACTAAACTGGTTCTTTGTATTCACACGAGCTTGTCCTTCCTGGCATTCCTGGTATTTCGCATTCCTACATGATATGAACAACCTTGTTCATTATTACTCGGCATAACAGCCTTCATTCATTTCCAATGAATGAGGAAACCCAAACTTTTAGTTATTTGTAATTAGGTCCCTAAAGTTATTTCTCTTTAACTTTAAGTCTCTAATGTCGGTTTTTCCTCAAATTGAGTCCCGTAACTTTTAAAATTTATCCTAGGACCTCAATTTATTCAATTTCACCAAAAAGGGGTTTAATTTCCCAAATTTCCAATTTGGTTCCCCAATTTTTCCAAAATTACCATTTTGCCCTTCTTTTACAAAAATGGTAAGTTTTGCCCCAAAAATTCCAAAATTTCTCAATTGGTCCTCCAACATTATTTTCATGCCCAATTGACCCTCAATTTCATAAAATTGTATTTTGGCCCTTTGAATTTCGAAAATCCCCAAAATTTCCCCCAATTTCAACTCTTCAACACTACCGAATTTGATTTCATCAAATTGACCGATCAAACTCTTCTAATTATTGAAATTGGAGTTGAAATTGAGTTCCTGCATGTTCATACTATTCTAAGAAACTTTGAATCGCAGATTTTAACGCTGGAACGAGCTCAAACGGAGCTTCTCCGGAAAATAGACTGTAGAGAGAGAAAGCTTTTATTACTTACCGGTGAAGGCATGGCGGTCCGAGCTTTCGATCTGGGAAGATAGGTCTCGTCCTAAGGTTCATCCTAGAATCAAGAATTGCATCAATTGATGCGTAATTGGATTAGAATTTCGTCATTGAAATTCGGTTGACTCTCTCTCTAGCACCGATCGAAAATTGTAAAGGGAGGCCGAATTGGCTTATCTTTCAGTCCTAATTCGGCCGTGGAAAGGCTGAGGAAGTGTTGGGAGGGCTTGGTTTGGCCTGAGTAGGGCTTGAAATGGCCGATTTCAGCTTGGCCGAAATAGGACAGCTTTGGTCCGCCGGAGTTGCTTCACTATTCCATCATGTCGGCGCTTCACCAACAATTCTCGAATTGACTGGAGTTTGCTATCAAATAGCTGTCTTCTCCCCGGTTCTAAAGAGTCCGACCTTTATTCAAGTCGAAGCTCTAGTTCGAGCTTTACCGAAAAATGGAGCAGAAGTGTAAGTGTGAAGAGAATGAAATGGGTATTACCTCTTTATATAGGCGTAAAACCTATGTATTAAATGGGTGAGATTTATTACTAGTATTAATATTTCCATAAATTATTGGTATTAATTTCAATAATTTAATTTTGGTATTAAATTATTTGTATTAATTCTAATAATTTATTAAATTATTGGTATTAATTACAATAATTAAATATATATTAATTTATGATTATTTATGATAAGGCGTACATAAAAATTTTTGACCGAAATTTTAGGTTACAAAAAAAATTCATACTTTCCAGGAGATCACCCATCCTCACACTACTCTCAGGCAATTATGCTTAACTTTGAAGTTCTTATGAAATTTAGTTCACCTAAACCAATTTGGTTTTTGTTTTCAAAAGTTTCTTAAATTTCTTTTTCAAGGTTTAATGAACCCTTTAGATCACCCGGAAGTTGTAAATTTCCATATTGCGTGTTCTCAAATATAAACCGGCTCGATTTTCTTACTTGGTTTGACCGGTTCTTTTCAAGGTTTTTCTTAACTCAAAAGTGCGAGGTTTATATTTTGTGATATATATTTATTGTTGTTCATGTGAAACTAACGGGGAAGATCGAGAATAACGCAATCGTAAAATAGACTACAAGTCAGATGACCCAATACAAAGATCTTAAAAAGGTAAGGTAAACCACGGGACTCAAGATCTTTAAGCATGAGTAATGAGATAGAGAATTATGTTAGGTGGTTTATAGTGAATTTTTTAGTCGTAAGTCATCTAGTGGCCCTACGTTAGTGTCCTATTCACTGAGTTGTAAGCTCACTCCACTCCCCTAAATGAATTGCAGGTTAAACTAAGGAGGCATAAGGCTACAAGGGGGTAGAATCTTCTTGAGGCACACACCGCTTAAGGTAAACTCGTATCCTACTCACGAATGTGGTTTAAGTTTTTTTATCATATTTCTATTTTTCCCAAGATATTTTAGTAAACCGTTTTGTGGGTTCAAAGGAGAAACTTTAAAATAAAATTTTCAAATTTCTGTTGTATTTTATAGGTTGTTTTCTCATAAGTACTGGTTTCTCTAGTTTTCAATATTGTGGAGGTACCCACCATAATTGCTATCAACGGGGACAGGAGGGGAGAGGGTTCATGGGTCTCCGGTCGGCAAAATTGAGTCGAGGCATAACAATTGTTACGAGGTCAAGTGGGGTATACCAAAGACTATTAGATATGTGTGGTATATTGGATTTCTTAATGAAACTTTCTCCTCACAAGCCTTATTGCCTATCCCCACTTTCTAAGTGGTGTGATTCACTGCTACCATGCAACTCTCTTGGATTTTTGTTCAACAACTAATTGAGTATCTTATGGTACTCTCTTAGAACTATTTCTAGAATGTTTTTAATTTTTTATTAATATTTGAAGGACTTTAATATTATAAATAAAAATATTATTAGTCTTAATCTTGTTTGCCTACTTACCCCAAATTCTTTACATGTTTTAAAAGTTGGACTTTAATATTATTTAAGTTGTCATGCACCTATTCGTTTATTGAGTCAAACCATGTACAATCCACTGTAGCACTCCCAATAATACAACAGTGAGACTCACACTACTATAGTATCGGTGGGATAAAATGCTCAAAATAAAAATAAGTATTCCAATTTTTATCCAAAATTTAAAATTTTCATAAATAAAGTTTAATTATTTACAAATCATCATAAAATTCATGGAAATAATAATAATTGAAAATTATACGCCTTCACAACTTTTTTTCGAGATATTTGTCTTGATCATCCAACTACTGTCGAAGGTTTGATCTGACTTAATAATCCATCCCTATTTATCTTTGTCCTAAAAGGTTACTAACAACCAAGTATTCATGTACTCTATCTCACTTTCTACTTAAAATTCTAACACGAAGTGTCTTATTCAGTATTTGAACTTTTGCAAAAATATTACTTTTTTACATGATTGTATTAATGTTCTTTAGAAGAGTATGAGCAAAACAACACACGTTATTTCCAAAAATCATAGTTGGCACTCACACATAAAACATAGTCTCATACCACATCACTTAATATCATTCAAATTTTGGGTGGTTAGATTCACAAGAGCATCATTCTCAATTATCAATGGTAACTATATCACTTGTTTGATGTCGATGCTCATTCATTTAACATATGTAAATGGAGGTAAGTATACGGCCTAACCTTTGTCAATCACATATTTCTTTCAAAATCAATGGTCTTGGTCCTTTTTTTCAAGAAGTGTGGAGTTTAAACTCATTTATAAATATTTGGATTATATCACACTTTTCAAAAATATTAGGCACTAGGTATTTTTTCTTAAAATTATTGGGTATTAGTCCATTTTTCAAATCTAATAAGCCTTAACTATGTTTATGTTTCTACCCAATTTGATTTATAAAATTGATTCATGCACTTTTATAGTTTTCTAAGGCATTTTCAAAATGAGAATACATATATAAATTTTAAAAATCTATAAATTGTATCGATTAGTCTAATTGTACTCTAAATAAATAAACTTATTCACTATTTTATTTGGTAATTGTTCGGTGGTTTGCTTGTTAGTTGAGTTTTTTGTAATAATTTATAATAACATGATAATACATTCAATACATATACATATATGTTTGGCTATATTTTTTTATAAAAAAGCATAATTGGTCTACCGTAATTTCTATAAAATTATGATTTTACCATAGAATATTCCAAGTTATTTATTTGGGTCCATATATTGTTCAAATCTTATTTTTGGGTTTATAAACTTCTCTTAATCTTATTTAAGTTTTCATATCTCTAAAATTTATTTTAAGATTCTAACTTTTTATTATTTATCATTTTGTCCTTTTAACTTTTTCAAAGTTCTATTTTAGTTTTTATACTTCTAGATTTGATAATTAAAGTTTGGAAAACTTTTCAATCTTTTTCTTATATCCATAAACCTTCTTCTTTTCTTTATTGGATCACATAATAATATATGTGCTATTAGAAAGTAAACTTCTAGAATAGTTAGTGAACTCTTGAAACACATCAAACTAAGATATGAGTTGCATAAAATAAATATTTATTAAGATCGGTAATAATTAGAAGTTAGTCGAGATTTCATGAATTAATCATGCATCAATACTTAGTGTAATTTTTTTTAGTTGGAGTTAAAATTAGTATGTAAAAAAATTTTAACTATAGAATACATCAAAAAATAACTCAATAAGGGAGTATTCTATTTTTTTTTGCTTAGGTGCGAATTTACTTTCATCCGCTGACACTAATATGATTGTTGATAGAGATAGTTTTTGAAAATTGAGTCAACCATATTTCAAATTGCATTTAAACCAATTGATTTGGTTTTGGAAAATGGAAATTATAATTTAAAAAATTAAGTAGTCAAAAAATGAAAAAAAAACGTGTTACAAAAATAACTCCAACAAGAGGAGTGGTGATTGAACTTTATTAATTTTTTAATAAAAAAAGGTTAATTTTTTTAATAAAAAAAGTTGAAGCCACTTTTAGAAATTATTAATCCTCTAAATAATTGTTCTGATGTATAATAAAAATTCTTTTAAATATAATAACAAAATAATAGGGTAACAAAATAACTTTGATTTCACCCTTAAAAAAATGATTATTTTTTATTTCTAAATAAATATTCTTAACGTTATATACTAATTTTTTGAATCCCATATTAAACAGTATTATCCATTCTATAACAACTTTCTATTTTAGTCATTTTAACCAATCGATCCAACCGGAAGAATATATTTAATTAAAACTTGATCAATTTCTTAAACACTCAATTTAAATATGAAAATTTGAGTAAGGGCAACTTCACAACTTCAAAAATAGCCCATCTATAATATGTGCAATAAATTAAACATTTTAAGAATATATTTTCCGTTAAACCTCCCACTACGGAGGTGAGTATATAATCGTGATACGTGGCGTGTAATGTTTGCAGTTGGTTACAATTATGTAACATTTTTTTATCAAATTTTCATATATTTAACAAATTTTATTATTATTGAATAAAAAAAATAAATTTAATTATTAAATTAATTAGTTCAATCTCAATTTAAGAGGATAAATTGGTCAAAATTCCTTATTTTTAAATATAATGTTAAATGGGTTTTAAAAAGGTGGTGATCACTCCGGGGCAAAAGAGGGGAGTCCTTGTGTTGGCCCTCCATGCTGCCGGCGAGAGTGTTGTTGATGAGCTTTCTACTAGATTGTTCCGTACTCCATTTTTTGCGTAGTTGATGACCTTCCTACTAGATTAGATTGTTGCTTCCTCCATTTTTGTTCTTTTTTATATTCGTTCTCCTATCTTAACTCTCGACCTCAACTTTTTATTTATTTATTAATATATTATATTTTCTACTTATATTAACCTATGTTTTCTTTATTAAATATAAAGTTAATTTATTATATTTCCTTTCCACTTAAATATAAAATTGTAAAAACTACATTACTATCCATTTTAACTATTAATTTTTTTTTCATGTGCAAAAAAATATTATATTTTTAACTGGATTTGTTTCCATTTTATACAAAAATATTATATATGTTAAATCTATCGATCTGTAAATAACTCAGTAATCTAGGAAATATTATATTCTTAAATTTTAATATTCCATCTTAAATCTTGATAAAATAATTATGTTAATTCAACAAAAATACAATTCTTCGTACTAAATTTGGTTATTCATCCGAAATTAATTATTATATTAAATAATTGAAATATTTGAATAATGTACCTGGACATGGTGACCTTAAATACACGTTTTAATATAATTTGACTAAAAATATATTATATTTAAATATGTATAATATACATAAAAAAAATTCCAAGTTATTCGGTCATGAAAACAGATTATAGTATAAAAACCTGCAAGTTGTGCAGACGAGATCCGAATCCTCCCATTATTTTGCCACGTGCAAATCCACATGCAACATAAATATATATGTACGTATATATATATAGTGGGATGGTAGTATAATACCTCGGTAGCACGGCCATAGTCACAGTAGCACCACCAAAGCAAGCACTCCAGCTGCTGGTCGCACGCAAAATGAGATCACTTTGGGGTCCAACCAATTAATCATATGTTGTTCTTTCTCCTGTTTCCCCTGTTTTCTGTTTTCTGTGGCGCGTCAGATGCTTTATCGTGGCCATCTCTTTTACCAGTCAACACTGCTTCCTAATTTAAAGTTGAATAATAAATGGCTCATGACTCATCCTTAATTATCATTGTGTTTTTCTGTCTTCTTTATAGGAAAGTTAATATTATAAAATTGAAGTACTCATAACAGTAAAAGGATAATCATATTATATATTAATAAACGATATATTTTATATAATAGACAAATATTATATATTTATAATAAAATATTATATGGTCATTTATAAATTTAGTTTTCTAAGTATATTTGTTCGTATATACCCACTAGCATATCATTAAAGATCACTTGTAATATGTGTAAAAAATTAGGTAATTTGTTCCAAAAATTATAACTCACTCCTATTTAATTAAGGAAATAAGTATAATAAATTAGAGAATTATTATAGATTTATAATAAATTATTATAATACACTTATTATTTTAATATTTTAACTAAATATATTTTATACTTATAAAATTAAATATATATTTTTTATGTAATATTAAATCTAATATATTAAATTTGTTTGAATATAAATTAAAAATATACAAGTAATGATAATTATACTTTGATTATTAAATAATTATTAATTACATATTTCCCATATATATATATACACACATCAAAGTGTTGAGAATATTAATAATATATTGAATAAAATACATAAATATTATATATTTATACAAATATAATATATTACAACTTATAAATTTAGTATTTGAAATTAATATAATTTATATTATTTATAAGAGCACAATATCTTCTTACAAATATATATATATATATATTATAATAAATCACAACTAAATTAATTTGAGACATTATCCAGTAACAATTATGAAATTTGATCATTTATAGAGCTTTTTTTTGCTCAATTAATATAAAGAGGTGAGAATACAAGGGAGAATTGTACTTGTCGGTAAGAGAAAACATGGGCGGTTACGGAAGTTGGATGGAAGAACGAGCCCATGGTAAATAGCATAGTGCTGTACAGCCCTCTCCAACAGTAAACAGTGGACTAAAATTATGCTTTCCTTCTTCCCCAACCAACCAATAGACTAACAAAAAAAAAGCCTTTTCCACCCTTTATTGATACATAAAAAACATAATTTTAGTGACATAGCAGATATATTCTTGCTGTCAATCAAATGGAAAAATACATCTTCCACGTGCTCTTTTCGAATTTCGGTTGAACACGTTTCATCCCTTCCTCACCCACCATCTAAGGTTTTTAAAATAGCTGGAGACAAGCAAGGTTTCCTCTTCCATGCCATGCCATGCCATGGTCCATGGAATATGGATAGACAATAACATAAATGGCGGTTTTCCCCCTCGACCATCCCCTGTTCCCTTTATGGTCTAGAGTGAGAATCAACCCAAAAGTGATAGGGAGTGAGAGAGAGCTAATGGGGTTATCGGGTTATAGTGGAAAAAACGAGCCGTGCTACTACTACGCGGAGGATAATGGTGGATTTGACTGGTGGGAACAGGGGACAGAGATCAAGAAAATGGAAAATGGAAAATAGAAAATGGAGTGCGTGCTTTTTTTGTGCGTGCCCGTCTCTCTCTTTCTCGGGGAACCAAGCGGCGGTATCGTTTCTATGGGCAGCGGGTGGAATAATGATTATGAGGTGGAAATTTCCAGGCTCGCTCGTACTCCCAACATCCGCTTCATCGATATCTGGTTTCTGGTTTTCTGCTAATCCTCCTGCTCTGTGTTGCTGATGGGTCGGTGTCGCCGCAGTCGGGTCACGATTCCATGGCTGTGGTCGTTCTGGTCGGCCCCAGTAATCTGCCACTCCACTCAATAAGCAGAAGAAGATGACGTAGATTCAAGATGCTCTGTTTCCATCTTTATTACCTTGTAAATTCTCTTCATTTATAAGAGTGGATGGGTATAATAAATTATATGCGACCCCACAATCTCTATATTGTCCTAGGATTTCTTCAAGGCCAAAGCCAAACGCTGTAAAAGCTATATATAAACAGGGAAGCCCAGGCCTCTGCCTCTGTGTGGTGCACTTACCTTCCCTGAGGAGCCGCGTCTCGTCTTTATTGCTAACAACAAAACATCAAGAGGCACGTTCTCATTACTAACTACTACATCGAACTAGAGTGACACATCACATGGCCGCTGGGTCGTCAGCTGCGGTGGAGGTGAGCCTTGTCGGTGGCCACGCCAGCATCAAGATACGGTCGGAGAAGAAGCAGAGGCAGCTGCTTGAGCTTGTCAAAGGGCTACAGCGTTTGTGCCTCTCTGTCCTTCACCTCAACGTTAACACAGACGAAGGGACTGCAGTCTACTCACTCGGTGTCAAGGTAGTACTAATACTTCTTCTCTGCATAACAGATCAAGATTCAAGCTTTTGCCTGATGGTTTGCTACTTACTTTCTAGTACCCAGTATATGCAGTCTTTGCTAAGATACCAAGTTTCCTAGTTTAAGAGTCAGATATTCGGATATGGTTTGGATGTAGCGTGAAAGTGATAGAACCTGTTTTTATAAACTTACACACCATTTCTGTCAATTTCGAGTTTTGGATGGAAATGCACTGATGCATGTTATTTTGTGGTTGAGATTTGCAGGTTGAGGATGGCTGCAAGATGGGCTCAGGGGATGAGATAGCCACTGCTGTCTACCAGATCTTAGGAAGCCTTTAATTAGCACTTGGAAGCCCTCATGGCCATGGCCATGGCCAGCTCTCTTACTATATTTCCATTAAAAGATGCAAAACAATTGATCTAGCCTTCTGGCCCAAAAGAAAAAAAAATCAATCTAGTTAACTTTTTTTTTCCATTTCATTTTCGTTTATGAGGTGATTGGTAATGTGGGTCTCTTTTAACTGTATCCTCTGCCAAATCGACCCTGCGCTTGCTTGCTTAGGGTGCATCTGCATTAATTTTGCTCTAACATTCTCGAACCAGCAGCTTTACCCATTACAGTGCTAAAGGTGCCGGTGGTCGGAGGGTTCAAGATGTCAACGAGTTAGTACTGATCAGTCAATCCAATCCAGGGATGTTTTCTGGAAGATAGGTTGTAACCAAAGTTTGATGTATTGATGGAAAAGAAAAAAAAAAGGGGGTGGGGTTTGGTGTTGTTTCCATGAACAAAGTGCCTAGTTTTGTTAGACTGGTAATATTTTACCATTTGCACGTGATGAAAAAAGTGACTTTTAATAGATTTTTTGTGGTGGAGGATTGATTGCCACTATGGAAAACCCGTAAGGTGCTTCTAACGATTTCTAGGAACTTGGATAGAGTTTTTGAGGATGATATATGGAACTTGCATAAATAAATATAATATAATATAATTAAAGTTGGATAGAGTTCAAGAATATTTTAAAGATTATTAATTTTCATTTTAGGTTATTCACAACTTTTTTTTTCTACGCTCGTTTGTTCATAAACATACTATGGCTATAAATTCATAAACTAGTATTAACCATTGGGGGATTAAGTAGTTTTAATTTTATAATTTATTATTACTGATATATATTATTATTAGGAGGAGGAAGCACTTCAAGCATTTATCACATAATAACAATATTTTCAAATATTTTATAAGATGAGCTCACCAAAATCACAATAGCATGAATATAACACTGTCTATTCGCTATTCAAGAATAATGACCACCACTGAATGCGGGACGAATTCGCTATTCAAGAATAATGACCATATTCATTTATGGCTCCGTTAATACTCAAACACTAACTATCTTTTCTTATATAATGCAACCAACTATTTCCCATTATTTCCTTTTATCCTATATATAATTTAATAACCAATACAAACTCTCTTGGATTATTGCCTCAATCATAATTAATAAATATATTAACATGTGTTATATTATTATCTCACAAACTCTTTAAAATGGTACAATTTATACTATTATATTTATAAAACATTTAAACTTTAACCTTATTTTTCTCAAAAGTTAACTCTTTTAAAATTTATGAGTTTTTGTCCTCATTTTTATAAAACTGAAGTATGATGCTACTTTCATAATATTTAAAAAATAAGTAAACTTTCATAAAATATGTGTCAAAACTCTTTTTATAAGAATTTATACTAAATCCCGTTCTAAAATATGAATCAAATATTTTCTTCTAATTAAATCCCTTTTTATAAAATATGGACTTAAGTTGTCCCATTATAAAATATGGATCAAATCCTTTTTTTAAATAAAGATCAAATCCCTTTTTCATAGTATGAGTTGAAATTATTTTTTTAAATATTGAGTTAAAACCCACTTTTATAAAATATGGATTAAAATATTTTCCTAAAAATTAATAATCTTTAAAATATTTTTGAACTTTATCCAACATGGGCACACTTGTATGCTTGATTGAGTCTTGATGTTTATATTAATGGAGTAAAAGTTAAAAGGGAAAAATGGGAGAACAATAATAACCCAACCTTAGCTTAAATTACGAGTCAGATGGTCCGAGATGTGTGTTTTAAGAGAAAAAATAAATCACGGAACTCATATAGGCAAATATGAGTGAAGTAAATAGTGTATAATGTTAGATAGTTTATAGGAAAAATCTAGGTTGTAAACTATTTAGAGGCATGATATTAGTGTCTTACTCACTGAGCTATTAGCTCATTCCTCCCCTAAACTATTACAGGTGTAAGTTAAGGAGACTGGGGACGAAGGCGGTAAGACATTCCCAAGTCACTTACTGTTAGAATTAGCCTTCCACCCTACTCATGAAGGTTGTAATTTATTGGTTAACTACTCTTGTATTCTTGAGTTCTTGTTAAATTATTTTTGGGGCTCCACGCTCTTAAGAAAAGTTTCAAATTTCTGCTAAAAAATAGATAGTATTTTCTGTTATGGGCCTTAATCTCATTGGTTTTACCTTGGTGAAGGATGTTTTACTTGACTGAAAAATAAAGCAAATCATCAGAGTCGCCCATTTCTATCTGCTTTACAGATGTTTTACTTGCACTCCAAGTTACAAAAGGGTAAAGGGTATCCGGTTGGTTATCTTCGTTCAGGTGCCATATTGTCTCTCCATCTCATTTCACGAGCCCGGTTCTCCCACAGCTTCGTGAGCCTCCTTTCCTTGACAATCTCAGCTTCAGCCATCTCCCTTCCCTTCTCGCAAGTCTCCATCCAAGCTCTACACTTTGATGCTTCTCTTTGGAATCTCCTTGAGTTTCTCTTGAGGGCTACTATCACTGCATCCGTGTGCTTGAGGGAGTCTCTCGCCACAGTTTTGAGCAATTCAATCTCTTCCTTAAGTAATGCAATTCTGTCCAGCAAGTCCTTCCTGTTGGGTTGAGTCTTCACGTAGTCTGCAGCATAACAGAGATCTCTCATCATCTGCTGGAAGACTCTCCAGACAAAAGGGGCAGAAAAAACCTACTAGCAACTCTGTGGTATTTCACATATAGTTGACCCATCAAGATGAGAAATTTCCTCCATAAGATAAGGTATTCAGTTTATGCGGCTCCTGCGTCTAAAGGAGAATCTAAACCATACAACCGAATTCCATATAGAAAGACTACAAGTGTAAAACAACAGTAACAATGGAGAATAATGGAGCAAGATCAACTTACAGAGCACTTACCAGAAAAAGAAAGACTACCTAAGAGAGCATATTACAATGTTCTCAACTAAAACAGAGCAGGCAAGCAAGGGGAAATTCTGGCAAGAAACTCTTACAAAAAAAAAAAAGACTTGGAATTTCCATAACCTGGGCGATGAGGGCATCTATGGGGCTTTACATGGCAACGACAGGAGCAAGAAAGGCAAGAAGAAGCATCAGCAGCAGCAGAGATCGAGGAGACAGAGGAGGTGGTTAAAGGACTCGAACTCCGCCTCCATTCGAACACAGCGACCAATGTTGACCCCACAATGAAAGCGGTCAGACATAGCATCAACGCCATAGAAACGCACCGAAGAAATCTCCGGCGCCGGCTACAGCGATTCTCCAGACACCGTACTTGAGCCATGGAGGAACATGGACAGCAATTTCCCAAAAAAAGACTAACTTTCTTATTTTCTTTTTATCTCTGTGAATGCTTCAAGGGATGCTTGCTTCTGCCCATCAAAGAACATGAAATCTGCTTGCGAGTTAGGAGTTAGAGAGAGTCTGGGAGAATTTTCCTTTTCAGAAACCGCTCATGTTCAGTTATTCCCACTTAACGACATTTCCCCATTCTTAAAAGAAATAGTGACTAAAATATAAATATAGCAATGATATTACTTGAATGTGTATTGAATGCACGAGTTAGATCTATTATCAATAAGCATTTCCTAGTAATAAATTGTAGTGTACTCGACTGGACTGAACACAAGTAATAAATTTTCACCCTAATTAAGAATGCTGGATCCCAGTTATATGGATGCATGAAGACCAATCATTATTAAAATTATATATAGTAGTGATATGGGTTAGATTAGATGTATACATATAAAATCTATTGATGGCCAGTGCCCGGTTCAACACCTCTCTCATGAGGACCAAAACTGTATTTGTTATCTTACGTGGGGCCCACTCCCCGATTTGAATTCCCCAGTTCTGTCCCCCGCCCCAATATCCTTTCCTTTGTAAGCTTGCAGTTCCCACCGCCAACCCTTTATCAGCATTTGCTCACTTCCCGACCATACAAACCCTAGCCTCGATACTCCTTCCTCACTACTTTGTCTCTACTCCTTTCCTCTGTCAATCAATCAATCAATCGCCTACAAGAAATGGCCAAAAAGAAGATGACCCATCATCACCAACACCAGCCCAAGGACTCCATTCCCGACAAGCAAGAATCCATGGAGCAGGACCCTTCGGAGGAGAAGCTCCAGAGCCTCAAGTCCCTCAACTCCCTCCTCGTTAAGGAGACTTTCGATCGCAGGCAGCAGGTTGAGTCCCTAGAGCAGGCCAAGGGGGCCTTGGAAGCCGAGCTTGCAATGCTCGGAGAAGAGAAGCGGGCTCTGGAGGCGGAGCTTGCTCTGTCTGGTCACCGGAATGTGGGGATGGAGCTCGAGAGGACGGTCTTCTGCGTCTTCCTGGAGACCCAGATGGGTCAGATGGCTTCCGAGTTTGGAAAGGTGGAGGAAGAGAGGGCGGCCGAGGTTCTCAGATTAAAGAGGAATTTGGGCGAGCTCTCTGCGAGTCTTGAGAATGAGAGAGCGATTTTGAGACAGGTGGTTAGGGAAAGGGATCTTGCCAAGAGCGAATGCCGCTCCTGGATCGAGAAGGTGGATGGGATGAGGGAGAATTTGGAGGAGGTGGAGAGAGCTCGGGGAGCCCTCAAGGAAGGGTTCAATAAGCTCAAGGTGGAGCATGAACGGCTGGCTCTAGAAAACCATGAAAGTGGGAAGGCTCTTGAGGGGGTGAGAAGAGAGAAAGAGTCTCTGGGTAGAGATTTGGCCCGGGCTGTTGAGGGGATATGCCAGTTGAAGGGGGAGATGGATGACTTGCTGAAGGAGAAGAATGATTTGGAGGGTGTGACGAGCAGGCAGAGTTTGAGAATAGATGAGCTGGAGAAGGGAGTGGGAGAGCTGAAGGAGCTCCTGGCAACAGCGCAGGAGGAGGAGGAGAGATTACAAAGGGAGCTGCTGGTGTTGGAGAGGAGATACACTGACGAGAAAGATAAGGAGAAGGAGTTGTTGAGGGAGATGGAGGCTTTGGATATGGATAACAAGGAGAAGGAAGCCAGTATTGCGAAATTGAAGAGTGAAAGAGATTTGTCAGAGAAGAAGTTGGAGAAGGCTGTGAAGGAACTGGAAGATAAGGGGCAGTTGATGGAGGAGATCACCAGGAAGAAAACTGAAGTTGAGGAGGAGAACTCTCGCAATGAGAGCCAAGTTGCAGGGTTGAATATGAAAGTTTCTGAGCTGAGGAATGCCATTTCTGCCCTGGAACTTTCATTTAGAGATGAGAGAGATAAAAATGAAACTCTGTCATCTGATGCTATCCTGAAGAAGGAAGAACTTGACAGGGTTTTGCTTGAGAGAGACAGTGCTGAGAAAGATCTAGATCAAGCTAGAGGAAATGTTGAGAGTTTGAGGTCTAAGGTTTTGGAACTTGAGATGAAAATTGAGGAAATATTGGGAGAGTTGACAAAGAAAAGTGATGAGCATGAGAAGCTCGCTCTGCAAAAGGATGCAGCTGAGCACAGGTTTGAGACATTGAGGAGAGAAAAGGAATTGGTTGATAAGAGACTATCAGATTCAGAACAAACTGTTAAAGAGTTGCTTGCAAAGATAGAATTGGCAGGGTTAAAATCCGAGCGTGCTTTTACCTTTTTGAAGAGCACGGCATGCTTCTTGAATAAAGGTGAAATGGTGGATGAACCCAAGATGGAGGAAGAAGATATTCAGCCATTTGTGAGGGAGCTGGAAGCCATCAAGAACACCTTCCAGCTGAAGGAGTCGGTGATTGATGACTTGAAGAGGAAGCTTGAATTTGTGCAAGATTCCCTTGAAAAGGCCGAGAAGAAAAAGAGCTTGTGGACCTTGCTGTCCTCAGCAACCACCCTGTTTGTTGCAGCTTCTGTTGCTTATCTTGCCCGAGCACGCTAAGCTTATTATGTTTTTGCTTGCCGGGATTTACAACTGACAATTAGTCATTCTGCTCTGCTGTGTTTTTGTTGTTCCCCTAACTGGAGACCTTCAAGATAATAAGACCATATGATGATCCGGTCACCTAGAAGCTGATCCTCTCTTGATCAAAGTAAGGAATCACATGGACTTATCCTAGTCTTCTGGATTCAGAGCTCAGGGCTCAGGGCTCAGGGCTCAGGGCTCAGGGCTCAGGGCTCAGGGCTCTGCTCTCTTTACCATACATAGTACGCATGCCTTCTATGTCATACATATATATTGTTACTTTCTAACCCATCTCCCACTCAAAAAAGTTTATAGCCATGCCAGGAGACGTTGAGATTGAGATTATCCTGAGGATATCAAGAGACAAACTGTTTCCAACATATGAAGGTTGTTTTGAGGTTTAAGGTTCTGGGAAGACTGTTGTTTTATGATGACACTCCGTTGCTCAAACCTTAAGCCCACCTGCAGCGTTATTATGATGTATGCTTAGTGGGTTCAGATCGTCCTACAGTCATATTCAGTTCTGCATGCTGTTTGGTTTCGAACCTATCTAGATGTCTTCCATGATAACGAGTGTTCTCTATACCTGCAGAACAAGCATAACAAATTAGAAGAAAAAGGAAATGATTGATACAATTAATTCAAATGCTCTCCACTCCAGTAGGCATCTATTCTGATAGCATAACCAAGGAAAATATCCGACTCCTGGGACCACTTTGGATTTCCACAATCAGCTCCACTCATCCTGTACCCTAGTCGGATCCATACCTATTGCTAGTAGATAAGCCATCTTATGTCAAAACTATCATCATTTTGAATGTTTCCATATAACACCATCCGACATGGAATCCATAATAGGAGGTAGGCCTAGGACAACTGCAATTTGAGTAAGAACATCCTCAGTAGGCTGCAGTGAGTGTTTAGATAAATCCCACTCTCCAATTTAAAGTGCTATGGTTGGTTCTTACAATTTAAAGTGCATCACACAATATGCAAATAAAGTAGTAGAGATAGTTGCATGGTTTATCATTCATGTTCCTGTTTTTTCCTTTAATGCTTCCATAAACATATTTGTTTCTGCAATTGGCTGCATGGGATTGTTGTGCTTGAATAAATATATATAAAAGTTGATTATATTATTAATTAATTTTTAACAATATATAAAATGACTATATAATATAGTCATATAGGAATCTCACCTTGTAGCTAATGTGAAATAAAAATTCAAACATTTCAATGAAATGTAATCATGAAGGATAAATTGTGGACCAAGGTACTTACTGCATGTAAAAGGGGTTTCTACTACCCTAACCCATCATAGATACTCAATTGAAGCTCCAATCTGGACATGACTTGATCTCGACCAATGGGTCTATGAGGTAGAACCATGATGGATGGTCAAATATAACAAGTGATCGAGCTGCTAGAGGAGTGCTTAAGGTATAATGTCTCAGATAGTGCCTCCATGTGATGCAATTGGTGTACAGCCTGCCTGCACAGCTTCTAGGTGACCGGTTACAATCCATTTGAGTAGGCAATGGAATATCAGCTGGGACAATCAAGGGCCATGCCAGCCACAAATGGATTCGCCTCTTACAAGCAAGAGCTTCTTGAGGAAGCGCAGGGCAGCCAATAAATCCTACATGTATGGCAATTAGTTTGTCATACCAGGCAGGGCAACCAAATAATCCTATCAGGTGATACAAATTAATAACCTTTTGCCCTATGAACTAATTTATTGAGTAAATCATATACCGCAACCTTTTTTGGGTTGGGCTATGTGAAACATGTAGGATAAGTTTGAGTTATACTGAGAGTGAGAGAGAGAGAGAGAGAGATAGAGATAGGGATAGGGAGAAGGAGAAGGAGAGAGAGACCCCACTACACTCAAGAAGCCAACATCAAGATGGAATGAGGGCAAAAGTTGGTGGAATAAACAGGATGAACAAGAATAATGGCACTTGAAGTGGGTATCCATGTCAGGGCAACCTTGAGGAAAAAAAGTTTGGGATTCTTCTTTTCTACCTGCTCATAACTCTAAGTAGTTCCAAAACAGGAAGAACATATAAAAACAAGGCCATGAATACTGATTGAGTTTGACAGAAGGTAGCAAAAGGAGAATGGAATGAGGGCACCTTCGAAACATTCTAAATTTAGGCAAACCAAGATAACTTAACAGCAGAAGGACCCAGCAAAGAAATCTTTCTTTTACACCACTTTCTCAGGAATAGAAATTAATCATTCCATGTACACTTTGCCATAGCATGGATAAGAAGACCAAATGCAGAACATAAAAGGTAGCAGAAAATACCCAAACACATTTAATATATTATTATATATCATGATATGTGTTGTTCTTGCAGCTGTCTCAACATATGAATCCAATTCCATTGGATTTCTACATTTGGTAATTAGACTCTACTAAATTAGCTATATACATACCATTAGCTGGGAAACCAAACCCCATCAGTTCCCTGAGCAGAGTATCTTTCCCCTGCTTTACAAGGAGGACACCTTAACTAGTAACTACTATAAGTACAGCCAGTAACTTCCCCTCCGGTCACTAGTATGTTAATTGCACAAAGGCATAGAGGCACCTAGCTAAATGCAGCACACCGCACACACCAAGCAACTGAGCCTTTCCTTCCTCCCAAGAAGGAACCATACTGCAAGCTTAACTCTATCAAACATAGAGACACGACGATTAGAGATATAAGGAGGCCCATACCACATACTATTTATAACAACAACAGCTTCATAATACCTCCTGGCCAAAGTCTACTCACTGTTAGAATTTACGTCAGAATTTATGAAGCTATTTATCTCATCCATGACAGTGTAGAAGTGGTCATTGTTTGGTAGCAAATAGAATCCGATCGTTGCCTGCTTCAGGAAGAGAAGCTTAACCTTGTGGCCATACTTCTCAAGCCCGCTTGCATATGACAATTGCCAATCTTGAATGAGGTCCAAACCTGCCACAACAACAAGGCTCTTCGGGAAATTTATCCCTTTTAGGCTTTTACCATAAGGACCAAAAGGATTACAAGCAGGATGATCCCTATCTGCACCCTCCGGCAGAAAAGCTCGCCAATACCAATCTCGGTCCCGTAAGGTCACAAAATATTTTCCATCTAATCTCCTCTCTGATTCAGTTCTCTCCACCCCACCAAACATTGGGTTCAGCAATATATTTCCCAACACTTCAATCCCAGAATCCACAGCTCTTAGTGCAACATTATGCACAATATTACCTCCGGAACTATCACCAGCCAGATAAATATGGACTTTTGAGTCGATCTTACTCCGAAGCCACGATCTTGTGCTCACCCATTCAAGGGCAGTCCAACCATCATCATATGCACAAGGGTACCGATTCTCTGGGGCAAGCCGGTAACTCACTGAAACCACAATAGCCTTACAAATGCCTACCAGCCTCCTACACAGTGTATCATATATGGCACTGTTTGCAGAAGAATGGGCAAAACTTCCACCATGAAAGAAAACAATAACAGGGACAATGTCGGCGTCCACAGGCTTCTCAAGATCAGTTATGCTTAGCTGATGAGGCTCTTGCTCGAAAGAAGGCCTGTAAATCCGAACCTGAAGACTTGTTCCCCGATTGATTATCATATCGAAAGAAAATACCCCACCTACTGGGTTTGCATTTGCAGGAACTTTTCGGTCAAGGTACTCGGCCAAATGACGGTCGAAAGTCCCATCAGGCCGACGTAGTAGCTTGTAATCTATCTTGAACTTTGAGATAAGGACCCATGTATTCAGTGGAACAACCCTCTACAAGTACAACAATAGAACGAAGAAGCAAACAAAAAATCAACTAGAGCAGAAATCAATTGCATATGCAGAATCTGTACAGATTATCATCCACGAAATGGTTAAGTGATATTAAAATCCGAAGTAAAGCATAAATGATTTACTCCGAGATATGCTGTAAGTTAGTGTTCACAATTCTTTTTCCAGGGACAGAGACTGAATCGGATAGCAGCACGCTATTTCGTTAAAAAAATGCCAGCAAAAGGAGATTTCAGCATTTGTTAACAAAACTCAGAAAAACAGTAGCAAATGGAAACCAAAAGAAGATCACCCAACCGAAAAACTGCCCAAAAGTTCCCCCCGAGGAAGGAGGGGGAATATGAAGAATCAACAAGCAGGGCAGTAAAGTACTAGCGAAAATAAAACAGAGTTTAAGCAGAATACCCTAGATTCATTGACATTAGCTTCGCTGCCCCCCGCCATGAAATGATAAGCCCCGGCAAAAGCAGATGAATAAGCCCCCGAGAATCAGATTTACCAAATGAACCAATCAGCTTCACGAAATCGTCACATCTTCGACCCAAAACCAAAATCCCACTTTAGAAATTGGAGAGAACCCGATAGGGTCAAGCTGCATAGATACCCAGAAACAATCTCCTCCTTCGGGGGCGTCGCTGTTTTGTCTCTCGCCCCGAAATGATCGAAACTTATAATGATGACCCTGCGAAAACAAGTGGGCATTAAAAAGGAAATGATAAAATGGAGTGCGCGAAGGAGCAGCAATAGCGAACTGACGGGGTAAAACCGCGTCTTTGGTTGCAGAGAAAGGGGATCGTATATGAGAGAGAGAGAGAGGACCAGCACGTGGCGCATGAGGTGCGTTTGGGGTAGTGGGAGGGGGGGCAATGGTATGTGCGGAGGGTGCGTAGGATAGGGGTGGATAGCTATATGTGGCATATTTTAGCAACTCTATAACTCCCTTAAGCTAAACCGCGCATACAGTGAAAGGAGTGGATGAGCTTAGAGGACGACGTGGGGCCCACTGGCGCGTGAGTTGATCCACGCGACCTTATTATTCTTGGTTTATAAATGGAGGGCCGAGGGCGTACTTGTAGGGAGGAGACGGGGTCGGGGGCAATCACACGCGGCCATCAGAGGCTCAACCAAGGTCACTGCGGTCTCCGTCAGCAATTCCGGCCAGGCCCCTGAGGCAGTTCCGTCTCCCTTTGTAAGACCACAGTTTTTTATTTAATATTTTTGGGAATTTATTAATGTTATTTTACAAGAAAAATAAAAATGATGATTTCAAATCAGATGCAAGATTAAAACCCAATTTAGAAACTGATTTATGGACCATACAATATGATTATGCTATGGAGGCAAAATGAACTTTTTTTCTGTATTAATCTCGCGATGCAGAGAGATGAGTGCCAGTAGTATTACGATTAAATGATTAATACTCAGTATCTTATAGATAGAGTTATATGTGGCTTTCCTATGTGGTTGCTTGGAGCACCGTCACTGTCAAAGGTGGGGGGAGGGAGATAGGATAGGAGATGGCTGTTGTGCGAACCAAACAAGGATCCATTTTGGAAGCATTAGGGTGGGTGGATGGGTGGGTGGGTAGATGGATGATGGATGGGGTCACCATTTTGAAGAACATTGTCTTGCTTTTAGACTCTTATGGCGTGTCCTCTTTTGGACTATTTTCCATGCTCAACAATCATATCTATTCCATGAAATTACGTGTGTTTTATTAATATTTTATTATAAAAGTTTATATTTGAAATATTTATTTTTTAAAACTAAATTTAATACATTTTCTCTCATAAAAGTCACATTTTTTTAATCTGAACAGTAGTATTGATTTTTTTTAATTTAATAGGTCATTTGATGGACATGTTTTTGAGTGCATAAAGTTTTACATTTGTTTTTAATATTTGATGATTTTTTTGTTAGAAAAAAATATTTCAATCACTTATAAAATAAGAAAAATTAGTGAGAGGAAAAAAAGATTTAGGCATAGAGTTAGAGTTAGAGTTACAGTGGAGACCCTGGTTTCGTCGTCAAGTCGTCCCAATGTGCATGCCTGGTGGAAACTCCGTTGCCTATTGGCCTTGATGATGCCTTCTCCCAGGCTCCCAGGCTCCCACCCAGGCTCCCAGCTTTGTGTGCTCTGCTAAGGTTGCGGATAACAGCCGATTGGAGACGTCTGACGTTTCGTTTAAATGAACTCCGATCTTATTCGCTCAAAGATTGGGTGCTCCAGATTTCAGTTCGGTTGTAGGCTTTCCATTTCCTTCCCTCGATCAGTCCATTGGAGTCTTAATTACTCTAATTGCTTCCTGATTTACTCAAAGGAGGTCTGTTGGAGACTTGGTCTTCAACGAGGTGAAATTCTATTCGTTGTTCGTCCGTCAATTCTCATTTCTCGCATTGACAATGGGAGTAAGCCCCTCCACTTATAGTCAGACTCGTGTTGCTTGTTTTCCGAAGCGCTAGATTAAAGGTTTGGTAAATAGCTCTTAGTGTCAGTAGGAGTGGACTCTGTAATTCAATTTTCTATAGAATTCATCTCCCATGCCATCCATTTCTCTACGAGTATTATGTCTGTTCAATCTCTCTTTTGACATGTATCAATTGTTGGAGTAGTTTTAGGACCGCATTCATGGATAGTTCAAATACGCGGGTACTTCTGATATGAGGAGCCGCTTAATTACTGTAGCACGTGTACCTCAAGGTACTGGTTCCAGTAAGGTACTCATAGGGAAAGTGTTTGCTTATAAAAATGTGAGTTGGGATGATTACACATGTGACGAAGAGATTTTGGCAGTTACAAAGGTCTGAGCATTTAAAATTTACTTGTAAAATTAAAAATTTTAAAACTAGTATTTAAATCAAATTGTATGGTAAAATCAATTTTGAAACAGAAATATCAATTTAAAAACTAAAATTTGGAATCAAATTATATTATAAATCAATTTAATGGAAAAATTCGTAAAATTTCCTTCTAGAAATCCAATTGAATGAAAATAAAAAAAAGAAAAATACTATCGAAAACTAGTTTGAATCATTCTACCTTCAAATTTTAATAGTTGCTATATATATATAAAATAACAATTCTTAACTCAATGTATATGTAATTATAAAAATAATTAAAAAAAATTGGCCAAATACTAATTGAGTTAGAGATGAATTGAACAAAATACGGTAAAAATCATCGATGGAAATTATTAAGAGCAATATTACTTTTCATTTTTAGAAAGAGTTATATAAATCAGAAAAAAGATATTGTTAAGCCTAATTTGTAGAAAATTGGAGAACAAATTTTTAGAAAACTAAATTGGAGTGAGAGCTGAAAATTGGTTTACTATATTGTGAACGAATTGACATGTATGTTGGGCGCACAACACACATGCCTAGGCACATGCATGCTCGTCTCCTTCGCCCAACTCAACGATCGGGTCTGACTTAGAAATCGTAAAATGACTCGATTTCAACGCGATTTCTAGCAACCTGCCTCCCAATAGAATTAAATGAAAAGTGAGATCCATTGGGTCCTATCTTACTAGCTAAGGACATGTGGTGATAGAACATTGGTCTCCCAAGTTGTCAATATAAGACTCGACCTCGCTCTCATTGACCGATTGCCGAAATTCTCTCTATAAATGTGAATACTCAATTTTCTGACCACCCCACTACCATAGAGCTTATAATCTTTGAACTAGACCATCAAACTTGGTGATTTCGATGGCATTAGAACAAGTGTAAGCTATCTTTCTAATTTCACCTCTCCCTGATACTAATGTGCATTCTATTAGTGCCTACGTGATCTGACACGCCCCGTCCCAATTCTATCAACTGGAGTCCCATGAACTCCTTTGTCAATCCGCCTTGATGTCACCATGGTGGGTACCTCCACCATAGTGAAATCGGAGGAACTAAAGTTTCTGATAGAACCTCTCTCTATTTTGTAGTGAAAATTTAAAACTTTTATTTAAAGTCCCGCGTTGGAGCCCAAAATGATTTACATAAAAATATCTTGGGAAATATAGCAAGTTGATAAAAAGCATAATTAAACCTTCGTGTACAAGATAAGAGAGATACCTTGGACGATGTGTGACTTAGGAATGTTCTCCCACCTTCATCCCTAGTCTTCTCGGCTTTCACTTGTAATTATTAGGTCACTCGGCATTCCAAAACATGCCAATCTAATCCAGAGACTTTTCCAAACTTTCCAATTGGCCCTAAAACTTTATTTAATCTATTAAGAAGAGACTAGAAAAAACTTATTTACTTTTGAGTTCTCTAACTTTTACTTATTTACCATCTTAATACTAGATGAAAAGAGAGGAGGGGCCGAAGGAACAAAGGGCTATACATAGTTTGCAATTGTTTCTCTAGGATTAATTGTTGCAAGATTGTGGCTTACAAGATCAAGAATTTACCTGGAGTAATAATATGGTGTACCTCAATATAATTGTTGAGAGACTAGATCAATCATGCTGTAATATTGTAATATTGAGTGGAGATAAAACTTTCCATACACTACAATTATTCATGGGGAATGGATGGTATCTGATCATGTGTCCTTGTTGATTGAGTGTACAAAGCAATCACCTTGAATACCTCCGCGTTTTCATTTTGAAGATAAGTGGTGGATGGAGTGAGGTTGTTGAACAATGGTTGAAGAGGGCTGAAAAATGAGGGAAACTTGTTCCCTATATCACATGAGAAAGCAGTTAGTGCCGACAAGTGTGAGCCTTACAAACTAAAGCATGAAAAATGTCCTTAACTTAGCTGTACGCATTAAGAAAATTCATTTGCAGCTATAATAGGTGCAACTCACAACCCCAGAATCTCTTGAAAAATTGGCTCAATTGATAGGTGAACTAAACATGATGTGGAGAGAAGGAGATACACTAGAGATTAAGAGCACACAATTTATGACTTAGTGAGGGAGATAAAAATATGAGATATTTTCATTAAAGCATTGTTAACAAGCGAGCTAGAAATTGAATTTGGAAGCTTAGAAATGATGAAGGCAATTGGATGGAGGAATACAAATTAATCCGACAGTCTTTTTATGCCAACTATAAAGCCCTCTTCACCTCTAAAGGAATAAGTCAAGTACCATAAGCACTAAAAGTTATCAAGCTAGTGATCTCAACCACAATTAATTTCTTTCTTATCAAATCACTTCTAAAGGATGAAATGGAACAAGCAATTTTTTAGCTTAGGGCCACAAAGGTTGCAGACCAAGATGGTTCTAATGGCTTGTGTAAATCCCATCCTCTCGAACTAAGGAACTGAAAATTTTCGAGAGGAAACTGAAACCTAAGTGAACCAAAATTTGTAAAGAAAGGTTAGAACATGAATTTGCAAAAAAATCCCAAGTGGCCAAAAGATATCCAAACATCTTGGGAAAGAACCATGAAGTGGATTGGAAGTGAAAACTAAATCGGTTTAGAGTGAATCGGACCTGAACCGGATTGAACCGTAAAGAACCGGTTCAAAGATTCAGTTTTTAGGTAGCTTAAAAATATCAAATTGAAAAATTGAAACCACTATCAAATAGAAAATGAATTTAGAAAAATTTAGAAAATTTTAACTTTTGGAAAATCGGTCGAATCGTTCCTAAACTAGCCAATTTTCAATTTCGAGTCACTAGACCTGGTTAGACCAGACCGGTCAACAAACCACTGCCAAATTAGGATTGAAAGGTAAGCTAATTCGACTCCCCTCTGCAATTTTCGACTGGTGTTAGAGAGAGAACCGACAGAATTTCAATGATGAAATTCTAACTCAATTCAGCATGAATTGATGTGATTATTGATTCTAGGATGAACCTTAAGATGAGAGCTATCTGCCCAGATTGAAAGCTCAGATCGCCGTGCCCTCACCGGTGAGAAATTGAAACTTTCTCCCTCTACAACCTATTTTCCGACAAAGCTCCGTTTAAGCTCGTTCCGGCGTTAAAATCTGCGATTCAAAGTTCCTTAGAATCGTATGAACATGTAGAAACTCAATTTCAACTCCAATTTCAACAATTAGAGGTGTTTGATCGGTCAATTTGATGAAATCAAATTCGGCAGTATTGAAGAGTTAAAATTGGGAATTTTTGAAATTCGAAGGACCAAAATGAAATTTTATGAAATTGAGGGCCAATTAGGCATGAAAATAATGTTGGAGGACTAATTGAAAAATTTTAGAATTTTTGGGGCAAAACTTACCATTTTTGTAAAGGAAGAGCAAAATGGTAATTTTGGAAAAGTTGGAGGACCAAATTGGAAATTTGGAAAAGTAATCCCCTTTTTCATGAAATGGAATAAATTGAGGTCCTATGATAAATTTTAGAAGTTTCGAGACTCAATTTGAGGAAAAATTGGCATAGGGACTTAAAGAGAAATAACTTTAGGGACCTAATTGCAAATATATGAAAGTTTGACTTTCTCATTCATTTGGAATGAATGAAGGCGATTAGGCCGAAGGATAATGAACCAAGATGTTCATATTGTGTAGGAATACAAAGTACCGGGAACGCCAACAAGGACAAGCTTGCGTGAATACAAAGAACTGGTCTAGTGGAATTCACGATATTAACGGGTGAGTGAGTTTACTAACATCATACTCGATTGGGATGATGAGCACAACTTAAAATTTAAAAACCACTTACCGGTTGTGAGTGGGATTATGTATCATACCCGGTTGGGGATGATAAGTACTTCAGTATAAAAACCCACTACTTAGTGGTATTTTTAATCATCACCACTTAGAGAAAGTGATGTTAAAATTATGCGGAAAAACTACTTACTGGTTGTAAGTAGATCATACCCGGTTGGTATGATGAGACTTCATTGAAGGAAGTTGAAAACCCGTTCATCGGTTATGAACGGAGATGTCCTTATACCGGTCGATATAATAGATAGTGAAAACCTATTTTGTCGGAAGTGTTCTCCCCTGACTAAGTGCCAATGCTTAAACTATTTGGGAGACCTTCTTGATAGGAGCTCGAATAGCTCTTATAGGCCGGGGGCCTCGATTTTGGAACTTAGGGGCTAAATACCCGATTTTGAAAATCTTGTACAGTGGGCCCAAGGCCAGTTGGCACGAGCAGGAGCTCGTAAACTAACATGATATATGTGCCATAAAACTTAATAAGTGAATTGTTTGGCCATGGTACCAAGATAGGACTGACATGCTCAGTCAACTAGCGGCAGTGCGATATGACAGGTTGACGGACTAATCAAGACAAACAACTGCGGGTTGAGTTGAGAGTCGGGGCCGTTGGACCAGTGGCACCACAAATTACATGGTAATATGAGAAAACATTGTTTGTGCATGCACTGTGAGTACGAGATCATCAAAACGCCCATGAGGGATAGTGATGCATCCTAAGGGCACTGGATGACCTGGTGGCTATAAGGGCAGTTCATCGTTTCAGATGTATGTGCGAAATCTGGAGTAGCACCAAGCGCATGAGACCGGGTGGGGACAGGATGAGGTCTCTGTCCTCATACGGACATAAAGAAGTGATTTCAGGATTGTGGGTTGGATGTCGCGTACATCCACTCATTCCCAGGGTAGAAGTGGTTGTACTTCTATCCGGGTGGTAGGAATAGTCGCTCCAAAGCCACTAGTGGGTTCAGTAGTGATAATGACTTGCAAATGTGTGTAACCTTCATGATGAAGGATGTGTGTTGGGTGATGACACACCGGTAACTACAAAATGGTGGAAAAACCTGAATTTTTAAATGAAGGGATTTTTGAAAAGAAAGGAATTTGGCACACTCTAATAATAATTATTTTCTTAAAAGTCAAAAGTTTTAAAAAACCCATTCACTGAGTAGTCTACCCTTATATCCCTTTTAGGAAATCTCAGAAAGCCTACCCTTAAAAACCGTAAACTAAGATGCCTATAAGATAGGTATGTAAAATTTTAAATTTCATGCAGTTTTGATTATATCCCTTTCAGAAAATCTCGGAAAGCCTACCCTTAAAGACCGTTAACTAAGATGCCTATAAGACAGGTATGTAAAATTTTAAATTTTATGCAGTTTTGATTATACTATTCCAGGAAAAGGTGCAGGTTAAAGGATGCTTTACTCTGTACGGTTTACAATAAGGGGGAACCCTTTAAATAAACGGGGGAGTGGCGGGTTGATCACGGGAATCCGACCAAACCGGGTCAGTGCATGACATGGAAAGTGCTAGCCAATCAAAAGGTGACACAGGTCCTTAGTTAAGGGTCAAAGGAGGAAAATCCACCTCAACAACGACTGACCAATAGGAGAGCGACATGTCTCTCAATCAACGGTCAATGTTTGACAGGCTTAGTCAACAAAACCGACAAATGAGGAGTTGGCACGTGGCAAGGACGCCACGTCAACATCCGACAATGATGTAAGAGAAACGACCAACCAATTAGAGGTCGACATGTGGCAATGCCACGTTGGATGACCTCAACCAATCCAAGTCTGATATGTGGCAGTGGCACTGTGTGTCAGGTGGGAAACCTGACATATTTAAATCAGCCAATAAGAGGATGCCACGTATCATGATCAACGGTAGAAATACGGTCAGCAACCACGTATGCACGAGTAGCCAAAGGGAGACTGCCACGTGTCCGATCAACAGGTCAAAGGCTAACTAGACTGTTGAGTAAAAAGCTGCATTAGTAAAGTTAGCCAATCATATAGCACCACGTGGCAAGTCTGCATGTGCGAAGCTCGCATGCGCGACATAGTGTCATCTTCAACCTTCATATTGTAACACTATTCATGGAATGATTCTATTTTCCATTTTCGGTGAGGGAGTATCCGCTTAGATAATGGGAAATTTCGGAGAGGATAAGCTTAACCAATTTGAAAACCGGTAGAGCCAAGGGACTCCGAGCTCCCTATATAAAGAGCTCCTCCCATTCCTCCTCCTCATCCCTCAAACACTCAAATATGAAGAAGTGCTTAGTTTCCCAATGAAGTTTGAACCATAGCTCCGACTTGGGCACTTTTCTCCACCCCCAAAGGTGAATTCGAGTTTTCTAGAATCTTGAGGAAGTCAACTAACCAACGACACCCTCCATTCAGCTCGAGGATCATTGGAGAAGTGCCCGTAGATCCAAATAGTGAAGCTGCTCCTAAGGACTCAAAGCTACTCGATTTTGCCTAGTCCAAGTTTGGCTATCCCCGACCTCCTACGGTCGAACCAAGCTCTGTCCAAGTCCGTCCAACCTACTCTCGACTCCCTGAAGTGCCCATGTAAGTTAATTCAGCCTCCACTCATCAGAATAACTTAGTTCTAGAGAGAGAAAGTGCCCCGACTCCACTGACCAAATTCGCACTGCATAGGATGGAAATTGGAGCTATTCTTGATTCTTGAAGGACCACATGGAAAAGAGTTATCATCTTAAATCAAGTGCTCTGACTGTCTTAGCTCCACCGATAAGCTTCTAAAGCTTTATCTCTCTACTTCCAATTTTTCGGCGAAACTTCGTTTGAGCTCGTTTCAGACCAAAAAATGATGATTCAAAGCCTGGTGAGATTGTATGGAGGTGAGGAAACTGATTAGCACCATGATAGAGAGCAATTAACATGGATTGAGGGGTCAATTTGATGAGTCAAATTTCAGGACAAAAATGGGGCAATTTGGGGATAAAGGGGGCGAAATTGGGTATTTTTAATAATTAAGGGACTTATGTGCAATTTCTTAAAAAAATTGAGGCGAATTGGTGATTTTAAGAAAATTGGGGACCAATTGGTCATTTTTGGGAAATTTGGGCAAATTGGTAATTTTGGAAAAGTTTGGGCAAATTGGCAATTTTGGAGAAATTGGGGAATACAGTACGATTAAGCAAAAATCAGGATTTTTAAAGCCCCTAAAAGTAAATTTTGTGAATATTGACAAGTTGACAATTTTAATATTTTGGAATATGCGAGGACTTAATGTTCCTTACTCGAAATGATGTAGATACGAGAGGGACCACATCAACCTACAACCACAACATACCCTAAAAATACGAACGAACCAGCTCGAGAGAAACGAGGCATTGCACGCTAGGTGAATGGGATTTTCCAACATCATATCCGGTTGGGGTGATAAGTACCGTTTCAGTTTTGAAAATTATTTTATAGAAATGTTCTATAAACCTCGTTCCTTCAAAATAAAGAAATAAAAATGGGGAAACCCCAAAATTTCAAAAGAAAACCGAGTATCCATGTGGACTGGAAACGGTAAATAAGGAATAAAACGAGAATTTAGAAAACCCAAGTAGCAAATAAATCACACAAATCATGGAGAAGAAACATGAAGTGGATTGATTGGATGTGAAAATTGGACCGATTTAAGGTGCACCGAACCTGAACTAGAATGAACCGTGAAGAACTAGCTCAAAGGTTCAATTTTCTAGGTGGATTAAAAATATCAAAATGGAAAATTGAAGCCACTATCACATAGAAAATGAATTTATATATTTTTAATTTTTGAAAAATTGATCGAATCAGGCCTGAACCAACTGATTTATGATTTTGGGTCAATAGACCTGGTCAAACTAGACCAGTCAATGGTCCAGCCGGTCAACGGACCGCTGCCAAGTTAGCGCCTAGTCAGCAGACATGACTAATCAGTGAGCGACTCGTGGCAAAGCGCAAGGTCAACTGCACAATCAGGAAGCGTTGACCAATCAGAGCATGACATGTGTCCTTGGTCAATGTTTAAAACAGGAAAATCCACATCAGATGACAGACCAATAGGAGAGTGACACGTGTCCCGATCAACAGTTAATGTCGTAAAGGTCCCATCAGTAAAGAACGACCAGTCGGAGGTCGACACATGGCAGGGCCATGTTAGATAACCCCAGCCAACCAAGGGCTGACATATGGTAGTGGAGCTATGGGTTAGGTGGGAAATCTGACGCATTTAAATCTGCCAATCAGAGGATGCCATGTGTCACAATTAACGGTTGGCCGAGCATGGTTAGCAGCCACGTTGGAGTGAGCGGCTAATAGGAAGCCGCTACGTGTTCAATTAGCAAGTCAAAGGCTGACTTGGCTACTGAGTAGGATGGTGCATCAGCAAAGCCAACCAATCATGATGCCCCACGTGGCAAGCCAACACATGTAAAGCTCGCACGTGTGCAACATTATCATCTTCCTCACTTAGCTGATTGAGAGAAGGGGATAAGGGGGAGAGAGAAAGTCTTTGACAACTCAGAAAAAGCTCTAGTCTAGCTGCCAGAGAGCAAGGTGGGGGTCGAGTCTTACACCGGCTGGTAGCCCAGATAGTTGCCAAGCTCCCTATATAAGAAGCACTCCTCCCCTTACATTCCTTATCCCACCATTGATCGAAGAAGGAGAAGAGGTCCATTTTTCGACAAAGCTTAAGCTAGAGCTTCGACGTCGAGCTCAACCACTAAAGCTCCCCTTGGTGCCATTGAAACTAAGAAGAAGTCCTCTGCACAACTGCGACCTCAGTTTGGCCTAAGGGCCACCGTCCGAGCTCCGAAGAGCTCAAATAGGATTCTTGCTCCTTCAATTGAGAAGGAGTCAAATGAGTTGTACCTGGATCACCCCTAGCCTTAGGCATTTAAACCGACACTTTCCCAGCCTCCCTCCACTCATACCATGGCCTCCATCACCCGAGAGGTAAGTCAATTCTGCTCTATGTCACCAAAATTTCAAAGATGTAGAGGCTGACTTGCCTAAACTTCTCTCATCAAATTTGTGATGCTCCAACATGCAATTGGCCAGTAAGTTGATCTAGGAGGACACCTTGGGAGAGCAGTAGCTGCCCACATCAAGTGCTTCGACCGTCACCAGCTCACTGGTAAGGAAATCAAGCTTTCTCTCTCTAGCTGCCCAAGATGATCATGGGAGAGATGGGGGGAGCGATTAGTAGCATGATATGGGGCAATTGCCCAAGTTTGGGTGATCAATTTGATGAATTCAAGATTCAGGGTTCAAAGTGCAGTAAATTGAGAGAATTTGGGTGAAATTGAGGCTTTTGGAAATTTAGGGGCCGAACTACAAATAATGAAAAGTTGAGGACTCGAATGGAAATAGAGAGAAACTAGGGACCCAAAGTGGGAAAATGAAAATCTTGGGGACCTAATTGATGATAAATGAACATTAGGCACCTAAGAGCAAAATTTTGAGCTTTAGGGATGTAATTGTAGTTACCTGATAATTAAGGACCAAATTGCTAATATTACAATTATGGGGTCTTTCCTAGAAATTGTACTAATATGAATGCTCGGACCGTGCATGACGGGCATTTCAAGGATCATGCACGAGAATGCGTGGTTGGCCAAGATACCACGAGAGGCAAGTTACACTACCCTAGGTGAGTGGATTTAGAATCATGTATGGTTGGGCTGATGAGTACAATATTCCCAAATTGAAAATGTTTTTTTTTTCCAGATCTGCCCTCCCTTGACTGATTGAACAAGCTTAAAACTTTTGGGAGGTTGTCCTGATGCTGCATGAAACATGCAATAGTCGGGTTAATACCATTCAAGTGGGCCCAAGGCCAATGGGCACGGGTGCAGGTCCGTCAACAAGATAAGGCTTTTGTTTTTGAAAACTCTCATAAAATTGGATGATTTTGTATGACTTAGTTACTATGCCAAAGCCAGTCTAATGAACTCGTTAGGTTAGTAGCTTGTAAACCCCACACTTTTGAGTTAAGGAAAACCGGGAAAAGAACTGGTCAAACCGAATAAGAAAACCGAGCTGGTTTACATTTGGGAACAAGCAATATGAAAATTTACAACTTTCGGTTAATCCAAAGGGTTTATTAAACCTTGAAAAAAGAAACTTAAGACAAATTAAAAGACAAAAACCAAATTGGTTTAGGTGAATAAGATCCCATAAGAACTTTGAAGTTAAGTGTGACCTCCTGGGAGGTATGATTTTTTTGTAACCCGAAATTTTGGTAAAAATTTTTTATATGCCGTATGCCTTATCATAAATGGCCATAAATTAATATATATTTAATTATTGTAATTAATACCAATAATTTAATACCTAAATTAAATTATTAGAATTAATATAAATAATTTAATACCGAAATTAAATTATTAGAATTAATACTAATAATTTATGGCAATATTATTACTAGTAATAAATCTCTCCTATTTAATACATGGGTTTTACACTTATATAAAGTGGTCATCCCCATTCATTCTCCTCACACCTGAACACTTCTCTCTCTCTCTCTCTACTACTCCATTTCCTGGTGAAGCTTAAACCAGAGCTTCGACTTCAACATTTTTCTTAACCTCAAAAGGAGAGGTCGGGCTCTTTAGAACCGAGAAGTTTGCTATCTGATAGCAAACTCTAGTAAATCCAAGAATCACTAGAGAAGCGCTAACATGATGAAATAGTGAAGCAGCTCTGATGGACCGAAGTTACCCTATTTCGGCCTAGTTGAAATTGGCCATTTCGAGCCCTCTTCAGGCCAAACCAAGCCTTCTCAACACTCCCTCAGCCCTCCCACGGCCGAATTACGACTGAAAGGTAAGCCAATTCGGTGCTAGAGAGAGAACCGACAGAATTTCAATAATGACATTCTAACTCAATTCGCCATCAATTGATGCAATTCTTGATTCTAGGATGAACCTCAAGATGAGAGCTATCCGCCTAGATCGAAAGCTCGGACCGTCGTGCCCTCACTAGTGAGAAATCGAAGCTTTCTCTCTCTATAGTTTGTTTTCCGGCGAAGCTCCGTTTGAGCTCGTTCCGACGTTAAAATCAGTGATTCAAAGTTTCTTAGAATCGTATGAACATGCAGGAACTCAATTTCAACTCCAATTTCAACAATTAGAAGTTTTTGATCGGTCAATTTGATGAAATCAAATTCGATAGTGTTAAAGAGTTGAAATTGGGGGAAAAGTTGGGGAATTTTGAAATTCAAAGGGCCAAACTATAATTTTATGATATTGAGGGTCAATTGGGCATGAAAATAATGTTGGAGGACCAATTGAGGAATTTTGGATTTTTTGGGGCAAAACTTACCATTTTTGTAAAGGAAGGGTAAAATGGTAATTTTGGAAAAATTGGGGGACCAAATTGGAAATTTGGGAAATTAAACCCCTTTTTTTTGGTGAAATTGAATAAATTGAGGCCCCAATATAAATTTTAAAGGTTATAGGACTCAATTTGAGGAAAAACTGAAATTTGGGACTTAAAGTTAAAGAGAAATAACTTTAGGGACCTAATTGCAGATAACTAAAAGTTTGGATTTTCTCATTCATTAGAAATGAATGAAGGCTGTTATGCCGAGTAATAAAGAACAAGGATGTTTATATCGTGTAGGAACGCGAAATACTGAGAATGCTAGCATGGACGAGCTCGCGTGAATACAAAGAAAAGGTCAAGTGGAATTTACTACATTAACGGGTGAGTGAGTTTACTAACATCATACTCGGTTGGGATGATGAGAACAACTTAAAATTTTAAAACCACTTACCAGTTGTGAGTGGAAATTTTATATCATAACCGGTTGGGAATGATAAGTACCTCGGTATGAAAACCCACTATTTTGTGGTATTTTAAACATCACTACTTAGAGGAAGTGATGTGAAAATCATGCGGAAAAACTACTTATCGGTTGTAAGTAGATCATACCCGGTTGGTATGATGAGACTTCCTCGAAGGAAGTTGAAAATCCGTTCATCGATTATGAACGGAGGTGTCCTTATACCGGGCGGTATAATGGATAGAGAAAACATATGTTTTTTCGGAAGTGCTCTCCCCTTACTGTGTGCCAATGCTTAAACAATTTGGGAGACCTTCTCGACGGGAGCTCGAATAGCTCTGATAGGCCGGGGGCCTCGGTTTTGGAACTTGCGAGCTAAATGCTCGATTTTGAAAATCTCGTACAGTAGGCCCAAGGCCAGTTGGCACGAGTAGAAGCTTGTAAACGAACATGATATATGTGCCATAAAACTTAATAAGTGAATTGTTTGGCCATGGTACCAAGATAGGACCGACATGCTCAGTCAACTAGCGGTAGTGCGACATGACAGGTCGACGGACTAGTCAAGACAAACAATTGCGGGTTGAGTTGAGAGTCGGGGCCGTTGGACTAGTGGCACCACATATTACATGGCTTGATAAGAAAACATTGTTTGTGCATGCACTATGAGTACATGATCATCAAGACGCCCATGAGGGGTAGTGATGTGTTCTAAGGGCCCTGGACGACCTAGTGAGTATAAGGGCAGATCATCGTTCATAGTGTCTATGCGAAATCCGGAGTAGCACCAAGCGCATGAGACCGGGGTGGGGACAAGATGAGGTCTCTGTCCTCATACGGACATGAAGAAGTGATTTCAGGATTGTGGGTTAGATGTCGCGTACATCCACTCATTCCTAGGGTAGAAGTGGTCGTACTTCTATTCGGGTGGCAGGAAAAGTCACTCCGAAGCCACTAGTAGGTTCAGTAGTGATACTAACTTGCGAATGTGTGTAACTTTCATGATGAAGGATGTGTGTTGGGTGATGACACACCGTGATAAATAAGAAATGGTGGAAAAACCTAAATTTTTAAGTGAAGGGATTTTTGAAAACAAAGGAGTCTGGCACACTCCATATAAATATTTCTCTTAAAAGTCAAAAGCTTTTAAAAACCCATTCTCTGAGTAGTCGTACTCACCCCCTCCCTTATATCCCTTTCAGGAAAACCGAAAAGCCTCCACTTAAAGACCGTCAACTAAGATGCATGTAAGATAGGTATGTAAAGTTTTAAATTTCATGTGGTTTTGATTCTGCTATTCCAGGAAAATGTGCAGGTTAAAGGACGCCTTACTCTTTACGGTTTACAATAAGTGGAAATCCTTTAATAAACCAAGAGAGTGGTAGGTTGATCACGGGGATCTGACCAAACTGGGTCGGGGCATGACATAGCTGCTAAGCTGAAGCCAGGTCATCAAACTCGTTGGGCTAGTAGTTACGGAGCCGAAGTTGGGTTGTCGGGACCGTTGGGCTAGTAACACCAAAGATGATGATTGTAACTAATGAAAACTATTGATTGTGAATGCATGAGATGTGGAACCATCGAGACGCACAGTATGGGGTAGTGATGGTTCTAAGGGCTACTGGACAATCTAGGGAACATAGGGGTAATCCATCGTCTAGTATGTCAAGAAGCTCTAGAAGCTTCATACGCACTAAGACCGAGGTCAGAGGGAGAAGAGGTCTCGTCCCCCATTACGGAAAGTATGGCTTGGGTTTAAGGGTCAGACAAGTGATGTGCACTCAAACTCAAGGTAGAAGTCACAAGACTTCTATTAGGGTGGAGGGTAAAAGCGCTCCAGTCCATAAGTGGAATAGTTAGGGACAATTCTATGAATGTGTGATACCTTTTTGGTGATAAAAAGGGTGTGTGATTGTGTGTGCAACCCAATTTCATGAATAACACATTAGGAGAATGGGAAAATGATGAGCTAACGAAAAGCCCAAACAAAACTACCTTTAAGATTTCCCACTCACTGAGTTGTAGAAACTCACCCCTCTCTTTAAATCTTTTTTACGAAAGAAGACCCTTTAGGAAATTCTTACACCAAGTCCTAAAAATCCAGGTAATTAACTGTTATTGTGTTTAGTTTTGTGTAATGTTATTCCAAAGAACAATTATATAAGGTACGCTGACTCCTCGCGGTTTTGGGAATTGTAACTCTTCTTGAACCAAAGGGAATGGCGGGTTGCTCACAAGGTTCCGACCAAACCAGATTGGGGCGTGACAACTTGGGTGGTATCAGAGCCTAGGTGTGAAATCCATCACCTTGAATCAAGGAATCCAGGAAAGAACCGGTCAAATTAAGGAGAAAACTGA
The DNA here is from genome assembly GCA_030064435.1 of Trapa incisa. Taxonomy (NCBI): domain Eukaryota; kingdom Viridiplantae; phylum Streptophyta; class Magnoliopsida; order Myrtales; family Lythraceae; genus Trapa; species Trapa incisa. The sequence goes on along the minus strand of CM057767.1, from coordinate 10,453,253 downwards.
ATCACTTAATGAACCGAGAACGATAAAGAAGGGTTGAAATGGGAAATTGGAAAATACCAAGAGATCAAGATGTCACAAAAATCATGGGGAAGGGTCATGAAGGAAATTGGATGAGAAAACTGGATCGATTCAGGGTGAACCAGACCTGAATCAGATTGAAATGGGTTGAACTATACATGAACCAGTCTCTTAATTCATTTTTCTAGGTGGCTTAAAAAGATCAATTCGGGAAATTGATGCCACCATTGAATGGAAAATGAATTTAGACAAATTTAGAAAATTTTAATTTCAAGAAAATGGGTCGAATCGGACCTTAACCGGACGATTTTCATTTTTTGGTCACTAGACCCGATCAAACCGTTGTTCGGTCCAACCAGTCAATGAACCGCTGACTGGCCATCACCCAGTTAGCATGTGCATGACTAATCAGAGCGCGACGCGTGGCAAGGAGCGCTCTATCAATCGATCAATGGTCAACGACCAGCGGGTGCCCAATCAACAACCATGTAGACACAACCAACCAATGAGAGGTTGCCACGTGTCCGGTCAACTGGTCAACGATTGACGTGGCAGCTGAGTCAGATCGCCATGTCAGTAGGACCGACCAATCATGTGCTGCCATGTGGCAACCCGCACGTGCGAAACAGTGTCATCCGATGACACTATTCATTAAGGAAAAATTTTTCTTTCCTTTTTCAATGAAGGAAATTTGTTCCGATTTGGGAAATTTCTAATCGGGATAAGTGCGACTAGTATGGAAACTGGTCGGATAGAGGGTCCCCAAGCTCCCTATATAAATAGCTCCCCTCCGTTCACTCTCAACACACTTCAACTCCTCTCTCTCGTTGAAGTGTTATGTTTTTCGGTGAAACTTGAACTAGAGCTCTTATTTGGGCACTTCTTCTAACCTCAGAAGACAAATTCAGGTTCTACAAACTTGGGAGAAAGTTAGCTACCTGACGTCTACCTCCAACTAACTCGAGGATTGTCGAAGAAGCGTCGGTGAGCTCGAATAGTGAAGCAACTCTAGTGGACCGAAGCTACTCTATTTCGGTCGATTAGAATTCGACCAATTCTGACTTCCTGCGGCGAATTGAGTCACCCCACAACCCCCACAGCTGAATTGAGTCATCCCACAACCCTCATGGCCGTCACATGACCTCTCTAGAGCCGAAAGGTAAGCCAATTCAGCCCTCCTTCATCATTACAATCCGGTTCTAGAGAGAGAAAGTAATAGAGTTCATTGATCGAATTCTTGCTAGTTCTGACAACAATTGCCCTAATTCTTGATCCTAGGAGGACCCTGAGGACAAGAGCTAACTTTCCCGATTAAGAACTCGGATCGTTGCGCTTCCAATGGTAAGCTTTCAAAGCTTTCTCTCTCAACGTCCAATTTTCTGGGGAAGCTTCGTTTGAGCTTGTTTCGGACCCAAATCCTACAATTCAAAGAGCAATTGAATTGTATGGAAGTGTAGAAACTAATTTATATCATCAATTTGAGAAAAATAACACCAATTGAATGACCAATTTGAAGAAATCAAATTCGGTTAGTGGAGAGGGGTAGAAATTGGGGGAAAATTAAGGGAAATTTAGGAATTTTGGAAAATTGAGGGACCTCCATGCAATTTCTCAAAATTCAAGGCCAATTGGTAATGAGAAAGATGTTGGAGGACCAATTGGTTAGTTTTTGAAAGATTTGGGACCAATTGATCATTTTTGGAAAGTAGGGGCAATATACTAATTTTAAAATAATTGAGGATTGAATTGGAAATTCAAAAAGTTTGAGTCACGTTTACAATTTTAAAGTAAATTAAGAACCCAAGGAGAAAATTGGAAGCCCTTGGGGCTTGATTTGGAAAAATTGAGCACTAGGGATCTAAAGTCAAGTAGTATGAACTTTAGGGACCTAAGTGCAATAAAGAACAAAATTGAGCCAAGTGGTCAATACTTAAAAAGATAGAAAAGCTTTCGAGACCTGATTGTAATAAAGGTAAAATTAAGGGACCTATGTGCGAGAATGAGGTCTTTCATGCCAAATTTTCTTATATGATTACTCAGATCCTGTCCAGGTGCTTGTGCGGAAGAGCATATCATGGATCAAAATCTAGTCGGGATGAACGTGTCACAATTATCGGATGAGTGGTAATTCCCAACATCAGTCCTGATTGGGCTGATGATCAATGTTCTAAATTTGAAAACCATTTTTTCAAAAATAGTCTCCTGTGACTGTGTGAAACTGCTTAAACAATTTGGAAGCTATTTCTGAGTCGAGCAAGAGATACACTAGTGTGCCCAAGGCCAATGGGCATGAGCTTATGCCCATAGACAAATAAATGGGAAATTAGTATATGAAAACTCAAAAAAACTAGTAAATTGTGTGTGATAACTATAAAGCCATGGTTAGGGTTGTCAAACTCATTGGACTGGTGGTTATGAAGCCGGGTCGTCGAACTTATTGGGCTGGTAGTACCGAGCCAAAGCCAGGTCAGCAAGCTCATGGGGGCCGGTATCACCAAAGATAAAATGTATTAACTAATAAGACTTATGGTTGTGCAAGCATGAGATACGATGTCACACCCCGACCCAGTTTGGTCGGATCCCCATGAACAACCCACCACTCTCCCAGTTTATTAAAGGGGTTTTCCTTATTATAAACCGTAAAGAGTAAGGCGTCCTTTAACCTGCACCTTTTCCTGGAATAACATAAACAAAACTGCATAATAATTTAGATTTATCATACTTGTATCACATGTGTCTTAGTTGATGGTCTTTAAAGGTAGGCTTTCTGAAATCTCCTAGAAGGGATATAAAGGAGGGGGTGAGTACGACCACTTAGTGAATGGGTTTTCAAAACTTTTATTTTATGAAAATGATTTATATCGGAGTGTGCCAGACTCCTTTCTTTTCAAAAATCATTTCATTCAAAATTCGGGTTTTATCACCATTTTCTTATTTAATCACGGTGTGTCATCACCCAACACACATCCTTAATCATGAAGGTTAAACACACATTCGCAGGTCAGTACGTCCACTGAACCTACTTGTGGCTTCGGAGCGACTTTACCGGCCACCCGGATAGAAGTATGTCCACTTCTACCCTGAGAATGAGTGGATGTTCGCGACATCTGACCCTCATTCCCAGAATAAATTCTTCGTGTTCGTATGGGGATAGAGACCCCATCCTGTCCCCACCCCTGTCTCATGCGCTTGGTGCTACTCCAAATTTCGCACGGTCACCTGGTACAACAAACTGTCCTTATACTCACCAGATCGTCCAGTGCTCTTAGGACGCATCACTACCCCTCTTGGGCATCTTGATGGTCCCGTACTCGGTGCATGCACAAACGATGTTTTCTTATCAAGCCATGTAATATGTGGTGCCACTGGTCCAATGGCCCCGACCCTCAACTCAACCCGTAGTTGTTTGTCTTGACTGGTCCGTCGACCTATCATGTCGCATTGCCGCTAGTTGACTGAGTATGTCAGTCCTATCTTGGTACCATGGCCAAAAAATTCTTTTATTTAAAGTTTTATGGCATATAATTCATGTTTCTTTATGAGCTCCTACTCGTGCCAACTGGCCTTGGGTCCACTGTACGAGATTTTTAAAATCGGGCATATTAGCCCCCAAGTTCCAAAATCGAGGCCTTCGGCCTATAAGAGCTATTCGAGCTCGTCAAGAAAGTCTTCCAAATAGTTTAAGCATTGGCACACAGTCAGGGGAGAGTACTTCCGACAAAATTATATTTTCAACTGTCCATTATACCGACCCGATATAAGGAGATCTCCGTTCATAACCGATGAACGAGTTTTCAACTTCCTTCGAGGAAGTTTTATCATACCAACCGGGTATGATCTACTTTCAACCGGTAAGTAGTTTTTCCGCATGGTTTTCACATCACTACTCTAAGTTATGATGTTTAAAATACCACATAGTAGTGGGTTTTCATTTCGATGTGCTTATCATCCCCAACCGGGTATGATATAAAATCCCACTCATAACCGGTAAGTGATTTTTATCTTTAAATTGTGCTCATCATCCCAACCGGGTATGATGTTAGTAAACCCACTCATCCATTAATGCAATGAATTCCACTAAACCGGTTCTTTTATACACGCAAGCTTGTCATTGCTGGCGTTCCTAGTACCTCGTGTTCCTACACGATATGAACATCTCGGTTCATTATCACTCGGCCTAATAGCCTTCATTCATTCCAAAAGAATGAGAAAGTTGAACTTTCATTTATTTTTAATTAGGTCCCTAAAGTTATTTCTCTTTAAGTCCCTAATGTAGGTTTTTCCTCAAATTGAGCCTCGAAACTTTTAAAATTTATCATAGGACCTCAATTTATTCCATTTCACAAAAAGGGGATTAATTTCAAAAATTTTCAATTTGGTCCCCTAACTTTTTCAAAATTACCATTTTGCCCTTCTTTTACAAAAATGGTAAGTTTCACCCCAAAAATTCTAAAATTCCTCAGTTGGCCCTCTAACATTTTTATCATGTCCAATTGACCCTCAATTTTAGGAAATTGCATTTCGATCCCTCGAATTTTTGAAAATCCCCAATTCCCCCCTCCCCCCAATTCCAACTCTTTAACACAACCGAATTTGATTTCATCAAATTGACCTATCAAACACCTCTAATTGTTGAAATTGAAGTTGAAATTGAGTTTCTCTATGTTTATACAATTCCATAGAACTTTGAATCGCGAGTTTTAACGACGGAATGAGCTAAAACGGAGCTTCGTCGAAAAACAGACAATAGAGAGAGAAAGCCTCGATTACTCACTAGTGAGGGCATGACAGTCCGAGCTTTAAATCTGGGCAGATTCATCCTAGAATCAAGAATCGCATCAATTGATGCCGAATTGAGTTAGAATTTCATCATTGAAATTCTATTGGTTCTCTCTATTGCAACGACCAAAAAATTACATTAAGAAACTGAATTGGCTTACCTTTCAGTCCTAATTTGGCCGTGGGAGGGTTGAGAAAGTGTTGGGAAGGCTTGGTTTGGCATGAGGAGGGCTCAAAATGGCCGATTTTAGCTTGGCCAAAATAGGGCAGTTTCGGTCCACCGGAGCTGCTTCACTGTTCCATCATGCCGGTGATTCTCAGATTGACTGGAGTTTGCTATCAGATGGCTGACTTCTCCTTGGTTCTAAAGAGCCCGTTCTTTCCTTATGAGGTTAAGAAAAATGCTCAAGTCGAAGCTCTGGTTTGAGCTTCACCATGAAATGGAGCAGTAGAGAGAGAGAGAGAGAAGTGTTCAGGTGTGATGAGAATGAATGGGGATGGCCTATTTATATAGGTGTAAAATTGTGTATTAAATGGGAGAGATTTATTATTAGTATTAATATTGCCATAAATTATTGGTATTAATTCCAATAATTAAATATATATTAATTTATGGTAGGCGTACGTTCGCATAAAATTTTTTTACCGAAATTTTAGGTTACAAAAAAAAAACTCATACTTCCTAGGAGGTCACCCTAATTTATTTTAAATTTCTTTTCCAAGGTTTAATGAACCATTTGGATCACCCAGAAGTTGTAAATTTCCAAATTGCTTGTTCCCAAATGATTGGGTTTATAAACCGGCTTGGTTTTCTTACTCGGTTTGACCAGTTCTTTTTTCGGTTTTTCTTAACTCAAAAGTGTGGGGTTTACATATGAAACCATTAAGGTGCCCGATATGGGGGTAGTGTTGGTTCCAAGGGCTACTTGAAAACCTAGGGAGCATAAGGGAAGTTTGTCGTCCAAGGAGTAAGGAAGCTCATGGAGCTTCATGCGCATTGAGACTAAGGAAGTAGGGGAAGAGGTCTCGTTCCACTATAGCGGACACGGAGAATATTGAGGTCTGAGGGATGGATGGTAAGGCTCACTCAAACTTGGGGTAGAAGGTGGGACATTCTACTAGGGTGGTCGATAACGGGGACCTAGACAACAAGTGGAGCAGTCAGGGATTGTTTTGTGAATGTGTAAACCCTTTTTATGGTAAAAGGACAGGTGTTGGATGAAAAACAATACATATCATGGTTGTGAATAATGAAACCACCCAAAAACATTTTTTAAAAGCATGCGGTAGAAATTGACTATCACTTATTTATGAAACTCACCTCCTCCCTTAAATTCCTTTCAGGGAGATTTCTCACCAAGTAGAGTTGAATCCCTAAGAACAAACCAAACCTCCAAGGTAATTATATTTAAGAAGTTTATAAATTTGTTATAGAAAACATATGTACTGGTAAGTATTTACCTTTCTTAAACTATCTTAGTAGAAATACCATTGTGGCTCAGGGATGGGTGGCAGGTTGATCATGGGGATCCAACCAAATCGGGTTGGGGCATAACATAGCAGCTACCGAGCCGAAGTCAGGTTATCAAACTCATTGGGCTGGTGGTCATTGGGTTGAAGCCGAGTCAACAGGCTCGTGGGGCTGGTAACAACAAACATAATTGTCTTGCCCCAACCCGGTTTGGTTGGATCCCCATGATCAACCCGCCACTCTTCCGATTTACTAAGGGTGTGAAGAGTAAGGCGTCCTTTAAACCTGCACCTTTCCTAGAATAACATAAATAAAAACTGCATAAAATTTTAAACTGAGCATACCTATCTTACAGGCATATTAGCTGGTGGTCTTTAAGATACACTTTTCAGGGTTACCTGAAAGGGATATAAGGGAGGGAGTGAGTACAACGACTCAGTGAATAGGTTTTCAAAATTTATCTTTTAGGAAAAATGTTAGATTTGGAGTGTGCCAGACTCCTTATTCTCTTTTAAAAACCTTTTTTTTCAAATTCCAGTTTTTATCACTATTTCTTATTAACTACAGTGTGTCATCACCCAACACACATCCTTCATCATTAATGTAAACCCCGCACTTTTGAGTTAAGGAAAACCGGGAAAAGAACCGGTCAAACCGAGTAAGAAAACCGAGCCGGTTTACATTTGAGAATACGCAATATGGAAATTTACAACTTCCGGGTGATCTAAAGGGCTCATTAAACATTAGAAAAGAAATTTAAGAAAATTTAGAAGACAAAAACCAAATTGGTTTATGTGAACAAGATTCCATAAGAACTTTGAAGTTAAGCGTGCTTGCCCGAGAGTAGTGTGAGGATGGGTGACCTCTTGGGATACGACTTATCATAAATAGCCATAAATTAATATATATTTAATTATTGTAATTAATACAAATAATTTAATACCCATATTAAATTATTGGAATTAATATAAATAATTTAATACCCATATTAAATTATTAGAATTAATACCAATAATTTATGGCAATATTAATATTAGTAATAAATCTCTCCCATTTAATACACGATTTTACACCTATATAAAGAGGTAATCCCCATTTATTCTCCTCACACCCGAACACTTCTCTCTACTGCTCCATTTCCCGGTGAAGCTCGAACTAGAGCTTCGACTTGAACAAAGGTCAGGCTCTTTAGAACCGGGGAGAAGATAGCTATCTGGTAGCAAACTCCAGTCAATCCGAGAATCGTTGGAGAAGCGCCGGCATGATGGAATAGTGAAGCAGCTCCAGCGGACCAAAGCTGCCCTATTTTGGCTAAGCTGAAATCGGCCATTTCAAGTCCTCCTCAGGCCAAACCAAGCCTTCCCAACACTTCCTCAACCTTTCCACGGCTGAATTAGGACCGAAAAGTAAGCTAATTCGGCTCCCCTTTACAATTTTCAATCGGTGCTAGAGAGAGAGTCGACCGAATTTCAATAACAAAATTATAATCCAATTTCGCATCAATTCATGTGATTCTTGATTCTAGGATGAACCTCAGAACGAGATCTATCTGCCCAGATCAAAAGCTTGGAATGACATGCCTTCACCGGTGAGTAATTGAAGCTTTATCTCTCTATAGTTCATTTTTCGGCGAAGTTCTGTTTGAGCTCGTCCCGGTGTTAAAACTTGCGATTCACATTTCTAAAGAATCGTATGAACATGTAAAAACTCAATTTCAACTTCAATTTCAATAATTGGAAACGTTTGATGGGTCAATTTGATGAAATCAAATTCGGCTGTGTTAAGAAGTTGGAATTGGGGGAAAATTGGGGATTTTCGAAATTCAAAGGAATAAAATTAAATTTTATGAAATTGAGGGCCAATTGGGCATGCAAATAATGTTGGATGTCGAATTGATAAATTTTAGAATTTTTGGGGCAAAACTTACCATTTTTGTAAAGGAAAGGCAAAATGGTAATTTTGGAAAAGTTGGAGGACCAAATTAGAAATTTGAGAAATTAATCCCCTTTTTGTGAAATGGAATAAATTGAGGTCCTATGATAAATTTTAGAAGTTTCGGGACTCAATTTATGGAAAAAAAATTGGCATTTGGGACTTAAAGTTAAAGAGAAATAACTTTAGGGACCTAATTGCAAATAAATGAAAGTTTGGATTTTCTCATTCATTGGAAATGAATGAAGGCGATTAGGCCGAAGGATAATGAACCAAGATGTTAATATCGTGTAGGAACACGAAGTACCAGGAACACTAGTAAGGACAAGCTCGCGTGAATACCAAGAATCAGTCTAGTGGAATTCACGGCTGAGTGGGTTCACTAACATCATACCCGGGTTGGATAGTGAGCACAACTTAAAGATAAAAACCACTTATCGGTTGTGAGTGAAAATTTTATATCATACCCGGTAGGGGATGATAAGTACCTCGGTATAAAAATCCATTGTTTAGTGGTATTTTAATCATCACCACTTAGAGAAAGTGATGTGAAAATTATGCGAAAAAAACTACTTACCGGTTGTAAGTAGATCATACCCGGTTGGTATGATGAGACTTCCTCGAAGGAAGTTGAAAACCCATTCATCGGTTATGAACGGAGATGTCCTTATACCGGTATAATGGACAGTAAAAAACTATTTTGTTGGAAGTGTTCTCCCTTAACTGTGTGCCAATGCTTAAACTATTTGGGAGACCTTCTCGACGGGAGCTCGAATAGCTCTGATAGGCTGGGGGCCTCGACTTTGGAACTTGGGGGCTAAATGCCCGATTTTGAAAATCTCGTACAGTTGGCCAAAGGCTAGTTGGCACGAGTAGGAGCTCGTAAACGAACTTGATATATGTGCCATAAAACTTAATAAGTGAATTGTTTGGCCATGGTACTAAGATAGGACTGACATGCTCAGTCAACTAGCGGTAGTGCGACATGACAGGTCGACGGACTAGTCAAGACAAACAGCTACGGGTTGAGTTGAGAGTCGAGGCCGTTGGACTAGTGGCACCACAAATTACATGGAAATATAAGAAAATATTGTTTGTGCATGCACTGTGAGTACGGGATCATCAAGACACCCATGAGGGGTAGTGATGCGTCCTAAGGGTACTGGACGACGCGGTGGTTATAAGGGCAGTTCGTCGTTCCAGGTGTATGTGCGAAATCCGGAGTAACACCAAGCGCATGAGACCGGGGTGGGGATAGGATGAGGTCTCTGTTCTCATACGGATACGAAGAAGTGATTTTGGGATTGTGGGTCGGATGTCGCGTACATCCACTCATTCACAGGGTAGAAGTGGTTGTACTTCTATCCGGGTGGCAGGAAAAGTCGCTCCGAAGCCACTAACGAATTCAGTAGTGATACTGATTTGCGAATGTGTGTAATCTTCATGATGAAGGATGTGTGTTGGGTGATGACACACCGATAACTAAGAAATAATGGAAAAATCTAAATTTTTAAATGAAGGGATTTTTTTTAAAAGAAAGGTGTCTGACACACTCCATATAAATATTTTTCTTAAAAGTTAAAAGTAGACTTTTGAAAACCCATTCACTGAGTAGTCGTACTCACCCCCTCCCTTATATCCCTTTTAGGAAATCCCGGAAAGCCTACCTTGAAAGACCATCAACTAAGATGCCTGTAAGACAGGTATGTAAAGTTTAAAATTTCATGCAGTTTTGATTATGCTATTCCAGGAAATGGTGCAGGTTTAAAGGACGCCTTACTCTTTACGGATTATAATTAGGGGAAACCCTTTAATAAACCGGGAGAGTGGTGGGTTGTTCACGGGGATCTGACCAAACCGGATCGAGACGTGACAATGAAGGTAAAACATAATCACAAGCTAGCACGTCCATTGAACCCACTTGTGGCATCGGAGCGACTTTACCAGCCACCTAGATAGAAACACGCCCACTTCTACCCTCAAAATGAGTGGATGTTCGTGACATCCTACCCTCAATCCCGTAACAAATCTCCGTGTCCGTATGAGGACAAAGACCTCATCCTCACCCCACCCCAATCTCATGCGCTTAAATGACTAACTACCCTTATATCCACCAGGTCCTCCAGGGCCCTAGGACACATCACTACCCTTCTTAGGCGTTGAAGGTTCCATAAATATAGTGCATGCACAATCAACATTTTCACATAATTGCCGTATAATCTGTGGTGCCACTGGTCCAACGGCCTCGACCCTCAACTCAACCTACAACTGTTTGTCTTGAGTAGTCTGGAGACCTATCATGTCACACTGCCGCTAGTTGATTGAGTATGTTGGTCATGTCTTGGAACCATGGCTAAACAACTCATTTGATTAAGTTTTCATGGCATATAAATCATGTTTGTTTACGAGCTCCTACTCATGCCAATTGGCCTAGGGCCCACTGTTCTAGATTTTCAAAATTTGGGCATAGTAGCTCCTAAGTTCCAAAACCGAGGCCTCTGGCCTAACAAAGCAATTCGAGCTCTCGTCAAGAAGGTCTCCCAAATTGTTTAAGTAGTGGCACATAGTGAGGGGAAAACACTTTCGACAAAAGTATATTTTTAATAGTTCATCATACCAACCGAGTATGAGGACATCTCCGCTCAACGGATTTTCCACTTCTTTCGAGAAAGTTTCATCATATCAATCGGGTATGATCTACTTACAACCGATAAGTAGTTTTTCTGCATGATTTTCACATCATTACTCTCAGGTGTGATGTTTAAAATACTACTTAGCAGTGGATTTTCATTATTGAGGTGTTTATCATCCCAACTAGGTATGACATAAAAATCCCACTCACCCGATAGTGCAGTGAAATTCCTCTTAATCGTCTTGTTTTCCTTACTCGAACTCATCTTAGGTGGCGTTAGGGGTGTCAATAGCTCAAGTCAGGGCGGGTAGTGGACTCGCGCCCGACTTGAGCTTGAATCCACCAGACCCGCACCTGAGTGGACCCAAGCTCGGGTTTACTTGGTCGGGTCCAGACTCGATCCGATCTCAAGTTTAGACCTGATCCGATCTTAGGTCTGCTGGATCCGAGACCCTCCTTGACCCGAGGCTCGGGTCTAGAAGTTGGACCTAAATCCACTGCTCGAGTCTATCTTTTTTTTAATATATATTTTTTTACTAAAAATAAAAAATTCTAAATTATTGTAATACATAAATTTTTTAATATTTATTTAAAAATTTAATTTTTTAAATGTTTATTATCTTTAATTTACCTAATAAAATACTGGTATAATTTACCTTATAGTTTTTCATTATTATAAATAATGAAAAAAAATGATTTAACGATCAAATAAACTATAAATATAAGAAAATTAGGATATAAAAACGAATTAAATGCTAATTTTCATTTATATACACAAAAATGAAAGGGCTAATAGTGTGGGTTGCATACGTATACATGTGGATGGTTCCTATATTAACACTATTGATTGTTGTAACATTTTTTTTATATAATTATTGATATATAAAATTTTATTTATATAATTTAAATTCAATTTTTTAATTAAAATAAATTATAAATCTAATAACTATGTTAAAAATTTGAACATGGGTTAGTTTTTTATATTATTACAAGTATTTATAAATTTATTGGCATTTAAGAAAGTAAAAAAAATTATTAGAGTATAAAAAAGGAAAAAAAAGTAATATAATATGGTGAGAATATATTTATAAATATATTAATATAAAAAAATATATTACGTTCTAATAAAGGAAAAAATATAATATTACAACAATATATTAGAGTTTAATAAAGAAAAAATAATATTAGAATTTTTTAATATTTTTTTCCCTACCTTTAATGAAATTACCTATTTTCATTAAAAGAGTGAAAAATATTTAAAGGGATTGTGGGCCCACATTCGGGTCCATTTGGACTCGAGCTTCGGGTTCACTTTTCTGGAACCAAGGCTCGGGTCAAGCCAGCGAGACCCGAGCCCGCAAGAACTAGCCAGCGGGACCCAAGGCTCGGGTCTCGACTCCAATATATGGACTCGAACCCAAGCATGGACCCGAGGCTTCTCGGGTCCGCTCGAGTCGGGTACGGATCCGATGCTCGGGTCTCGGGTCCAATTAACATGTCTAGGTGGCGTTCTTGGTAATTCGTGCTCCTACACGATATTTGGTCTAACAGCCCTCATTCATCTCAAATGAATGAGAAAATCAGTTTCTTTTATTTGCAATTAGGTTCCTAAATTTATTTTTCTTTAACTTTAAGTCCTTAATGCCAATTTTTCATCAAATTGAGTCATGAAACTTTTAAAATTTATCTTAGAGCCTCAATTTATTCAAATTCTCAAAAAGGGGTTTTGTAAACCTTGTCCTTTGATAATAAGAAAACTGGGGAAAGAAGCGGCCATTTTCAAATTAAAAATTGAGTTAGTATAAAAATTGAAACCAATAAAGAAAGGGTAAACCGGGAAATTTATGGATCCCGAGTGATCCAAAGAGTCTCAAAAGTCATGGAAAGGGACTTAAGAATGAATTGGAGTTGAAAACCAAACCATTTCAGGTGAACTGGATCCGAACCAGATTGAACCGGTTTGGACTAGTTTGAACTACTATTGAACCAGATTTTGAATTCATTTTTCTAGGTGGCTTGAAAATTTTAAATTTGAGATTTGAGGTCACCATTGGATAGAAAATGAATTTAGATGACTTTAGAAAATTTTAGATTTGAAAAATTCGGTCGAATTGTGGGTGAACTAGCCAGTTTAAGCTTTGAACATGGTTCGTATCGTTTCGGTCTCGTTTGAAACAGTGTCATCTTCTTCCTTCATATTATAGCACTATTCACTCGTCGGAAAATCGTGTAGTGCCGGTGAAGCTGAAAAGCCTCTGGCTAGGGAGTTCAGGCAATGAATGACCTCCATTAAGGTGCTAATCGAACGGCCAGGAAGTCCCCAAACTTTCTTTATAAAGAGCCCCTCCTCATTCATTCTCTCCACACATGAAAACTCTATTCTCTTTCGACTGCTCCAATTTTCGGCAAAGATTGAACCGGAGCTTCGACTTGGGCATTTTTCTAAGCCAAACAAGACGAGGTTGGGTTCTTTAGAACTGGGGAGAAGTCAGCTACACACATGTAGTCTTCATTTGCTCTGAGAGTCGCTGGAGAAGCGCCGACGTGATAGAATAGTGAAGCAGCTCCGACGGACCAAGGCTGCCCTATTTCGGCCGAGCTAAAATTGACCAATTAGATCCCTCCTTAGGCCAAACCAAGCCCTCTCAACACCTCTTCAGCCCTCACACGGCCGAATTTGAATGGAAATGTAAGTCAATTCGGCTCCCCTCTAAAATTTCCGACCGGTGGTAGAGAGTGAAACAATAGAACTTCAAAAATTAGAGAGACTAAAGTGCAATTTCATAAAATTGAGGACCAATTGGGCATGACAAAGATGTTAGAGGACCAATTGGGTAATTTTTGAAAAATTTGGGGGTAAAACTTACCATTTTTGTAAAGTAGGGGGCAAAATGGTAATTTTGGAAAAGTTGGGGGACCAAATTGAAAATTTGAGAAATTAAACCCTTTTTTTGAATTTGAATAAATTGAGGTCCTAAGATAACATTTAAAATTTTCGAGACTCAATTTGAGGAAAAATCGACATTTGGGACTTAAATAAAAATAACTTTAGGGACCTAATTGTAAATAAAGGAAAAGTTGGTTTTCTCATTCATTTGGGATGAATGGAGATTATTAGGCCAAATAATAATGAACAAGTATATTCATATTGTGTAGGAACACAAAATACCAGAAACGCCAACAAGAATGAGCTCGCATGAAATACAAAGAACCGGTCGAGAGGAATTCACTACATTAACGGGTAAGTGAAATTTTTATATCATAACCGATTGGGATGATAAGTACCTCAGAAATGAAAATCTACTACTAAGTGGTGTTTTAAACATTATAACTTAAAAGAGTGACATAAAAATGACACGGAAAAACTATTTATCGGTTGTAAGTAGATCATACCTGATTGGTATAATAAAACCTCCTTGGTGGAAGTGAAAAACTTGTTCATAACTATATGATGGATAATTGAAAATACATTTTTGTCAGAAGTGTTCTCACTTGATTGTGTGTTACTATTTAAACCATTTGGAAAATCTTTTTTACAGAAGCTCGAACAGCTCTATTAGGCCGGAGGACTCAGTTTTGGAATTTGAAAACTATTAACTTGGAAAGTGGTCGAATGACACATTGAATAATTTCTCTAGTTAACGAAAAACTACAACATACCATAGGAGGTAACAAATCATTAATTACCATTTATCATTATATGGAAGCACATTCCACCAGGTATAGTTAAAATAAACTATGGGAGTTTTAATAGAACTACAAACTATCCATTTATGAGAGTGCCTCTTTGAGATTATTTGGGGTGTGCTCTTGTGGGTGGTGAATAACATGGTTAATACGAACAAACCATGGAAGTCAAAGCACAAACTCCACTTCTTGGATTACAAGTACGAGTTGAACTACGACTTTAAGACTATCATCAAGATTGATTCTTTGGTTATATGAGAATCAATTTCTCAAGAGTATCATGCCGAACTACGAGTCTTACAGACATTGGCACATTTAGTTCAAAATTCAGTAAGGTTCATTTTAATGTCATAAATAGAATATCAAATGCGTGTGAGTAAGAGAGTATGATGATTCCAATAGTTAATAATTCACTGGTATGGCCCATAATTTACAACATTTGATTGAGTATATTTCATATGATATGGTGCAAGGAGTCATAGATATCTTATGAAGAGACCATTTGATTGAATGAATTATTTATTAAGAGTAACAAAAGTGTACTAACAACACTACAATATAATTAAATTTAATTTAAGTCATATTATTCCATTAAAAAAAGTACAAATTTTATGCTATAAATTAATTTAGTTCACTAAAATTAAAGTTCAAATGTTATTCAAATAGAAAAAAAAATTATTTTTCAGGTTTATAAAGATTTATCATTATTACATATAAAAGGTTCGTGCTAGTTTTGGCATATATTGTTAATCACTAAACTTTCAATTTAACTTATTAATTAGATAAGTTAATCACTCTTATCTTTACATTATTTTCTCCTTCATGTTATTCTCTTAATTTTTGTCACAAGCATAAATTTATTCATATAAAAGTATGATATTTTATTTTATTTTTAAAGTGACCTTAAATATTGACTAAATTAGTAAAATACTAAATATTTAATCCCCACGAGGTTTCATAAGATCTTTGGTGGCTAACCATATACCCCTCATGGCTGGTGGACATGCTAACGGTAGTTGCCTTGCCCAACTCAACATCGACTTTACTCTATTTTGCACATTCAGACACCGATTTCCAACGACGATTTTCCATTATCCACTATTCATATGATTGGGTCAACGAAGATTTGGCTAAAGGCTGCAACACTCACACTATTAACTCAACTTCAACCATGCTTTATTTTTAAGGTTTACATGTCACCTTCCAATGGCGTTTTCCGGCCATCCATGGTCCGTATGAACTAGCCCTGACCACTGTGGGCCTTCCCATGAAGCCCTTTGAGATCCACAGTGGCCACCTCATGGTTAGGTGGCAAAGTTCCCACTTCGAACTTGCATTGCTCTTTTATGTTGTGGACTTCTATCGGGCACCATTGCTGCCAATGGCATCCTCTAACAACTGCACTACTTGACGTGAACGACTTCTCAAGTGACCAAACATCTATAATCATCGTGCACTGTAGGTGATAGGTGAGATAGGCCAATCTCCTTCACGTTAACTTTTGTCCGTCAACTTGAAGCTTGTGCGACCTCCTTATATGCCCAAGAGGCCATCTTCACGCCCAAGAATTTGGGAGAACCAGAAGTCGGGCGATCAAGAAAAATGGATAATTTGTTGGGCCCATCAAGAAGAAACAATATATAGAAAGAAGGGTTGCAAACTTGTACTAAAATATAAGATGTACTGAGAGAAGATTTGCTAGAAGCGAAGGAAGAAGCCCACACTGCAAAAAGGAGATTGGGCTGAAATGTCACAGAATATGCAAGAAGAGATTAGGGGGTCAATGTAAAGAAAAGCGGAAGGAGAGCTTATGCTTCCATAAGAGAGAACACCGAAGGGGCTACCACCGAGTCAGTGACCGTTGATGAAGTCAAAGAAGATGGGGCCGTGATGGGAAAAGAGAGAGTCAAGAATCCGACCAGAAGACATCTTCCTAACACCACGACCATCTATTTGCGAGGTGCCGACCGACCGTGGTGCAGTAACATGGGTCGTACGTGACACCATCCATAAGAGCCACTCGGAGGATAAGAAGTGTAACACTCTATTTTCATTAACCCAATAAAATGGGAAATTAGATCTTATTAAACCGACATGGAAAAAATTAAATCAATGAAGAATTCGTTCGATTTGAGATATTTGAAATTAGTTAAATTAAGTAATACCATACTTATAAGTATCCTATCGAAAATTTAATTTTCGAAATAACTAAAATGATAATTTTAAGTTATAAAAAGTAAATAAATAATTTTATAAATTTTTACAAAAATAAATAAATCAAAAAATTAGTTGAACCATCCCTATTGAAATTTAATCGAACTAATTTAATAAGAATAAATCGTAGCAACAAATTAACATGAGACACGCGTTGCTAAATTACATGTAAACATGTGATCATCCCTAATTTTCATCTAATATCTACCAAATTTAAAAAAAAATATGAAAAATTAAACACCCAACCTCCACGAAAAATCAATGCAAAACTATATTTTTCGGTGATTGGACTCCTCCAAAAGCTATGGATAGCTAACGCTTCTCTACTTGTCAATTTAGATTGGAAAATAGTGAGAACATGATAAAGATATATATAATCATGTTATGATTTATTTTAGCATATAAAGTTAGAATATGAAGATATAAAAAATTTAGAGAATAAAATATAATTTTTGATAAAATTTAGTACCGAAATATAAATAAGGAAAAATTTAGGTATTCAAATGAAAATATAAAAAAATTAGGAAAATAAAATGAATACATGAAATGTCTAATAATCTAAATGTGAAATTTTTAAAAGTTTAGTAAATAACCTATATAAGATAATTTGAAAAATGTATGAAACATATTACACTTTTAAAAAAGTTTTAGAACTAAATAGCAAATAAAAGAAAGTTCAAGGTTATACAGAAAAATAAAAGAAAATTTATAGTATATTTGTAATTATAACAAAGTTAGGAACTATAGCGTAAATAATAATTAGTTGAGGGTCGAATCAATATATTAGAGTTATAAAATAAATAACCCATAAAATATATATAATATGTTAAAAGAAATGATACCACCTTTATTGATTAAACCAACATAAGTACTCCAGTTAAGATATAGTTATGTATTTGAAATTTATTGGTTGAAGTAGATAGACAATCTTAAGAAAATAACATTTTAACTAGAAACTCATTAGTATAAATAAATCTCGATAAATGTAAGTGATATTTTTTACGGCTATATTTATAAGTTTTGATAAAATGTTGTGTGCTTACTTGTAAAATATTATATAAAACCTAGTATGAAAATAATACACAATATATTTTATTAAATTATGGTACACCTCCTAACAAATATATGAAATACGAGCTATGACTATGAGATTTATTCAAAGAACATGTACTAACATGATGTATTTTTTTGAAAAACATGCCCATATGTCACGTTTTAAAAAAATAAGCCTAAACATGACATTTTATCAAACATACCTAGTCCTCAACACTTTAGAAAGATGAGCACAAACTCAAACTATAACACTTAAAATTATATAAATAAATTACAAGTTAGAAATGTGAGTCAAAACAAATTGAATAGTAGAATTAATTTGAATAAGAATATAAGAAATTAGTCAAATTAAGTTGACCACTTTCGGGAGAATCATCCTTGCTTAGATGAGAATTAAGAGTAATGAAATAGAAGGTTTGGTCGAACCAAGCTAAAATAACTCCAATAGAGTTTTAACTTTTCAAGTAAACCTAATTAGGGTAAAATAGTAATTTTAGGTCCAAAATATAAATAAATAATTTTATAAAAGTTCATAAAATAAAAGAAATGAGAAATATGGTCTAACCAGGCCTAAACTGATAAAAAAATTTGTCTCATTATCGAAATCTAGACCAATCGAATTGGTCAACGGTGATCATACCACTCATCAGAGTCAACATCAGTTTATAAGTGACATTAGTGGGCATGATCAATTGCCTTATACCGCATGATGATAGTTACAAAGTTAACATCGACTTAATAAAGTCAAATAGGCGTGATCAATCATTGCAGCCAGATGGCACCGATACTATAAATGAAAGCCCAGGTTGAGTCAGATAACATGCCAACGAACACAACCACTTATTATGTGCCACTTGTTGACTCACACGTCTGAAGTAAACACACAATTTCGTCTTCTCTAATAGATTTTGATAGAAACCAT
Source organism: Trapa incisa (assembly GCA_030064435.1). Classification (NCBI taxonomy): domain Eukaryota; kingdom Viridiplantae; phylum Streptophyta; class Magnoliopsida; order Myrtales; family Lythraceae; genus Trapa; species Trapa incisa. The sequence continues at coordinate 10,434,545 of CM057767.1, read as the reverse complement.
AACTAGATTTTATCAACATATTTTTTGAAAGTTTCCAGTGATGAAAATCCTCTCTGATACAGTGACAAATTTATACTAGACAACACGAATCCCACATGTTAGATTCATTGTTGACCTAAAAAACTATTCACTATAAAATCAACCCCCTCTCCTCCTTAACTCATCGAAACTTTATCTAGTGTGCAAGGTATTCAAATTTTCGACGACATCCAATTTTCATCTACCTTAGGTACCTTCCTAGGCATGAAATCCCCCACCCCATAGTACAAAAGTTTCCTTTTAACCTCCTCTACACAGTGATTCCCTTAGTGAACATCACTATAACTAGAGTTGAATTAGTGGAGGTTAAATAGTAACTTTGCTTGAGGAGTACAAAACGGGGCAAAAGTTTCCCAAGGCCCTCCGACCTCTCTTAGTGGAAAAAAACAACCAGGGAAGAATCCTTGGAATCCCTTGATTCTTCTTCAATGCCTCCCATGACTTAGAAATACTTGAGGTAAGCTAATTCGACCTCAATCCTTCATTTTGCTTAGTTTTTATGTTATGTTTTAGATAACTCCAATGGACAATTAGGGTGTAGCTTTATTTAGGGAGGTCCCCTAGGAAGTCCCCAACCTTTCCATGTTGGTGGTCATGACCAACATACCGTCGTCGACGAGATTCCGACAAATTGTATCAAGTGAACAATATTTCGATGAAGCTCTAATCATGGGCTAAAATATGTCAAATTAATACGTTCGAAGCTTGGATGAATCCTAGGAAAATGAGTGAGATGATTAGAGTCATGATAAGTGTAACACCGAGATTTTCTAAAAGTATAACCTATCTCGGTTGGACCGAAAATTAAAGGTGAAACAAGAATGAGAATCCAAATTAGGAATTTGGATTAGATCAGATCGAGAATTATTTCTTGAAAAAGGAATTGGGATGTGCGTTAAACTAGTTTTGAATAGCCAAGATTCAAAACAAGGGCATAGTTTAAATTATTAGGAGGACCCGAAGGGGGCAAAAGGGTAATTTTGAAAAAGATGTTCACCAAGTTGGGTCGGATCAAACCCGACTATCTTCGCTTGACTGGACTTCCCCCAACCCGACCCGACTCGCGCCCCACCACCCACTCCTCTATGGATTTTGTAGATGATAAACTTTAGAAAATCAATCAAATTGACTCAATTTATACCCAAATTACAACAATCAAGCCCATGCCTCTGTACACAACTCACATACTGGCCATCCTGTAGAATTAATTTTGTTGTCTCCTTGCCATCGTATATAACTTCAATCCCAAAGTTTGAAGAACTCATTTTGGAAACTCTCCCAAAACCTGAAGGATCGACCAACCAATACTCCCTCCCTAGACTACAAAATTTGAGAATTTTGGTATCAAAATGTCACTAAGGGAGTCCTATTGAAGACTGTGGTCGGGTCCTGACCAGCAAGTGGTTGAAAAATGTCGTACGAGCACCATTTTGGATGACTCTGTCTTAGGATAGTGAAATTGCACAGTGTTACCACCCTTTCGAGACCAAATTCGGCCATCTCCAACTACTTTTTCGAACGACACTAGTGTGAAAAGAACCCCTGCCTATTCTCTACCTCCTAGAAGCCTTGGTCGACCTCCAACAAAGGGAGTTTTGACTGTCGCAAGCTGATTTCCTCCAACGGGTATGTTCAGGAACGTTTGATCATCATCCTTTCGATGTCAAATTCAACCAACTTCGACGACCACTTGGCCAACCTCTGCCACAGAACGAGTTGTCTCTACCTTAGCTTCAAAATGCCAACCATTCGACTACTGATGGTGCCCTTTCTAGTGAGTATTTTCCACCGAACCTCTGTTAGATCAATTTCTGCCATTTTTGGAAAATGACTAAATTCAGCCAAGTTCAGTCGGGGTAAGATCTTTAACTCATCCAACGTGCCCTTATGAGATAAATGAAAGTATGTAGGGGTGAATTTACAAAATTTAAAGATGATTGGGGTAGTTTCTAAAGTTCGTGGACTAAGTGTGATTATTAAAAAGTTTATGGGGGCATTCGGTAATTTCAGTAAAATGGGGAACCTGAGGAGGAATCAATAATAACCATAGGGACATGAGAAAGAAAGCTAAGAAGGTTAATGACCTAAATTGATAGTTTGGGAAGGTTAGAGATTTAAATGTAATTTTGATAAAATATAGGTTTAAATTGGTAATTTGAGTAAAGTTTGGGGTTAAATTATAATTTAAAAAACTATGAGGATATAAGGGAAGAATTAGATAACTTAGGGGTCTGATGAGGTATTGTTAAAAAGATTATGGGTCTATATGTAATTTTTATAAATTTAAGGGGTAGATTGATGAATAAGTGTAAAGATGGGATCAAAGTGTAATTTTAAGAACACGGGGACCCAAATAGGACTAAGGAACAAAATGAGGACTAAACGGATAAGTTTTAAAAATTAGAACTCTAAATGGAAGAATTTGAAAAAATAAGGGTATTTTGGTCATTTTTGAAAAGTTAAGTGACCAAAAGGTAATTTTAGGAAATTGAAGTATAAGTGTTAAAAAGTGCATAGATTTGAGGAAACATAGTAAATAGAGAAAAAAAATAGGGATGGGATGTTAGAAATTATGGATATATGTAAAGGATATTATGGTCGGGTTCCACCACCCCATACGAGCAAAATCGAGTTACGCTATGAAAACCACAATTTATAAGGTTTGAGTTTATGCAAATATAACGAGGTGTGCTCAACTAACACTTAGATTATAATATAATTGTGGAGAGGAACATAATCACACAATTCGCGGAATCACACTTTCCGAGAAAGTTGAAAAGGAAAAAATGGGACGAACGGGCTAGGGATATAATGTGAGTGGAATTTGAGTACGATTGAACCGTTTAAAGTTCTTTACAAAATTTTTATATTATAAATTTAATATCATTCATAGGAATTTTAAAAAAAAGGTATAACTAAAGATATAAAAAGGCAAACTACGATATGTAAACTATATATATTGAAACAAGAATCAATAACATATAATGAAATGAGGTGTGAAATATATTTATGAAATGGAAAAGGGATTTAAATGAGAAGGAAATTATATATATATATATATATGCATCATAGAATAGGGAAGAATCAATATCTTGAAATCCAAAAATGAACAATCATGTGCATGTAGTATGGAATTATAGTAGATATCTACTGTTCAATTATGAGGTGGGTGCTTTTTCCATTCAACCAATGCTTAGTGGGAATCCTCGTACATGGTGAATAACCATTGAAATGAAATGTTTAAGATAAATCAATGAAATTTAGGAGAAATCAATGCAAGGACATCCATTTCAATCTTGGATTTTCGAATTGAGAGAGATCAAGAATTCTCACTATTTCTTAGATTCATGGACCCAATTCAATTCAATGGGATCTTTCATTCCCATTTTTTTCCACCAAGAACATTTTATAAAACTCTTGTACCTCGAATGTGGAGTATCCTACTTTCACAGGGTTCAAGAAGTAATCAATATTTTACTATCAAAGATGTACTATTATTTATAGTAGTGGTCTTTACATATTGTATTAATAATTGAAATATGGTCAAAAGGAAAAATCTCTATTTGACAGGAATCTGATGGGGTTTTTCGTAGCAGACCGAGCGGTTGGTTCACTTTTGGACATGTTTCTTTTGCTCTGCTTTTCTTCTTCGGGCACATTTGGCATGGTGCTAGAACCTTGTTCAGAGATATTTTTACTGGTATTGATCCAAATTTGGATACTCAAGTGGAATTTGGAGCATTCCAAAAAATTGGAGATCCAACTACAAGAAGACAAGTAGTCTGATACTAGATTTCTCTGTTATTTTTTTTTTATTTTTCTTATTTGACACTAAGTTAACTGAAAATTATTGATTGAAATCTTCACTTTTTCTTTAACTCTTACTTTTTTTTCTTTATGCAGGGAGATAATCCCTAAAAATAAATAGGTATGGAAGCTATAATTGTATAGCACGATCGAATTTATGGAAGCATTGGTTTATACATTCCTCTTAGTCTCCACTCTAGGGATAATATTTTTTGCTATCTTTTTTCGAGAATCACCTAAAGTTCCAACTAAAAAGTAAAAAGGTGAAATGATTTTTCATTATATCAATTGATGTAAGGAGCCTCCCAACTTCTTCCTATACCTATGAATTTCATTGGACCCAGAAATAATACACGAAAGAATCTTTTTAGTCTTCTAATATCAATAGATTGATTGTTTCACTTCTCTATCTTCCAAATGGAAAAAAGATCTCTGAGAGCTCTTTCCTGGATCCGAAAGAGATTACTTGGGTTCTCCCAATAACGAAAAAGTGTACATACCTGAATCTAACTGGGGTTCGTGGTGGTGGAGTAACTAGATAGGAAAAAAGGGGGATTCTAGTTGTAAGATATCTAATGAAACCCTCGTTGGAATTGAGATCTCATTCAAAGAGAAAGATATCAAATATTTGGAGTTTCCTTTTGTATATTATATGGATATGGATGATCCAATCTACAAGGACCATGATTGAGAATTTTTTGATCATCTTTCTTCGAGTAAGAGGCGAAAAATAATTAACTTGAATTCGCGACAGTTATTCGAAATCTTAATTAAAGATTGGATTTGTTATCTCATGTTTGATTGCAAAGTTACATCATGAAGCATGATGATATATAGCATCAAGTATGTATGTTATTTTATAGGTTATTTTATTATGATATTATAAAGATATATTATGAGGATGATCATGTATATCATGAAGTATGTCTATGATCTTGTATGTGATTGTTATAATTGACATGCCTGGTATGTGTGTTAGAATGGATATGGACAACACACTTATCAGAGGTTGTGTTGATAGTTGGAGTAGTTAATTAAGAACAAAGTAATAAGGCATGCATGCGTGATATGAAGTTTTCCTAAGTCGCATGTGGACCTCATCCACTTATACATTAGTGCGGGGAGGATGATGGACAACAAAGGCAAATGTATATATGTGTGCATGGTGAACAATGGACAGCAGGGGTATATGGATGATTTGGGGACAGCCTCATTATCCCAATGATGAGACATGTTTTAATGACTTTTGCAAGTATGTATGCGACAACACATATACCCACATCGGCCTGAGCCCTTGTGTGTGAGGATTTGGGGAAGGGCCATGGTTGGAATATGCTTGAATTATGGATTTGATTATGTGATATGTGCATGCATAAATACAAATTAATGGAAAACAAGACTAGTGCGTTATGATGAATGAATAAAATGAGATCATACACGTAGTTAATTATTAAGAAACATGATATACTTATATATATGAGATTACCTGTAAAAATAAATTGTATTGTAGATTTATAAGAGTTGATTATGAAAATAAGTTAAATTGAGAATTTATACGGAGTAATGCGATTAATGCTAACTACCTATGTCTATAGGATCATGTAATAATTAAATCATATGAAATTGAATATATATACTTGTGGTTAAATTATAGAAAATTTTTCCATGTACAATACTTTAGGTAAAGAATTAGGGTTAAGCCATGAAATGGCTCGACGTCAAAAAACATACTCATTAAGCTGGGAGCTCACCCCTCCCAAATATTTTTCAAGTAACAATAAGATGTGGGGACAACAACACACTATAGGCTTGAGATATACACTTCAAGAGTTTGTGACGAATGTTATAATTTTATTCTTATCAGTATTGTTATTTCTTGGGTATTTCACAATTGTATGATTTTGAAAGGAGGATTTGAAGTAATGAAACATTACATTTTATATTAAGAGCTTTTTGTTAACTATCTTCTACAAGGGTGATAGTACCCACCTTTGCAGCATCGAGTAGACATGACAGGTTATTATCAAATTAGACAAGGAAATGGGGATGGAGTGTGACAATAAAAGTGAATCCTAAACTTCTATGAATAATTTAATGTAGATTAAAATTGAGGGAATTGTGTAAATTTGGGACCTAAATGTAATAATTAGAATTTTAGAGACCCAATGAAGATATTAGAAGGTTTAGAGAAAATTTGAACGGTAATAGGAAATATCGATAAAACCAAAATACAATTGTAAACCCCACTCTTTGGAGTTAAGGAAAACCGGAAAAGAACCGGTCAAACCGAATGAAAAAATCGAACCAGTTCTCAAAACTGTTTATTTGGGGAACGGGCAAATTGGAGAAATTTCAACTCCCTTGTGACCCAAAAAGATTTATAAACCTTGAGAAGGAACCAGACCTGAACCCGATTGAACCAGTTTAAGAACTGAGTCGATTTATGAACTGGAACCAATAGAGAGAGGGCAAACCGAAAAATTTATGGACCCTAAGTGACCTAAGGAGTCATAAAAGTCCTGAGAAAGGACATTAGGATGAATTGGAGATGAAAACCAAACCAATTTAAGTGAACCGAATCCGAACCAATTTGAACCGGTTTGAACCACTATTGAACTAGATGCTAAATTCATTTTTCTAGGTAGCTTAAAAATTTTAAATTTGAGATTTAAGGCCACCATTAGATAGAAAATGAATTTAGATGAATTTGAAAATTTTTAGATTTGAAAATTTTGGTCAAATTGGGGGTGAACCGACTGGTTTAAGCTTTGAACCCCGTTCGGACCAATCTGGTCCGGTTCAGAACAGTGTCGTCTTCTTCCTTAAGATGACAGCACTGTTCACTCACCGGAAAATTGAAGCAGTGTTGGCGAAGAAGAAACATTTTCGTTCAGTACATTTCAGGCCATCAATGTTTGTCATAAGGGTGTCAAACGAATGGCCAACGAGTCCCTGAGCTCCCTATATAAAGAGCCCCTCTCCATTCATCTTCTCCACACTTGAAAACTTCACTCTCTCTCAGCTGCTTAGTTTTTCAGTGAAGCTCAAACCAAAGCTCTGACATAGGGTCATTTCTAAACCAAAGAAGGTGTGGTCGAGTTTCGTAGAACCGGTGAGAAGTCAGGTACATGTTGGTAACATCCATTCGCTCCGAGGGTCACCAGAGAAGCGCCGGCGTGATCGAATAGTGAAGCAGCTCCAACGGACCGAAGCTGCCTTATTTCGGTCTAGCTGAAATCGGCCAATTCAAGCCCTACTCATGCCAAACCAAGCTCTCCCAACATCTTCTCAGCCCTCCTACGACCGAATTATGACTGAAAGGTAAGTCAATTCGGCTCCCCTCTATAATTTTCAACCGGTGCTAGAGAGAAAGCCAGCAGAATTTCGATGATAGAATTCTAATCCAATTCGGCATCAATTGATGCAATTCTTGATCCTAGGAGGAACTTCAGGAGGAAAGCTATCTGCCCCGACTGGAAGCTCGTACCGTCGCGCCCCCGCTGATGAGCAATTGAAACTTTCTCTTTCTACATTCTGTTTTCTAGTAAAGTTCTGTTTAAGCTTGTTCCGACATCAAAACTTGCAATTTTAAGTGCTATTGAATCATATGAAGATGTAGAACTCAATCTTAACTTCAATTTCATCAATTAAAAGTGTTTGATTGATGAATTTTATAAAATCAAATTCGGCTATGTTAGAAAGTTGAAATTGGGGGAAATTTAGGAATTTTTGAAACTTTGAAAGACCAAAATGCAATTTTATAAAATTGAGGGTCAATTGGGCATGATAAGAATGTTAGAGGGCCAATTGAGTAATTTTAGAATTTTTGGGGTGAAACTTACCATTTTTGTAAAGGAATGGCAGAACAGTAATTTTGAAAAATTTTGGGGGCCAAATTGGGAATTTGGGAAACTTGAACCTCTTTTTATGAAATTGAGTAAATTAAGGTACCAAGAGAAATTTTAAAAATTCCGGGACTCAATTTAGGGAAGAACCGACAATTGGAACCTAAAGTAAAAGGAAAAATAACTTTAGGGATCAATTTGTAAATATTAGAAAATTTGTGAATTTAACTTTTTTGAGGTGATCCAGCCAGATAATAATGAACAACGATGTTTATATCGTGTAAGAACATGAGACATCGAGAACACCAGCTGAGGTTAAGCTCGCAAGAGACGAAAACCAACTAAGTGGAATTTCATTGCATGATCGGGTGAGTGGAATTTTTATATCATATCCAATTGGGATGATAAGTACCTCAGAAATGAAAACCCACTACTTAGTGGTATTTTAAACATCACAAATTAGAAGGGTGATGTGAAAATAACACGAAAAAACTACTTACTAGTTGTAAGTAGATCATACCCGGTTGGTATGATGAAACTTCCTCGGAGGAAGTGGAAAACCTGTTCATTGGTTATGAGTGGAGATATTTTCATACTCGGTTGGTATGATGGATAGTTGAAAATATATTTTTGTTGGAAGTGCTCTCACTTGACTGTGTGCCACTACTTAAACGATTTTGAAGACCTTTTTAACAAGAGCTCGAATAGCTCTATTAGGCTAGAGGCCTCGGTTTTGGAACTTGGGGGCTAATATGCCCTATTTTAAAAATCTCTAATAGTGGGTCATAGGCTAGTTGGCACGAGCAAAATATCGTAATCAAACATGAGTTATATGTCATGGTACCAAGATAGGACCGACATATTCAGTCAACTAGTGGCAATGCGACATGACAGGTCTCTGGACTAGTCAAGACAAACAGTTGCAGGTTGAGTTGAAGATCGGGGCTGTTGAACTAGTGGCACCCCAAATTATATGGCATGATGTAAAAATACTGATTGGGCCTGCACTATTATTACGGGACCTTCAAGAAGCCCAAGAGGGGTAGTGATGCGTCTTAGGGCCCTGGACAACCTGGTGGATATAAGGGCAGTTAGTCGTACCAGGTGACCTTGAGAAGCTCGACGTAGCTTCAAGCGCACGAGAGCGGGGTGGGGACGGGATGAGGTCTCTGTCCTCATACGGACACGGAAAACTGTTATGGGATTAAGGGTTGGATGTCGCGAATATCCATTCATTCTTAGGGTAGAAGTGGACATACTTCTATCTAAGTGGCCGATAAAGTTGCTCTGATGCCACAAGTAGGTTCAGTGGACGTACTGGCTTGCGATTGTGTGATTAACCTTTATGATGAATGATGTGTTTTTGAAAATCGAGATTTTAAAGTGTAGAAAATTTAAAGGAATTAAGGATTCTAGCACACTCCAACTTGAAAATATTTTTTTGAAAACTCCATTTTTAAAATACCCATTCACTGAGTTGTAGAAACTCACCCCTCTTTTTTATCCCTAATCAAGAAAAAGAAAATGACTAGGAATAACACCAAGCCTTACCCTCTATCAAGTATGATTAATTTTTCTTAAGATTTTATTTTATTTGATATATGTATTTATAGGGAACAAGGTTAAAAATACACATGGCTACTCTCGAGTTAAAGAAGGGGAAAACTCCTCTTAAACTGGGAGAGCAGCAAGTTATTCATGGGGATACTTGAATCATTGTACTAATTGAGTATCCTAATTATTATATCACATTTCGACGTAGACTATGGTCTAAAAAGCAAGTTGATACTCACTACGGGAACTAAACATTTGTTCAGATGAGTGGGTTTTTATAGGTATCAAGTCTAACTTGATAGGACACTATTTTCTATAGCTTTCAAAATTATATTGCTTGTGTGTGATTTGGAAATTATGTTAATGAAAATTATAAAATAACATGAATGCCATATAAGGATTTGAAAAATGGGCTACATCCCACTCTTTAGAAAATGGGTTTAGACCCATTGTTTATGAAAATACACTTTTGTTCAATATTTCACAAAATGTGTAAGACCTACTATTTATGAAAAATGTGCTAAGACCCATCAATTATGAAAATGGGATTTGGCTCATGATTAGTGGAAACGGGTTAAGGTCTCTTTTTTTAATAAAAAAAAAGACTTAGTCACATGGTTTATGAACGAACTATGACCTAAATGTTAAGAAAATGGGTGAATTATCAATATTTATGAAAATGGGCATGGGCCCATGTTAATAAAATAAAGACTATGTCATGTGTTTATAAAAGATGGTCAGTGATGAAACTATTTTGAAAGATGGGTCACATCCCAAACAAAATTTCAAAAAGAACGGGAAAATGCTCATTTTTCTAAAGCAAGAATGACCTTTATGATTTATTAATGACATTCGTGGTATGATATTACTGTTATCGAAATTTCATGAAAGTATTAGTCAGATAGCAAGCCAACCTTTAATTATTATAGTTGTTGAATGTGTGTTTTATTGTGAATGAAGAGAATGAATCTGAGTATCAGTGGACACCCACATTAGAGATTGTATTAACTACTCATTGTTACTAGAAAGTGGAGTCAATAAGGGGACTTGGGAAAAACTTTCTAGTAATACTAAGGGAGTTATAAAATGTGATCCAAGTGCTTGACTTGGAGAAGGGTGTATCCGCTCACCATTCCTGAAGTATAATTAAGTACAATAATCAAGGGATAGGTAATGTCATGATCCTTGAAGGGTCGAGTTAATCCCATATTTAGAGGATTTTTCCTGAATGGTTGGGTGTATCTCGCATTAAGATGAGTGGTTCAACCCACACACTTGTTTGATATTATCTTTGTCTTCAACAAATGATAACCCTCTCAATGATGATTATGTTGTATTATGATTTATGCATATAAAGGTGGAAAATAAACTTTTATTTAACTAGTACTTCAATGTTTGACATTTTTGTAGGAACTATGATTGAGGACTTAACGTCTCTATGCCAATACCCCATTCACTAAGCTTGAAAACTCACCACTCTCACTAAACCCCTTTGAAGGTACTAAATAACGGTAAACTCAATGATAAAAGATCTGTAAAACTCTTTTTTCATAAAGGAAATAAACCAAAAATGTAGAATGAAAAAATTAAAAGAAAATTGAGATTTAGTTTGAAATGGGATTACAAAAAGTAACAAATATGGGTTGGAAGTAACAGAAAGGGAGATAACCTGTACTAAACTTCAAGGGAAATTAACCCAATTAGAAGTTAGAAGCAAAAATCATATTGAACTAGGGTGAACTAGAGTTAAACCATACAAAAACGTACCAAGCCAAGAGGAACCAATTCGAAGATTTAGTCGATTTATTCATCAAAAACTGGTTCGCTATAGTGTGAACTAGGCAAAGGCCGGATAGCAGCCAAAATGACGTTGTTCTGGCCAAGGTTAGCCAAAACGTGAATGTGGGGACGTAGGGAATTAGATGAGAAACCTATAAACTATTTTTGGAGATTTTTTTTATGTGTTTTAAGGGAATATAAAGTTTGGGGACTAAAATATCATTGTTAAAATTATAGGGGTCAAAACACCTTTTTGAGAAATGAGGACACAAAGGATACTCATTAGAAGTTTAGGGACCTGGAATGGTAGATTAAAAGAGGTTATGGACCTAAATGAAACTTCTAGAAAAGTTTAGAGGTCAAATGATAAATATTATAAAGTTTGGGTCAAAAAGGTTATTTCTAACCGTTTGAGGACCCAAAGGAACTTAGAGAAAGTTAGGGGACCTGAAATAAAGATGTGTAAGAGTTTAGATTTTTAAAATGAATAATTGAAAAGAGTAGGGGCAATATTGTAATTTTTTAAAGTTTAAGTACTAAAGTGTAAAAAATGAAAAGGTAAAGGTCTAGTGCAAAACTTAAATTACTTTGGGTCCTTAGAATAAATATGGCCAAAAGGAGGGGGAAACTATGGAAATACCAAATAAGGTGGAAATGTGTCGTATAAATAGGTTTGTCGACACGCAAATCCGACTTGAGTGACAAAACCATAATTTTAGAAAATTACGGGATAGTACTAGAATTACCATTGAGAACTAAGCCCAATTTCTTCAATATTATTAGGTTAGTATAGTTCAAAATACTACCAATTATATGTGGGATCTAATCAATCCAATACACATGGAAAAACCCATGGGATAATCAAGTCTCGGATCGACCGTGGTGCTTTAGAAGCTTTACATGAATATACACATATAAAGAGCACGACATGAAAATCCTTACTAAGATGTCGTAAGGGATAGCTTGTGATGATGTTGTGTGCTTATTGATTGATTGATATGAGAGATAATAGTTAAGTTCCCCATGATAACCGATAAGTTTAAAAGATTGAAAGATAAAATTATTAGAAGGGAAATTGCATATATAATGAACTGATAACTTTGAATAATTAAATATTAAATATTTTGAGTAAAGGTCTCGGTCATAAGCCATGGTGTGGCCTGGCATCGATAAACTCATTTGTTGAGTTGTGAGCTCACCCCCTCCCTAAAATAATATAGGTGACAGCAAGAGTCCATGAAGGTAAAAGACCGGGACATCACTTTCATCATAAGCGTGACTTGAGGCATAAATCTTGAAGTGTGTGCACGAAGATTTAATATCATGCTTATCAATTCTAATATTCCTAGAAGTTTTGTAGGAGTTTTTTGGCACAATATTTATATGCAAGTAACGTTTAAATTTTCGCTAAAAATTGAATGTATTTTCTTCAAAGTCTTGGTTATGTATGTACTACTTTAGTGAAGTTATCCAATATTGTAGTATCAAGAGAATATGGTGGGTTGTAATTGGACCCTAGTCCTAAAAATTGGGTCGGGGTATGAAACAATGATTGGTCGTTATGGCTAACATGGTATTCCACTTAGGGTCCATATTATTATGACATTGGAAAGTGTCATCCTATTATTGGTCTATTTAAATATGATAGGTTTCCCACTCAATGACATGTGTCAATATCATGTGTAGTTCCAAGATTAGTTATGTCCTCTTACATGGCAATCACACTCATTCAACCTTTAATTGAATGTTGCATGCCACATGTCACTTGATGTTTGGTCAATTGTCTCAAATGTCCTAGCTGTCTACTAACTCATTATACTTTACATGTGGCATTCACTGATTGGTCAGCCTAGATGCGATGCTTGCTAATAGAGATTTATTTTCGTTAATTGTTTACAGCTACCGCATATCGCATGTTGATTGATCAATGCTTCATACCACTTATCTGGTTAATAACGGGACGCTCTTTCCATATGGCACATGCTAGTTGGTCATGCATGTCGATGTGGTGCTAACCTGGAAAATCGGTCTATTATATAGTTTTGTCGCGTAGACACAGTCAGATCATTGACCGGTTCAGTCCGACAGAATTTTAGTGACCAAAAATTATTTTCTTAGTTATTTAATTTCCCATGTCATTTTCCCATACCATGTGTTGTTTGCCATTTATTTCTTAGTTATTTAATTTATGTGTTTGCTAAATGGGATTCGTTAACATGAAATTTCCTTCTCTCACACTCTCATGCATGTCCTTTGGCTACCCAAGTCGGGTCACCACCAACTATGCGGTGTGGTCCTCTGGCAATTTGCTGCTCAAAATCGATTATAAACGTTAGACACCCCTCCTAATATCATTTCTTCAAGAGTTTTATTCTATAATAGTACACATGAGTATTTTCTTCCATAATGAACTTTTCATATTATAAACGTAAGTTTTCAAACAGTTCCATCCCCCAATTTCCCAAGTTTTTTTTCAATACATTCTTTTCATAACTACATGTTTCAAAAGTTTGTCTATGATACCACTTATGATGTGACACATTGATAAGGTTTCTGTGTTAGATCGTCAACCACCCGTTGCACTACTCCCGATTCTTTAGCAATGGGTCCTTAATCACCATTGTGTCGATGGGATACAAGACTCATAATATAAAACACATTCAGTTTTCAGTAAAATCTTGAACTTTTCATAAATATAATGTACAACATTACAAAATATTTGAAATACTAGGGAAATCATGTTGTATTAAATGGAAAACTTTAGTGAATTCTCTTCGAGTGTGTCAACATCGATCTTAGCCTCAGTCGAAGAAACGGTCTGACACTTAGGATGTAAACCCCATTCCTTTGAAATAAATAAATAATCCAGTGAAAAATCCCTAAATATTTTTAAAAGAAAAATAAGTATCCATCAGGATCGGAAATGGTAAATAAGGATTTAATATGGGAATTTGGATATCTCAAGTGGCCAATAAATCACAAAAGTCATGAAAAAGAAGTATAAAGTGGATTCAATGTGAAAACTAGACCGTTTCAAGGTGAATCAGATCTGAAACGGATTGAAAAGGGTTAAACCGTGAAGAACTACTTCAAAGATTTATTTTTCTAGGTGGCATAAAAACATCAAATTGGAAAATTAAATCCACCATTAGGTAGAAAATAAATTTAGAAAATTTTAATTTTTTAAAAATTAGTCGAATCGAGCCTAAACCAATCGATTTATGATTTCAGGTCACTGGACCCGATCGGACCAGACCAGTCAATGGACTACTACCAGGTCAGCACCCAGTCAGCAGGCATGACCAATCAACGTGCGACGTGTAGCGAAACGCACCTAGTTAGCAGCTCGGTCAGCACTAGCCAATCAGTGAGCAACACGTGTCCTTGGTCAATTGTTAGAAGAGGAAAAGCCACGTCAATGATGACTGACCAATAGGAGAGTGATATGTGTCCCGGTAAACGGTCAATGTTGGAAAAGCCCCGTTAGCAAATACCGACCAATGAGAAGCTAACATGAGGCAAAAGTGCCACGTCAATGTATAAGTATGATATTTGGAAAACAATCGACTAATCAGAGGTCAGCATGTGGCAAAGCCACCTCGGATGACCTCTGTCAATCAGGGCTCATATGTGGTGTTGGCACTATGCGTCGAGAGGGAAATCTGACGCATTTAAAACAACCAATCAAAGGATGCCACATGTCATGATCAACGATCAACAAAAACCGATCAGCAGCCACGTATGAAGGAGCTTCCAATGGGAGGTTGCCACATGTCCGGTCAGCGAGTCAAAGGCTGACTAGGCTGCTGATGAAGATGCTACATCGGCAACACCAACCAATCATGGTGTGCCACGTGGCAAGCTGACATGTGCGAAGTTTGCACGCGCGCCACAATGTTGTCTTCCTCATTTGGCTAACAGGGAGAAGAGGATAAGGGAGAGGGGAAAGTCTCTGTCGACTCAAAAAAAGCTATGATTCGGTAACTAACGAGCGAGGTAGAGGCTGAGTCTTACGCCAGCAGGTAGCATGCACAGTTATCGAGCTCCCGATATAAAGAGCACCCCTCCCCTCGCATTCCTCATCCCATCAGCCATCGAAGAACCTGAAGAGGCCTACTTTTCAACGAACGTAAATTGGAGTTCTGATAAGGACCTTTCCTCTAATCTCAGAAGATGCATTTGGGCTCTATGGAACCGAGAAGAAGTGCCCTACCTCGCTACCACCTCTTTTCAATCCAAGGATAAACAGAAAAGTGACGTGAAGTCAGTATAGTATCATCACTCTGACGACCATGAAACAACAAAAAATCTCAAGCTGAATTTCGGCCACCTCCAACCTCATGTGACCAGGCCAAGCCTCTAAAAGCTTCCCACGACCAACCTCCGACCTCTAGAAACCTTCGAGGTAAGCCAATTCCGCCCCAATTTCGCCGGAATTATGAAGTTGCAGAAAATGAAACACTAAAACTTCTCTCTTGAATTCTTCATGCTCATGCAGCCAATTGACCCGAAATTTATCCTTGGAGACCCCCCCGAAGAGCATTAGTCACCCCTATACAGAGCTCAAACCACCACCCCCTCACCAGTGAGAAAATCAAGCTCTCTTCTCTAAAAAAATATTTATGATAAAGCTCCATTTGAGCTAAAAAAATGGATCAATTGAAGTCATTCAAAAGCTAGGATGATCGTAGAGGGATGGAGGAAGTGATTAAGAGCATGAAAAATGGCAATTAAATAAGTTTAGGTGGTTAATTGGAGAAAATTGGAATTCACATGGCCAAAGTGCAATTTTGGAGGGAAATTGGGAAAATTGGGGATTTTTGGAAAAATTGGGGGTCAAATTAAAAATACCGAAAAGTTGAGAATTTGAAGGAAAATAGAGGGAAATTAGGGACCTAAAGAGGAAATTAAAAACTTTGGGGACCTAATTGGTAATAGATGGACATTAGAGACCTAAGAGCAAATATTTGGAGCTCTAGGGACCTAATCATAATTATGGTATAATTAAGGATCGAATTATTGATCCGGTGATTTCTGGATTTTTCCTAAGAATAATACTGATATGAATGCTCGGGCCGTACAGGACGAGTGGTTCAAGGATCGTGCACGAGAATGCATGGTCGACTAAGACACTCTCGGAAACAAGTTACACCACCCCCAAGTAAGTGGGTTTAGCATGACGCCTTGTTGGGTTGTTGAGCACATTACTCTGCATTAAAATTTGGTTTGTCAAGACTACCCTCCCCTGACTATTTGAAAAAGCTTAAAACTTTTGGTTGGTGATCTTGATATTGCATGGAACATGTGATGGTCTGGTAATACCATTCAAGTGGGCCCAAGGCCAATGGGCACGGGTGTAGGCCCATAGACAAGATAAGACCAATGTGCTTGAAAACTCTCATAAGAATCGATGGATTGTGTGTGATTTAGTTACAGTGTCGAAGCCAGACAAACAAACTCGTTGGGTTAGTAGCTACTTAGCCGAAGACGGGTCCTCGAACATGTTGGGCTAATAGTTATGAAGTCGAAGCCGGGTTGTCGGGTCCGTTAGGCCAAGTAACACCAAAGATGACAACTATAACTAATGAAAACGGTTGATTTTGCATGCATGAGATGCGGAACAATTGAGATGCCCAGTATGGAGTAGTGGTGGTTCCAAGGGCTGCTAGATGACCTATGGAGCACAAGGACGGTTCTTCATCCAATATGTCAAGAACATCTGGGAGCTTCATGCACACTGAGATCAAGGTCGGAGGGGAAAGAGGTCTCATCCCACATTACGAACACAAAGTATAGCTCAGGTCTGAGGGTCAGACGACTATTGTCCACTCAATCTCAGGGTAGAAGTTATGAACTTCTATTGAGGTGAACGGTAAAGGCACTTCGGTCCACAAGTAGTACCGTTAGGGACGGGACTGTGAACGCGTGATCTATTTTTATGATAAAAAGAGCGTGCATGATTGTGTGCCAACTCGAGGAGGGGTAAATAATGAAATACTACGAATTAATAGAAAGCCCAAACAAGTCTACCTGTAAGATTCTCATTCACTGAGTTGTAAGACTCATCCACTCTCCTTAACATTTATCAGGAAAGAGACGGTTATCCAAGGACTTACCTCGTCGAGCCTAGAAACCTAGGTATGATTTACGCTATTAGTTTTCTATAATGAGATTCCAAGGAACACGACAGATAATGCGCCTGACTCTTCACGACCTTGGGGTAAAGCGACTCCAAGGTCAAGCAAAATGGCGGGTTGATCGCGGGGTTCCGACCAAACTAGGTTAGGGCGTGACATGGGGTCTTTTTCACTTCTTCCTTTATTTCCATGGAAAAATTTTTGGGGTAGTTGTGAGCAACGTTTAGTGAGTGTGAAGACCAATCATCTGATTATTCATGATCCCGATGTCGTCTACTGTCAAAATGACTAATACAATGTTTATAAATTTTCATTTTTCAAATTTCAAAACTTATTTCAGATGCCAATAATCCCCACTACGATGAATTTTCAAAATGATAATTCAAAGACATTTCTCAAAAGAAGATCATTCTCTAATGAATATGCAATATCAAGTTTCTTCATGAAACCCAAATAAAATAACACATACATGCCAAATAATCATTATGGCCCATCCATGTCCTCGAATGTCACACATGATCAATCGAGGCTATGAGGGGTATGTGTGTCACGTGTGTGCACTCAAAAAGCACATCATAAGATAATTGGATCCCTCATAGTGATATTGATGTCATGCCATCGAGCATTCATATACTTATAACCAAATCTCACCACCTTCATGCCAAAAACATACTCATACGCATATCTCATATGTGTTAGGATGGTCTAGAAGCTATAACCATATCCCCCTATTCCCTCACTTCTAGTCTAACATGGACGTCCACACTAACTCTCATCATAGCTGTCATGTTGATCACCATAACATGTAGTCCAAACAACAACCAATATTATATATAGAAAGCACACAACAATAAATGGTGTATATACCAAGAACAATGCAATTAACTCGATATAAAAAAAAATTCATTAGTCGAGGCTCGGCTTACTAGCTGGTTGACACTACTACTCGTATTGTTTATAGTAATTCATATCGGGCCATAAATTTCACACCATATCATTATGGGGAAATTTTCCTATCAAAAGAGGACCTTAGGTTAGTAGTCATTTTTATGAAACACATGGGTCTTAACCCCTTTCTTTTATAAACAATCGTGCCTTATCCCCTTTCATAAACATTGGGCATTAGCCCCTGTTGTAAATGTTAGATCATAGCCTCTTTCATAAACATTGGGCCTTAGCCCCTTTCTTAAATATTAAACTATATAATCTTTCATAAACATTGGGTATTGTCCCTTTCCATAAATGTTGGGTGTTAGCCCATTTCTTAAAAATTAGGTCTTAGCCCATTTCATAAATGTTGTAAAGGGTTAGGTTCTTACGCATTTTTTTTATCCCTTGGGTTCACACCTGTCTTTGCTAGACTATCGAGTCTCGGCCCACATTTCAAAACCGCTCGAGATAGCTCTCATCTTTTGATAAAAGTCTTTGTTTTAGATTTTCTATGTATTTCTTAAAATGTTTCCAAAGCATGCATATCAACATTTCATAAATCGGTAAGTTTTGATGTCACACACCGATCTGATTTCCCCAATCGAACCTGCATAAAACCCATCACATCATCCTAGTTTTACAACAATGGGCACATAATCATTGTAAACCCGATAGGGTGTAAGGCTCAAAATAAACAACTCAAATTATTTCCCAAAAATAATGAATTTGACATTTTTGAAAATAAATTTTACAAATCATATCAGGACCAAGTACTGAAAGTAAGGTATACCTTTGAAATATTTGAGTCTTTAAATTCTTCATGTATTAGGAAAGTATTTCAATTCCTATAAGGGGTATTGGAGGAAGGGAGTTCACAACTAAGTTAGAGGGGTTACTGATATCATGATGTCATATTCATAATTCAACACATACTCTAAATGAGTTTGCAAGAAGATTTGATAAAAATAAGGATTTTTATAAATAAGCTTAGAGCTTAAATGAAATAGACTTATATTTGACAAGTTTATAATTTGTTCAATCCATCAAAAATAACCTATTAATGGGTTTATTCATAACAAGGCTTAAAAATTTACTTGTATTTAACAAGTATATCACACATACTTTCTCTCTCATGGAGAAAGTCACACATTAGCAGAACATACATCCTATATGTTCCACTTGTGGTTTGTAACGCCTTTATCGACCACTTGGGTGAAAGGCTACAATCTCTATCATGTTGGTGTGAGGCTACAACCTCAACCATTAGTCTATGTGAGCACTATTGCCCAACCCCCAGACTTTTTCTAATGAAGTTGTCCAATATAGAGGGACAAGACCCTTCACCTTCGTCGGGTTTATTACGCAATGGGACTCCTAAAGCTCCGTGACATATTAGACTAGTGATTACTTCCCTTGATCCATCCTTAGGGTCCAGCAGCCCAAAGAACGATCACTACTTCATATCAAACATCTCATGGTTCCATATCATTAACAATCACAAGTAATAGTCTTATTATTTAAAACCTTTCTCTTTGTACCATCGGCCCAGCGGGTTATAACCCGACTCTAGCTCGACGGCCTTAAGCACACATTATCAATTTATGATATATTTTACCATGCACATAAATCAACAATTATGTATGGGACATGACCCATTTTCATTAGCTTTGGGCCCATTTTCATGAGTTTTCAAAACATGGTATTGGACTCACTTCACAAATTTAAATCTACATTTCCTTAACAATGGACCTAGCCTATTCCCTATATCAGAAAATAATCAATATATCATACCTTTAAAAATATATGATAATTTCTCATAACCAAGGTTCATGCTCATATAAAAATATTTTTCCCAAAATATTTTTTAGCAGTTTTAAGTAGTTAACGTGAAATATATTTTGAAAATATTTTAATTATTCTAAAATAATAAATATTGCATCATCTGTCCAATTAGACCCGATACCATAAATCTCACTCACATAGTTCGAGAACATGTTCATCTCATAGGGATTCTCGAGTTTTCGTGTTCCTCACATACGATCATGTATATTCGACTCCCTTCCTCAATAATTCTCGTATTTGAGAAGTTCGGGTTCAATAATAGAGTTCAAATTTTCTTCTATATTCTAGATATGCCCTCAATGGAATTTTTTGTAATTTTAGAACTTCGTATTTAAATCTCCTCCCAAACATAGCCTTAATGGCATTCTTATAATTTCACCAATTCAAGAAGGGCATTTCGATCATTTTGTGGGGTAAGGCACACTCATAATTTCTTCCCCGATATGAGGGTACTTTTGTCTTTCGAATATTATTTTTATTTTAAGTTCTCAACTTCCGAGGTAATTTGGTCATTGACTTCGATCTACCCCTCCCCCTCGTCATTCCCAATTTTGAGACTCGTCAATCATTCATCTGACCATTTTCTTGATTTTTTGCCCTCATCAAACTCATCTAAAGCCTTGAGATTCATAGTTCGAGCTTCTTCTCTCTTAACATGTGGGGTTTGTTCTCTATATGATTGGCATTCGTAGATAATATGGTCTTCCTTCGAGGTTTTTGATGTTAAAGTCACTAGGTATGAGAACCTCTGCACCATCAATTTTCTAATCTCACGGGCCACATTCATCTCATGTGTCCCTCTCGACTATTCCAAGTGAGTTTCACTATTGTTTGCCTTCCAATGCTTCAACACGAACTCCTTGAGCCTCAAATGGTAATCCTTTGACCTTCATGTGTCTTAATTTCTTCGGTTGAGTGTTCATTTTGTTGTCAAAATACTTGTTGATAGTATATTGATAGTTCATCGGGCGATGTGTCCAAGGTTTTGATCCAAGCGATTGAGCAGTAGTTCTCCATTGTCTGTGCAGTAGGAGTAATCTAGTCTTTATATCACAATAATTAGGTTTGATCTTTCCTAGTGTTCCATTTGTGTGCAATTCTCCTTCCGGCAGTAGGAGTAATCTAGTCTTTATATCACAACAATTAGATTTGATCTTTCCTAGTTCTTTATATCACAACAATTAGGTTTGATCTTTCCTAGTGTTTCATTTGTGTGCAATTCTCCTTCCCTTGATAATAATGTGCATGATTATATTCCTTTATCCCTACTACTCCTTCTCATTTGTTGAATTCACCATTATTTCTAAAGGTACCTTAAACTCTTGCTCTCATTTTGTCTAAACCAATCTCACAAAATTTTGAAGGATCTTTAAATTGGACATTGATAAAGGAAGGAGTTGGATGATGTTGTCCCTGATTGAGCCCTCCTCCCCTTTTTATAGAAGCATAGTTGTCTGATGTATGAAGCTAAATTTTCATTTAATGTTCTTATCATTACGAACTAATGAATTTCTATGTGTGTTTGCATTCATTCTTATGAATGGGAAGGAATCTGATCATTCACCATTCTCATTCATGATATCCTTTATAGTAAAAATATATTTACATTTTCATTTTTCATTAAATCAAACTCATTGATTTCCTTTTTTCTTTTTCTTTTATATATAAAATTATGTGATAATTGCATTGAAGTTGATTTCTTTTCTCTCTAGCTCCACTCATCAAACTCATTAATTTCTTTTTTTTCTTTTTTTCATATAAAATTGTGTGATAATTGTATTGAAGTTGATTTCTTTTCTCTTGAGCTCCAGTCATACAAGATGATGTATTGTTATTATCCACCGCTGATAATAAATATCATTTGATGTTTGATACTTCTTAATTTCGCTCTTCTATCTATATGGCAAGGGTTCCCCTAGTTCTCTTAGGCAGTTTAGAGAGTTCTCAATAATTTGTAGGAATGAATTCATGATAATTTATTTATGAAAAAAAATTTTCTTACTGAATTTCAAATATCATATTCTTTCATTTAATCGCGATAGAATTATACTGTAATTAGATCACATAATAATTTTTGACAATGTCTATCATCCGTCAATGTTTCCTAGTATGTGATAAGTAATCTTAACATAGATTTCAATAGTGGATAATACAGGTTTTCTTGGACCGTCAAAGTAACTATTTAGGATAGTTAGATATTGTCTTGTCCACTCATATCTTAAGGTACACTTATTGTACTTGAATTTCCTAGTTTTTGGAATACATGCATAGTTTATTTCTAAGAACCTCTTCTTATCTATACTTAGTCATTATGTTTACTAATATTATTTTATCAATGTCCAATATTGTTTATTAGTTTAATGGTTGCAGGTATGTCTCGGTTAATTATGGTTAGGCCCCTACTTAGACCATCTCCAAGCCCAAACATTGTTTCCGAAGTGGGGATTTAGCCCAACATGTTAGCCCATCTTGTTTCAGTTCTATTTATATGGTCAATTATAAGTTATTTTTTATAATTTCTCAAGGTCTCCATACATTGGTTATGTTTGATTTGAAAGTTATTGTTAGGCTTATATAGGAAAGGGAATTAGCTAAGCTAAGGGAAATGTGGCTAAATTTCTCTTGGAATTTCTCCATTCTAGTCCGTACCCAATTTTATGATCAGGTCCAGGTAAGAAACTTTGAATTCTCTCAATTCTGATATTATTTTGTTAATGGTGGACCAACTATTTATTAGATTGGTTGAATGCATATTCCTTAACCTTCTCATTGTTAAATTTTTTTTAGTTTCAGTCAGTTGTAGATATAGGTTTTCAAATGTCTTAACGAGGTGATGACTTACTCCTTCAATCACAAATGTAAGTTTATCATAGCATATAAAATTTTGAAATTCTAGTTTAGTCAAGCCTGAGTCTAGGTTCATAGTCCATTTCCTTATTTTCCCGTAGTGTATATGTAGATGTCTTTTAGGGCCTTCCTAAAGCCCGTTCTTTCTTGTGTCGCCCTACTTGATAATTTTAATTAGCCTTGAATGGTAAACTATTTTGTAAATTTTGGGGCTTGTTGCTTTTGGCCTTCTTCTATGTTTAGGTTGTATAAGTTCATGTAGGGTTTTATTAAAATTATTTATACAATTTTTAGCAATGGCTTATTTATTTTTGTTTATCCGTCTATTTAAGGGTTAATTTATTTTTAATAACTTTGGGCTTAGCCTAAATTTGAATAGGTTAATTAGCCTAACTTTTATTATCTTGATTAAATTATCATAGTTAAACTAGTAATTATCAAGTAACTAAACTAGATTAATTCTAATTTATATCATATTTTAAGTTGAATCAATTGGATTAAAAACTTAAATTATAATTCTAAAAAAAATTCGATCAAAAATTTTTAAATTACAAAAATATATCTTACAGTTGACTTAATCGGTCCAATCGTATACAATGTAGTAAATCTCATTTATCCATTATTTAGAACTTGTTCATCCTAAATGTATTACAAATCATTCTTCTCTATTTGCTGGAACATTAGCTAAGTATATATATGTTGATACAAATAATATATATATATATTATTATAATATCCAACACTTTTAATTTGTTCAATATTGATATATCTTATATTATCTCATAATTTTTTATATTTATGGTTTTGTCCTTAAAAACATGATTTGCTCGATTTGCACATTAATGATCCCTTTTACACTACCATTAGTTTGATCTCATCAAGTAATAAAATTCCCTCCAAAATTATCCAAAATAACCATTAAGTCCTTATTCTCAAAAAAAATCTTATCACAATTGTAAAATTACCATTTTGACCATTTCTTCCAAAAAAATTATTTTCACTTTTTTCTTTCAAATCTTATTTATTTTCATTTTATCCACCATTTACCAAAACTAACCATTTTTCCCCCAAATTTTTGAAACCCACATTTGTCAAATTTTATCTTTCTCAAAATTATCTACTAGCCCCATAGGCTTATGCTTAGGACAACTTCCTCAAGTTTTCTTTTATTGAAAACTAGTCCCAAACTTTTAAAAATTTATATTTTTGTTCCCAAAAATCAAATTTCACACCCTCATATGATTTCCCAAGTCGGGGTACAATAATAACTCACCATGCCCTATCGGTGCTAAAATGATGGGTACATTTACCAAAGTAGTACCCATATAACTAAAGTTCAAAATAAAAACATTTATAAAATTTAGCATAAATTAAAATTTTCTTTAAATACACAAGTGTGCCTAAAAATATTACAAAAATATCTCAACAATACAACAACTAATAAGCAAAATACCTCGAGATGCACAAATGTTGAGAGTGGCATCCTAAACTTGTACTTTCACAAGCTTCTATTATTACCTAAAATTGTTTTGGGGAATGGTGAGCTCACATCCTAGTGAATGGTTTTACCAGCATTGAGCCACTATATTGCTTACGACTTATGACTTTATTCAAAATGTATTATACATGGTTATGAGTTGTGAATTTCATATATTCAATTATTTCCATAATTTTCACTCCTTTAGTACTAATGCCTTGGGTATTTAATCCATATGTATTAGAGCTCCTGATCACTACAAATCATATTATCAAATTAAAGCTCACACAAGAATGAACATGATCACGTAATGTTCCAAATAATACACATATTGTTTAGTTGGATGTTGTCATCGATCATCAATATACTTTAGTTATCTCCTTCTACCACGCCATGCACTCGAATATGCATGGATCCTGGGCAATGTGAAAGCATCAGCTTACTCAAAACTTATACCACCTATAGTTGGTCATTGAGTGCATGGATCCTGGGCAATTTGAAAGCATCAAATTACTCAAAACTTATACCACCTATAGTTGGTCACTAATGTCGACCCACACCCCTCAATGGCATGCAATTGAACACCCCCAAATCATAATAACAAGTATATATATCACACAAATGCATATAATTAATTAGTAAACACATCAATCATTATTCCCCCTCGGGCTCGATCCTCTATCGACCAACTCTGCTACTCATGTTACTCGGGCTTTATACCATCATATCATATGTATATTACTCATTGATTATTAGGGTTCGATTTGCTAACCAACCGACCAAACTACTCATATTTATTAGATTTTCTCAATCCCTTACAATTCATATTAAAAATCATTTACTTTTAATTAAAACAAAATCACCTTAATCATTCATGAGTGAGCTAAAGCCATTTCTTCATAAGCGCACTACTCATTGGTGGGCCATAGTCCATTTATTTGTAAACATTAATTGTGGGTTGCCTAAGCCAATTTCCTACAATTACTATTTATGAGTGGGTCAAATTCCATTATATTCATTCACACATATATTCATGGAGTTCTTATGATATTATAAAATATCACGGTCAATCCAATCAGACTATCGTTGATAAACTCACTCATCATTTTATCTAGAACTTGTTTGTCCTGAGGTTTTTCCTACGTGTCTTAGATCAAGTAGACGTCACGTATAACTTATAGCAATTTAAACTACAACAACCATACAATAGAGAACATATCAGATTTGGTTCTAAACTGTAGTTCTAATAACATCTAGTAACTTTTCAAAAATTATAGGTTTGACCCTCACGTTAGGTTCGCTCAATCTGAATGTCTACGAACCCGATCACTTTGCACCTCTTCTAAATCTTTATGTTTTTCCTCTTTATTTGGTCATACTTTCAAATCATTTCATTAAACCCTTAACATTCAATTTTTACACTTTGGTCCTTAAACTTTTAAAAATTACAATATGATCTCTATTCTTTCACTTACCCATTTTTAAAACCATTAGCTTCTACAAATATTTATTTCAAGTCCTTTAACTTTTCCTTAGCTCTTTTTGGGTCCTCAAACTCGAAGAAACTTCCACCTTGGCTCAAACTTTTTAAAAATTACTATTTGCTCTTAAACTTTTTCAAAAATTTCACTTAGGTCTCTAGCCTCTTTTAAACATCATTTAGGTTCACTATTTATTTTAGGCTCCTAAACTTATATTAAGTCTCATTTGGATCTCCATTGTCTTGAAATCATAATTTGGCCCCAAAACTTTTGAAAATTTATATTTCAGTCCCCAAACATTCCTCTCTTTTAAAACGCCTCTAAAAACCTTCCAAAAATCCTTTTTAGGGTCCCTTATCTTATTCCCCAGGTCCTCATGTTAACTTTCTAACCAAACTTGGTCAGAAAAGTGTTGTTTTTTCCATGATTGGGCCTTCGCTAGAAAACTGATACAGGATCAAGTTTAGGTCTGTAACTCACCAGAGAGAGTGTAGTGGTGGCCGATACCGGTTTAGTCGGCAACTTCCTATGAGTTTTTTGACACCTTTATCACCCCCTAAGGTGTTCAAAGTCGCTTATAATACTCGATTTATAGAGCTTGGTGAACAATAGGGTACTACCAAAGATTTTAAGAATTTTCACTATCACAATTCTTACCTACAACTCAAATGGGTTTGGTTGTGGTTGGTCCTCTCAACTAGAGGAGAATGAGATGAGTCATTTGGGTTATTGTTGGTCGTCGGGGCGATCAAGGTAGGCTCGGAAAGACTCTACTATATTTTTGGTCGAGTGAGTGAGGTTACTATTTAATCATGCCGATACCAGTAGAGGAAACGTCAATGTCAGTTAAAGTTGTGATTGAAAAGCTAACTTTCATGTAGTTCTAAGCTACTAGAATGACAAGTTTGGTGATCAGGAGAGAAAGTTATGAGCTCTGGTATGGAGGTCACCAGAAAATAAAAAGAGTTGGGTTTCACAGAGAATTTCGACCACCGATTGGTGGGTGAGTGGTCGAGTCTTATATGGACAGGATAGGGGACCAATGATCTATCACCCCATATGCTTAGTTGGTCAAATAGGATCTCATAAACCCCACTTTTCATTTAATTCTCATTGGGGGCAGGATGCCAGAAATTGCACTGATATTCATGTTATTTTCGGGTATGGGTCGGGTAAATGGATCTTTAATCGGGCAAGAAAGACGATCATGTGTGCAATGCGTGCATGAGCCCGGTGCAACATGCCATCTAGTTCGCACTATAACGAATTATCTAATTTCATATTAATTGGTTTCAAGAATTACTATTTTTCAATTTGTCTAATCCATCTTAAAAATTGTGGACTTACGCCTCAAGCCAGATCGGTTCCGATTCGAATCAATTTTTACTTAAATTTTCACAATTCTTGATTTTCTATCAAGTGAAGTTCTTTGAAAGTAGTTTATGGATTTATTCATTGTCTAAGTTCACAGTTTGAATCGATTTTCAATATAGCTCAATTTTATATCTTAGTTTTTAGTTTTCATTCCTAGTTAAACATTGGTTTATAATTCAATTAAGGTTAAATCTCGGTTTCAAAATTTTCAATTTTACATCAAAAATCCCTATAACTAAACTTTAAATTTCTTAAATCCCTTATAAAGACTTCTATTTATCTCATTAGAGCACGTGTGTGGTGATGGGATCTTTCCCATGTAAAATATTTTTTAATTTGGTTATTTTTCAAAATTGAGTGAAATAGTATTATTGTAAATTTTTTCAAAAATACTCATCAAGAGGTTTTGATTGGTTACCACTAATTGGGGGTCACAAGAGGAGGTCAAATTTTGATGACAAAGGGTCGTGGATGTGAACAATATCAGTTTAGGGTAAAGTAAAGAATACTTCCCTTTTAAAATTGGTTTTCAACTATTAAATTTATTGATCAATTGATATTTAAATTGACCATTTATTTTTACAATTTAATTTTTTAAAAATTATTTAACTTATTTTCTATTATCTTAATCTAATAATTACATTTTGCCCTTATATATTTTTTTGAAAAATTATGAGTCTAAGGTATAGTCTAGTTGGATCCTAATTGTCAGCTCTCTGTCAAATTATTTTGTTATCCCTAATCTTAGGAGTTCATTTGAAATTTGTGTAGGTCATTTTTACCTATTTCTAAAATTTTGTTTCGAATTGATTTCTAATCTATTTGTACTTGTAATCCGAATTAATTTGTAATTGCGGTTCAAGTTCGTATTTTTTAAATATAGAAGATTCCTTAAACAATAATAAGTGAATATGCTATAATCCAAAATGATGGCAACCCATGCAAATTTTATGTACTAATTCCAACTGAATAAGTCCACTTGACTTGTTTCTATTAAGATGAGTCGTACAAGTTACATAATTACTCAACTAGATCCAAGTTAATGGCTTTAGCTTGAGAAGATGATTGAATAAAAGGACTCGCAAGGGTGTGTTTTAAATCCAAGATGTGGGAAAGTGAGATTTATGGATGTTGATGATACGATGTCCATTAAAGTGCAGCATAACCCAAAAGAACTCGATTGCACGTTAAAAGATAACCGAATTAAATCTAACGATGTTTGTGCAAAAAAAAATCTAACGATGATAGTGATGGATGGCTACTCCAAGGTCACCACTCCACATGGTAGATCATGGGAAGGGACTGTGTAACCGAAGTAAGCTCGGCTGAAAGCTAACTTAGAACCGTGTTACAAGTGTTGCAAGAGTTGGGAGTACTAGAATAAAAATTACACCCATGACAAATGCATGGTCAAAGTCTCTGGACATTGGTATGACGAGGTTCAGATCACAAGATGGGACAACCAAGATCATATGCGGTTCAGATGACGAGGTGGGACAGCCAAGCTCATATGTGGGTCAAGTAGTGGCTACACTTGTCAAAAATATTGAACCCAGGACCGTCCTAACCCAAAGCTTGCACGGGAGAGTCTAAATCCTCCCCTCCGCACAAATGCGTAGGACGAGTGCTTGACCTATTTATATATATAAATAAGAAAAAGAACTCAAGTATCTAATTTGGTAAGATACTATTCTACTACTTGACAAGTCCAAGCCCTCTCCTGAAAACCTGCGGGGGCAAGTAGGGTGGCTTCCAGTCCCCCATTACATTGAATGGATGGAATCAAGGTCCTTAGAGACCCACCCAAACCCAAGCTGCTGACCCCGCACATCATCAACTGTTAGCATCCATAACCCCAGCTAGCCTTGCACCGCTAAAGATTTAGAACTTACAACCCATGTACGCATCACCTAATTAGGAATAAGAACTGGCTTGAGGTGGAACAAACTCCCTCAGCTTTCATGTTCTACGCCAGGGACAACCTTGGGAGGGGGCGACAATATCAAGAAAGGCTATGCTATTACTGATGGAATCTAAACAAAATGCTATCAACATTTGCATAGAGGGAGAACTATGGAGACAGGCTTTCCAGGCTATTACCCAGAGGCATCAAAAGGGTCATCCTCTAGCCCATGTACCCATCCGAACCATGCACTGTTCCATGTCAAATGGGTCTGCCATGATGGGTGATGTCTATAAAGTAAGGTGGAAAAAACTGGCCCCGAGATCGGTCCTCCCTTCAGTATGGTCCCATAAAGCTCCTTGAGTATGGTCCCATAAAGTCGTGCCGGTACCAGGGCTTCATGGGGCGGTTACTGGGGAGAGGAGGGGGCACAAAGTTGCGGTCAAGTTTTCTCTTCTTCCATGGCTGCTGGCTGTTAACAGTAGAGTTTCTCTCCCAAGTGGACGAGACGGACGAGGTAACCATGGTACTCCGACGATTGGCCACACTTCCCTCTACCAGAGGCTGAGAGCACTCTGATACTGCGCGCTTTGATCCCACCCCAGGTTTCGCTTCCTTGTACTCCAAGTCCAGCATTAACTTTTGTTTCTCTGCATTTTTTATGTATTCCTCAAACTCTTTAGTCAAGCCCAGGGAGCCCACCGTGGACCTGCTGATGAACTGGATGGCTTCTCTTGCTGCATTTATTTTCATATCTAAAGCCTGAATCTGCAAGAGGCCCAGTACACAAATATTATTAACTATAATATCAAGAATTCTCCTCTGTTTGAACCGGGCCAAGCTTACCTGAACAGACAGAGGGCAATTTTGTAACTTGAGTAGAATATTTGCGTCACTGTCCTTCAAAATGCTAGCAACAGAAAAGTTCGACTCGAGCTCCATGGCATATATGTATTTTACAGCATTAACCATCTGATTCTTCTTAATCAAGCTTCTGAGGAAATCTAGCCAATGAAGAATAACAGAAAATAAAAACAAATGGAAGATAATGAGCTGGAGAATCATTTAGGCTAAAATCTCTAAGGACACAGTTTAACAGATAACAATGAAGACTAATTTAGGTGTAAAACTCCTATTTACACAAATTCACACAACTTTGATCCATGGCTCAATTTCAGCTATATTTTTATTTTCAAATATTGTTAAACCAGATATTCATTTTTTCGCTCTTAGAACCAGATATTCAATAAAAAAAATTAAACAATTTGATATTTCTTACATCACTAATAATTGTCCTTAAATTGAACCAAATAAAAGTTATGCAAATAATTGAGCGATCACATAATGTTTATTACCTTATTTGACATTTTAGCCAAAATTTTAATATTTGGGGATTCATGAAAGTGGTAGAGAAAGAAGACCTTACCAGGAATAAAACCTTGCAGTCCTAGAAGATTACAAGACTCGGGAAGCTCTTTCCGCCAGAATGAATGATCCAAAAGGCTTATAATTTCATCTGCATCATGGGGCATTTCGTAGACATCTAGAAATTGCAGAAAACATATTACTCCCATGAAATTATTTTCTGATGTTTTCAAGCAAGATTCGTAGATATTTGAGAATTGTTTTGCTCTTTCATGCAACTGTGGGTCAAGATTAAAAGTCAATGTTTTCAGTTCCTTCAGCAGTAAGATTGAGCCCTTTACAAGGGTTCCCAGCACTGAAGAAGATCCATCATTTACTGAAGTACAGGAATGGATGCCCTGAATAAGACAAAGGACACGATCTTCTGGATTGGACAAGGACTTGAGCATTGTAGAAACATGATTTTGCACCAACTTGTCCTCCACATCTCCTCTAAGCAAGGATCTTAGACCCTCCCCATATATATCAAGAGAGTTTTGCAGCTCTGTATGACCAGCCTTGGGTGAAGTTGATCTGATATCCTCAATTAAAGTTCCCTTAGGGAGGTGATCTGTACAAAGTAGAAAAACATATGTCATTCATTAAACAAGTAAAAAATGAAACCTACAACTGAGGAATAGGGGAAAAAAATAAGTAAACAGTGCAAAGCCAACTTGAACAAATTCCTTATTCCTAGGGGAGACGGAAAATCATAGACAGGTCAGCAGATTGATGTGAATTCCACCAAGCTTCTCTGGAATGTACAACCTAAAACAAATGGAACTAAATCCTAAATGCAGTGGCTCAGAGTGACAAAGTGAGCTTGGCCAAAAAACATGTGACAAAGTAAGCTGTAGTGCCCAGTCTTTTTAGACTACATATCTTGATGGGTACTTCATGGGAAATTGTATTATGAGAACACCACTCGCCTACCAACTATTTAAGAGGACTCATTATGTGGATCAGGGATATAATATTTACTTCAACAGTAATTATAACATCAATATAGCTAACTACCAAGTACTAACAACAAGCAACAAAGTGGTTATGGATTACCTTGATGAATCGATAAGGATAATTGTTGGTCTGGCTCAAACCCCAATGACTGAAAACAAATATCAGAACAAGCAGTAGGAACACTTGGTACATCAGTTTTCTCAGCTACTGAACAGTTGACAAGTACAGACATGCTCGAAGAAGACGAAATCCTTGAAGAACCATGAACCTTATCAACCTCATTATGCCTTCCTTGCAATTTAAGCCCTTCTCCAACCACTGCAGCATCTTTTCTTTGATCTGCAAGTTGCCTAGCTCTCTTCAACCAAAATTGAAGCAGTGGGAGGAAAATAACAAGTAGGAAAGGAAACGTTTCCAATTGCTTCTTCCCCAACTCAAGTTCCCTATCGCTCTTGTTATTTTCCTCGTTTAATGATACCACTTCTCCCACTAAAACCTCAAATTTCTTCTTCTGAGACTCAAACTTTATCTTTTCTGCTTCAAATTCTCTATGCTGTTCATCCAACTTGCACCTGTCAGAATTAAATAATCTCCTATCTAATTCAAGCTCTTCTATTCTTGCATCCATATTCTTATTTTTCAACTCCAACTCCTTTGCTTTGTCGTTAACTTGCTTCTCTTTCAACTCCACTGCTTTCAATTGCTCATGAAGATTGTAAGAATCCAAATCAAAACGTTTCCTTTCTGATTCAAGCTCTCCACTTCGCACCTCAAGTTCCTTACTTCTCAAATCAAGGTCTCTGAGTACCAAGTCAGCCTGCTCATTCTTTGACTCGGCTTCTTTCAGTTTCATACTCAACGTATCACTGTCTAAATCAAATTCTAAAAACTCTAATTCAAACTCCCTTACTCTCTCTTCATGTCGCACTTCCCTCAAGTTCACTTCACGTAAGCGCTCATTCAAATTCGCCCTCTCCACCTCCAATCCCAGATACTTCTGCTCTAGTTGCTCACTCTGGCGTATCACTTCCTTCTCTCTCGTAACAAGTTGTTTCTCCTTTCCTTCAACCACCTTGAACCGCTCATCAATCAACCTATGCACCAACAAACTCTTTGACTCGAAATTCTTCTCCTTCGCCTCAATATTCTCCAACCTACTCTCAATCACCCTCTCAATTTCCCTCCCATTCTCCTCAATCGCCAACCGATGCTTCTCGCCCAAGTCAGCCGCCTGCAAGTCAAGCTCCTTGCACCGGTCATCAATCATCTGCTCCATCAAACGAAACTCCTCCTGCTTCGCCACAACGTCCAGGTAAATCTCTCGGAGAGACCCCTCCCTAAGCCGGAGCTCCTCCGACTTCCTTTCGAGTGCCTCATGCACCGCATTGTAGTGGTCGTCCAGATCCTTCCACTGCAGGGACAGATACATCAGCGACGAGCACCGCTGGTGGAACTTCTCAAGGCCATCCCGGAACGCGTCCTTCTTGATCCTCGCTTTGCTTAGGTCGGGGGAAACGACGCTTGCACCCATCGACACGCAATCTCAGCAATAGGCCCACTGCGACGGCAACCTGCTTTCTTTGTTACTTGAGAGGAACATCCGTGTCTATCTATTTATAGTGAATGAGACAAGTAAGGCAATTGCAATATTTTCATGCCAAATAAGGCAATTGTTAGATGGATGCAATATTTCTTAGGATCATATTATTTAATATTATTTTTGTCTAATCTCTCTCTTGATTTAATTAATAATTAAATATATTTATCAACAAAATATTTAAATAATATTATTAAATGATATTATTTTACTTTTATTTGAATTATTATCTTGATTTAGTTAATAATTATATGTATTCATTCACAAAAATATATAGATACTATATTTAGAAATAATAATCTTATATTTTATATGAGTTGTAAATCTTAATTTAGGAAATAATATGCATTTATCAACAACCTGTGATAAGTCCTAGTAATTTAGGCAATACCATCGATAATAATTAACTATTGGGTATCCTAAAACTGATTGAATTTTTCTTCCATTATGTGTACACCATCTATATTAAAAGAAATATTTAACTACAACATTCTAGAATGTGTTTTAATTTTATTTTCCTATCTATTGCTTCCTTTGATGTTAAGAATGCGACCTTTTAGTTCCTTCCAATTTCATGACACAAGGAGGTTTTCTAGGAGACTGGATGATTGAGCTTTCCACGGGAATGCGTGCCAACTCGAAGTGTCAATCACTACACCTCTCTTTGATGGAAGGGTTTGGAATATTAATTAATCACTTATTTTGGAAAGAAAATAGAAAAATAATAAATCTCGTTTGATAATTTTTTTGTACTCTCCCGCCTCTTTTATTTAAATTAAAACTTCATCTCACAATTTCAATTTTTTTACCTAAAATATTATTTTTATATATTAATATTCTTTTTTTCTCCATCTTATTTCTCATTCTAATTGGATTATATATATATTTAACCCGATATGTTATTCTATATATATATATATATTTTTTATATTAATATTTTACCGTAATAAAAGTTATTTCAATTATATATAGATTATTAAATATGAAATTAATTAATAAACTATTTAAGTTAATTATAAAAAAATATATTGGTATTTAAAATGTTTATTAACTTCTCATCAACCACATCCAAACATTAATTTGGATCCAAATCAATTAGGGATTTGAGTATCGTGCAAAAAAAATTAGGAATTTGAGTGAGTTGGAGTGTATATTAAAGTGATGGGAGTTCAAGTAAACTATTAATTTAAATATGTTAAAATTTTTTAATAATATATAATTTGAATACTGAGTTAAATTATTATTAATTAAAATTTTTAAAAAATAAATTTATATTTTTAATTAAATTAAATAATTTATTAGATATTATATATAATTAAATTATATTAAATATACTATATATTAAAATAATATATTATATAAAATATTATTAATATATTTATTTAAAATACATAATAATAAAATAAACCTTTAATAATATAAGTAAATAAAATGAAAATAATAAAAATAATAAATAAAATAATTATTTCATAACCCCAGTTAATAAATTAAAAAATAGAAAATTTCCACAAATACAAATCACTCCAATTTAATAATTATTTTACCAAATAATAAATTATTCAACTACTGGACTCCATTTAATGGCTTCCCTCCTATCCATGTTGCGACATTATTATGACAGTGGTCTCATTTAATTTATGGAGTGCTAAAATTAATTGTTGTGTGGTGGAGAAAAAAGGCTTACGGTGTTTAGGGCTACATGCTACCTCTCTTTTCTCTAATTGCTACCTCTTTTCTCTAATTGGTTCGGGGGGTGTTACTTGTTACTATGATATGATACCATCCCTAGAACGCACTTGACTATATAGGAGAAAAAAGGCTTACCCCAAATGGCACCTTATGGACGGTGAATCCTTAGGAACCTCCTACAAGTTTTCTTCATTCCTTATATATCCTTAAAACCCGTGAAGGGCAGACCATATTTCCAATTACTAAATCTAGGAGATAAACAAACGTGATAGAGACATCATTGAACAAGGGGCGACTTGCATTTCAGTTGCTCAACATATGCTGTCATTGGTCGGGATAGACCCAAATAGACACAAGGATTATTATGACCGGAGTCCAGCATAAGTAGCCAAAAGTTAGCACAATTAATGAAAATTCACGCTGATTCAGTGCTCTGGATAACAAGAGACACAGCTGGTGTGATCTTTATTCAGAATATGATAATCCCTCAAACAAGACTAGATGTGGACCATCTGCTTCTGTCCGGATGTTAAGAAAGAGCTTCATCCCTGGAGACCAATGACACCTGCAAGCAAACAAGATGGGCGGAATGTTAGGATATGAAAAAATAGAACAGAATATAGCTACAATATATACAGAAGAATAAGCATGGCAGGAAATCTTCAAGTTCCAAATAAAGTGAGCTCAACATGGGCAGATAAAAAACCTGCATCTGCAGATTTCGTTCTATTGCACCAATGATTTTGAAACATGTGGCACAGTTTTCTACGAAGACAGAAATGAACTTGTTGCTATCAGGCAGAAATTGCTATCATGCAGAAGCCAAACCTGGGTCCATCCATCATGGAACGGAGAATGGCCAAAAGGAAAAAAAACAAGGAACCAACTTCTCTTGATGATGAAATGAAGCAGTCATATTGTTTTAGCTAAACAAGAATTCATATTGGCAATCATACTCACCGCAAGCCAATCTACCACCAGCATTACCAGTTGATTTGCTCAGCTCATGCCCACCTGCATGGAATGTTAAGTGATATGCCCAGGAGATAAGTATAACGAGAAAGTCTAGTCAACAGGTAAAAATGTTTCTAAAGACAGGAAACTGACATCAAACTTAACATTTAAATGACTAGACAAGGATTAAGGACGTGGAATCCTGATACTGGACATGTGAATACATGCTTCATCAGTGGCATCTGATCTAAGGCAAGCACAAAATAACTTACTCCATAACCACATAAACAATTTCTTGCTGAGGTTGTGCAGCTCAAATAATGGTTTCTCCCAAATATTAAAGAGAATTTCAGAGGTAATATCACTAGGACTTACCCTTTCCAAGGTCATCAGGATCTGCATGGACAACAACAGCCCTTCCAACAATTGAATGTGGACCACTAAGAGGGATCTGCAAATAGATGCATGGAAAACTAAGGCATTTGTAGCTAATTTCCTTCAAGTTGATCACCAGATAAAATAACTCAATGATCAACAATAAGAAGCTAAATACAAGTAAATAAAATGCAAACCTGGCTGTCCACAATTGTGAAATTAACACAACCTGGAGAAAATAAGGAACAGATAATCAGGTGACCAAATCTATAATACAATTAGAATATATATTTTGTCTAGTGACGTATTAAGTTAGAAAAACCCCATCAACTGAAGTAAATTCATGGGACAAACCATTCTATTCACAAATAATTTCTAACAAGTAAGATGCAAACAGGCTATCGACAAATTCATCGGCTAGGTAAAATGTTCTCTTGAATATTTTATTATTGCCATGCTTGTGATAACATCAACAAGGTAAATAATAACACGATCAGGAAGCTTAGAGCTTATACCATCTTCACCGACATTAACATTGCCTAGATCACCAGCATGGCGGTTTTCATCATCAGGTGCACCGTGTTCCTTCCCAGCAGGATTGAAATGTGGTCCTAATTACCATGATGAACAGCACATAACCAACAGTGATTACATTTAATCCATGTAATATTCAGATAAACTGACATATTCCAAAAAAAAACCATGCTGCCCAACTGTGTACAATATGAATTAGATCATGTAAAACTCAGTGTTGAAGTGTACCAGTTGACATGCACCCATTTGTGGTATCCCCAAGGGCATGAACATGGAAACCATGGAGTCCAGGCTTAAGGCCAGAAATGCTTCCAGTCACAGTGGTAGGTCCTGAAGTAGAATAAAAAAAATGTAACATTAATATCATGAAAACACTGCAATTCAGGGAAGAGTCAAACTGAGCCTTCAATTACCATCTCCCTCCTGGATAAAGTTAATAGTTCCCTTGACACCTTCACTGCTGCTAAGGACGACGACAGCCTTCACCATCTTTTGTGATCTGAAGAAAGAACTTGTCTGAATCAGTAATCATACCTCCATTCATTGAGAAGATTATCTCAATATGTCTTTCCCGTTTCTATATACTCATCGATAGAAAGGAGCAATTTGAAGACGAGAAAGTTTCACGGGTTAATTACAAGTTGGTAGATAAATTATTTGAAATGTTTCAAATTGGTACAAATAAATTTTTTTATTCCCCATTGGTACAACTCATTAAACTGTGCGTCTCAGTCCAAAAACTCTTTACATGGAACTTGATACAAATTTTCAATTTAGACATGATAAGTACAATATTAGTAACTGTTTCAAATGTTCTAAATTGTTATAAATACCATTTTTGTTTTTTATTAGTTAATAAACTATAAATATTATTCCTTAAAATCGACCATTTGAATGAGAAGTATCATAGAAAAAGGTATATGCACCAATTTGAAATATTTGAGGCTGGAAATGTAAATAAATTTGTCAAAATTGATCATTTGTATTGGTCGAAAAGAAGACAATTTGTATTCAAGAGTTTTTGTAACATCAGATGATAATAAAAAGAAAATTATTTATACCAATTTAGAGGATTCAAAATATTTATGTACCAACAAGTAATTAAGCCGGACGAGATTTCACTGCTAATGGAGCCATAAATCGCTGATCTGTACTTCTTTCAGAGTGTGAATCGAGAATAAAGTCCAACATCACATTTCTCTACCAATTGAAAGTTTCTACTACACACTGAACCAAAATAAGAAATGGCCATATCAAACAAGACCGAGAGATCTTCAACGAGATGACATCTGAGTAAGTCATATACAACGACAGAAAAACTAAGGCGATCTGGATAGAATCCACGGAGACTCGAGAAACATGACCGGATCTTTCAAGTACCGGTCCGATTCAAGCGAGGAAAGATTACGCTAGCAGCCACTGAAGGAAAAAGAAGGGAGCAAGATCGGAAACTTAGCAACAAAATGATGGACGGGAGATCGGCGATAAGCACGAGGAAGAAAGAGATTCGAAGCGAAGCGTTACCTCAGATTACCCCTTGACGAGAAAGCAGAGTAGAAGAGGAGGCGAGACGAGCGAGATATCCGAGGGCTGAGCAAAGAGAGAGAGGGCTGCAGTGGGTGAGCCTGTGTGAGACTTTAGTACACCGACGTCCCCTACCTACCAACCACATTTTTTTATTTTACCATTTCCACGGCGATTTTTTAAGTAGCTGTTGACGGAGTCTATGGTAGAGGTAACGGCGTCGGCTTATTTTGCTCTTTTTTTTTGTGTAAAATAATAATAATATCTTTTTTGGTAGAAGATATTCTTCTAATAATGTTTGCATGTATGTCATTTGTTGACTTTTCCATACACCTCGAGTTCTTATTAAGGTGAATGAAGACCTTGCCATGTATGCAAAATATGGGGCCATATACATGCTTTAAAAGCCTTCTTTCCTAATAAAAAAATAACAAATTTGGAATAAGTATGGGTGGTTAGTAATAAATTATAAATAAAGTGTTACAAAAACATGGGTTTATGGATCTATTTCATCAAGAAAATTCAAAGTAATAACTAGGAGGAGCCAGTTTTCTTTTAGACTACCTTAATGTTACATTGTGTGAAGTATCGTACAATTTTTAAGATTTTATCCACCTTGTTCGGTTATTCCACTCGATAATGGTTCATATTATAATATCTAGAGATGATTTTTCCTTGGTGGTGACAACATAAATCCAAGGAGAAAGAGGGAGAGTGTTCCTAATATTTAGATATGTGAAGGAAATAATTTTTAGGTTGCCAAGTGGCTGGGATTTAAACATATCATTAAATGATATTAGAGTTTTTTTTAGAGTAATCAATATTCATAATAAAGAGAAAAATAATAATTTCTTGGTGCATACTATTCCTATAAAAGAAAATAAAATATATTTATTATGGATCTTATATCTTAGCATCTAATTTTGTTGAATATTCTTTTTTAAAATACCTACAAAATATAAATAAATAGTAAATAAAGAGAAATATTTATTATAACCAAAATTCGATTTACATTATATATTGAGATATGCTAATTAAAATATTCATTCAATTTAAATAATTTTATAAACTAAAAGATTTTAAGGTAAAAAAATTATTCCAATTAATTGATATAACTATTTTAGATACTATTATAAAAATAAGTAAATTAATTAAAAATATATTTTGAATTACTAAATATAAAATTAATTAAAAGTGTTATGATCGGATAACCACGATACAAATCGTTAAATGGTCACATCTCACTTGATAATAAAATTATAGGTAGATAGAATAAGTTAGTACTAGAGTGAATAACGTGTATAATAAAAATGTATATAATAATTTCGGTAGAAATTTAAATTTTTTTAATAAATAATGTGATAAAAAAATTATATAATAGAATGAAATACAATGGATGATCATATAAATTATAACAGTTGTATACATTTGAGATTTATAACTCAATACATGTTCATTATATAAGTAATATATCAACACTATCTCTTATAAAATTTTCACTTTTAAGTGTAATTATTTTTGGGTATAAATAAATTTATAACTTAATAAATAAGGTGTTGACTAACTACTACATATCCCACAGCACTTCACTAAAATTTTATATATAAATACTTATTTATAATTTCATATTATGTTACTCCCATTCCCTACCCTTAGATGTTATGCCTTACACCTTTCATATAAATGAATTGATTGAGCTCTCCCTACCCAATTATAATATCAATCAAATCATATAATCAACATGGCCAATTATGCTTAAGTCGAGAATGTAGTCATATGTATTATCACAATTAACATTTTATAGGATCTCAGTTATATCAATCCAATTCTATTAGTTAGAGGCCCATGAATCCTCCATTGGTCCAGTCAATGTCACTATGAAGAGAACCTTACAAAACAGATCAAGGTTTCCATAACACACCTAAAAAAAATGTAATAAAAATTTAAATTTTTTTTTAAATTCTTACATTTGAGTCCACCAAAATAATTTACTAAAATATCTTGGGAAAAATAGTAACATGATAAGTAAATATATTTGTGAGGAGATCCTTTAATTTATTTAAAAGAGGTGAATGAGCTTATAATTCAGTAAATGAGACACTAACATTGGAACACTACATAACCTACAACTTAAAAGTTCATCGTAAACCATCTAATATCATTCTCTATTTCTTTAGTTAAACTTATGATTTCGAGATTTATAGTTTATCTTGCCCATCGAAACATATGTCTCGGATTATCCTAACTCGTATTCTACCCTATGGTCGGGTTATTCTTATTCTCCCCCATTGTCCCCACATAAATGACTATATATATCATGACATAATACAAATATCGAGAAACTCAAGTCGCCCACACATATATTACATTACCTACACTTACACTTCCTGGCTACTAATAGCCCGTGCTTCACCCCGAGCTACTCAAGCCGGCACATATGGGTACTCAGGCCCACACATGTGGTTTACTTAGGCCTACACGCATGGACTTATATACGACCCTATATATAACTTGCCCTAGAGTGTACAGCAACAAAGCCACTTGCCACTCTACCACAACCAACACTTATTAAGTGTTATCTCATAGTTGGGTATCTCAACACTCGATGTCATGGCTACATTGCCCCACTTGACACTTAATTCAAGTTCAAGAAGTTCCGGTGTTACGGCAACTCCAGCTCTTATCACAGTCGATCTTTCTATTTCCTCACTTTTATACAATTTTTAAACCAATAGATATTTTTACCGTCTCTCATTCTCATTAATATATACACCTCCTTCTTGTATTATTTTGTTGTAATTATTCTACCACGGTTTAAAAGTTCCACTTGAGCTATCTACCCCTTTTTTTGATAATTTTTTAGGATAAAGAAACATTTTCCTTAATGGTTCACCGAACTTTGTCATAAATTTTATCTATAATACCCTATTTTCTAGGATGATACTTTACATACTTTAATATAGTGTGGGCCATGATCGATTCTTGTGATCATATTCCACCCTAATTTTTTTACTAACCCATTTTCCTCTTTTTTTTACAATGTTGTATCTCATTAGTACGCACTTTGGTGAACATCTCATTACCGTTACCACTAGTATATGTGTCAATTTTTTTTAATATTACTTGACATGTTCTTGGACCCTTAATATTTTCAGTCTTCATTTTCTTATTTTATTCTATTATACTATGGAATACCTTAATTACTTTCAGTCGTTTGACCCATTACATCAGTTTCACAACTATCATATTATACTAAATTTAATATTCCAACTTTAATTTTAGTTATTTCTGGACTTGTTTGACTTCTTACTCCAAAATGGGAATTTACTCACTGACTTTCTTAATATCTTAGGAATCCATTCCGTTTCCGGAATGATGCAAGTGTAAGATTTAAATTTTGTACCTTACCTTTCATTCATATCCCATCTCTTATACAATTTATTCTCAACCTTGTTATAATTTAGCATAATAACATTTTTCACTATATTCATACTACTAGATTCATTTTTCCAAAATTTCCAAGTTATTTTACTAGGTCTTTTATTTATAACCACTTAACACATCTATTAAAATTTACCAAATCCTCATTATCCTTAGTAAGTCCCACCATATAATAACACCATTATCTTATAAGAGGGGTTTTGTTTCTTATAATTGCATAACATATACCCAGTTTAGGTAAAATGTCATAACTTTTCAATTGGTCACACTTCTCTAGTAACTCCCAACATTTCTCTCTAGTGGCCTTACTTTTGTCAATTTATATCATTTATTATTTATTCTTCTCCTATCGGGATTCCAAATCCTTCTTGTTCTCCTTAAGGTTTTTTCTCGATCCGAGTCAAGTCTTCTTTATCGTAGACATATATCTTCCGACCTTTCATCACTCTCACGTATTCATACTTATCGAGTTCTCCCCTCCTTTTAGGGTGAGACCATTCGAACCCTTAATTCTCACATTCATAACTCGAGCCCCGTGACATCACACTAAATACCTTACCACACCTTTTTTTTTTCTGGTATAAATTATTAGTAACATATATTTCTATGTCACTTTTACAGATCTTGCGCACTTGGTTTAAGAGTTTTATTTTTCTCTTAACCATCCATGATCTTAGCAATTTATTTGTCCATTTTCCCTTAAAGACATGTTTTAGTCGGCCTTAATTTTCTGGTCGGTCATGCCCAATTTCGGGTTGCTATACGAGACATTTTTCGACATTTACTAGAGTTTGCATTTTTAATTTCCTTTAATAATCCTCACTACAACCTTTCAACTCGAATTCGTTTATCCGTACCTGAATTTAACCTATCTCTTTCAAATTACTCAATAATATTCAAACTCTATTAATGATAGCTCCATACTTCATTAGCACTAGTACATACTCTCTCCTACATGCCACTAATACAATTCACATTTTGTAATTTCTTCTTATTCTCTTATAGTTAACTTTTTGGAATATTTTTAATAATTTAATTACACTCATATTCTTTTTAGCTTTATTTGAAAATTTTAATTACTAATAGAGAAGTTATTTCTCACACCATAAATTTGTTTCACATTTATCCTCAATTATATTTATAAATTTTAATTAATTACTTACTTTACACTATATCGTGTAAATTTTTTCATACTTAACTAAATAATTTTAACCAATTAGTATTATTCAATTGTTCATCTACTAAATTTAAATTAAATATAAAATTTATACTCAATATTCAATTTATATAAATGAATATTTAATTTTTTTTATATTTAAAGTTAAATACAAAATTTGTAACTCATTACTCAATATTTTAGCCAAAAAAATAATTACCAATATAATAAAAACGCAATTAATGCAATTACATTAAATTTCATTATGGAGAGATTATTTTATAAGTAGGGATTATGGACCCTCCTACGTTGAAGGGCATAGATATTGAAAAGTTAAATTCAACAATAATTCAATTTCACATTAAAAAAATGTAAAAAAGAATTAAAAAAACAGCACTAGCGGGTGGATGTGCTACAGGGTTGTCTTCAGTTCTTCTCGTTGAGGCGGGCCGCCGCCGTGATGGAGGCTGAAATGCCGGCAGGGTAAGTTGTCAGATCGGGATCATTCCTCATCTCGGCCCCGGCCACTCCCTCCGCGTCCCTCCTCGTCACCTCCTTATCCGACGGAAACTTGGAAGCCGCGTCCTGCGTTACGCGTTATTATAATCTAATTTAGGAACCTTCTCTAACAAATCGTGAGATAAAAATGATAGCGTCGACGCTTACCGTTAAAATGTCGGCAAGTTTGGCCTTGTCAGCATCTGAATTCATCCTCGCATTACGGATTGCAGCGGACTGGGCGGTGGCCGCAACCCCACCGGGGATGATGGTAGTGCGCCCGGTGGCCCTCACTTCTGCCGCCTGGATGGCGGCAGCGTCACTCCTTTCCACCGGCTTTTGGCCGGCTGTCAAAGCAGCTGCCTCGAGAGCCTCGCCAATGGTTATTACATCCCTGCTGCCTCCTCCATTTTCGACCTACAATTATCAATTATCAAACAATATTAGTTAGCTGACTCTTACATTTTGATAATAATAATAATAATAGTAATAGTAATAATAATAATAATATTCAATATATAAGTCGTTTTATTTATTTATTTATTTATAAAATAAATTAATTTGTAATTCATCAAATATGTAATCACTCTAGGTTTATGCCATCATTTTTAACATTGATAGATAAATACATAAAAATATCACATTTATGAAACATTATACATATATTTTTAACTTTTAAATAATAGATTAAAAAATATTGTATGCCTCAAATGTGTTATACATATTTATTATAATTATACAATTTACGATACAATTATACAAATTTTAGCGCTAAAACAGTCAGTTTAAAAATTTTAGTATAGAAATTAAAAAATGTAAAATTTTATGACCTTAAATTTGATGAAATATATATTTTAAAAACAGTTTTGGAAGACTTTGTATCATTTATGCATGAAAAGAAACTTTTTGCAGCATATAAACACATTATCTAAACTAAAATGTTTGTGCCATCAGTATGGTTGATGATTGATTCCAATGACTTATTTAATTATTTATTATTATAAAAATGTTAGTCTATCAAATTTTCATTAGGCAATCCTTAGATCAAGGTGAGGTGTGAATGAATGAGACCAGAAAGTGCAGCATCACTTAAATGTTTATCACTCATTCTCTAACTAAATAAAAATTAACGGCAAACCTCGTCAGAGTAACTGTCGTTGTCGCTGCTGTCGCTGTCGATGCCACTAATGCTGCCGTCGTAGCTGCCTCCATAGAAGAGGCCGGATCGAGCGTTCCAAGAGGCTGCGGACTGCATAAGAGACGCTGCACCGCCTCTCTGAGTGCGGCCGAGCAAGGCGGTCTCGGCCCTCTGCATCATAGAGGCGTCCTTGGGAGTCACCGGCTTCTCAGCTAGGTCCCCCTGCACATTGAACACATCCCCATAAGTAATAGGCTCCAGCTGCGACGTCGTCCTGATCCGCCGTTGCTTCTGCTGGTGGCTCATCGTCGACCCAAAATGGATGATCCAA
This sequence comes from Trapa incisa, assembly GCA_030064435.1. Lineage (NCBI taxonomy): Eukaryota > Viridiplantae > Streptophyta > Magnoliopsida > Myrtales > Lythraceae > Trapa > Trapa incisa. Next base: position 10,389,932 of record CM057767.1, on the reverse strand, counting down.
AATCAAGTCAAGAGGCAGAGAGAAAAAGAAGATAGATGAAAAAGGGGTGGGAGAAAAAGGGGTGGGAGAAACATGCGAATTAGTGGATGCACTCCATCGCTTATACCTGCACAGGGCATGCAGTTATTGAGATGAACGGTGGTCCGGGGCGTAACACGTGTTGGGTTCCGAAGGGTTGAGCGAGGGGGTGCGGTAAGCGTGGCATGCTCATGGATGTGGACGAAGACAAGTGGCAGCCGCACGGCCCTTGACTGAATTGTTCCCTTAGTTTGATCATTTTTATGACTTATAACAAACAATATTTTTTTTTCAAAATAAATAAATAAATATAAAAAATATGGTTGATAAAAAATACGGTGTCATTCCTTAACTAACTCTAACAACTCATTTGCATCAGTTAGGGTTCACTTCTAGCTAGGTTGGAAAAATGCACCAATGTGGATTAATTGATATAGTTTGACATTCATTCCCCTTAATGAAATAAGCTATGGGAGATCACTAGAGGTTTTATGGTGGCAGATTATGGACAGGTTAGGGTGATGAATATTTCTTGATTGGGTGAAATCCCATTGTTTTCTTAGAACTCATTTAAGATGGTCCTTTTCATGGATAATTTTGCATGTGGCCACAAATTTTATTACCACATTTTTACTATAATTTTGTTTTCTTGTGGTAAGAGATGGTATCCTCCAATCTACATAATTTTCTTTTATATTTTTTTTAGGAATGTGAGAGCACTTCTCATTGTTCTCTTTAATTTTGCTTAATTACACAAAAGTTGATAGAGGTGATTCCATTTTAATAATTCCCATGTCATTTTATCCCTTCCGTTTCTTTTAACCAAAACTTGGCATCTTGCTTTTCTAATTGAAAGAAGGAAAATATAAAAGATAATTATATTGTTTTAATGAATTTTTTTGCTCACTATTGTTTTAATGAGTTGAAAGATGTTTACATTACTATATATATAGTGAAATAAATAAACATTTAATAAATTACTAATATGTTTTAATGTAGTGTGATTGCAAGATTTGAGCTATTAAGAGGATACTTATGTCTCTTTTCTTGTATATCTTCTGGTAAAAATTTATTTTCTATGTTTTCGTTATAATTACTAGTGGAGAAACGAGAATTAAAATTATATTAATTTTATAATTTCTGTCAATTACATAAATCATAAACTTATCAAATTCCCTCTTATTATCAAATGGAATGATTGGAATGAACTTCTAAACCTAGGAGGGAATACCAAAGAAAAATGGATGGACAAAAGGACAATTTAGGGGATAAGGAGTTACCAAATGAACCCAAGGATCTATGTGCCTATAAAAAGGAAATGGAGTATTCATCCAATTTCTCGATGAGCTAAGTAGTTCAAATTTTCCGAGCTACAAGCTGAAGGAGTTAAGAGTGCTGAATAATGATAAAACCCCTCAACCTTGGGGGCAAAAACACACCATTATTCCAAAGGGTTTGTTTGAAAAAATTGACATTAGTCGCATTTGAGTAGAAACTAGAAATATTCTTAATGTCTTAATGTTGTGTTTGGCCGAATAAGTGTATAGACCAATTAATGAAAATGCACTTGAGGTCACATTTGAGAATATGAGACTCCTAAGACTGCTTTTAGAAAATGATGAGTAGATTCATAAGATCCAAGTAGGAGACTTGGTTTAAAAGGTAAGTTATATAAAAATATTATTTTAGGACTGTTATTTTATAAAATTTAGATTTAATTATAAAAGTAGAGTATAAGGGTAAAATTATAATTTTAGAAATATTATTATATAATATATTAAATATCATGATTATCGACCCAAACTCTATTTATAAAATTCGTGTATAATGTGTAAATAACAAATTATACTCAATTGTGAAAGAGTAACATGAATACTCGAAAATCCCTAAAAGACGAATATGTACTCGGATAATGATTAGAGTGATTTCTTAAATTGACACCAATTGGATCGATAATACTTTATTACTCGCACTTTAGAAAGTACGAGTACTTATTTGAAAAGATAAAATCTATAATGTGATAAGTTTTTGAAATACTTTTCTAAATATAAGGTCTAGTTCCGTACTCAACATAGGAAATGGGCCAAGCACATGTTCAATGGAAATGAGTGGACCATTGTTTATTGAAATTAGGTCCAAGACCATAATTTTCAAAATAAGTGAGATCAATGCCTTGTTTTGAAAACACTCCTAAAAGTGGGTCCAACATCATGATTTAAAAGGGAGTGATCATTACCCTAAAGGAAAGCGGGTATCATGTCGTACTATTTGAAAACTGGTAAATGAGCCTTATTTAGTAAATAACAATAATAGTGGGATTGGCCAAATAACAAGCCAAGTCTTGATAAAAAAAACTACTTAACAAATTGTTGTGTGAAATAGGTCATGCTCAACAACTACTATTAAGCTAGAAGCGAGTCCAGTCCCATTAAGCTAATAGTACAAAAGGTGATTAGATGGGATTAGTTATATAGCAAGCCAACTCTGAAATGATTAAAACACTGTTATATGTGTTTGTTATGAGTTGAATCACGAGATGCCTAATAAGGGGTAGTGATGATCTCAATGTGTCACACCCCAACCCGGTTTTCGATCGGACTTACAGACAACCCACTACATCCTTCTAGTTGTACAACGATGTGTGCCTCATCATTGTAAGCCTAACATGACTTTATAATCAGAAAAAACTCTTAGAATATCTTTTCAAAATATTCAATTGAAATAGGAAAACAAGTTGAATAAACAATACTAGGACTAAATACTAAATAAAATGCATACATTTGGTTTATTATGGCTTTCAATAACCCTAGTGTGTTTCTCTATGGTTTAGTTACCCAAAAAGGGTATTGGAAGGGGTGAGGTATAAAGCCCATTGAATATGATTGGCTAACACCTTGACTTCATGTTCACAATTAAGCACATACTAAAAAATAAGGATTGTAAGTATAATTCTTTTAGAAATTATTTGATAAAGTTTCAATCACCATAAAACGGTAAGGTTTCAGATAATTTCAATGTGTATAAATCTTGTATAGGACAAGTATACATCACAATATATCTATTCCATCATGGAAGGATCACACGGACGTAGTTCCCCTTTGGTCTAATTGTGTTTCAGAGTGACTTTACCAACCATACTCATATGATGACACATCCTCGATAACATGTTTGTATAGACTATGGTGTCCATGTCAGACCGCCTATGTGAGCACCCCTCCTCAACCCGTGGACATATTGAATAAAATGTCTGTAATTGAGTAACTAGATCTTTCTCCTACACCATGTCTGATGCACACAAGACTTCGAGAGTCCTTGATGTACTAGACCAATGTACACTTCCATTATTCTTGCCTTACTGTTTAGCAGTCCTTTGAATCATTACTACCTCATATGGGACGTCTCATGATCTTGCTCATAGCAAACAAATGTAAGGTATTTTATATTTATTTATCATATTTGTTCTCTCATCTTTGACGGGCGAGACCCACTTTTAGCTCAACAGAATTTACGAGCATGACCCACTTCGCACAAAACCACTTGTTAAATGTTTTATTATACAAACATGACTTTATAATCCACAACTATAGTTATTTATAGGACAAGGCTCCTTCCAAGTATTAAAAATGTGGCCTTAGGCCCATTATCAGGAGAATTTTTAAAATATGGCCTTAGGCCCAATTATTTTGAAAACGAGATGAATCTAGCCCATTTTCATTGATCATGGGCTTGACCCATTTCCTACCTCAAGAATGGATCTAGACTTGAAATTTAAAAATGAGTTTTTAGAAATTTCTATTTTCAAAGGAAAGATTCTCAACAAGGTTCATGCTATTATTAGAAATATACTCCGAAAAGGATATTCCATGTTTAGTACTCCATTTAAGGTAAAGACTTTGAATGCCCCTATTTATTTCATTCAAATGTTGCTTAATTTCTTTATATGAGACATCCTTAGGGTGATTTATTTGGTTAGCTAGAAATTAATTGTAGATAAATGATGTAGAAGATAATTAGCCTCATAGGATTTATGATGGCTACAAGTTTTTAGACATCTCAGCACCGTTATACCTTAGCTTAGACTCATATCCGAGTAGGAAGGTTGGCAAGCCCAAGCCCAACCTATCTTGATATCTTCCACTCAAGACATGTTGAAGTAAGGTAAGGTTGCTTTCATGGGTTACTCTTAGTCATCATGAGATGGTATTTAATTGATAGTGTGCTAGGAACTTTATTGACTTATACTCTCTACCTATTAACTTTATTATATGTTCTAGCAATGGGGGAGAAGATCAGTTAAGACCCATGTCTAAGTCCATACATAAACTATCTGTCAATACCCAGTAAGAGGTCTTTGAAGAGGCTGTCAATAATGAGCTTCTAGGCTTTAGTCCATGAAAGCTAAGGATTTGGCTCCCCATCTGTTTCTACAATTTCTATCTAAGTTGCGTTTTTTCAAGGTTCATTCCAATAGGTTAGTCCATGTCCAACTCATTATCCTTCATAATATATTGTTGTTGTTTATAAAATAATCCTCAAAGTTCATTCCATTGATCAATTTAGTTAATTAATATATGGGAATTTTGATATGCTGTAGGTGTCATGTTAATCCCACGAGGAAAAGCTTCCTAAGTTCAAGTTTAATCATACCAACCGAGTATGATCTACTTACAATGAGTAATTAGTTTTTCCGTGTCATTTTCACACCACTCCTCTAAGTTGTGTTGTTTAAAATACCACTAAGTAGTGGGTTTTCATTTTCGAGGTACTTATCATCCCAACCGGGTATAATATAAAAATCCCACTCATCCGATCGTGTAGTGAAATTGCTATTATCCGACTTGTTGTCCGTACTCGAACTCGTGTTAGCTAGCATTCTCGGTACTTCGTATTCCTACATGATATTAACATTCTTGTTCATTATTCTTTGGCCCAATGGCCCTCATTCATCCCAAATGAATGAAAAAACTAACTTTTTCCTTTAATTACAATTAGGTCTCTAAAATTTTTTTCTTTACCTTTAAGTCCCTAATACCGGTTTTTCCTCAAATTGAGTCCAAGAACTTTTAAAATTTATCTTAGGACCTCAATTTATTTAAATTCACAAAAAGGGGTTTAATTTCCCAAATTTCTAATTTGGTCCCCTAACTTTTCCAAAATTACAATTTTGCATTCCTCTTCAAAAATGGTAAGTTTTACCCCAAAAATTCTAAAATTTCTCAATTGGCCCTCTAACATTCTTATCATGCCCAGTTGACCCTCAATTTTAAAAAATTGCATTTTGGTCTTTCAAATTTTTAAAAATCCATAATTTTCCCCAAAATTTCCTCCAATTTCAACTTACTAACACAAGCAAATTTGATTTCATCAAATTGACCGATCAAACACTTTTAATTGTTGAAATTGAAGTTAGATTGGAATTCCTACACCTTCATATGATTCAATTGCACTTTGAATCTCACGATTTGGTGCTAGAATGAGCTCAAACGGAGCTCCGCCGGAAAATTGGACTTAGAGAGAGAAAGCTTCGAAAGCTTACCGTTGGGGGCGCGACAGTCTGAGGTTTCGATCTAGGCATATATGAAATAACTTAATCCTTTTTTGTTAAGACCCGACTTAACGTTTTCCGATTCGACTAGAAAAATCATATCCTCGAAGGGGGATTGACGCACCTTCTAGTACGGCTACCTTGTTATGACTTACTTTTCAAATAGGAATCCATTTTCTGAAAGATCCTGGCTTTAGTGAGTCTCTAAGATCCTATTTTTTTTAGTTTTACGCCCTGTAACTCTTCCTCAGCCCGGCTTGGCTCCACCTCATTCTCGTTTCTACGAGAATTTTTATGTGTGGCATCGCGGGAGCGAAAAAAGGAAAGAGGCATGATTAAAAAGCATATTGACTAGTGATTGTGAGGCCCCAATTCTTGATTGGGATTTTCGAATTCTTCTAGATTATTCATTGGTAGAATGGAAGGAATTAAAAATGAAATGATGTTTTATAAAAAATTGGAGAAAATGTTCTATTGCTCTCGTCCCGAGGTTCATCTTAGGATCAAGAATTGCATCAATTGATGCTGAATTGAATTAGAATTTCATCATTGAAATTCTGCTGGTTCTCTCTCGAGCACCTATCGGAAATTACAGAGATTAGCCGAATTAGCTTACCTTTCATCTCTAATTCAACTGTAGTAGGGCTGTGAAGGTGTTGAGAAGGCTTGGTTTGGCCTGAGTGGGGCTCGAATTGGCCGATTTCAGCTCAATCGAAACAGGGCAGTTTCGATCCCCGAAGCTGCTTCACTGCTCCATAATGCTGACGCTTCTTCGTTGACCTTCAGAGAAAATGGAGGCTACAAGCATGTAGCTGACTTCTCTTGAATCCATAGAACCCGACCTTGCCTTGTTTGGCTTAGAAAAGTGCCCAAGTCAGAGCTCTGGTTCGAGCCTCGCCGAAAATTGTAGCAACTGAGAGAGAATTGAGTTTTCAGGTGTGGAGAGGATGAATGAGAATGAGCTCTTTATATAGGAAGCTTGGGGACTTCTTGGACGTTCAATTGACACCTTAATGGCGGTCATTCATTACCTGAAACTCCCTGGCCGGAGACTTTTAAACTTCATCGGCGCTGCGCGATTTTTCAGCGAGTGAACAGTGTTGTCATCTGAAGGAAGATGATGACACTGTACCGAACCGGTCTGAACCAGGTTTAAAGCTTAAACCGGCTGGTTCACCACCAATTCGACTGAATTTTTCAAATCTAAAAATTTCTAAATTCATTTTCTATCCAATGGTGGCCTCAAATCTCAAATTTGAATTTTTTTTAAGCCAACTAGAAAAATGAATTTAACATCTGGTTCAATAGTGGTTCAAACCGGTCCAAATTGGTTCAATTCGGTTCGTATCCGGTTCACCTTAACCAGTTTGGTTTTCATCTCCAATTCATTCTCAAGTCCATTTCCATGACTTTTGGGACTCTTTGGGTCACTCGGGATCCATAAATTTCCCGGTTTGCCCTTTCTCTATCGGTTCCGGTTCATAAACCGACTTGGTTCATAAGCTGATTCATCTAAACCGGTCTGGTTTTTTTCTCCTCCAATTTGTCCTAAGGTTCTTCTCCAAGGTTTTATGAACCCTTTGGATCACTCGGGAGTTGTAAATTTCCAAATTGCCCATTCTCTAATGATTGGGTTTGTGAATCGGTTCGGTGTTTCTCACTCGGTTTAACTGGTTCTTTTCTTGATTTTCCTTAACTCAAAAGAGTAAGATTTACAATGTACAATACACATTTAACTAAAGACTATGAGGGATTTTGTCACACGCCGATCCTATCTCATGGGTCGGGGTGCCGGTGAGAAGGTGGAAACATTGACGAAATGGTATGATTAAGCATGCAAGAGATGTTACCCATATATGAGAGAGATATGAGGTGGAAACATTAATAAAATGGTAATGTACTTTGAATGAAACAAAGTATGGGTTTTGTACCCGTCCCATTGAATAAGGTCAGTTGGTTAAGACTAAAGGTTAGGTTAGTTGGTTAATTAAAGGTTAGGTCCTTCTATAATCAAGCATGCAAGGGATGATACCCATATATGAGAGAGCTATGAGGTGGAAACATTGACAAAATGGTTTGTATTTTGAATGAAACAAAGTGGAATAGTGGGGACTATTTTACGAATGTGTGATCCCTTTCTATGATAGAAAGGGCGTGTGAATGTTTGATAAATGCCTCCCGAGCAAAGGGAAGTGCTAAAAAGAGATGAACTCATATCACAATGAACTAAAATGATAAAATGCTTTGTTAACTATTTGTTTTAAACTCACTCCCCAACCCCCGCTCACTGAGTTGTAGAAACTCACCCCCTCCCATCAAACCATTTTTAGGAAAGACATCTCATCAAGAAGAGTAGGAGCTAGGGAAGCAAGTCAAAGGTACCGCAAATAGGTAAACCATTATTTAAATATTTTGTAAATTTTTTATGGAAAATATGTGTACTCCTATGCCTTTACCTTACTCAATTTATTTGGTAGAAATACTAAATTAGTACGGGGAAGGGTGGCAGGTTGATCATGGTGATTCCAACCCAATTGGGTTGGGGCATGACACAAACACCATTTATCCATAAAGGGATCGAACAGTCATAGAAGAGACCATCAGAGGCAACAACCTCGATCTATTCTACTAATGGCCTAGAGCGACTTTACCGTCCACTCTAGTGAGAGGCCAAAACCTCCACCACATAGTTTGTGTGAGCACTATTGCCCAACCCCCACACCTCAGTGCTTCTTTTGTTTGCTATTAAGGGATGAGACATGTCCCCCTTCTTCCTCGATCTCAATGCGCATAAAACTCCTAGAGCTTCTTGACATACTGGAACAACATTTCTACCCTTGTGCCAACCATGCTGTCCAGCAGCCTTTAGAACCAACACTACTCCGTACCGGACGTCTCTTTGATTTCGTACGATTGCAATCACAAACAAGTATTTTTTTTTTATTTAAGACCTTTATCTTTGTACTACTAGCCCAACATCTCTAACCTAGCTTCGACATAGTAGCTTCAGCAAGCATTATCCAAGTGTGATAATTTTTTACATGCACTTAAATCAAACTTATTTAGGGGACTATACCCATTTCCATTGGCCTTGGACCCACTTCACTTTCAAAACCGTGGCCTTGGACCCACTTTCACAGAACTAGATCCAACCCACCATTGTCAACCATGGGCCTCACCCATATCCTGTGTTGACAGTCGGACAAGACCATACCCCTTGAGGTGTATCCATACACCATTCATGGGTTGTCCTAATAGCATACTTTATACTTTCTTCAAAAATATAATCGCAAAAAATTAAAGAATTTTCACACAATTAGGAGATTATATTTTTGGAAATCTGATTTCAAAACAAAGCATGATCTTATGTATACTTATAATAGGTCCAATCGGTTTCAATTTCAGAAATCTCACTCACCTGTATTCCGAGACTTGTTTGTCCCAAAAACTTTTGAGCTTGGTGTGCCTTGTCTCTACATGGTCTTGTAGATGATTCGTTCTTACAATAAATTGGGTAATTAAGTCCCAATTAATAAGTTAATTGCACTTAAGACCAATAACTTTCCTATATTTATGATTTGGCCCTAAAGTTATATCATAATTTTAATTCGGTCCTTAAGATTTTAAAATCTTCCAATTGGGTCCCTAATTTTCTCAAATTTCCAATTGGGTACAATATTTCTTACTAATTACGGAAAATCCCAAAATTTTTTGAAATTTGAAATTAAGTCCTCCAACTTAAATTTCATCAATTTTACCTTAATTCTTCCCAATTGAGTTCTAACATTATTATAATCATCTTCCCTATGTCCTATAAATCATTACAAGCTTCAAAACACTTAATTTATCTTAGAAATGAGCTTTAACGAAGCTTCCCTAGAAAATCATCCTTGAGAGAGAAACCTTCGATTACTCATCGGTGAAGCTCCGATGATTGGAGCTTTTGCTTCCACTAGGTTACTCTCTTCTTTAGGATCCATCCTGGGTCAAATCATGCCACAATTGGTGGCTTGAGTAGTGCGAATTTCTTAGCTTAGTTTTCAGGGGAAAACACACTATGAATAGTAAATTTCGGTGAAGGGCAGTGGAGGGGACTTACCACGATGATTAGGGAAGGTGTGGACTCCACTAAGGAAGGTTTGGAGAGCTTAGTTTGGCCGTTGTTGGCCTGAGGGTGGCTCAAATGAAGCTCGATTGACTCTGGTCAGAAGTTCGATGGCAAAACCGTATTTTTTTTTTATAAATGAGATGCAAAATGGTTATTTATTCCCAAAAAGATATCAAATAGTTCATTTTAACAATTAATGGCAAAAAAATAGTTTTTCCAAAATAAATATGTAAAATAAGTCTTTTTGCAAGTGAGGGGAAAAATGGTAATTTTACCCATTTTAGTGGCCAAAGTGAAATAAATGCATTTTTGGGGCCTAAACGTGTTTAAAGGAGTTTTTCGACCTAAATGAGAAACTTTGAATGTTTAGGGTCTAAAATGATGAACATTTGGTGATTAGGGGCAAAATGGTCATTTTACCAAAATTAAGTACTAAAATGCAAAATTTAGAAAAGTTGAGTAATTTAGGTGGGGAACTTAGAAAATTATGAAAATTTTGTAAATAAGACCAAAGTGGCCTTAACCTATGATATGTGGAGTGAGATCGTAGATGAGAGCTAGTAGCTCTATTGGTTTGTCGTCATGATTGGTCGAGAGAACCAAGTTCGATGGTCGAGAACCGTAATTGTGAAAAATTATGGGATTGTATATGATTTCTAAGTCAAGATATAAACTAATTTTGACTAATACAAATTGATTATGTAGAGCAACAACTAAGGTCAATCATACGTGGATCTAGAGTTCAAAAACAAGGAAAAATAAAGTTAGGACGAACAAGTTCCAATACTAACGGTGAGTGAGATTACTGGCAGTCTAATTGGACCAATATCATCATTGCTTATTTATGCATTTGATAGTACAAATCGATTGCATACTATTTTGGGAAGAAAATCGAAAGCAAGTGACTTTGAAAAGGAAGGTGTGGCCTTGTCAAAATACTCATATATGCTTTAGAGTATTCATTTACCACATGTGTAAACCCCATCCTTTTTGAAATAAGAAAAATCACGAAGAAGAACCGGTAATTGTCATGAGAAAATCGAGAACCTAAGTGAACCGAAAATGGTAAATAAGGTTCAAAACTATGAAATTTGAAATCCCAAGTGGCCAAAAAACACATAAACACCATGGAAAGAAACCATGAAGAGATTTGAGGAGAAAATCAGACCGGTCCGGGGTAAACCGAACTAGCATCGGATTGAACTAGATTAAATTGTGGAGAATCGACTCGATAATTCATTTTTCTAGGTGGTTTAAAAATATCAAATTGGGAAATTACAACCACCATTTGATATAAAATAAATTTGGAATAATTTAGAAATTTTTAATTTTTGGAAAACCGGTCAAATCGGGCCTAAACCGAGCGATTTTTATTTTTGGGTCACCAAACTTGGTCGGACCGGACTGATCAATAGTCTAGCCTGTCAACGTATCGCTGCTAGGTCAGCGACCAGTCAGCAGGTGCATCCAATCAGTGTGCAACATGTGGTGAAACGCACCCATTTAGCCATTGAGTTAGCACCTCGAAGTGTTGGCCAATCAGGAGGCGGCATGTGCCCTTGGTCAACGGTCAAAGGAAGAAAACCCATGCCAGCGACAACCCACCAATAGGAGAGTGACAGGTGTCCCGGTCAATGAACAGCAAAAATACAGTCAACAACCACGTAGATATGGGCAACCAATAGGAGGCTGCCACGTGCCTGGTCAATGGGTCAAAGGCTAACTAGGCTGCTGAGTACGAAGTCGCATCAACAAAGCTAGCTAATCACAATGTGACACATGGCAAGTCCGCACGTGCGTAGCTCTCACATGCGGAATAGTGTCGTCTTCAACCTATCATCTAAGAGGAGATAAGGTTGACACTCTAGCCGCCGAAAATCTGACGACCAATAAATGCCTCTAATTTCAGCCATAAATGGAGAGATTGAAGCCGAGTGATTGATTAGTGAATAGGTATGTCAGTCCCCGAGCTCCCTATATAAAGAGCTACTCCCCATTCATCTTCCTCATCCCTCAAATGCTTGGAGAAGAAGAAGTGCTTAGTTTTTCAATGAAGGTCAAACTAGAGCTCCCACTTGGGTACTTTTCTCCACCTTAGAAGGTGAGTTCGAGTTTTTTAGAATCCTCATGAAGTCAGCTACATGACCACAACCTCCATTCAGCTCGAGGATTGCCAGAAAAATGTCGATGAGCTCGCACATTACCATCATTCCACAATAGTCAGCAAACCGAGCTTCTTGAGCTCAATTTGAGCCATCCCCAAACCAATTCCGACCATACCGAGCTCCTCACACCACCCCTAGAGGTGCCCCAACCTTCCTTGAGCTAAGTTGGTAAGCCCCCTTTACTGCCCTCCGTCAAAAAATACTGTTCACGATGCATTTTTGCTAAAATTTAAATTATGAAATTCGCACTGCTCAAGCCACTAATTGAGACGTGGTTTGATAGGAATGACCTCCAAAAAGAGAGCAATACATTGGAATCAAAAGCTCTGATCATCGACTCTACACTAGTGAGTAATCAAAACTTTCTTTCTCTAGAACTTTTTTTCAGCGAAGCTCTATTTGAGTTCATTTCTAAGCCAAATGAAGTATTTTAAAGCTTGAAATGACGAAGAAGGCATAAGGAAGATGATACTAATCATGAATGGGGACAATTACCCAAGTTTGGGTGGTCAATTGAATAAAAAAAGATTTCGGGGGCAAATTGCATTTTTTTGGAAAATTTGGGCAATTTGGAGATTTTCGAGAAAATTGAAGATCAAATTGTAATTCAAGAAAAATTAGGGAACTTTCATGAAATTAACTCCTAATTGAGGTCTAATTGGCTAATTGGATGAAATTGAAGATCAATTAGTGATTTTCGGAAATTAAGGGCCAATTAGCAAGTTATGAAAAATTAAGAACCTAAGAGTGATATTGAAATCCTAGGGACTTAATTAAAAATAATTTGAGCATTTTGGGCCTAAAGTCAAAGATTATGAACTTTAGGGACCTAATTGTAATAAGGCATAAATTAAGGGCCTAGTTGCAAATACTTGGAAATAAGAGGCCTTTTATGCCAAACCTACCCTTGTGAAAATTACTCGAACCATGTAAGAATGGGTTGAACGAGTGTATGTGTAAAGGAGCACAAGAAGGACTGTAAACTCGGCTGGAACGAACACGTCACAATTATCGGGTGAGTGAGACTTTTTAACGTCATACCCGATTGGGATGATGAGTACGTTTAAAGTGAAAAACCACCATTAGTGGAGATTTTCGACACCATACCTAGTTGGGTTGATTAGTACCCTTTTTTAAATTGAAAACCATTTTTTAGAAATGATCTCTGTACAACTACTTAAACCTAGCTCTAATAGGTCAGATGCCTAATTTTGAAAATTTGTGAAGTGGGCCCAAGGCCAATGGGTATGGGCTAGAGCCCGTAAACAAATAAGATTATGAGCCATGAAAACTTTTATAATCGACTAATTGTGTGAATCGCCACTGTGTCAAATCCAGACCGATAGACTCGATGGGCTAGTAGTTGTGGAACCAAAGTTAGGTCGACGAACCTATTGAGTTAGTAGTTATGGAGCCAAAGTCGAGTGTTATGGTCGTTTGGACGGTAACACTAGAGATAATGGATCATAATCCTAAGACGTTTGTTTGTGCATGCACTATGATACGAAACCATCGAGACGCCCAGTTGGGGTAGTGTTGGTCATAAGGGTTGCTAGATGACCGTGATGCAATAAAGACAGTTTTGTCATCTAGTGAGTCACTAAGCTCGGAGTAGCTTCCTGCACATTGAGACCGAGACGGGGTTAGGAGAGGTGACATTCCACATAGCGGACATGAAGTATCTTTGGGTTTGAGTGTCAGACAATTGGTGTCCACTCAAACTCTGGGTAGAAGTCGTGGACTTCTATCAGGGTGGATGGTATAGACGCCCCGATCCACAAGTGGGTACTATCGATGTAACTACATCTCACAAACGTTTGACCATTTTATGATAAAGGGTATGTGAATGTTTTGCTAAATATATCGTAAGGAAGGGAAAGTGTTAAAAGAGCTAAACTCACATACCAATGAACTAATAAGATAATATGAAAGTTGTTATTATTTTTGAAAATTTACCCTAACACCTACTCACTGAATTGTAGAAACTCACCCCATCGCTTTAACCCTTTTCAAGAAAGAACACGACCCATTAAGGGAATCCTTATGTTGAGTCTTGGAAATCCAGGTAATTTATTAGTGTATTTTCAAGTTTTGTATAATGTTGTTATAGGGAATAATGATTGAATGTACGCCTGACTCTTTTAGTTTTGGAAGTGGTAACTCTTCATATACCAATGAGAGTGATAGGTTGCTCACATGATTCCAACCAAACCGGGTCATGGCATGATATCATGGATTAAATTTGATAAGAAAATTATAATAGGGGCAAGTAATGTATCATCCTCAATACCCAATTGATTATATGGGAGATTTGGTTTGGTTGTTATTCCCATCCAATGATCCCGAGTGATTGGTTTGGATGTTGTTCCTGTCCATCGTCTGAAATTTCGTCTCCACATTGAGTGGGAAGGGGATTTTGGTTTAGATGTTATTCCCGTCCAATAATCCCGAGCATTTATTTCAGATGTTTTTCCCGTCCATCGTTCAAAGCATGTACCCACACAGAGTGTAAGGGAGTTTTGGTTTGTATGGTGTTCCCGTCCAATGTTGTTCATGTGTATCGTTCAAAAGGAATTTTCATTAGATGGAAGAGTACATGGTTTGGATGTTATTCACATCTATGATCCTAGTGTTGGTTCAGATGACATGTACCAGCCCAACAAACTTATGTTAGAATACGAGTATAAATCTTCCTACCATGTAAATGAAAAGTTCAGCAATGAACTTTCTAAAGAAAGAATTAAAAGATAAAGAAAATGTAAAAGCAAATATTCGGTTTGAGTTGCGATATCATCGAGGCTATAAAGGATCCAATGAACAATTTTCGCACTCACCGAGCTGTGAGTTCATCCCCTCCCTTTAAAATATTTTAAGAACTCTCACAAAAAGAAGTATGAGTATATAGACATTAGTGCGAGTGAAATAACCAAGACAACTTACTTGAGTATACAACGGATAAATTAATAGTAAATACTTATTTTTTGTTATTTTATTTTTAAACCTTGTAAACAATATTTTAAAATTTTAAATTCTTAATAATTTTTCCCACATAAATTATTTGAGTCTTTCGACGAATTGATAATAATATAGTTAGATATCAACTATAGTAGTATTGAGAGAACTATTGATAATAATATAGTTAGATACCAACTATAGTAGTATTGAGAGAACGTAACTCTTATTCACTGGCACCTTAACTAATGAGATTGGATCGGATCATAACAATAAAAATTGTTCTGTAGACTTTGTTTTTGGATCAAGAAATCGTACGATGCCACCGAATCTTTGGGCTAAATTACGGCACAGCCAACCACAATGAGCACGGATGTCAATGGGGACCATTCTCTCTCATATACCTCTCACAAATCTTATTCAAGCTTCGGTAAGTCAACTTTCCCCTACTTGAGTTGATTTCCCTCGACGGATCAACTCCACAACTCACGATCGTGACTATTTGGTTGTACAGTTCGACCAACTCTAACAATCCGGCTATCACCACCTAATAACACACATGGACATTAACTTCATTTTGTATCTACTCTAGCCATGGATGGATGATTGTTTAGGAAGACATGATTCTGGCGTTATGATCACTTATAATATTTGTTTGGTCTGTATGCCACTCAAATTGGAGTTTTATGATAAACTGAAATTATGCAAAATTTATTAAATAATAATATTTTTAAAATTTGTGAATTGCTGTTTTAAAATCTTTCCAAGTTATTGATATTTTAAACTAGTCTTAAAAAATAAAAATAAAATATTTATAAACTTTGTAATAGTTATTTCAATGCAATGAATATATAGGTAATCAACAAAATAAATCAATTATATGTGTACCAATTAAATATTATTTACACTCTCCCCTAACATATTTTACAGAAAATAAATAAATGAAAAAATAAATAAAATTCGAAAAATTCTCGGAAGTTAGCCGCTGTTTTTCATTAATTACTAAATATTTTTCGATGTTTTTAAATGTATTGTAAATTCATGCATTATATTTATTAAAATTTTTAATTTTTATAAAAAAATAAATTTATTTTATATTTAAAAATTTATATTATATTAATATTATGCTAGGAAAGGTTGAGGTCGGATAAAATCGAAAATAATCTAGTTGTTAAGGATTTAACCGGCAGGACAGAAGGGGGCGTGTCATCAAGTCCTGGGCGCTCTGGATGATTATGAACTGACTTTTGGTGCATAATCTCATCCCAAAGTTGTAGCCTTTATGTAAAAGATGATTTGAAGATACGCGGGTTGCTTCTATTCTATTCATGTCCTTGCAAGTCATAATGGGCAAAGGGGGAAAGCAGTCACGCAAGTGCGATTGAGATGGTAGAATCCAAACCTGCTTTGGAGTCCACCAGCATAATGGGCAAAGGCATCTCAACGAGCACCGCAGAAATGGGATACGATTCCACATCTTGCTTCGTATTCCATTCTCTTTTTATTGGTTATGACCTTTAGTAGCATAGGGGTGGGCAGTAGTGGGGTCTATTGGACCTATCGGTCGATCATGCCTATATAACCACAACCAGCTTCCATGATCCTCAAAGCCAGGGTAGTTTCCTCTAATCGCTCCGCTTCCCTTCCCCCTTATATCATCATCATCAATGGCCAATTACTGCGCCTCGGATTCCAACCACGGAAAGGCTAATTATAGCTACACCGACCCTCTCACCTACGGAAGATCCTATGACCGTGCCGACCCTTCTGTCTACGGAAGAAGTCGCTATGCAATTGCAGGCACCGACCCTTCTATCAAGTACGGCGGCTCCGATCCGATCTATGGCTTGAACAGCAGCCTGGGCGCTTACCCAGACACGACGATCCATGCATCGGCCTGGAACGGCCGTGGCCATAATAGTTGGGGCTCGCAGCACCAGGCTCCGGCCTACGACTACCGAGGTTTCGACCAGCATGTCACGAAGGTGGCAACTGAGTACCTCCAGCCCAGTGGTGGCCGGAAAACGAGCGGTTACGGCTACAGCGAGTATGGCAGCAGCAATCTTCCCGGTAGGGCCGAGACCTACGATAGCTTCTCGTCGAGGAAATCAGATTACAGCTCAGTCGTCCCCACATACTCTAGTGGCGGCCACCAATCTCAGCTCAGCAAGCCAACGAGTGATATTACCACGGCGGTGCACTATATAGATGGTGCTGCTCAGAAGCTCGCACCAGGGTCGCGGCTCGCGGAGACCACGTCGAAGATCCATTCCTATGTCGAGCCAGTGGAGCCGTCCAAGAGATACGGGAACTACAGCCTCTTCTCCCGAAGATCCAGCGGCTGAGGGCACCGTGACGCCCATTGGAGACTAGCGTGGGCTCGACAAGTTGGAAGGGCCTCTCTGATGGGTTTATGGTATGGGATTGACATATTAAAGTGAAATCGGGTGGCATGTTCTTCTTGTTGAGGATGAGGTTGTGATTGAGGATGGATGTAATCCATTTATGTTATAAGTTTTGAGAGTTGATTATGTAGTTAAAAAAATGTTTCAAAATAAAAAAAATAAGTAAAAATTAAACATTTTAAAAAATAAATAGTAAACCATCTCTATAATATAACAAATAATAATTATAAAAATTAGTGGAGTGTTGATAATATCTTATACATTCTATACTTATTGACACGTATAATGGGTTTGGAGAAATTAATTAGCTTACATCTTACTACGTGCGACATGATTTTAGGACATATTCTTCAGATAATTTGAGTGCGATTTCACATTAGTAATAAATATTATCACATAACTTTTTTGAACCACGTTATCAATTGAGATTCCACGTACGAACACCTACGTGAATGAGAAGTATTTATATAATATATTTAAATTTTTATATAAATAATTTGTCATAAACTCTCTAACTAATACAAATGTCGATAATGTATTATTTAATATCTTAAATCCTATCAAATTCTCTTCATCTCATAATCAATGGATCTCTAACTATAAACTTTCCTCAATTATAGAAATTTCTGAAATCTAACCATATCATGTAGTATCTTAACTCGTTCATCCATGTTAATTATATCATATAATTATAATGAAATAATTATTATTAATAAAACATGTGGTATATTATTTTACCCAAACCCCTACTTTTCTTATTTAACATATATACACAACATAATAAGTAATATTTTTTGTTTAACTTAACGAGATTCAACATATTATAGATCGTCACCATCACTTGTTCATTTTTGGTAAATTCTTATTATCTTGTCACTATAAAAATTTTGTAACTTTTTAGTTAATTTATTCATTTTCAACTACTTAAAAAAACTTGTAAAAATTAATTATATTTTCATTTTTAAAGAAAATTACGATCATTATTTTTATATACGATATTATTTCTATTCGTGCGATCTTGTTTTTATCATGTTCATGTAAAGCATATCATTATCTTATTATTATTAATTTAAGAATATTTGATAAATAATTATGATATGTCCAATATCACTCATTGTCTATAAATTCACTCACCTGATTATCCTAAACACATTTGTTCTATTGTATTTACAAGTATCGATGTTAAATAAGTATGTTTGTATTACTTAAAAGCAAGTATATTATAACTAATTAAATAATAAAATATGTATCCGACTTAGTTATAAAATAAAATTTTATAAATGTTATATAAATTTTTAAAATTACAATTTTGCCTCTAATCACGGTTTTCTCAATTCCACTCTTGCCTGTCAAAACTAACCCATTTTCGTTGTTTTGTTTTTTCTCGTTACTTTAGGCTTACACCTATATAAGGTTTTATTTTCCAAAATACCCTTATAACTCTAAGTTTCTCACTTAGATTCTCAACTTTTTTTTGTAATTTGGAACCTAAACTTTCTGAAATTTACCAAAATGCCCTTGTACCTTTCGTTTGTCCATTAAAAAATTCTAACCCTTCAATGGATTCATTTAAGGTCTCATAGCTTGCCTCTCTCACTTGTGACTTCACATTCTTAGAACTTCATTATTGACCTAAATTTTTCTATATTTACAACTTTACCCCTAAACTTTTCCAAAATAACACTTTGGCCTCTCTATTTTCTCTTTACTTATTTTTGGACTTGAACTCAGATCTCCTTTCACCTTAGGTCCTCTAACCTTTTCTAAGTTCAGTATTAGTCCCTAACCTTTCTTAAATTTCATTTTGGTACTCCAACTTTTCATAATTACCCTTAAGAACTTAAACTTTTCTAACAGTTTCAGTTGGGTCTCTAGCCTCTTCCAAGCTATCTTTTCAAGTCCCCAAGCTTTCTCATACTTCCATTCAAATTCTTAAACTTCTACTGAGTCTCATTTAGGTTCCCACTTTTATGAAATCGTAGTTTGACCCCTATACTTTTTAAAATTTACAATTAAGTCCCCAAACTTTTATCTCTTCCAAAATAACTTTTTAAAAATCCAAAAAACCTTTTATAGGTCTCTAGTCATATAAGACTCCATTTTAGTAACAAAAAATTTTGATTAGAATTTAAATAGAAATGTGATTAAACTAGTTCAAGTAAAGTAAGTCGAAAGGATTTTATTTAAAATAATGAGATTTAATATTTTATAAATAAATAAATAACTATATATATAATTATATATAGGTAATTGAAATTAAATAAGTAACCTGGAGATACAAGATAAAACTCAAAGTGTCGCGCTAAACAATTTTGTTAATTCAAACCAATGTGAGATTTTATTAAGGATGACTCAAAAGTTCATACAAGGAATCCCAAACAAAATTGGACCATAAATCGAACTTAATAGACCTAACTAAGAGCCTATACAAATATTTACAACCCATAAGCCAAGTATATAACCCAACAATCAAAATGAAGTAGAGACACATAACCTATGTAGTAAAGTCCATTTAAGTCTTAAGCAATTAAAGATAGATCTTCAATCAACCAACCCATGCACACTATCTGTCAGGGCTTTAGAATAAAGAAAATATTCATTAGTTCCCTTAGGGACGAAAGATAAACCACATCAAAGCACCACTATAGGAAGACAACTTAATTTTGAGGGCATCCCCTACGTATCAAAAGAGAGTAATTCAATAATCCACCCAAAACTTGGAAGGGAATAAAATAAAATAGGGAGTGTGGTTGCTAGACCAAATTGAGTCATTAACAGATTAAATAACCAACCTAGTCAAGACATTGGTTCCACCTATACAAAACTCCAAACAAACGTTTTTGTTATAATTGGACTACTGCTAGAAAACATGGTATGAGTTAATTGGACATAGATTGCTAACCTATGACCTTGGAAAAGCCTAATTAATCCAAAATAAAGGGGCCAACTCAACAGATTGGGAACATAGGCTTGGAGGAATCATATCATCTTCGGGGAAACACTGTGCAGAAATCGTCGGACAACTGAGTTATTTTTTGGGTTTATATCCATATCAAGGTCGGTGTTCAAGTGGAGAAGATAACATGCTTGTGCACGTATGTGCGACACGTGTATGCAACCGACATTGCATGCTGATCGATTCTCACGGTAACGAACTGGATTCCGGTGAATTTCTCGGTCAGTTCGGCCAATTTCGGCATTTACTTGGTCGGTTCACTTCCAATTCAACCAATTATTAACTCAAAGTAAATTTCTAAAAATTCCTCATTGAATTTCCTATCTTTTGACTCAAGAACGACCATATTTGAATTTAATTATCTCAGTCTAAAAATCGGGGATTTTACTACTTTGAGTCAGTTCGATCGGTTTTGGCCTTAATTTGGTTGGTTCAATTTTTGTCTGATCACTTCTTAGCCCAATTATTTTCTAAAAATTATTTATCATATTCCATATCGATTGTGCTCAAGAATTTCTATTTTTCAATTCATTTAATCACTCAAAAAAAAATAGGTGGGGTTCATTTAATCATGTTCCTTGATATCCTATTATAAGATATTTTTTAAGCTAATTTTGTGAAATTACCCATTGTCCAAGTTTAGGGTGCCATTCCCAATCTAGTTCACTTCCAAATCACTCAAGTTTTCATTCTTGGTTTAAGATCAGTTTCTGGTTCTATTGGAGTTAAGTTCCGATTTTGAAATTTCTAGTGTTACAATTTCTCCACTCCTTTTTAGAAATTTTGTTCTCAAAACTTGTAACTACTTGGAGGCAAAAGGATTCCTTAACCTAACATATTCTTTCTAATTCCTTAAATTAACACGATCATAACACCATTGTGTTACATTCACAATATTATGCCAACGTCCCTTCTATATGATTTTTTTGTTAGTACTAGTCTCGTCGTATATCTTAGACTTGGGATAACCCTTTTCTCCTTGTCATATCACACACAGATCTCAATACTTCTTTAAGTTAAATTATAACACTCCATCAAAAAGTGTGTGAGGGTATAACTATTTTCTATTATGTCTACATGGTTATACTAATGCTAAGATGTCACACTACGGCCCGATCCTATTGGTTAGGAATACGTGCAACTCGCTAATTCACTCGATTTTATGATGGTTGGATCCTTCACCAATGTAAAATCAATGGTACTAATGCTCAGAAGAGAGGGTACATGTAAAATATAGTGAAGATTTGAAAATTTTATTTTAAAGTTTCTCATGGTAAAAATATACTAGAAACAATAGCAACATGATAAGAATGTAAACTTTCATGAGCTAGGTACGAGGTTATCTTAAATGGGTTTGTACCTAGAAAGATCCTTCACTTCACTGTCTCGTTCCCCTGACTTAGCCTATAATGTATTTAAGAGTGGTGAGCTCAGAACTTAGTGAATGAGACAATGACGTCATGTCACTATATGACTTACAACTGAAATATTTCTAACAATCTAAAATGATCTTCTATCTTATTACTCGTACTTAACATTTTGGGTCTTGTAGTTTACTTTGCCCCTAGAGACACCGGTCATGGGTCATCTAACTTATAACCTATGCTACGATCGGGCTAACATGAGTCTCCCCCTTTGGTTTTACATAACTAGTAATATATCACGAAAATATGCAAATACCGAGAACTCATGTCCCGCACACAAATACGACTTATAATCTATTGGCACTTTCAGCCTACTCACGACTTGTGCCCCATCCCGGTCTACTCATGCCCTAAATAGTGGGCTACTCGGCCCTAAACACAATAGCTACTTAGGCCCTAAACACAACAATACACACATACACTGGAGTGTATCGCTGCATGGGCGATACCCGTCTAGGAAATTGGAGTGGGGTAGTTACACGAACACTCTACCACAACCGACACGTCTCAAGTGTTGTTTCGCAGCTAGGTGTCTTAACACATAGGGCCATGGCTGCATCGCCGCCACTCGTCCACTATTCAAGCCCTATAAACAGTGGATTACTCAAGCCCTAAACATAGCAGGCTACTCATACCCATAAACATTGGGCTACTCGGGCCCATACATAGTAGGCTACTCAAACTCCAAAATATATCATGCATGAAATGTACCACCGCATAAACGATGTCCGTCCGAGAAACTGGAGTGTAGGAGGTGCACAGACACTCTACTACGACGACACTACTTGAGTGTCGTCTCGTAGCTGAGGTGTACAGACACTCTACTACGACGACACTACTTGAGTGTCGTCTCGTAGCTGGGTGTCTTAGCACAACGATATTCATCTCATTTCATCACAACGATGTACTAGGACGGTACCTATACACAATTTGGGTGCTTCGGGAAATATGGAAAATTATACAAAAACTTCTCAAACACCTTTTCATTTTCCCTTGAGCGACGGCACGACCTTTTAAGACATACATCTGTCGCCTCCACTCTCCTATATCGGTCCATACTCGTGGCGCTCATGGCCAAACAACGTAATGGTGTATGTAACATCTTATTATTGGAAGGTCGGTGAGTTTCTCGTTCGGCTTCCCAAAACACACACAATTATGCATCAAAATCAATGCTTATAACATTGATATACTCGTTAGTTTGGTTCTTCATTTAATTGACTCCTCTTATAGCATATAATTCTTGAGAGCCCGGCCTGGCACTCGGTCGTCTCCCCCATATCACATGGTTAGACAACTCATCCTATACTCGGGTCTCACTACATATCTCGTGCCCCGGTCATTCATATAGCATATAAATACAACGATAACACTTGTTGGGGTTCGACCTATCACTCGATCGTCTCCCCATAACACATAGTTGAGCATTCTGCTCTATACTCAAGTCTCAAAAGATACCTCATGCCCCGATCGTTCAATTAGCATATAAACTTAGCAATTACATTTATCAGAAGCTCGACTTATCACTTGTTCATCTACTCAAATCACAACAATTTCCAGCTCTTCTGAATTGCCTTCAAACATGCCCTACTCTCATGATTGGTTCCCACTTTAGTTTTTAAAATTAAATTTTATTTAATTGACATATACTTATTTATTTTAGACTTCTTATATAAATTATAAGTTTAACTTTGTACTCATTTTTATAAAATCAAATCAACATATTAATTTATACTCTGATTGGTGTAATGGTAGTTGCTATCAACACTCACTCACATTTATTTACAAAACGCGAATTCCTTAAAATTCGCTCATAATTCTGTAAAATGTATTTTGCTTTCTTAACAAAATTTATTTATAATAAAGTTAATTTCACTTATTACCATTCAACAATTTTAAATGGTAAGTGTTGCAAAATTATTAGAAAAAAAAACTAGTTAATTTATTCATGAATTTATTATATTAATTAGTATATATATATACACTAGTTTAATTAGTATATGATTATATTTAGTTAGTGTATGAAAATGAAGTGAGTATTGAAATTATGACTTTACTTTATTTTTAATTTATTAACACACAAATTTATATAAAATATATAATCATAAAATTAAAATAAATAAAATAATTTTAATTATAAAAGAAATAATCCCCGATTCTAAAAGTTCAGGATTATATTTTAATTTATATAAATGAGTTTGTAGGGTTAATTTTAACGTGTATATATAATCATTAAAACACTACATTCAAATATTGTTACAGGATTTGGAGCTTTTACTAGCATTTACTCTGGTAAAGTAAAGTGTAGGTTTTTAAATGAATATCATTTTTTATTTAAATAACTCTAATATTTTTTACATATTTATGCTATTTTTTATTTTAATTTTTATATATTTTAAATAAATTTATAATGTTTTATATAAAATTATATAATCAAAATATTATACGTAAAATCGATATGTGCGCCATATAATATATATTATTTTTATTGTTATAATTATTTAATAATTATATATAACTATTATTATATAATTAATATTAATTCATTTTTTATTGTAATAGTAAAATAATTATTTATATATTTTTATTATATAATAAATTTTATCATATACAATACAATTATATATTTTTATTTAAAATTATATTATATTACTATTTTATTATATAGTAAATATAATATAATTATATATTATTTAATAAATTATTAGATTTAATTTAAAAAATAAATCTTTCTTTCTAATTTTTTTATAAATAAACATGATCTAATGGTATTTCACTCCACCTCCCTGTATAAACCCCTCAATCCAATGATATTTAGAGAGAGGTTAATTTGCTTAGAAGAGCTTGGTTGTTAAGTGGCGGATCCTGTGGGAGGTCCTGGAAAATTTCTTATTGAAGGCTGCAGATTGGGGAACTTGTAACAATTGTTTTGTGCCTTCCTCTTCCATTGTCCATTGCCATATCAAAACGTATATATCATTCAAAGTTTGTAGCTGACACAACCTCAGTTGGGTAGCATGTAGATCGGCAACATCGCCACAGGCACAGCACAACTGCGCAGCTGCATAGACCAGGAAAGCACAACGGAATCATCCCACGTCAGGGAAGGTAACTTTTCTTAGCTGAATACAACATGTTCGATTTTTTGCCTAATAGACATGATGTGCCAATCTAAAACCCTTGTTCTTGCTCGATTCCTTACTGTGATGCTCTTTCACTGTGTGAGATGTTGCATTGCGGGAAATTCTTCTTAGACTTTCTATTTCCTTGAAATATTAGTTGCTTGAAGCTATTGCCGGTTATTCTGA
Organism: Trapa incisa; assembly: GCA_030064435.1. Classification (NCBI taxonomy): domain Eukaryota; kingdom Viridiplantae; phylum Streptophyta; class Magnoliopsida; order Myrtales; family Lythraceae; genus Trapa; species Trapa incisa. Next base: position 10,365,051 of record CM057767.1, on the reverse strand, counting down.
TCTGAAAAGGATTGATTCTTTCTCAAGAGGTGTTGAGACTTGAGTATCGACTAAATGCAGATTGGGTGTCTTTGATGTGCAGGGGATCCGCACGAGGAAATTTTTTTTCGATCCATTGGCTATTAGGGGCATCCTCTTCTTTTATGTCAGGTACTGTAACTGTTTTTTTGGTGTAATGCTTCCTTTCTCGAATTGTGAGATTGAAATTGTTTGGACACGGATCTGTTATGGGCTGTCACTGTTTGCTTTCATTGCTCGTCACTGCTTGGCTGCTTTCTCTTGTGAGTTGCTAGGATAGCTGCTGTTTATGGACATTCCGCGCTGACAAGATGCTGATGTCTCAGACTTGACCATTGACATAACAACGAATGGCCTGTCAGGGAGGCCGTGAAGTATGGCCTGGCCATTCTTTGTCTCTATCTTCATGCAATCTAGGGTCCTGCACAATAGACATGCTTTTATTGGCATGCCCTTTGGATTAGTATTCTTTTCTAGCTTTTCAAGCTGTCATCATTCAACCAGAGGCTCTCTTGTCAATGGCTTTTGCCCGATTACTCGGAGATTAATGTTTCTCTTGCAAGACTTCTGTCACAATGTCATCAGGGTTAAATCCATTCACGCACAGATTGTTCTTAGAGGTCTTGTGCAGCAGCAATTTTTGGCAAATAGACTTGTTCGGATATATTGCAATCTGGGAATTGTACAATATGCGCGCCATCTGTTTGAGGGAATACCTCTCCCTGAAGCTCCTTGTGATTCTATGATTAGTGGGTATGTGAGAAATGAGAGATTCACTGAGGCCCTTAATCTGTTCAAGTTGATGAGGTCCAGTGATTTGGAGATTGATAGCTATGCAGGAAATTTAGCCTTAAAGGCTTGTATGGCACTATCTGATCGTGAAACTGGCATGGACATAATAAAGTTTTTAGCAAGCAGAGGAATAAACAATAAGTTCCTTGGTAGTTCGATGATTACATTCTTGGCAAAATTTGGGGACATCAATGAAGCAAAGAAGATATTTGATGATATGATTGAGAGGGATGTCGTATGTTGGAATGCAATGATCAGTGGTTATGTGCAGGCAGGAAAATTCGTAGAGGCTTTTCATTTGTTTGTGAAGATGCAGGCATGTGGCATAAGTCCGAGTCCTGTTACTTTGGCCATCTTGACTCAAATGTCTGAAGGAGTTAAAAACTTAAAACTTGGAAGATGTGTTCAGGGATATGCCCTTGGCTTCCAATTGGGTGATGATGTTCTTGTTCTAACCTCACTAATCAACATGTATTCTAAATTGGGTGACATAGAGAGTGCTTGTCGGATCTTCAACTCCATGACTATCCGAACATTGGTTTCCTGGAATGCCATGATCTCAGGATACATTCAGAATGGCTTCATCCACAAAGCATTTGGACTTTTCAGGGAACTAGTGAAGGATTCTTGTCAACATTTTGATTCGGGTACAATAGTCAGCCTGCTTCAGGCTTGTTCTCTGGGAGTAGATCTTCAAGGTGGGAAGGTAATCCATGCTTGTGTATATAGAATGGGTTACGAACTGAACACTATATTAACTACTGCACTCATAGATTTATACTTGAAGTGTAACGAGTTGCAACTTGCCCTACGGATATTTCAGAGGATGCAAGACAGGAATGTGATTACTTGGACCACTCTGATGGTTGGGCTGGCTCAGAATGGACAAGCTGAAGAAGCTTTAAAATTGTTTAGTCAGATGCAAGAGGAGGGAATTGCTGCAAATTCTGTGACTCTTGTTAGCTTAATCCATTCTTGCACCCACTTAGGCTCTACAAAAAAAGGAATGATTGTTCATGGGCAAATACTCCGTCGCAATTTTAGTTTTTGTTCTGTGAATGTGACTGCTCTAACTGACATGTATGCCAAGTGCGGGAAAATAGAATACGCAGGTAGGGTTCTTAGGTTTTCTTCTGTGCAAAAGGATGTCATTTTGTGGAACTCTTTAATTGTCGGATATGGAATGAACGGTTTCGGTGACAGAGCTCTTGCTGCTTATCATAAAATGATAGAGGATGGACTCAAACCCGATGAAAGCACTTTCATTTCGCTTCTAACTGCGTGTAATCATTCAGGACTTGTGAAAGAGGCTACTGAACTCTTCCACAGCATGGAAAGTGATCATAGTATTATGCCAAATCAGAAGCACTATGCATGCTTTGTGGACCTTCTCAGTCGAGCAGGTCGTCTAGGAGAAGCTGAGGATTTGATCAACACAATGCCCTTTGAACCTGAGAGTTCTGTGTTTGAAGCCCTGTTAAATGGGTGCCTAGTGCACAAGAATTTCGATCTTGGTGTAAGTGCTGCAGATAGATTACTTAAGTTAGATATTGCAAACCCAGGAATATATGTCATGCTGTCAAATATATATGCAAGGGCCAAGAAATGGGATCAGGTAAATTATGTCCGAGGGCTTATGAGGCAAAGGGGACTGAAGAAAACTCCAGGATACAGCCTGGTAGAGATTGGAGGTGCAGTGCACACTTTCTTTGCAGGAGACAATTCACACCATAGATGGCCCGAAATATGTATATTGTTGGATAATTTGAGGTCAGAAGTGGAGGCTTCAGGGTATGTGGCTGACACCAGCTGTGTTCTTCGAAATGTGGACGAGCCAATGAAGGTAAAACTGCTATGGGGTCACAGCGAAAGACTGGCTATAGCATTTGCTCTGTTAAGCACACCAGCAGGCAGCACGATTAGAGTCACCAAGAACTTGAGGGTCTGCATCGATTGCCACAATGTGACTCAGTATATCTCTCAGATAATTGAGAGGGAGATTATTGTGAGAGATGCTAATCGGTTTCATCACTTTGTGAATGGAAAATGCTCGTGTAACAATTACTGGTGATGGAGGACGGCTTTCAGTATGCAAAATTCAGGATGTGCAATTCCATTCTTTGATACCGAACAAGGTATTTATCACAAGAGTTTGAAAGGTATTTTTTTGCACAGAGTTTGAAAGGTTAATGACATTAGTGTTTAAAATGGGAGAAAGAGGAGGTATCTAGTCCGAGGAGGAGAAGAATAAAAATTAAATATTTATAAAGTTATAATAAATAAATTTAAAATTATAAAATCAAAATCAAACTCAACTTCAATATTATATTCCTTTCACTTCATATAACATTTATATTTTCACTCTATTTATTAGAGCTTATTTTAAGTTTACAAGCTGTGCAAAAAATTAAGTTTATAAGAATTTATTTAGACTTACTTTAAAAAATAAGTTATTAAATTGTTAAGGGGCTTATAAATTTTATCAAACATTATTAAAGTTGAAATTTGATTAAAAAAAATTGGCATCTTGTACCTACAGATTTTGAAAAGAGAGAAAAGAGAAGGCGCAACACATGAGCCATTGACGCCTGGGGCTCCACTGCCTACGAGGTCTACTGCGTGCAGTCTCTAACGGAAGGCCAACTTGACATTTCCTTTGGAGAGGTAATGCTGTCAATTAAAGTAAATATGGGGGATGACGAAGAAGGGAAAATATGAAAAAATAAATTATTATATTATTTATGATTATTTCATACATAAATAAAATATTGATAAGATTATTGTTTAAAAATAAAAATTTAAATTTCAGTTTGTATAAAATTTATTTTGTTGAAGGGAGACATTTTATTGAAGGAAAGACTACATGAAATACAAGCATGTATATCCCTCGGCAATAATGAGGACAATATAGTCATCAAATTCTAAAGGAAGAATGTTTATGGGAAAATTTGCAATTACTTCTGAAATTAGAACAATGGTAGTGATAAAAGCAGGTTCAAATTCCCTTCCATGGTCCAAGAAGGCATGAAAGTATTTATGTATGGTAGTTGAAGATATGTTGAAGATAAATGCTCTTCCTCTTTCTCCTTCCATTTAGGTTTTAATATGTTTGATTTATAGGAATTTTATCATCAGTACTAAGAGAAAAAGAAATAAACGCAAAATCTTACAACAAGAACGATTATTGACGTAGTAGATAAAATATATAAAAATTGTATGAAATTTCATACAAGGTGTTGCAATTATATTAAATTAAACTGAAAGTTAAAATTAAATAAAAAATCATAATTAAATTGTAATCCAAAATCAAATAGAATATAAAATTTATTTGAAACGATAATTTAGATATAGATTAAACTATACCGTAATTTAAAAAAAAAGTAGAAAATTGATAATCAAAAGTTATACAATTGAAAATTGGAAATTTGGTTGAAATTTGAATTGAATAATATTAAAAATTAGATTAAATCAGAAATTAGATTAAAATATATGAAAAATTGAATCGAATCATATTAAAATTCAGATCAAAACATATAAAAAATTATGTCAAATTAAGTTGATGAACCTGTTATTCCTATCAACTGTTTATCATTCCTACTTCCTCTGGCATACCCCATTTGGTTGTCCATATCCTACAATTTTTTTCTATAACCCAACTTAAAAGAGTAATTACAAGCTTGATTTTGAGATAATTTGCAAGAAACCAAAGGTATGGGCACTTGCACTAATGTACTCTCTTAAGCTCATTATAAAAGGTAGGTTAGTTGTTCAATTGTTAGTGTTTGACTAGATTACTCTATAAAACATAAATAACTCAGTTATCTGGTTACTTCATTTCAAACTTTCTATGTGCATTATTTCAACCACTGAATAACCTCTCTTAAATTTTATAAAATCACCCAACCTCCTTTACACAATGAATGCATTAGCGGAGTACAATGGTAACTAGAGCATCACCAACAATATAAAATAGTAATATTGCCCGACGACCCAAAAATAGAGCATTGGCTCATGTGCCACTTTCCACTGCCTCAGACGACAAAAAATGGTCGGGAAAGCTTCCATGTGATCCTCAAAACTTGCCATAGCCTCTCATATCACTATTGTACATATTTGGTAAGTAAATCAACCTTCAACTATTGTGAAAGCTTGTTTTATGTCCAATTTTGACTAAACTCGATCCAAGCTCAATTTTCAGGCACCTCTAACAACTATTTTGGATGCTGTTTGATCTAGTGAGAATATAAAGGGGCTCAACTATCTCACCATACTCTTAGCTTTGGGTAAGTGGCAGTCTCCAATAAGTTTATGTTAATTTTCCACTGATCGATTATGGCCAAGTGATTGTGGGAAAATGGGAAAAACATGCATGATGATATTATGATTGATTTGAGAGCTTAAAGTCATGATTTGAAGAATTAGAAAGATTGCAGACCAAAATGTAATTTTTGGTAAATTTGGTGACCAAAATATAAATAATAAAATATTTAGGGACCCAAATAAAATTAAAAAAACCTTAGAGAAATAAATGAAATATTTGAAAAGTATAGAGACCTAAATGAGAAATTTAGAAAGTGTATGGACTAAAATATAATTTTGTTAAAATATAAGTGTTGAATTGAAAATATGAGAAAATTTAAGGACTTAAAAGCAAATATGAGGAATTATGGGCTAACTTTATAAATATGACAATGACACACCCCGACCCGTTTGGTTAGAACACTCTCAACAACCGTCACTTCTCTCATTACTATAATAGATATCACAACCATTATCTTAATATTGACAGTAATAAGGCTCAAAACAATAGAAATCAGTGCATCAGTTTGTGTTTTCTAAATATGTTAAAATATAAATAATGTTGTACATAAATCTGTAAAAGTAAAATAAATACCGATCTAGTAGTTTGTTTTCTAATGTACTACTTGACATTTTTAAGACCTAAAAGAGGTAATGAAGGGGGTGAGTCTACAACTCAATGAGGGGTTCTAGTAATATTGTGAATTACTGTCCACAATTCAACACACAATCAAAAGATACAAGGTTTTCTCTTCCTTAAATCAAAAGGGTTTGAATGATGAAGTAAACAACCTACAACTTGTTTTATCATTTAGAAAAGATTTCTTGGTTAAATACATTGTTTGTATCTCACAAACCCAAAAGAAGTTACTTCATACTCGTAAGAATTTTTCTTGATTTGTTTATGGTTAGTTTCTCATAGGTTTGTATCAAACAAATAATAAATCAAATACCTTTCTTATCAAATGGATAAATCATTCACAGAACAAACACTATAAGGCTACAATCTCGATTTGTCCCACTTTGGCTTGAAGCGCCTTTATCGTCCACTTTTAGGAGAAGCCTCTACCACATTAGTGCAAAGCTACAACTTCGACTATTCGTCTGTGTGAGCACCATTGCCCAACCCCCAAACTTTTTGAAATTAGATTTGTCCACTATTGAGGGACAAGACCCCTCCTGCTTCCCTTTGGTCTCAATGCGCATTGGGACTCCCAAATCCATGTGACATACTGTACCAACGATAGCTTCCCTTATTCCAACCTTGTTATCCAGCAGCCTTTAGAACCAAAACTATCCTATACAACGTGTTTTCTTGGTTCCGAACGATTGCAATTATAAACAATAGTATTTTGATTTAACACCTTTCTTTTTTACATTGCTATCCCAATGGGCTCCAACCCGACTCTAGCTTAGCAGTTTAAGCAAAACATTATTAAATTGTGATAATTTTATAATACTCTTAAATCAAAACTTATTTTTGGGATTTGACCCGTTTCCATTGGGGCACTTAGGTCGAATCACTAAATGGCTTACAAATCAAACACCCCTCTTTAAACCACCTAACAAAATTCTCATTTAAGGTTTCTTAATTTACTCACAATTTTTGTAGTTTATCTTGCCCCTTGAGACTTGTGTCTCGGGCCACCCCTAATCATTATTTATTCTATGGTTCGGTCACTTTTGAGTCTCCCCAATCGTTTCCACAAGTAACACATTATATCAATCATAATAACAAACATCGGGAAATTATATCCTACACACACATGGGCAACTCACAGCCTGCACATAGGGACGACCCACAACCTATAGAACACATAGGCTACTCATTGGCCCTATTCACGTCCGAAGTGTATCTAACAATACCAAACTAGGGACGCTAAGAGTGTGAGAACCAAATCGATGTATCTAACCATTGATTCTTTGTTTCCATTTGGAGGTCAAGCTAGACCCGAGCTTTGTCCAACGAAATTTGGCAGGCCAAAGATGGAGGCAACATCTATAGTTAATCAAACTAAGAGGTTTGCCTTCAAAACTCTTCTTCCATTTGTCTAATTGATTGTTTTCTACACATAGAGGTTTCTGGTGGTTCAATCATAATTCTCCCAAGTTTTGCTAGTAGGTGGCTATGGGAATTAGACTTCAGCTATAGGACATGACTTTTTTACTCTGTTAGCATCTCTAGTATTCCATTGATCCTAGAGCCTCTCCTTTCTAGTTTTATTTCTCCTAATTATTATAGATTTTGGCTCTAATTGTAGGTCATTTGAAGGGTAGGTTGAGACTCAGCATTTCCTTGCACAAGAATGATCGACTCTAAAGATAGGTGACACTCAATTACCGAAGGAAACCATGATCCTACCCCAATGAAACTCAATGTTTCGAATTTCATTTGTAAAGGAGCTTGATAATTTGATTCGTTGTAGAGTGAGGTATGAATTTTTTGGGTGGAAGGTGCACTCGATATTGTCCTAGATCTGATCTAGGTAAGTCCAATTTTCCCTCTAATTATTCTTATATTGGAAGATAATTTCTATCATTCTTCCCTTGATAGATATTAAATGCAAGAGAAAAGTTGGGTAAAGGAATTGCTCTTAGCATTCCTCATGTATGACACCCAAGACTAATTCAATTATCCCTTTAGCCTTACTTTATAATATGGTTGATTGTAAATTAATTATGGTAGCTCTACTCAAGTTCCCCAAATATTGGTTAAGGCCGAATCGATGAATTAGCTTGGTCCTTATTACCCTCTAATGTTGAACTTATTGGGATTCTGAAATTTAATTGCTTAATATTGGATTTTAGGAAGAGAATTAGCTTATGGTAAGAAGTATAGAGTATCTCCATGGATAAACTTCCAAACCCTGGGAAAGTTATTCCCTTAGCATTTTTAGGAATGACCTCGAGGCACTCTGTCACGCCCCGACCCAGTTTGGTCGAGATCCTGTGATCAACCCACCACTCTCCCGAATCCCGAAGAGGGACTTCTCCAGGAGATCAAAGAGAGTCAAGCATAGTACCTATCATGTCTTCCCTGGACAACATTAAACAAAATTGAAAATTTAAAGCTTTATACTTGGGATAGACTATGGGGAGGAAGGAGTTGGTGTAGTCACGTTCCTTCCTGAAAAATGTTTAGAGGGAAGGGGTGAGTTTGACAACTAAGTGAGTGGGGTAAATCTTTTAGGAAATGTTCAATTTAGAACTTTCAAATGTTAGATATTTCACAAGCAGTTCCTTCTCAGGTTTTGCACTCGATCATTAACCGCCCTCCTATCATATAAGGGATCACATGTTCGCAAAATGGTCCCCAACCGTTCCACATGTGGACCGAAGCGCCTTTACCGTCCACCCTAATAGAGGTTAACTGCATCTACCTTGAGTTTGAGTGCACATCAATAGTTTGACCCTCAAACCCTGATCACTTCATGATGTCTACTTTGTGGGACAAGACCTTCTTTCCCCTACTGCCTCGTTCTCAGTGCGTAGGAAGCTCCCTGAGCTTCTCGACATACCGGACGCCATACCACCCTTATCCACCCTATGTCATCCAGTAGTCCTTGGAATCCATCACTATCTCATATCAGGTTTCCTGATGGCCCGGATCTCACAGTTCATGCACACTCAAGAGTCTTTTAAGTTATAGTCATTATCTTTGACCTTCCATCACAACGGTTTGTTGGCTTGGCTTCGACCCATGTGTACTGGTCTAACAAGTTCGACGACCTAGCTTCGGCGGAGTAGCGGTTTGGCCCAACAACTTAAACTTGGCTCGGCAGGTATCACACACAATTTCCCGTTAACTGAATCTTTTAGCATTACTCATCACATGCTAGTTCTGGACGAGTTCATACCCGTGTCCATTGGCCTTGGGCCCACTTGCATATCGAGCCTAAGCCCCAAAATTAGTTCCCAAATATTTTAAGCAGAGTCACCCAGACAATGGAAACTAATTCCAATAAAATTATTTTCAAATGTGAACCATCATTCCAACCGGAATGGAAGTTATAAAAATTCACACTCACCCGATAATCTCAACGGGGCTGTCCCGACAGAGTTTGGCTTCACAGTGTGCTTTTGGAAGCTAGCGCTCGAGCAGTCTGCTCCTACACGTCACGAATATCCATATTAGGATGTTGGACTAAGAGACCACCTCTTTTTGGGCAATCGCATATAGGCCATCACATTTTACCTTAATTGCAACTTGTTCCCTAAAGTTTATAATTTTACCTTTAGGTCCTTACTTGCTACTTAGTTTCAATTAAGCCTCCAAGATTTCCAATTATCCTTCTTGAGTCCTTAGCTTAATCAAAATTGTCAATTGGCTTGTCAATTTTCCAAAATTACCATTTAGTCCCTAATTTCCTAAAAATTATAATTTAACCAAAACTTTTCAAAATTTACAATTTGGTCATCCATTTTATCCGAATTGTCCAATTGGCCCTCAATTGGGAGTGAATTTCATGAAAATGCCCTCGATTTCATCAATTTGCCATTCGACCCCCAATTTTTGAAAAATCCCCAATTTGCCCAAAATTCTCAAAATTTGCAATTTGGCCCCCAAATCTCAATCTTGTCAAATTAATCCTCAAAACGTTGTTAATTGTCCTCATTCATGATCTGGATCACCTTCCTTATGTTTTCCTCGTCATTTTAAGCCCCGAACCGCTTCATTTGGCTAAAAAATGAGCTCAAACGGAGTTTCGCTGAAAAATACATTCTAGAGAGAAAGATTCGATATTTTACTGGTGGGGTCCGATGATCTGAGCTTTGGGTGTCACTATGTTACTCTCTTCGTGGGGATCCTCCCTGTATCAAACCACGCCTCAATTGATGAGTGCAGATTTTAGAGTTAAAGTTTTTGTAGAATTTGGCCGTGAATAGTGTTTTCCGACAAAGGGTGGCAAAGGGAGCTTACCTTCTTAGCTTGAGGGAAGGTCGGGGCACCTCTAGGTGGGGTGTAGGGGGTGTGGCTTTGGCACAATTGGGCAGGAGAAAGCTTGAAGTAGGCTGCATAGGGTTGGGCAGTTTTCTAGCTAAGGAGCGGTAGTACTGTTCGAGCTCCCTCGTTCCTCCTCGATGGCTCTCATGCTGAACGAAGGGTATGGCTAGGTTGAGGACTTCCTTCTAGTTCCAAAGACACTGAATGTGGCTTCAGATGTTGAGAAAATTCCCGTCATCGACGCTCTAGTTTGTTGTTCGTCAAAAACTTGCACAGGGAGCTCAACAATTGTCCAGGCTACCTGCTGGTGCGATACTCGGCCGCTGGCGACTTGACCGGAGAGATTTTTGAGTCGTCCAAGACTCCAGCTTTTCCAGCCTCTATCTCTTCTATGTTATCTGTGTTAGCGGTTGAAGGTTAAAGATGATAATGTGGCGGGCGTGCCACATGGTGCACTGTGATTGGCCAATTTTTTTTACGTGGAGATCCAACTTAGTTGTCGTGTTAGCCGTTAACCAGTTGACCGGACAAGTGGCAGTCTCTAATTGGATGCTTGTGTATGCATGGTAGGCTGATGGGTCGCTCGCTGACTAGTGATTGGACACGTGACAACCTATCATTGGCTGTCTATGTCTATGTGGCTACTGACGGGGCACCGTTGACAAGTCGGACTATTGACCAGTCTGGTCCGATTGGGTTCGCTGTCTCGAATTTGAAAATCGGTCGGTTCGAACCCGATTCAACCAATTTTCTAAATTTTAAAATTTTCTAAATTCATTTTCTATCTAATGGTGGTCTCAATTTCCCAAATTGACATTTTTAAACCACCTAGAAAAATAAATTATTTAACCGGTTCACTATGGTTCACCTCGGTTCTGTCACGCCCCGACCCAGTTTGGTCGGGTCCCCATGAACAACCTGCCACTCCTTTTGGTCTGTAAAGGGTTTCACCCCTTTTAAACTGCGAGTAAGGTGTTCTTCTTTCCTATCTTTCCTAGAATAGCATTATAAAAGACTAAATATTTTAAAACTGTCATACTTGTCTTACAAGGTGGACTTTAAGTTTTGGTTTCCATTTGGTTACCTGAAAGGGGTAAAAAGAGATGGGTGAGTTCTACAATTCAGTAAGCGGGTATTAGGAGTAAGTTTTTAAAGTAGTTTTAACCAGAAAGTGCCAAGATTATCATTTCCTTGAAAAAGGATTTTTCCAAAAAATTTAGTTTTCAAAACCTTTACCCTGCCAAGGGTGACATTTTCCTTTTAAAGAGTTTTCCTCAATTTCTATTTCTTTTCAAAAAAACTTCTTCCACGGTTTGCCATTCATTTTTCCAATTATTCTCAAATTCTTTCCAAGGTTTTCAAAAAAACATTTTTCCCATTTCCATATTAGGTGTGTTTCACAAATAACACACGCACTTCATCAAGAAGGGTACACACATTCACGAGATGTAGTTACAATGACTGCATCCACTTGTGGATCAGAGCGTCTTTACTATCCACCATCATAGAAATCCTTGACTTCTACCTGAAATCTGAGTGAACGTCCCAGACATTCGACCCTCAGACCCAAAAATACTTCGTGTCCGTATGAGGATGGAGAGCTCATCCCAACACCACCATGGTCTCATGCACAAGAAGCTACTCCAAGCTTCATGACTGACTGGTACGACGAACTACCCATATCTCCACATGTCGTCCAGTAGCCATGAGGACCCATTACTACCCCTCTTGGGCGTCTTGATAGTCTTGTACCATAGGTGATGCACAAAACAATAGTTGTAAACCCCGCCCTTTTAAGTTAAGAAAAAAATCCGGGAAAAGAACTGGTCGAACTGAGTGAGAAAAATCGAGTCGGTTCACAAACTCAATCATCAAAGAACAGGCAATTTGGGAAATTTACAACTCTTGAGTGACCCAAAGGGTTCATGAAGTCTTGAAAAAGAAACTTAGGACAAATTGGAAGAGAAAAACCAGACCAATTCAGATGAATCGGATCTAACTGGATTGAACCGGTTTATAAACCGAATTGGTTCATGAACAGAAATCGATAGAGAAAGGGCAAACCAGGAAATTTATGGATTCCGAGTGAACTAAAAAGTCACAAAAGTTAAGAAAAAGGACTTTAGGATAAATTGGAGATGAAAACTAAATCGATTCAAGTGAACTGTATCTGAACTGGATTGAACCACTATTAAACCGAATGATAAATTCATTTTTCTAGGTGACTTAGAAAATTCAAATTTGAGATTTGAGTCCGTCATTGGATAGAAAATGAATTTAGATGAATTTAGACATTTTTAGATTTGAAAATTTTAGTCGAATTGGAGGTGAACTGGCTGGTTTAAGCTTTGAACCCAGTTCATACTAGTCCAGTACAGTTCGGTTTGGAATAATGTCGTTTTCTTCCTTCATATGACAACACTATTCACTCACCGGAAAATTGTGCAACGCCAACAAAGCTGAAAAGTCTTCAGCCAAGGAATTTCATGCAATGAATGACCGCCATTAAGGCGCCAATCGGACGGCCAAGAAGTCCTTGAGCTTCTTATATAAAGAGCCCCTCCTCATTCATCCTCTCCACACTTGAAAACTCCATTCTCTCTCAATTGCCCTATTTTCCGGTGAAGCTCGAACCAGAGCTCTGACTTGGGCACTTTTCTGAGCCAAACAAGGAAAGGTCACATTCTTTAGAACCAGGGAGAAGTTAGCTACACGCATGTAGTCTCCATTTACTCCAAGGGTCACCGGATAAGTGTCGGTGTGATCGAACAATGAAGCAGCTCTGGTCAACCGAAGATGCCCTGTTTTGGCTGAGATAAAATCAGCCAATTCAAGCCCTTCTCAAGCCAAACCAAACCCTCTCAACACCTCCACAGTCCTCCTACAATAGAATTAGAGCTAAAAGGTAAGCCAATTTACCTCTCCTCTGCAATTTTTGACTAGTGCTAGAGAGAGAACCGATATAAGAATCATGATGCAATTCTTGATCTTAGGAGTAACCTAATGATGAGAGTTATCTGCCTAGATTGAAAGCTCGAACCGCCGCGCCCCCGACGGTAAGCTTTTGAAGCTTTCTCTCTCCAAGTCCAGTTTTTCGACGAAGCTCCGTTTGAGCTCATTCTGTCACCAAATCGAGCGATTCAAAATACAATTGAATCGTATGAAGGTGTAAAAACTCTAATATAACTTTAATTTCAATAATTAAACTCATTTGATCAGTCAATTTGATTAAATCAAATTCGACAGAGTTAGAAGATTGAAATTGGAGGGGGGGGGGAATTGGGAGAAATTTGGAAATTTTGAAAATTCGAGAGACTAAAGTGCAATTTCATAATATTGAGGACCAATTTGGCATGATAAAGATGTTGGAGGACCAACTAAACAATTTTGGAATTTTGGGGGCAAAACTTACCATTTTTGTAAAGTATGGGCAAAATGGTAATTTTGGAAAAGTTGGGGGACCAAATTGGAAATTTGGGAAATTGAACCCCTTTTTGTGAAATTAAATAAATTAAGGTTCTACGATGAATTTTAAAAGTTTCGGGACTCAATTTGAGGAAAAATCGGTATTAGGGACTTAAAGTTAAAGAAAAATAACTTTAGGTACCTAATTGTAAATAAATGAAAAGTTTGGTTTTCTCATTCATTTGTAATGAATAAAGGCTATTAGGCTAAGGAAAAATGAACAAGGATGTTCATATTGTGTAGGAACACGAAGTACCGAGAACGCCAGTAAGGACAAACTCATGTGAATACAAAAAACTGGTCGAGAGGAATTCACTGCATTAACGATTAAGTGGGACTTTTAACATCATACCCGGTTGGGGTGATGAGTGAATTAAGCTAAAAACCACTTACCGGTTGTGAGTAGAAATCTTATACATCATACTGGTTGGAATGATAAGCACTTTTATTTAAGGAAAACCTACTTACTAGTTGTGAGTGGAAATCTTATACATCATAATGATTGGAATGATGAGAACTTTTATTTAATGAAAAACTACTTATCAGTTGTAAGTAGATCATACCCGGTTGGTATAATGAAACTTCCTCGAAGAAAGTGGAAAACCCGGTCATTGGTTATGAGCGGAGATGTCCTCATACTCAGTTAGTATGATGAAACTTCCTCGAAGGAAGTGAAAAACCCGTTCATCGGTTATGAGCGGAGATGTCCTCATACTCAGTTGGTATGATGGACAGTTGAAAAGTATATTTTGTTGGAAGTGCTCTCCCTTGACTATGTGCCATTACTTAAACATTTTGGGAGACCTTTTTTACGGGAGCTGAAATAGCTCTGTTAGGCAGGAGGCCTCGATTTTTGAACTTGGGGGGCTAATATGCCCGATTTTGAAAATCTCGAACAGTGGGCCCTAGGCCAATTGGCACGAGTAGGAGCTCGTAAACAAACATGAATCTAAGCCATAAAACTTAAATAAATGAATTGATTGGCTATGGTACCAAGACAGGACCGACATAGTCGATAGATTGGCGGCAATGCGACATGACACATCAACAGACCAGTCAAAACAAACAGTTGCAGGTCGAGTTCGGGGCCGTTGGACCAGTGGCACCAAAGATTAAATGGCTTTTGAGTAAAACTTTATTTGTGCATGCACTTGAGGTTCGGAACCATGAAGACGCCCAAGAGGGGTAGTGATGCGTCCTAAGGGCTACTGGATGACATGGTGGAGATAAGGGAAAAGAGAATCTACTGGGTTTGTGTTTCTCGTCATACCAGTTAGTCATGGAGTTATGTGTTTATACTCCACGAAGTTCTATGTTTGTACTCCATGGAGTTCTGTGTTTGTACTGCACGGAGTTTCTATGTTTGGACTCCATAAAACTACTGTGTTTAGGACTTCATAAAGCTTTTGTGTTTGAGTTTTATGTGCACGAGACCGAGATATGGTATCTATCTTCATACGGACACAAAGTTTTAATCATGTGTGTTCCCTTCATGATGAATGGCGTGTGTTAGCTGATAAACACACCTGTTATAGTTGAGGAGTGAGTAATAACGATGAAAATGAGAAATTTTAAAATAAGGAGTATGGCACACTCCAATTTAAATATTTTCTCTTAAAAGTCAAACTTTAAACACTCACTCACTGAGTCATTGAACTCACCCCCTCCCTTATATCCCCTTTCATGTAATCAAGGGAAACCTACCCAAAGACCTCATGTTAATCACACCTACAAGACAGGTATGTAAGTTAAAAATTTTATACAGTTTTGATTTATATATTTTAGGAAAGGTACAGGTTTAAAGGACGCCTTACTCCTCCTAGGTTTAAAAGAGGGGAAAACCCTTAGTAAACTAGGAAGAGTGGCGGGTTGCTCAAGGGGATCCGACCAAACCAGATTTGGGTGTGACAATAGTTTTCACATAGCCATTTATCTTTGGTGTCACTGGTCCAACAACATCGAACCTCAACCCGAACTACAGTTGTTTGTCTAGGCCGGTCCGTCGACCTGGCCCTGACACACTACCGCCAGTCCATCGAGTGTTGTTGGTCCTGACTCAGTACCATGGCAAAATCACACATCAATTTCATTAGAGTTTTCATGCCTTTCTCAATTCAAGTTTGTTTACAAGCTCCTGCTCGTGCCCACTAGCCTTGGGCCCACTGCACGTGATTTTTCCAAAACCAGACATATAGCTCCCACAAGTTCAAAAACCAAGGCCTCTAGCCTATCCGAGCTATTCTAGCTCCTGTCAAGAAGGTCTCCCAAAGAGTTTAAGCATTGGCACACAATCAGAAGAGAACACTTCTAACAAAATATAATTTTCACTTCATCCCACCAACCGGGTGTGATGATACCTCCGCTTTCAACCGGCAAGCGGATTTCTCCTTCCTTCAATGAAGTCCATCATATCAACCAGGTACGATTTTTTCTACTTACAATCGGTAAGTCGGTTTTAGCTTTGTTTGCCCATCACCCCAATCGGGTATGATGTCAAAATTCCACTTACAAGTAGTTTTTCGTTTCTAAATTGCTAATCATCCCAACCGAGTATGATCTAAATAAGCTCACTCACCTAATAACTGTGGTGTATTCTTTTCTAGTCGGTTTTCACCTCCACGCTAGCTTATCCTTCATTCTGGTCTCCTGTGTTACTACACGATTTGGGCACCCTTATTTATTAAAGTTTAGCATAATAGTGTTCGTTTCTCACATATGAGCGACTAGGCTCAAAATTATTAGTTAATTGCACTTAGGTCCGTAAAGTTCATTTCTCTTAACTTTAGGTCCCTAATGCTAAGTTTTTCCCAATTTGAGTCCGAAACTTCCAAAAATTTCCTTTGGGTCTTCAATTTACTCAAAATTATTTAAAGGGCTCAGGTTTTCCAAATTTCTAATTTGGTCCCCAACTTTTCAAAAATTACCATTTTGCTTCTATTTTCCAAAAATGGTAATTTGGCCCCAAATGTTATAAAAATCGACCAATTGGTACTCCAACATCTTTTTCATGACCAATTAACCCTCAACTTTTATGATGACAAACTTTTATGCCCAACCTAGGAAGAAATGTCTTATATCTCCCAATGTTAGTCTAGGTAATTTTCATTGCTCAATAACCCATTTATCCTCTAGACCGACATAATCTTCATTTCTTTGACCTCTTGGGTCATATGTGTAATATATTTTGTTTGAGTTTTACTTTGAAATACATATGCGTAAAAAATAATTTGACTGCAAATCATGTTGTATGCTTTAACTATCTTGAGCTTTAGAATAATTGGACTTTAAATCTTTAGGCTTGTGCAAGGCCTAAACACTCCCTTTATTATTTACTTATTGTTGGCCCATAATGTATATAAAGGATGTTTACTTACAATTTCTACGACTCATATATATGTATAGGCTTGTGCTATTAAGGCCTAATCACTCTCTTTATTCTTTTCTTATGGTTGGCCTATCATGTATATGAAAGATGTTTACTTACATTTTCATCCACTCATATATATATATATATATTTGAAAATATTAATAATAATTTAATTTCACCAATTTAAATATAATCTTCCAAATTAATCATTCTAAGTTGATTAGATCTCATTTAAACTTAATTAATAAAATAAATTCAATTCAATTGAATATGAGGTGATTCCCAAATCAAAATTACTCATTTCATTATAAAATAATTATATAATTATTAATAAATCATGTCAATTATCAATTTATTTATTTTCTAATTTAAATTTCATATCTAAATTTTTGTTTTTCAAAAATATAACATTATAACGCCACTATATTTACCCATTCTTTCGTTAAAATTTCTTAAAATTTTCATTTATTACAAAATAGTTATTAATTTTTTTAAATTATATTTTAATTTATATACTTTCCTTTTACTCCCTTTTTACTTAAATTTTAATAAAATTCTATCTCAGCTACTCTTATCTTTTGCGAATTTAGTTGGAGTTCATAACTTCTGATAAATTTTTATTTTAATCTTCAAACTTTTAAAAATTTATCATTTGATCTCTTAAACTTTTTTAAAAGTCTCACGTATTTTTAATTGCTTTTAAGCTATTATTTTAGTTATTTAAGTTTTTTTCAAATTTTCTTTAGGTACTTATATTTACTATTGAGTCTTATTCAAGTCCATATATTCATAAAATTATTGTTTGGTTCCTAAATTTTTTAAAAATTATAATTTAATCTCCCATCTTTTATCTTTTTTAAAATAACTCTATAAAATTTTTAAAAATCTTATATAGGTTACTTATTATCTTCCATACGTGGAAATAATCATTTTAGTTGGAATAGTTTCGTTTTGATCTCAATAATTCTTTTGCTGAAAAATAAATAGGCAGTTGCAGTACTCGTCGCTATTGGAGTTAGGTAGCTGATTTTTTCATAAATTCATATGCACATTTATCACATTTTAAAGTTGTATAAGTTATCTTTAATTTCTAATTTATAAAAAGATATAAAAAATAAAAAATTAGGAGAGCATGTTAGATTTTTTAAAATCACTTATTAAGTTAACGAGTAACTTGTATAATAAATATAGTTCGTTATTAGCCATTGAAAAGGTTGAGTAAGCTTGAAAATTTTTTGTTAATTTATTATTTTTATTTTCGATTCAATATTATATAATGAAAGGATACAACTTTCAAGTTGAAGTTTTAATAAAAGCAACAACTTTTATACTAAATCTTTCAAATTTTACGTCGACGTTATTGTGTATCCATGTGAAGAGAGTGTCTATAAGGCTCGTTTATATATGCATTCTCACATATATTAGATGGGGTGATAGGATGCACCAAATGATTACTGATCAATGACGCTTAGCGGATACCATTTAGATGTTATGAATAGGTTATGGTTACACGCATCCTCATATCTTTCATTGGACGGACGATATATTATAAGAGCACATCATATCATATGAATAGTAACCTTTTGCGGGCAAAATTACAAATCGAATCATCAAATTAAGCATTATTCTAATATTTAGTTCCGTAGCTTGAATAGACTTGAGTGCCCTAGTGGCTAAATTTATCCCATATTCATTATTCCAACAAAATTAAATAAATTTATCTATTATATAAGACCAAAAAAACGAATTTTACTGTTTAAATGCAGTGTACGAGCAGCCCACAGATATTGGGGGATGGGCTTGCTTCATTGAGTAGCGGATTCGAGCAGCCCACAGATATATGATGGGATAATGGGATGGATCAAAATGTAATTTCATATTTATTCCAGTGGGCCCGGCCCTCCGTCTGATTAAAACCTTAATGAGGCGGGCTACTTTCTCGTCAATGATAGAAAATACTTGACAAGGACTTCAGAGTAATGGCACAGGCAGACGGTGCATCCTCTACACGCCGGAGGGATACAAACGTAGCTTGTAATTGTGGAACGGGGAGGGAAATAATGTGTACACCCGACCCACACAATAATTCATGCACCCACCCACTTAGACCCATCCATCGAGTGCCCAACACGCAAAAGAGGCTTCAACTTTCAAGCAACGGGCCAACCAATCTGAGCCAGTCTGAGCCGCGTTGTGCCCGTAACCACTCCTCCCCTCACCCACTTCTCTAATCTCTTACCTCCTCCTCCGCTGCCCCAGCTCGACCCTAACCCTAACAAATCTGACCGCCTGCCGTCGCCGCCGCCACCGCCACCGCCACCACCACCACCACCACCACCGATTCCGCCTCGTTCTCCTTCTCTATTTCTTCCCCTCTTGTGTGTGGGATGGCGTCACAGCAGCCGGATCACCACAGAACGGGGTTCCCTGTCGAGGACGAGGACCTCGACGAAGAAGACGACGACGTTTTGGACGAGGACGATGCCAACTCCGGCTCCACCTCCTCCTCTCTTCCGATGGCCACTCCCGTCGGGTCTACTCCCTCCGTCACCGTTGCCGTCCCTTCCACCTCTCTCGCTCTCAACGGCGCGGATCCTCTGCCAATTTCCTCCATCCCGGCCTCGTCTGCCTCTGCTCCGGTGGCTGTGATCGCCACCCCCGTCCCCCTCCGGATCGAGAGCACTCCAGCGGACTCGCGGAAGCTCTTTCAGCGCCTCTGGACCGACGAGGACGAGATCGAGCTTCTACAGGGATTTCTCGAATTCACCACCCAGCGGGGCGGCGCCGGCGTCGCCGGAGGCCCCGGACATCAGGATACGTCCATGTTCTATGACCAGATCAAGTCGAAGCTCCAGCTCGATTTCAACAAGAATCAGCTTATTGAGAAGCTCCGCCGGCTTAAGAAGAAGTACCGCAACGTCGTCAACAAGATCAGCTCCGGTAAGGATGTTTCCTTCAAGAGTTCCCACGACCGGGCCACCTTCGAGATCTCGCGCAAGATCTGGACAAATATCACCGCTTCACGTGGTCCTCACGTTGATGCCCTCGATGATGACGATGATAACAACGACAACAACAATAGTTTCAGCATAAACCCTAGTTTCACCAACCCTAGCCCTAATTTCAACAGCCCAAACCCTAACCCGAGTTCTAACTCTACCAGACCCGTTTACGACGCGATTGTCTTGCCGGCCAATCCTAGGAAGAGGCCGAGATCTAATTCACAGCCTGTCAAAGTTGAGGATAAGACCATCCCTGGAGGAGATGGCTCTGCAGGACTGAACGGTGCGAGCGCGAGCGGCAGCTTTTCAGTGGTTATCGAAGAGGCTGTTCGGAGCTATATATCTCCATTGTTGAAGGAGCTGATGAATGGGTCTCTGATGGGCAGTGGCTGTGGATTTCCAGGACTTGGCGGAGCCCCAGCTCCATTTAATTTAAATCTTCCATCCCCATTGAGCTTCGGAGCCCTGCCACTAAGAAGTTTTCCAGTAGAGCCAGCGGATGAGAGGTGGAGGAAGCAGCAGATATTAGAGTTGGAGGTATATTCCAAGAGGTTGGAGCTTGTGCAGGAACAAATCAGAGCAAAGTTGGACGAACTGCGATCAGGGGGCAGGTGATTAAATGCTCTAAGCCCCTTCATCTCAGGGTTCTTGTGTGAGATTGGTAATAACTGATTGTCAGGTTTTGCTTTTCTTATCTTCCTCTCATCTTTGTTATATAAAGAATATGTGGGTGATCGGTTAACTGTCAGATTGGTAGTGAGATGCTGCAGGTATGGGTTTTAATCAGACCAGTTTTCAAATAAATGAATCTATTCATTCTCGCCTAGATTTAGATTAGATTGTTCATGAGTAATGCTTATCTGTATGAGAAGCCAAGTATGAAGTGCCTGGCCTGGTACATACATTAGCTGTATTGTTGAAGAACTTTCTTTGAGCCATTCAAGTTCCCAGTGTTTTCCTCTTCTATTTGCTTACCTGAAATGTGCTGGCTTAGGGGGTAACTATTAATATCTCATTGGTTGCATTGGATTTCCCTTGTTGTTCATGGTCCTGATAAATTTATCCCTTTGTGCATCTCATAGTGTCTTCCAATTTCAATTATGATCATGGGTCATCCAATTGTCAAATGCTTTTGATGGTACCCATGGGTTGTACCAAGTGAGTCTTTGAAACTGAATTTTTATCCAACAGTCTTCCAAGTGTGCCAAACTTGCCGTTTTTTTATTGTATATTTCTTATGTTAAGCCAAACAATTCCTCAGTTTTCATCCACTTGATCTTGTTTAATCTTGAACAACTTTGTTTTTCATTATCTGCCCTCATGTTTCACTTGGTATTCTATCTGATTTTTTATGGATGCTTTACACAGTCGTGTTTTCTGCTCTGTTTAGCATGATATCCAAGTTTAATGTACTTGACTTAGAACTCAAACCCAAAGATTGACATATTCCGGGTGTCCTAAACTGAAAGCGAACTGACAATTTCTTCTCCCAGTAAATTGTGGGACAATGCTTATTATATTCGTGAGTTTCATAGAGATTTTGTCATAGGGATGGCAACAGGACGGCTGGTGCTGGTGCCGAGCCTTGAAAGATCGGGCCTTGCAGATTTGGCTTGCAAGGCACGGACCCCCCCCCCCCCCCCCCCCCCCCCCCTACTGGTCTAGAAGAGGAACTTTACCTGACATGTGCAAGATCGAGTCAGAAGACCCGCGTGAAAATTTCGGATTATAACTAGTTTTTACAAGTTTAATTGGTTTTCAAATTCAATTTAGTTTATTGTGAAAATAATTAAATGACAATTGCACTAAGATGATCAAATTTGAGTATATATA
Source organism: Trapa incisa (assembly GCA_030064435.1). Classification (NCBI taxonomy): domain Eukaryota; kingdom Viridiplantae; phylum Streptophyta; class Magnoliopsida; order Myrtales; family Lythraceae; genus Trapa; species Trapa incisa. Next base: position 10,343,330 of record CM057767.1, on the reverse strand, counting down.
TTATGTTATAATAGTATTCTAATACTATATTATTGTTTTTTTATATTATTATTTTACTATAAATAATCAATAATTTTAACTAAATGTATTTTGAAAAATAATTAAAATTTCCAAAAAATTAATTTTACATATCTTACAAAAAGCTTTTTCAACATAATTGACTCGCACTGACTCGTTTACAAGGAAAGTGCCTTGACCCGACCCACGAGTTTGAGAGAGATGACGTGGACCCACCCCATTTAAGTCCTTGTGGGGCGCTGGTGGACGCAGGTCATGGTTGTGTCAATGGACCTTACTATCTCTATGCGAAGAATTGGAGTTGAATTGGAGAGTTGCGGGTGCCTTCCAATTTAGATTCTCTCTCCTCTTAGTACTTGTGGAATCATTCAATTTCCTTAATTATTATCATATTTATATTTTATATTATTTAAATAATTTATATTAATATTGTATTTACGTTATTATTTTTAAAATTTTGTAATATTATTTTAAAAAATCATATACTTGTTACTTATAATATCGTTTTTTTATCGATACTTATAATATGGTCAATGGTCTGTTTTTCATAATTATGGGAATCAACTGACACTTACAAAAATATAAGTATGTATAATATTATTTTACGTAAATCATTTATTGAAATTTATCAAAATTTATACTTATTTATAGTAATAAAATTATAAAAGGTATAATTTCAAACTTAACGAATTTATATTAAAATAGTTTGCCGCCTTTTCAATTTTATTATTTATTATCTCTTATTTTCTCCTTAATATATATATATTATTTATTATTATTTCATTTATAAATTAAATACTAATATGATATAGTATTTTGAAATATAAATTTCTAATTTCATGTATCTTTCTACTCGTAATAACTTATGAACTGATATTTGTGGTACAACCCTTAATATCATCTATTTATAATGTTACCTATGACTCTCTTAGTACATCATCCCCATCCAACAACATCTAAACTCTTCTTAATAAACACAAGCCACATAATTTGTTTTTACTGCTTATATGGTCAAGAACAATGATGACTGAGTTTTCTGTAAAAGATGACAGCGAAAACCATGTAGTGTATACAACCAAATTATTAAGGTCTAAAAATATTAAATAGGGAGTATTCGAAGATACCTAGCTTATGAACGGAAAGGAGAAACATAGCAAATCATTATATAACCCACGCTCCAATGCCTTTAGTCGTAATAAATGACCACATCACACTAATGCATATTATTAGACAAATGAATGATTTTAATTATCATTTAAGTGAAGGAAATTAAATATGGCAAATGAAAAAGAAAAAGAAAGCCAATGAATCAAACAGTGAGAAATAGAAGGATTATCTTAGCACAACAAAGGAAGAAGGGAGCTGAGTTCTTTGTTAAATTTTGTTAATCAATACAATAAAGAAATTAGAAATATCTAAATCAGCCCAACCATAGAATTATGCAAGACTAGCATCATAGTAAGTCAGGTCTTGCATCAATTTTCCTTTTATTGTGTTTTCTTAGAAATAGTTGTTATATGATAGGATTATATAGCTATAATCCATGCATGGAAAAACTCACCTCATGATCCATGAGAGAATTTCCTTCAGGACAATTGGGTTCCTTCACAATTGGATTAAAGGACAAAAATTGAAAGAAAATGTTGTAATTACACGATGGAGACTTCGATCTAGACTATGGAAGTTCAATTAGAACTTAAGGGAATCATGAGTAATCCACTAGTAGACCAAAATCAGATAGGCTCCATTAATGGTGATAAAAAAAAAACTAAATTTCCTGCGAATGGGGTATAGGAAATCATGGGCGTGAGTTGGAATGAAATACAAGATCTAGAGAATAGAATACTAGAGAAACTAGTACCAAGGTTATGCTTTATAGGTGAAAACAAAATTTTTTATAAGCTATCTTCTAAGATAAATTATGGAAGACTTTGATTGAATCATAAAACATAATCGGGTATAGAAACAATCATTAGACAAACAGAAAATGTCATGTCCCGATTAATCGGTATGCGGTTCCATACAATTCACCAATTCACTCGATATTATAGTGGTGGTATCATTTATCAACGTAAAACCGACAGTATTAAGACTTAGAATAGAAAATATCATTTAATTTTTAACAAAAATTTGAAACTTTTTATTAGAGTATGGCACCTAAAAGTAGTTTAACAAGAATTTGGGAATACAACAGTTGATAAATATTAAATTATAACCTTTGTAAATAGGGTAGTAAGCACCTCGAATGATCAATGGTTTGATAATGTCTCCCAACCTTCGCCCCTTGTCTCCTTGCTTTCTTTCCACCGGTAATAGTTTGGGGAGGGGTGAGCTCAACATCTCACTGAGTGGAACACTGACATCGCACTGTTATATGGCTTATTACTCATATAATTCTCATAAACCACTTAACATTATATACTATCTATTCTACTCGTATTTTCCTATACGAGCTCCATGGTTTATTTTCGCTCCTTAAGTCTCGGACCATCCGGCTCGTAATCTAAGCTATAGTCGAGTTATCCTTAGTCTTCCATATTTAGTCTCTCTTTTACACATTTAAAGGCAAACACAAGAACTTAATCTCGTACACACTCATGGCCTACGCTCGGGTGGCACTACCGAGCTATTCGTAGACCGCGCCTCGACCCGAAAATTTAGGCCTAACCAACAATATAACATATGTTTGGGCAACACTATCGGACTATTCGCAGCCCGCACCTCAACCCAGTTACTTAAGCATTAACACACAAATGCAATTCCACCCGTAGGATAGTCATTCAGCCTATCCAAGTCTAGGAGCTAGAGTGTGGTAAGCGCTACAACTCTCATCCCATCACCCCAAACTTCACATGTGCCGTCTTTTCAAGCTTGGTGTGGCACCACCCCTAGGCTACTCAAACCCCCAAACAATACATACATATGGCTACTCATTACACTCTTTTCACTTCCATACCTCATTTTTGGTTGTTAAGGATGTATCACCACCCATCATACCGTATACTCATACTGTCCTCAATTGTCATGCAAGCGAGGATACATATACCTCGACTGTCCCCTATTGCCATGCAGGCTGCAAAAGTCCATAGGTATTATAGGTGTAGACATAAGTATTACAAAAGTTTTCTTTATTCTCATAATTTTTTGAGCGATTAACACTGACAGCTTGAAGAAGTATGTTTTAATATTTTCAAATGCATTTCTACCAAATTAGTCTATATAAAAGTTGCATCTTTTTTAGTAGGCGAAATGATTAATATTAATGCAGATTAACAATTAAGGTGTATATAAGCTAACTTCCCTGCAAACATTAATACTGAGGTAAGTTTATTAGTTAAGGTTTCTTCATAACAATGTTATTTAAATAGTTAATACCATGATATTAAACTATGAATTCAAAGAAATTCCTTTACACACCAAATGCACACTTGAAAAGCTTAATGGCGAGTTAGTAGCAACAAATGTAATGTAAGAATACCTTTTCCTTTGCCTCGCCACCCCCTTCCAACTTTGTTCCCGATGACTTTCCGGCAGCCTGTAGACTACTACATCAATCCTCATAAGCTACATCTATGTCTTATCTGTATTCAGTCATGGGATTTTGTATTATTATTGACTGTGACTCTATTTTCACCATCAATTGCAGGGTTTGAACTTCTCATTCGGATTGATTATCGAACCCTTCTTGCAATCCATTACTAGCCTTGTGCGAGTATCCTTGTAAACCCCGCACATTTGAGTTAAGGAAAATCGGGAAAAGAACCGATCAGACCGAATAAGAAAACTAAACCGGTTTACATTTGGGAATAAGCAATATGAAAATTTACAACTTTCGGTTGATCCAAAGGATTTATTAAACATTGGAAAAGAAACTTAAGATAAACTAGAAAACAAAAACCAAATTGGTTTAGGTGGATTAGATTTCATAAGAACTTCAAAGTTAAGCGTGCTTACTTGAGAGTAGTGTGAGGATGGGTGACCATCAATTAATATATATTTAATTATTGGAATTAATACCAATAATTTATGGCAATATTAATACTAGTAATAAATCTCGCCCATTTAATACACGAGTTTTACGACTATATAAAGAGGTCATCCCCATTTCATTCTCCTCACACCTGAACACTTCTCTCTCTCTCTCTCTACTGCTCCATTTCCCGGTAAAGCTCGAACCAGAGCTTCGACTTGAACAAAGGTCAGGCTCTTTAGAACCGGAGAGAAGACAGCTATCTGATAGCAAACTACAGTCAATCCGAGAATCGTTGGAGAAGCGCCGACATGATGGAATAGTGAAGCAACTCCGGTGGACCGAAGCTGCCCTATTTCGGCCAAGCTGAAGTCGGCCATTTCAAGCCCTCCTCAGGCCAAACCAAGCCCTCCCAACACTTCCTCAGCCTTTCCACGGCCGAATTAGGACCGAAAGGTAAGTCAATTCGACTCCCCTTTATAATTGTTTATCGGTGCTAGAGAGAGAGTCGACTGAATTTCAATGACGAAATTCTAATCCAATTCCCATCAATTGATACAATACTTGATTTTAGGATGAACCTCAGGACGAGACCTATCTGCCCAAATCGAAAGCTCGGACTGTCGTGCCTTCACCGGAACGTTAAATACCGGGAACGCCAGCAAGGACAAGCTCGCGTGAATATAAAGAACCAGTCTAGTGGAATTCACGGCATTAACGGGTGAGTGGGTTTACTAACGTCATACCCGGTTGGGATGATGAGCACAAATTAAAATTAAAAACCACTTACCGGTTGTGAGTGGGTTTACTAACATCATACCCGGTTGGGGATGATAAGTGCCTCGATATAAAAACCCACTGTTTAGTGGTATTTTAATCATCACTACTTAGAGAAAGTGATGTGAAAGTTATGCGGAAAAACTACTTACGGGTTGTAAGTAGATCATACCCGGTTGGTATAATGAGACTTCCTCGAAGGAAGTTAAAAACCCGTTCATCGGTTATGAACGGAGATGTCCTAATACCGGTCGGTATGATAGACAGTAAAAACCTATTTTTGTTAGAAGTGCTCTTGTAAAACCCGCCCTTTTGAGCTAAGGAAAACCAGGAAAAGAACCGGTCAAACCAAGTGAGGATTTAGAATCGGTTCACAAACCTGATTATTTCTGAACGGGTAAGTTGGGAATTTACAACTCTCGGGTGATCCAAAGGGTTCACTAAACCTTGGAAAAGAAACTTAAGACAAATTAGAAAATAAAAAACCAAAGTGGTTCAAATGAACTAGATTTCATAAGAACTTTAAAGTTAAGCGTGCTTACTTGAGAGTAATGTTAGGATGGGTGACCTCTTGGGAAGTATGAATTTTTTTTGTAACCCGAAATTTCGGTCAAAATTTTGTATGTACACCTTATCATAAATTAATATATAATTAATAGCAATAATTTAATACCTAAATTAAATTATTAGAATTAATACAAATAATTTAATACCGAAATTAAATTATTAGAATTAATACTGAAATTTAATTTATTAGAATTAATACCGAAATTAAATTATTGGAATTAATACCAATAATTTATGGCAATATTAATACCAGTAATAAATCTCGCCCATTTAATACACGGGTTTTACAACTATATAAAGAGTTCATCCCCATTTCATTCTCCTCACACCTGAATACTTCTCTCTCTCTACTGCTCCATTTCCCGGTAAAGCTCGAACGAGAGCTTTGACTTGAACAAAGGTCGGGCTCTTTAGAACCGGGGGGAAGACAGCTATCTGATAGCAAACTCCAATCAATCCGAGTATCGTTGGAAAAACGCCGACATGATGGAATAGTGAAGCAACTCCGGCGGACCGAAGCTGCCCTATTTCGACCAAGCTGAAATCGGCCATTTCAAGCCCTCCCAACACTTTCTCAGCCTTTCCACGACCGAATTAGGACCGAAAGGATGAACCTCAGGATGAGACCTATCTGCCCAGATCGAAAGCTCGGACCGCCGTGCCTTCACCGAAACACGAAGTACCGGGAACGCCAGCAAGGACAAGCTCGCGTGAATACCAAGAACCGGTCTAGTGGAATTCACGACATTAACGGGTGAGTGGGTTTACAAACATCATACCTGATTGGGATGATGAGCACACCTTATAAAGTTAAAAACCACTTATCCGTTGTGAGTGGGTTTACTAACATCATACCCGGTTGGGGATGATAAGTACCTCGATATAAAAACCCACTGTTTAGTGGTATTTTAATCATCACTACTTAAAGAAAGTGATGTGAAAGTTATGCGGAAAAACTACTTACGGGTTGTAAGTAGATCATACCCGGTTGGTATGATGAGACTTCCTGGAAGGAAGTTGAAAACCCGTTCATCGGTTATGAACGGAGATGTCCTTATACCGGTCGGTATGATGGATAGTAAAAACCTATTTTTGTCGGAAGTGTTCTCCCCTGACTGTGTGCCAATGCTTAAACTATTTGGGAGACCTTCTCGACGGGAGCTCGAATAGCTCTGATAGGCCAAGGGCCTCGGTTTTGGAACTTGGGGGCGAAATGCCCGATTTTGAAAATCTCGTACAGTGGACCCAAGGCCAGTTGGCACGAGCAGGAGCTCATAAACGAACATGATATATGTGCCATAAAACTTAATAAGTGAATTGTTTGGCCATGGTACCAAGATAGGACCGACATGCTCAGTCAACTAGCGGCAGTGCAACATGACAGGTCGACGGACTAGTCAAGAAAAACAACTGCGAGTTGAGTTGAGAGTCGGGGCCGTTGGATTAATGGCACCACATATTACATGGCAATATAAGAAAACATTGTTTGTGCATGCACTATGAGTACGGGATCATCAAGACGCCCATGAGGGGTAGTGATGCATCCTAAGGGCACTGGACGACCTGGTGGCTATAAGGGCAGTTCGTCGTTCCAGGTGTCTGTGCGAAATCTGGAGTAGCACTAAGCGCATGAGACCGGGGTGGGGACAAGATGAGGTCTCTGTACTCATACGGACACGAAGAAGTGATTTCGGGATTGTGGGTTGGATGTTTCGTACATCCACTCATTCCCAGGGTAGAAGTGGTCGTACTTCTATCCGGGTGGCAGGAAAAGTCGCTCCGAAGCCACTAGCGGGTTCAGTAGTGATACTAACTTGCGAATGTGTGTAACATTCATTATGAAGGATGTGTGTTGGGTGATGACATATCGATAACTAAGAAATAATGGAAAAAGATAAATTTTTAAATGAAATGATTTTTTTGAAAACAAAGGAGTCTGACACACTCCATATAAATATTTTTCTTGAAAGTTAAAAGATTTGAATCCCACTCACTGAGTAGTTGTACTCACCCCCTCCCTTATACCTCTTTCAGGAAGTCCTGGAAAGCCGAACCTTAAAGGACTTGCGCAATTAAACGCCTGCAAAATTGGTACAACTAATTTAAATTACTATGCAGTTTTGATTTATGATATTCCTGGAAAAAGGTGCAGGTTAACGCCTTACTCTGTACGATTTATAATATAAGGGAAAACCCTTTAGTAAATCGGGAGAGTGGCGGGTTGATCACGGGGATCCGACCAAACTGGGTCGGGGCGTGATAGCTCTCCCCTAACTGTGTGCCAATGCTTAAACAATTTGGGAGACTTTATCGACGGGAGCTCGAATAGCTCTAATAGGCCGGGGGCCTCGATTTTGGAACTTGTGGGCTAAATGCCCGATTTTGAAAATCTCGTACAGTGGGCCCAAGGCCGGTTTGCACGAGCAGGAGCTCGTAAATGAACATGATATATGTGCCATAAAACTTAATAAGTGAATTGTTTGGCCATGGTACCAAGATAGGACCGACATGCTCAGTCAACTAGCGGCAGTGCGACATGACAGGTTGACGGACTAGTTAAGACAAATAGCTACGGGTTGAGTTGAGAGTCGGGGCCGTTGGACTAGTGGCACCACAGATTACATGGCAGTATAAGAAAACATTGTTTGTGCATGCACTGTGAGTACGAGATCATCAAGATGCCCATGAGGGGTAGTGATGCATCCTAAGGGCACTGGACGACCTGGTGGCTATAAGGGCAGTTCGTCGTTCCAGGTGTCTGTGCGAAATTTGGAGTAGCACGAAGCGCATGAGACTGGAATGGGGACAAGATGAGGTCTCTGTCCTCATACGGACATGAAGAAGTGATTTCGGGATTGTGGGTAGGATGTCACGTACATCCACTCATTCCCATGGTAGAAGTGGTCGTACTTCTATCCGGTTGGCAGGAAAAGTCGCTCCAAAGCCACTAGCGGGTTTAGTAGTGATACTGACTTGCGAATGTATGGAACCTTTATGATGAAGGATGTGTGTTGGGTGATGACACACCGTGGTAACTAAGAAATAATGGAAAAATCCAAATTTTTAAATAATGGGATTTTTTAAAACAAAGGAGTCTGGCACACTCCATATAAATGTTTTTCTTAAAAGTCAAAAGCTTTTAAAAACTCATTCACTGAGTAGTCGTACTCACCCCCTCCCTTATATCCCTTTCAGAAAATTCCGGAAAGCCTCCCCTTAAAGACCGTCAACTAAGATGCCTGTAAGACAGGTATGTAAAGTTTTAAATTTTATACAGTTTTTATTATGTTATTCCAGGAAAAAGGTGCAAGTTAAAGGACGCCTTACTCTTTACGATTTACGATAAGGGGAAACATTTTAATAAACCAAGAGAGTGGCAGGTTGATCATGGGGATTCGACCAAACCGGGTCGGGGCGTGACAATCCTTCACTGTCTGCGGATGGCTTAAGCCTCTGCTCCTTGTTAAAATCTGAATACATAATGGACACCCTCTACATCGAGATCTTCGTTCTTGATCAAGAGCTACACCTTGGAGTTTGCTAGTGTAGCAAGTCATTCTTTTATCAGCTACCACGCCCCCTCATTAGCATTCAAGGGTTGAGCCCTCTCGTCCCATAGTTGGTCCTGAGGTGTCTGTTTTCACGGCAATGTAGAGTCTTAAAGGGACCAACGTAGCGTCACTTTGATTTCAGTGGCTCCCTTTTGTAAGGAGAGCTACCTCCGGTGAACACCTACGGATTAGCTAACTGTTATAATTATTTTTGTAGGTAGTCGAGGGTAGTCCACTAATAAGTATTGCACACAAATGGAATCAACAGAATCGAGGCGTCGCCCCATGGGACAACGAATCTCCGACCAGGTAACCACTCTAGACATTGCTGCACCAGACCCCACTGGAAGTGTTCGCTTGATTGGTCGAGTGATTTCATTGAGAAAGATTAGCTAGGGAGCGATCAAAGGCATACTTAAATGGGTATGGAAAGATATTGGCACGGTGGGAATAGATTCTGTGGCAACCAATACATTCTCATTTGAAATTCAGAATAAACAAAAAACTCAAATATTAGTGGAAGGCAATCGTTGGTCAATTAAAGGGCAAAGCATGTTCCTAAAGGAATGAGATGAAGACAAGGATCTAAACCAACTTGATATTAAACATTTCCCTATATGGATGCAAGTTCATGGTCTAGTTCAACTATATCTTACGGATAGCAATGGGTGAAAACTTGGAAGAAAGGTTGGAGATGTGATACATGTAGATAATCCTTGGTCACCTATGAGGCGAAGAAACTTTCTAAGACTGCAAGTACTATTAGCAGTGTATATAACTTACGCCTGGAACCTGGAGCTTAAATGTAAAGGGAGAGGAAATTTGGCTCACTTTCAAGTATGAAAGACTGGCTAATTTCTGCTACCATTGCGAAAAACTAGCTCACACCTTTCGTAATTGCAGCAAGTCAGTCTCAACTAAACAAATATTTGAACCATGGACAAGAGTATATGCGGGGAAAGGCCACAATGCAGTGATAAACTCTACCCAAACCTCTCAGCCAAATGTCTCTAATGTTCAACATGATAAGTGCAACCTCATCAACTAGGGAAACACTCATGCCCTCCAGATAAATTTCAAGTCAACCACCATTAGGGATGACACTCAGGAAAAGCCACCAGTTCTGATTCAATCAGTAGCGGATAATCTCAAATTTGGGCCAGAGGTATTATCAAATGACACTGTTACAGAGAACTAGAAAGAACATGATAAAGTTAAGCAAAAGGACATCAAATCCCGGAAGGTTGGGCTCACAAAACAGTGGCAACGTTTACCCCACACAAATTTCCAACATGCCACCCAAGGGGAAGGATGTAGTAAGAATCCAGAATCATTGACAAATGTTGAACTCCACAAAGTTAGAGCACATCCACAGCCATCAGAGATCTTAGCATGTCAAGATAACCCCAACGGTATACATTCAAGTTACCCGCAAGGATATAAAGGGGAGGAAAATTCTACGAAGGATCATACCCAAAAAAAGGGATATAACCTAATAATACTTCATCGCGTTATTATAGGAAGATCTTGAGGGCTCAGAAAGACTCTCAGGTGAACAAAATGGTGATCTCATAAGAACTACCAAAATTAGCTCTTACAGTGAGGTGATTAGTACAATTCGATACATACAGGAATCTCCGGGCGGTGGCGGCTAGCCTACAACAGCTGCATGGACCCTATGAAGTTGATCTCCTGGAATTGTCAAGGTATAGACTCCCTCTTGACAATTCACCACTTAAAGGACCATATTAGGAAGCATCAGCCGGAGATGGTTTTTCTAATAGAAACAAAAAATCAGAGAAGTAAGATAACAAGAGCATGACAACAGTGTAGATTTCTGAATGAAGTTATAGTGGATCCGGAAGGTATTAGTGGAGGTTTAACTTTATAGTGGAATCATCAACAGGTTGAGATAATTGAGACACTCAATTATAGGATTGAATCCAGGATATGGTCCACACATCACAAATGTTAGGTCCATGTAACTTGGCTATAAAGTCATTGTGATGAGCATAAATGCAAGCGACAATGGGAAGAATTGCAATGGGCAGGCTCAGAATTACATGACCCTTGTATGGTCGTATGGGACTTTAATTCAATTCTTTCACAAAGCAAAAAGTAAGGTGGTTGCATTAAGGAACATAGTAATATACAGAGCTTTCAAAGGTTTCTAAATAGAACTCATCTGCAAGATATTGGTTATAGTGCGATGGGTACTTGGACGAATAAATGGAAAAGCCCACATAATGTCATTGAACGTTTAGACCGAGCACTATGCTCGAGCAGTTGGATAAGCTTGTTCCCCGCTATGAGAGTTCATCATGGAGATTGAATTGGTTCTAACCATATCCCATTAGTAGTGAACTACACAAGTAGCATACAACACAAGTTGAAAGACTTCTGTTTTGAAAATAAATGGTTAATAAACCTTTACTGTTGAACTATTATTGAGTTAGCTTGGGGATCTATGCCTTTGAATACCTTCAATTCAATATATAACAGTAGGTCCAGACGAGTTTAATGGTCGGTTTTTCAATCTTAATGGGGGATTATTGAAACTGACATTTTTTCAATTGTGTGTGATTTCTTCTTAACAGGACATTTCCTTCGGCTACTAAATGAAACATATATTATTTTTATACCAAAAGTAGATAATCCAAAGGAAATGTCACACTTCCGACCTATCACCCTTTGCAATTTCATATATAAGATCCTTTCAAAAATTATGGTTAAAAAACTAAATTCTCTTATGGATAGAATAATTTATAGAGAACAAAGTACATTTATCCCAAAACGTTTAATACATAACAATATAGGTGTAGCCCATAAGTGCTTCCATTTTTTAAAAAGTAAAAAAAGAGAAAAAAAAAAGAATGGTGTGGAGTGAAACTTGATATGCTAAAAGCCTATTAACGAGTGGAGTGGCCCTTTTTAGAGAGAATTTTAATTAAATTGGGTTTTCATATTAAATTTGTTTCATGGATTATTTAGTGTGTATATTCAGTTTGATACAGGTTTATTTTGAACGGACAAAAAATAGATCTCTTTATTTTAATAGAAATGTCACTTATATAAATATTACTAAAGCTGTTTATAGAAATAAGTTAAGAGGTCTTAATATTAGTAGTAAATTATGTCCTATAACTAGTTAAATGTGCATTGACTAGATTATTATGGTTTACAACATATGGAGTAAGAATTGAAAAGTTTGCTAATTTATCACTAATTAAATGGATTGAATTTTAGTTATATAATTTAAAACAGGGAAAACAAGAGAGGTAAGCAATAAAGTGCAGATTTACCACAACGTGTTGGACCATATGGAAAGAACGGAATAGAACTCTATTACAAGTATGCCCGCCACAAGTTGAGAAACTAATCGGTAACATAATGGGTTCGATTGGAGAATATGCGAATGTAAATAAGGATCAAATTTACAATAGAAATAAGCCAAATTTGCCTAAACAAACTGAAGAAGTATGAAAGCGACCACCAATTGACACTGTTAAGATTAATTTGGATAGCTCATTTGATATATTAATAAAAAATGTAGGTACATTAATCATAGTTAGAAATGAATAGGACTATTTACTCGGACTAGTAACTCCCGATTTTATTGTATACATACATTGGAAACCGAGATACGAGCTGTATTGAAAGAACTAAAATTTGTATAATAACAAGGATAACCCAAAATTATAGTTAAATTTGACTCTTGTATAATGTTTGCTATACTTCAAAAGATTGTACGCTTTTATATTAATTAATCACTGTATAATACTATTTAAATAATTAAACAACTAATATACAAATGTATTAGCATGTTTCTATAGGAAAAATCAAGATATAAGTAGTTTGAATACCACTTAAACCAATAATATTAAATCTATTATTAAAAATAAAAAAATATCTTATTTTTGTACAAATATTATATATTATTTAATAAGTTAATAAAATAATATTTTATTAAGTAAAATAAAATCATCACAACTTGGCTTCGCGTATAAGGATAAGCAAGGTTGTTGATCAGGTGAAATATGAGGGAATACTTTGTAGATTTACTCATCCACTCAAATTTCCATGGAATATAGTACCCTCGCATATAGGGATAAGCAAGGCTGAAAGAATTTGTTACCCTGTCTATTTTCTTTGATGGTAGTTGGATGCAGTAATTTTGATAAATAAATTTATAAAACTAAAAATATAATCTCAAAATTCATAGTAAAGAGCTTGACACAAGTACAACTCATGAACATGTACATTTCTTTTTTGTAGACCGCATACATGTACAAGTGAATCTTATAGATCCTAGCAAATTTATAGCAGAACTAACGATTTTTGCATCAGCATGGGCGTGCTACTGGAGACTTGTACACAACCTCTAGAGGTTATCTGTCCATGATAACAGGTATGATTCTGGTGTTTCAATTATAATTGTGTACCTTATAAAGGTAAGGCATTGGAGAGGAAAAAACTAGATGATAACATCTTTGAACAGTAGAAATTAAGAAATCAATGCTTGAACATTGGGACATGGATAAGAAGACACTGGTGGAAAATCCAATGCAGTGACTCCACCTACTCGAGTGACTTGATGTATCAAAATCTAAAATCACCCATAAATGACCAACCTATACCAGTATAATCACCCAATTTATGAAGTCGTGCAAACGGGTCAAATATAGGTAAAGATAGGGATCACCATTGTGATTCTAATACATCAATCTTCCAGAGGAGAAAGAAAAACACGTGGTTGATTAAGAAGCCCTACTGTTGCAGAACATAAGATTAAATAATTACCTTCAATCATCAGCTAGATTCTCCGGAGGAAGGGATGAATATCTGGCCAATGGCTTGGAGTGCTGAGACGTTCCAACTCTCAGCATGTCTAACAATCTGTTGACCAAGTAAGAAGCCGATGTAAGTGTTTGGTTTCTCCAAACATATCAAATAATCAATATCAGTGTGTTTTTGTACTTGGAAGTTGTTGTTGAGTTCATAGACTGTGCTACCCTTTATGGTAATTAGAGGCCTCCACGGAAGTTTTAAGTAAGTCCTGCAAATTAATCTATAAAAGTTGAGGCAGATGTTTGTTTAATAGCAAGATTATATGATTTTTCAAAGAAATCCTAAATAAACAACCACTGCTAGTAACAATTTCACAACCAAACAGTAAAGAAAGCTAAACACACCCTTAAGAACTACTTTAATTTTATGTACAGGATATATTTGTGCATCATTTTGTTAATACAATGGGTTTTGCTTGTATGGGAAAAGGAACCTGTGCTATACAAAGATATCCTTATGGATATCAAGTATGCACCTTAGTTTCCATGTTGCCAGAACAAATCTATATTCAGCATCCTCTCCCTGCAATAAAGTTGTGGGTGTAAGCATCAAAAGCTGTAGCTTAAGGCTTATAAATGGTACTTCAACAATGCAAGAGAAACCCAAAAGGATCATTTCATGGTATAACAAAATTGATGCTGGTCCTCTGGAAAGAAGGCATAAAAAATGGAATTGTATAAAGAATCTTTCCAGTTCTACAAACAACTAAATCAAAAAATACAGAGATAAATAGAGATGTACAACCTTTTCAATTTCTTCTAGTGCAATTGATGGTTGGTCGAAGAAAGGAACAAGTAAGTTCAAATTTCTTTGATACAGATCCCTACCTGAACAGCAGCAGATCACAACAATTAGCTGATCGGTAACAAGAATAGATTTGTTTTCACTCACTTTTTCAACATCATTTTTGTTGTTGGACAAATAGAGGAAAAAATTAAGTTAGATCATCAACTACAAGATATTTCTCCATGGTTCTTCATGCCATGGAGCATATGAGAAGATGAAACCAAAGAATAATATCAAGGGGTCTAAAAGAAAATATAGTTCTTTTGATGATATGATGATTTCTGATAATATTGACAACCCTTCAAGGCGTATAGCCGTATCATGTCTTGAATTTAAAATTGCTTCTCCCAAATTATACAACGCAAAAACTGGAGGGCCCTAATGTCTCTAAATAGAGGAACAAAAGGATGAATGTAGTTGTAAGAATTTCTCCTCAGTAAAAGAGAACAACGAAGACCATCTACCAGACTTCTAAGATACCTAAAAAATATTTTATTAATTAGAAATATTCATACTGTTCAGATGTACAACTGACTTTTTGCATAAGTAAATGGGGGAGGGAACTGAAAAATGGAAAAGAACAACATATGTAAGATGGCATCATTACATTACCTCGAAATCTAATAGTTGGATCTTCAAATATACAATCTCCAGTATAGATTCCAGGAGTGAATACACCTGTTTCCAATCAAAAGAAAGTGCCACTATTTCCATATCTTGAAACAATTTACCATCACCTTCTCACTGGTATTGTACCAGAATAGAGATTTTTCATATTGCTCTAGCTTTTTATATAATGTATACACTCGTACTATCAAAGTTTCCTTCTGTTACCACCATTTACACGTTGGGAATCTAGACATTCAAGAATTGAACAATTGCTTGACTGAAAATGGAGTCATATATTTACTAAATACGCAAAAGCAATTCCTGCAGGAACGAGAACCCACTGCTGAGCTTCCAAAGTATTGTTTAGCTTAATTTTGAAATGCAATGAGCTAATCCACCTAAAAGAGACACAAGTTGAAGTGTGCTTCTCCCCATCCAAATCATGGCACTTAACTTCACATGGAATTAACGATATAGAGATATGAATCGATGAGATACAAAGTTACCTGTGACAAAATAAGCCTTTTCATAGTCGGATTTAAGGATCGACATAATATCATCAAACCCCGAAACAGAGATTTCATCTATCTGCTGAAAGCTTTCTCCTTGCACACTGAATACTCATCAAGAGCTCCATTGAAATCAATTCCGATGAAGAACCAATTGAATCTAAACTGAAGGTCCATCGACGCGGAATCCTACAAACAGAAACCCTAAGCACCTGCGCTTACTGATGGGAGACAGAACCCTGAGGAGCTCCGTGACTCCGCTCACTACGACTTTAAGAAGCTGCGGCGTGTCTCTGTCACCGCCGTAATTGTTAACATCGCCATTGTTTCGCGTGCTTTTTGAGCAGCAGCACCGCTTCCCACGGAATCTCTGCAGTAAAAAAACGATTGGCTCAAAACGTTCCACACTGAGACGCCGGGCGTCGCAGCTTGGTCATAGTTGATATGTACATAAATTGCACTGTCCCTCACTGACCTCCATGGGGCTGAAGATTAGAGAAGAAGGCCGAATTCCGGAAGCAATTCCCGCCATTTTTTGCTCAGCGGAAGAGATAAGAGTTCGGTGAAGAACAGAACAACAAATCTTCCGATAGGGAAATTCCCATCGGTAATTTACTCGAACTCTAATATGCTGCATTTATTTTTAAATACCTAAACTTTTGTTTTTGGTCACCTAAGTCCTATTAATCTCCTTACTACTACTTAGCAGCTATGAACATTCTGATTAAGAGAATCAGAGACTGAGAGTATGACTCAGACATCTGGGGCGGTGAAATGATGAAAGTTTGAGGATGTTTTCGTAAATTAGTGATTGCCACCCCACTTTTTTCTCCGGTTGTTCTATTGCTTCACTCTCGTCCCGTGACCCGTCCAGGAATTCATTTGCAGCGTAGAGTCACTTTAGGGTTTGAGTCTCCGATCCGAGCATCCTCCCATGGCTTTCTTGCTTAACAAAACGAACCTTCTGACTCATAGTCTCCTATCGAATTCACAGGTACGCGCTTATTGGTTTTTTTTGTATCAGGTGAGGATCCACTCTATCACCCGATTCTCATTTACTGATTGTTTTGGTGATCTATTTCGGAGGTGATGAAGACAGAGAATGCTCACGCGCTCTCTCGTCGTGGTTTCCATGTCGAACCAGGGCCGCGCGAAAAAGCTGTAAGATCCCCGGGCTACTTAGTTTCCGGATTTGGATTCGTTTTAGTTCCATGTGCTGTCATTTTCGTGGGGTCTATTGGGATGATTGCTCTAGGTTCCTGCCGTTTTCAGATTCCGCATCGTATGTTTTTGCTTCAATGTAGTTGGCCTTATGAGCAATCACCAGTGTCAGGGCAGCTTCAGATTAGTTTTAGATGGATTCCAACCATATAAAAAGCCGAACAAGCCTTCTCGTGTTAATTGGATGATCTAATTATCGGTGTTTGCATCTTATATAAATTTGAAGTTATTACAACCTTGAAGCAAAAAGGTGAGGCTCCTTTGGGCGAAGCCATTAGAATCTTGAAGTAAAATTCTTTTGGGGTAAGGAAGTTGTTTGAGCTCTGTGCGCTGGAAAGATGAGTTGCGATTTGTAGTCAGCATCTTGTCCTCGAATTACTTTGTCTGCGTTTATAGGTTATTTTATGGTAGAAATGTTGTTTTGATGTCTTCTTATTGAATGAATTGTTTTAATGTTTTTAGCACATAAATGTTGATTTCGACATGGGAACTATGGCTTCTTATTTTCTTTGGGATATATGCTTGCAGCTTTTAGCACCTGATCCAGCTCTCAGTCGGTTCAAGTCATACAAGAAGTCTGTCAAACGATTGAAAAGATTGTCTGATGTTCTTACAATTGTTGTTGCTGCTGGTATGCTCTATTTCTCTAAAAAAAATTGAACAAAACATTTAGTTGTTTCTTCTCATTTCAGTGCACTTTGAAAAATAATTACATGCATGAATGCAAATTAATCACTTTACTGATGCTTGCAGAGGCACTTTCTTACATTTTTTTAATATATTTATCATATTTTAGCCTTGATTATTTATACATATTATACAGGAATTGTTAATGCTAGAAGTATGGTATAATAAAAAAGATCCTTGCATATTTTAGGACTTAGAGCCATAAACGAAATCGACTTAGAGCTATAAACGAAATCTTTGACAGTTGATGACATTATATGTTTTAGGACTTGGAGCCATAAACGAAGATGTCTGATCCTTATATTACACATTTTCATCTTGTATCTTGGTTATGGATTTCTTGCTTGACAATTTGAGGCAAGTACATTTTGTGGTATGTAGACAGACTAGTTGTCTTTGTAGCTTGGATTCTGTGTGTTCAATTTAGTGCTACATTGATAACACTGCTCTAGCTTCTTATTCAGCAAAAGAGAACTATGTTCTTTCTTCCATATAATGTGACACATTCTGATTCTGTGATGTGATCCATATGCCTTACCATTTTATCTTAAAAACTTGTCTTCATGACCAGTCATTTTACTTCAAATATCTAGATAATTATGCAAGCGGATCTGCATCTGCATCCTTTTTTTATATATAAGGAGAAAATGATAAAATCAGAAAGTTGGCTCTAATATATTCATTTTGTGTCTCTTAAGATCTTGGACTCAAAATATTATATTGCCCATAATTTCAGGCTGTGCTTATGAAATATATGTAAGAGCCACCATGCGAGAAGAAGCTCGGAAGAATGCTGGTCAAAGTTCTTAGGAGATTTGAGTGTCTTCCTCTGAAGAGCTTGGTTGTTTCCATGCTTCCCGAATGAGAACAGAATGACTAATAAAAGCAGTCTCTACATCAAATTGTATTGTGAAGCAGTGTGTTCTAATGTCAAGTCTTTCGCCTTCAATAAATTATGTGTGTTGTATACATGCACCTTTTGATGATATTTATTTGTGCTGCTTAGATCAGATTTCTCATTTCTCCTTCCCCAAGCTCTCCATTGCTGCTTATTATAATGCCCCCAACGGCCAAGTATTGGTTGCCAATATATTGAAGGATTAAATCCTAGCAATGAACTTTAGATCTGCTACTGAGGGGTATAGCTGATTGTTATGGTTGAACATCTGACTCTTTGGATCTCTAAATGGAGATCTGGTAGAATCTTTTCACCCCTTCTGTAATGCTGAGACTCTGCTTTCAGAGTATAATATTTGGAAGAAGTTTGTGGGATGGGTGTTGAGTACGGAGCTCATGGTTGGTAAATTCTCATGGAGAACAGAATTTGGGGGTTCTAAAGTTGGAATTTGTCGTTCCACAAGGCCAGTTTCTGTTTATCTTTGCGACTGCTGTAAAGTCCCATCAGATTAATTTGAGTGAATGATTGTCTATAGAAGAAAAGCATATGAGCAGAATCCATAGTGTCTTCAAACTTGAAGATCGAGTCGAAATCGAATTGAGTTCCCTGCAGAATTGGGAAATTCTCGACATTTGATTCTGGTAAATCGATTTCAAAATGAAGGTGATGCCTCCTTTTAGTATTTTGAAGGGGATAGTTGTTTTGTCACCTTCCGCCGGCCCATATTAGGGAGTCCATATTTCATATCTGAGTTCGTCACTTTTTAAAGAAAATGAGTTCCATGTGAGTTCGTTACTCTTCTTCTTCTTTGCCACTATTACGTACCTTCTCCTCTCTGCGGTTCTCCATTTTCCATCTCCTGTTTCGTGCTCTTCCCTTGCCTATTTGTCACTGACTTGCTGAGCTGATTCTGGATCCCAATCACGGTAGCAATTAGATGTTCGTCCGTTGGGTGCTTTCCTGATTGATTGTTTTCCAGCGTCATTCTGTAGTCGGCCTCACTGAGCTACAGTTCGCCTCAGCCACGTCCAACCACGCTTCACTGTCTTCCAATGATGCTTAATGCTTCATACTTTCTCTGATTTCCTTCTTGTTAAATGTTTCCACTTACACAGTATCTCGGTCGTCAACAAGAAGCGGAGAAATGGTTGGCTCCTGGCAGTTGTTTGTTCTGGCTATCTGTGTGTTTGATATATGCATTAGCTCTAGGGGAAATCTAGGCGTATAAAATATTTGAATTTTAATCTAATCTTAATATAATCCCACATGGAATAAAATAAGAAATTATTTTGGTATTATAAAGTTGAAAAGGTTAGACAATTTATTGGATAATTTTCAGTTTCACTGCTTAAATCTCCTTGGATTAAGCTTACTTTGGATGAGTTCCTTAGTTTGCGTAGTTTTTTTCTTCATATGATTGATCCTTAGCAATTTGTATGGCTCTTTGCAGATTCCTGACTCAAACCATGTTTTTGACAACATATCTAGGGAGAACACTTTTGGCAGCTGCTAGAGCAGAATCTTCTGCAGGGCCTGCTACAGCTGCAGCAACAGTTACAAGGCACAACTCTCTTGAGGCATTCTTTGAGGCTGATAGAAGCCCAGAAGATGATAAACAGATTGATAAACTGTTTATAAGCTCTTTAAAAAGATCCCCGTGAAATATGTTGAAACATTGCTAACAAGATCCAAACAAGGAGTTATTTCCTTGAAACAGCTCAACTTGCAAACTCATTCTTTATCTCCTTATCACAATGACTAAAAGGTGAGGAAGTCTATGTGCCGGATCAAGCAAGTACTCACCAAGAGAGCAATAGAGGAGCCGGATCCTAGGAGGTCTGCAGAAATGAAGAGGATGGTAAATGCTTTATAAGGCCAATTGAGTTCTGTCATTATCTTTAGATAGTTTGCTGGATCTTGGTTTATAATCTTAGCATCTTTACAAAGGAGATGGAACTATCAACCTTTTTCTGCCTTTTTATTCCAATGGTTTGATCTTTATCTTACAAAATATGATGGGTTATTATTCAGTTTCTGAGATTGATGTTTTCTCAGTCGCATGGTAGTCATACACCCTCAGTCCCTAGTCCCTGACTACATGCATTATCATCATTAGCTATAATAATTTTGTATATTATTACCATGTCACAGATGTTGATGTAATGTAGATGGCCAATGAAATCTTCTACCCTTGTATGCTTCAGGTAAGGATAGTCATGATGTCAACGCCTGCAAACATAGAGAATCTCTTATTAGGCCTTTCTCAAGTTTCATATGCTAAAAAGTGGCTTTCCACTTCCTCCCCTTTCTGTAGAAACTTTTATGGATTGATTTATACCGTGAAAACACAGCATATTATTCATCATGGCCCTCCCCCCAGAATTGTGTGTCATTTGTGTGGCTCACCCACTTTTTTTCTTTTCCTCCTCTTTTGTCATGTAATACAACTGTACCTACTCGGAGTGAAAAGAATGACAGAGAGGAGAATCAAATTCTGTTCATATTCTTGAACACTAAGATCTCCTTTTTTATTTGTCCTAAAGGGCTAAAGTGGCCAGCAGCTTGGTATGATAATGATCTGGACTGGACGGGTGGGTGCCTCTCTGCGCGGCTGATGAATCGTTCCATGGTACTCTTACAACTCACCTTTTTTCTGCATTGAGTTTGAATTTTCTATGTTAAGCGTTCTAATTACAATTGGTTAGCTCATATTCCGGATTTTTCTATTATTGATTGCCCTGAAAGAGTAAAAGAAAATAGATGAGCTGCTAGGTCACCATGTAAATTAATCACTACGACTAAATCTAGTTCATTTATATAGCTATGGGACAAGCATAAGTGTTGTGGGTCTCCTCTCTTCAAAGATTTCTTCGATATTAATAATAAAATATTTTTAATTCTCTAAAAGGGGATATTTATAAAGTTAACTAATTTTGACCCTAAAGTGGCCTTCTCATATTTTTTGCACAATTAAAGAGGCCTTCTCATATGGACACGGGCACTCCCGCAATTTCACTCCCCACACCTTCACCCAATCAAGGCATTACCATTTTTATAAGACTTGGAAGAGTTTTTTACTTCCCACTTGGGCACTTCTCCTGCCACGTTTGAACCCGTACATCCCCGTCAGTCGGGCAGACGCGGTTCGCAGTCAGTTTATTCCCTCCCGCAATTACCAAAACACCCTCCAATAATTAATGATATCCCCGTCTTGTCCCTTCTTGATATTTCCAGCTCCATGAGAAAGAACAGAGAAGACCACGGTGTATATATTTATACATCCACTCTGCCCTTCTCTTCTCCTTCACCATATCCAACAGCTTAGTTCAGTAACATCCCGAAGTTCCGAAGATCTGTTTCACAGAACGGAGGAGAGAGAAAATAAAAGCAGTGAGATAGAGATAGAATGGGGATGAAGAGGTTGGCCCTGCTGAAGAAGCTGAGGAAGGGGGCTGCGATGAGGTGGAAGAAGATGGTGACCAGCATAAGGGTCTCCATCTTCGACACTGTGCTGTTCAAGGTCGTCTCTGTCGTCGAGGCCATCGCCCTCGTCTCCACCCTCTGCTTCTTCTACCTCTGCTGCGGCTGCCATATCTGACGACCCGACCCGACCCCATCCCACCCCAGATGTTGGAGAACATCCATCAACCGCCTCACCCTGTCCCTGTCTGTCAAAGATGATTTATACTCGAGTCTGTGTATTCCGATATTGATATTCTAAATGTTCATCTTATCTTCAGTGGAGCCACCCGTTTTGTTTTTCCCGCTCCCTCAGCTAATTGTTATTGCAGTTGCCTCGTTCAGTTCTTTCATTCGTTAATGGAATTCAACGCGAAGAGATAGCTTCTCAAGGTAATCAACGACTCTCTTCTTCTCGGTTGGTCAAATTAGATGTGAAAAAAACAAACGATCACCCTGTTTCCCTGCTTGGCCAAGCCGATAACATAGCATGAAGTTCTTCCAAGTTTCAGCTTTACTCTGCTACTTCCTCTCTCTCCCCTCTATTGATTCTTTCCGTCACATGTCATCAAATGGAAATTGGAGCGTTTGGGATCGAATACTGTAGCATAAATCTTCGACTCCCTCCGGCCACTTAACTGGATAACGTAATGGACCGCATAGAATCAGAATTCCGACGACAGTTACGTTTCTCTTGCAGTGATTGCTTTTGCCTCCCTTCCAACTCCTTCCTCCCACTTAACTGGATAACATAATGTCGTATAGTATTATTTATTATTTTCCTTCTAAATACATACTCAAGGATTGCTAATGATTTATTTATGTAAGAGTGGACAAGACAGGCTTCATGATGAAAGAGGCTCCTGTTTTGTGCTTGAATGCATGTAGTTCTTGATTTTCTTTTCCAAGGAAAATAATAATATAAGGCTAAATTTTCAAATAGAATATAATTTTTGTATTTTTCATCCATTTATGTGTAAATATTTTATCCGACTCAATTTATTTATAATTTTTTATTAATAATTTAACTGAAAATAATTATTTATAAAAAATGAAGTGAAAATTTAAAATCTATTTATAATTTCAAGTATTAAATTGAGTCAAAATTTATACCTTATTTAATACTTAAACGAAAGAAAAATTAAACCACCAACCTAAAAATCCAGATTTCATGGTGAGTTTGAAGGAAAGTAAAATCCTTGTTAAGAATGATTTCCAATGTCACATGTAATTATTCTTGCTAATTTGAGACGCAATCTTAACATTGAATTATTTGTTGATGATATTAATTTTCACTCTATGATCTTTACATGAGTTGAATATAGGGTTATAAAAAATCGGGTCGGATTGAATTTCTTGATGTTAAACACGGTAGACAATAGGTTTGGGCTCAAGTGATCAGACACGTACACGACCTTAACTCAGGATTAGTGGACCAAAAGATGCACAAACCTGAATTCAGTTCAGTGTGGTTGAGTTTGAATCCGACTCAAACTTGTATCTCGAAAATTCGAATTTGGGCTTTGGACTCGAGTACGGGAGATCGGAGCTTAGAAATATCTGAATTGAGATCCGTGCAATTCTACTAGTAAATATTTTATTCATATTATCTAATATATAATTTGAATTATTTTTCTTTTGCGGATAAATTGGGTGAATTTGCTGTAATTCTTACTTTTACATAATATAAGATTTGCTCAAATAAATACATAATATTATAAAATGTACAGTGACATTGGGAATATAACTGTACTTAAGCTGTAGACCGGGCAGAAACATGTTGCAACAACAACAATGAAGCAATGGAAGAGGTAGAGACCAAGTGTGGCTTTGGAGGTTGAGTGGCCTGAACACTTACTTGTCTGGGCGTTGGGAGATGACCAGATGAGGAGAATGAGCAGCTGCTAACACCAGGAAGGAAGGACGCTGTCAAGCTTATGCAAGCTTTGATACCATAAAGAACCGAATGAGAGGAAGCAGGTGAGCACGCAAAGAGGTGTGTAATTGTGAAATATGGTGCACACTTTCATTCATTCTGACACCATTAGGGAAGATCCTCACGTGGTGGATGGATGGTGGAGGCTGTGAAGGTGCAGTTGCTCTGTAGTGTATGACAATGGCGTGTAATTGATGGGAAAAACATACATGGTGGAGCAACACACGTGGATATAGCTTGCGACCCTGAGCTGCTGGACATATTCAACCATAAAATTTGACAAGTTAAGCTCGCTGAGCTGCTGGAACAAGAAGGGCCTGATATCATTCAAACTATGAAGGGGAAAGTGCTCTAGTCTTATTGGATCAGGAGTGCTTGGCTTAATAGAAAAGGTACACTATGAATGTAGTAAGTACCATATTCTAGTCGTTGAGAATGGCAGAGGCGAGCAATGCAGTTAGTTCCAAAGGACAAGTCCTTGAATGTGTGAATAACGTAAATTACGCAAGTCGCTGACTGGTAAACATAAAGCAAACATGGAGGTGCCAAATGCAAATCGAATAACGCCTACAAAAAGCATCATTTCCAGAAGTATGAAGAAAACAAAAATGGAACTTTCAATTCTCCTAACAGAATAAGGTCCTACCGAGAGAAAATGTGAACATATTTCCCCTTGGAAAGATGTGAAATAATCACATGAACAGGTTGGGTTTTGAGGCCTTGAAGGTGGTCTTGAGCTTTCTGGTCGGGGGCCTGACCTTCCTGAAGACAAGAGGAAACCTAATCTTGGAATTGTGGAACTGCTTGGTGCTCTCGCGCTTACACAGCTTGGCTGGGACGGTGGCAGTCTTGATAATCTGGATGCAGGGGAAGCGGACACGGTGGCGGGAGGCCATCTCAGTGTACATCTGCTCCACAGCTCCATTGAGGGTCGTATCCCTGTACTCCTTGTACATGTTATGGTATCCTGTCCTGCTCTGATACCTCAGCCATATCCCATAGTTATCTATCTTAGTTGGGTTCTTCTCAAAGATCTGCAGTCAAACACAAGTCCTATCAGCTTTATTGCATTCATAGCCCAAATAATCTCTATACTGCTCTCCATCCTAATGTCATCAAATCAGCACCAATATGTCATTAAGAAAATGTAATACCATGAATGGGGCACTATAGGAAATCCCATTTGGGTTGAGGGCTTAAACCTGAAAGTGCTGACAACAATTGCTGACTAGTCAAGAGAGCAGCACTTAAAAAAATTTGTCAGAAGTCAAGGCAAAAATTGAAGACTCTATAATATCCTTTACTTAAATCCCATCTCCTTGGTGAATAAGCTCTATAATGTGTTTAAAGACTACGTTCTTAAATCAAATACTTTGCCTATAATGATTATAGGCCTTCCATAGGATAGAGATATGAAGGGATGAGGCAGAGAGGATACCTCGTTGATGGCCAGTACTTGGCCGTTGCTCTTCTTGACTTTCTTCAGCTTCCTCAGGAAGTACCTGACCCAGAATATATTCTAAAACTTAGATCTAAAAAGGTAAAAGAGAATTCCAAGTCCTCATGTAATAATCAAGCGCAATGACGAAAGATCAACTCATTCACCAGAATTTGGACTTCGCGCGAACTTCATTGGTTGCCCAGAGCTTCATCCTGTAGATCTTAGGGTGCTCATCGCCTTCTGTGGGCAGAGCTCTCCCCACGACCTGGTACTGGTGAAACTGGTCGACAAAAATAAATGAAACTCTATCACCACTAACAATCATTAGTCAAAATAAACACTTTTTTGCATCCTAACAGATTGTAGATTGGCAAGAACTCCATACACATTCCACTATCAATTAATCATCAATCAGAAAAAGTAACACATCAAAACAATTAAAAGCAACGTTAGTATTGATTTCAACAGTGATAAAAACCAAAGTACGCAAAGAGAAGCAAAATTTCCGAGCGCACGATGACTAATTGGTTCACAAACGAACGATTGAAAAAGTAATATACCACCAAGATATTCAAGAACACGACGAAAATTGAAACTAAAGTGTAGAGGATCCTAATCTCACCCTGAAAACCATTTTTTCTGGAGTGACGAGAAGTGAAGATCGGCGCTGCCCTGTCAGTATCTTTGGAGAAAGAACATAGTTTAGGGTTTTAATCGGCTTTTATACTCCTCCAGAATTTATCTGGACGAAATTGGAATACTTACTATTTATTAGTTAATTGGTCCACGATTTACTTCTTAGTTTCTATGGGCTCCCTAATTTATAATATTATAGTTTTCTCCCCCAAAATTCCACTTTTCTCTGTTTAGCTCCCTATGTTCTAACATTTCTTTTCATATTCCACGTATTCTATAATAAATCTTCGAGTATGGCGGGAAGGCCAAACTATCGGGTACGGAAGCCATAATATTTGAATAATACATCATATAAATATTGTATATAAATATGTATATTTGTATGATTACTCAAATAATATTATAAATTTAATTTTAAATACGAATATATAAACTTGTTAAACAATTTGTAATTAATGGATGATAAATTCTATTACATTCCATCCGAATTTACAAATTAAATTTGTATAATATCTTATTACATACTTTCTATAATGAGTAAAAAATAAATATAATACTAATATAATGTAAAACTTAAATATAAAACAATCATAATTTTTATAAAAAAAATCAACTTTTCATAAACACAACAATAAATTTTATAAATATTTAATTATCCAGAAAAATACAATATTAATTTTCGAGTATTCTTTTCATAACTTATATTGATCATTATTTTAGTTCGGAATTTCATTCCTTTAGTGTATAGAAATATGTTAAGGGAGTGAATGATGCACATTCATGACTAGGAAGTACTGAAATGACTAATTCTGAGTATTTATATCATCCATTTTATTCTCTATTCTGAATACAAATACAATAGTAGTTTTTTTTTATTTTTTTCATAAAACATACATCATTTAATTCATAAATTAATGTTATCAAAACACCCTACTATTTAGACTAAATTACACCTCACAAAATGCATTGATAAGTTAACAAGTGACCTATAATCCCCTATAAAGTTAATTGCAATAACTCTACTTGATCAGATCGAATTTCAGATTGAAAGTCCAAAAATTTGATACCAAAACCTCTCCCGAGCACTGTCTTATCGACCGAGCAATTCTCACTCACCCAACCACCAAATGAGTTGATATTGATGTTAAAATGCCATTAATGGACTACTCTTGAATTTGTAGTAAAATATCAATTTGTTAATAGTTGGAAAATGCCACACGAGGAATGTTTTGGCCGACCTAAATCTGTGGCCGAAAAAACTATTTGTGGTCGCCACCGACCACCACTCAGGTGGACACCAATTCTAAAGTGAATGTTTACCTCACCTCTACTTCCAACTATTAATGGTCGACCTCTTTAGCAAGGGGCAAATTGGCTGCCATTAGTAGATTTTCACCTTCTGGTATGTCCAGCTCCGCCCGATTGTGACCAATTGGCACCCCCAACTCTGACGACCACTTAATCGGCCACCACTATAAAAAAGATGGGATGGGGCTTCGTGCTCGAGATTGAATTATTGATAGGAGTTGATCGAGTTAAGGATCAGACTCCTCGTGTTTAAAAATCATGAACGTGCTTATTACTAATTATAGTGCATACATATGAGTTATAGAGCTGATCAAATTAAGGGTCAAACTCCTTTGTGAATTGAAAATGCATGATTCTTATTAATTATAATGCATGCATATGAGTTATAGAGTTGGTCAGATTAAAAATCAAAATCCATTTTGATTATAAATTGAAATCGCCTGCTAACTTATTATAGTGTATGTATCTAAGTTATGGAGTTGGTGAGGTGAAGGATTAAGCTTTCTGTGATTTAAATTTAACATGCATATTGATTGTTGTTTGGTGTGCATGCATTGACATATTTATATATATGTCTTGATATATTAGAAGCGACAATGGAAAATTGAGATCTATACTTCCATATTACCAAGACCTCCGATTGATACACGAGTATGGTTCTAGTGAGTACAAAGGCATTGAATTGTATGTGTACGAAGAAATAAAAAGGAATTAGGTGGAATAATTTCATGAAATCCGGATGAGAGATGAACATATGGGGTCTGTTGTATAGCGCATATGTCACTCACACACGCTGATTGGAACTATGACATGTCTTTCTAGCGTTGCATGGGTAATAAGTTACCATAATATGATAATATATGTATACTATATAATTGTTTGTTGTGAATTGGTGAGATAGTTTGACATGACATAATTGTGATTATGGTTTTCAGTGGCCCGAGTTAGTAATATTAATAGTGGGATAAAAACTGTTGAAGTAATAAATTGTGTAAAATCATGAATAAATTTTGATGTTACACTTTTATTTGAATTCTTAAATTATAAGTTATATAGTGGTCTAATATCAATAAAGTCAAGTTTCACGTGTTATATGTTGGGAGGTCGCCTACATAACTCGAATGATTGATATATAGATCTCGATATATCTCGTAAAATATTTTAAATTATTCGTATAAGATATTGTAATTTCGTAGTATTGTATTAAGTTTTTAGACTCACTATAAGTTATAAAAAAAACTTCAAAATTTTACTTAAAATTGAGATAATTTTTTTATTATAAGTCTTAATAATTCTAATTTTACATTGGTTAAAATAACCACCATTGTAATATTGAACAAATTGGTAGCTTGTACTAGATCGATAATTGTTAAATCGGATCGATGTGATATTTATTATTTTGTTAAATAAAAAAATGATAATAATTGAGAAAATATGGAATGAGAGTAGTAATGGAAAAATACCTTTGTGTAGAAGATAAAGGTGGGTGGTTGGTCTAATTTGGTTTGAGTATGTTCAATCTAATTTTTTTCTATTTAATATATTGTTCAATTCGATTAAATTTTCAATATAGTTCAAGCTAATTTATAATTTTTTTATCTAAATTTACTTTTTTATTTGATCTAACTTTTTGATCTATTTTATTTAAATTTATGATCGATTTCTAATCCAATTTTTAAGTTTGGTTCTATCCAAATTTTCAATATGATTTAATTTAATTTTTTATTTAATTTTCAATTAGATTTCTAATTGAAATTTTAATTACTAATCTGGTTTCTAATTAAATTATTTTAGATCAAAATTTTTTTTAGTCCAACCTAATTTGACAATTTGGATGATTGTGATTTGATTTAATTTTTATTTTGTTCGATTTTTTTATCATAGTCTAACTTCCACTTTAGGTTTGGTTTGATTAATGATATCTCAGTTTTATAAATACCAACACGTTATTTGAACTAAGTTAAAAAAATAAATTAATTTATTTAACATTTATTTATAAATTAAATTAAATATTTAAGATGATAGTGGGTAAAAATAAAAATATGCATTCCAAAATTGGGATAACATATAAATATTTATACATTATTTGAAATTTAGAATTTTTGCTTAATATAATTTTAATAGAAAAGAAAAGAAGAATGGAGACAACACAAATTTTTATGATGATAATAGTTGAGTAAGAGCATAATGTGAGCTCCCCCTTCATACTCCCAAGTTCATTCTCACACAATCAAGCAAAAATGATCTCAAATCAAAGAAAATGGGTTAGCTGTTTTTAGTGAATTTTTTATATTTAAAAGTTAATTTCATTGTTAATATAATTAATAATGTATTGAGTAAAATAAACAACCGTGGTTTTTATATAACTTTATATATTTCTATCATTATGAGTTTAACTTATTTTTGTTTAATAATATATTCTTATTAGAGTATTTCTTTTATGTTATTAGAGTGAGTATAAAAAATAATTAAACGAATTAACTTGTCGAAAAAGTTATAAATTTCTTATAAAATTTACATTTATAAACGTAAAAAATATATATCATATATTAAATAAAATATATAAATATTATTACAAAATATGTTTTTAAGTGAATATTAGTGTAAGTTTTTTTTGTTATGTTTTAGTACATAATATTCTATATTCTATTGGCACATATTTAAAAGCTAAGTGGGTAGTGATTAATTTGATTTATATGTACAGTTATGAAACGAAAAAAGAGATGGTAGGATAGAGATCGAAGACCCAATCTATGCCAAGGCCACACCATGGAATGGAATGTAAGGCGACCCTGGCCCGCCTTAATAGTTGATTAATAGAATGTTATGTTAGAGGCATCCCTTCAATTCAATCATATAAATGTAAAATGAATGATCTTTTAACCATACTTAATAGTTGATTAATAGAACAGTGGTGTATCAAATGTGATCAGGGTAATAGGCGAATAAAACGGTTCAGATAATTAAGAAATATACACAAAAATGGTAGAGACTTTTCTAACCTATTACTGGGACTGGGATGGGTGTTTGGTCCGTTGGAGTAGAAAGTGGTATTGGGATTGGAGGGTGAAGGTGGTTTCGGACTGGGGTGCAGGCTGGGGGAAGGCTGTGAGAGGTGGTGCAAACTGTGGAGGGCTGAGTCTTTCTTGTTTTTTTTTTTTTTGCTCGTCAGCCTCTCTTGTTTCATTCCACAAAAATTAACTCAATGTATGAGTAGGAGGCTATAGATTGGCTTTGTTGGGATCGAGGAATTTGGATGAAAAAAATTAAAAAGATTTAGAGTGGAGGTTAAGTTAAAGGTTTACTTTAAATTAATTATTTGGATGGGAGATGTGTTTATTAAAATTTTTTAAAAAATAAATTTATTATTTATAAATATATTTAATAATTTATTAAGTAGTATATATTATATGTACTATATAATAAAATAAATTTTTAAATAAAAATATATAATTATTATATATATATATGATAAATTATATGTATACAATTTTATTATATAATAAGTGTGTTATTATAATAAATAATAAATTGTTATTAATTATATAATAATAATTATTATATATATTGTATAATTATAATAAAATATATATGACATATTTATTTTTTTATTTATAATATTTTATTATATAATTATAGACTATAATTTTATATAAATATTATTAATATTTATTTATATATATAAATAAATTATAAAATAAAAAATAACATAAATATAAAAAAATATATTAGAGTAATTTAAATAAAAAAAAGTGAACATTTCCAAATCAGAAAAGTAATAGGTAAAGTTTTAATGTAAATAGAAAATTTTCTTCACTAATAAAAAATTCATTGCTTTAATTTACCAAAATGATTTCTCAACAAACCACTTCTCTTTTAAACCCCTCAATATAGTAATTTAATCTTACTCAAAACTTCAAATGGGATAACTAAGGCATTTAAAAAACTACATGTAATAAAATTTTGAATATACTTTTTTATTTGTAATTATTCTTGAATATTTATACTTCAATTTTAAATATTTTTTTTGCACGGAAAATTTTTAAATAGGTTGAGAATTCACATTTATAATCTATTGATAATAAAAATAAAAAATATTATTGAAAATCAAAACAAAATAAAAAATATGTTCTTAATTAAAATCATGCAAGTTTATTAATATTTTCTTATATTATATGCATTATATATGATATGTTATTAATCTATTATAATAATATGATTTTTATATGATATTTTGAAACTTTTTTGTTAAATATATACCATAAAACTAATTATTAGATAATATTATCATTTAATAAAAATATTATAATCTATATTATTATTCATATTATATAATATATATTATAATACAATTAATATTTATATAATTTCTAATTATAATACTAATTTATTTGTATCATAAAATTTTGTTCTGAATAAATATTACTTATATATTTTTAATATTTATATATAGTATAGTATATAAGATAAAATTCTCATTATACATATATATAATATATAGCACAATATAATATAACCATATATTTATTTTATCATATACGCAATAATTACTAATAATATAATTTAATTATATATAATATTACTTAATAAACTATTAAAATAAATAAAAAATATAAATATATATTTAAATTTATAATTTTATATACTTAAAAAAGAAATTGAAGCTAAATAACTCCCTTACCCTCTCATATGTTCAACAATTCCATTACTGAGAATCATTTACCGTGTGTTTTAATTATGTTAGGATCGAGAGATTTATAAATATTTAATGTGTGGTATCATTTCAATTGTAATTATAATTTATTTGATAATATTACCGGTGAATAAAATCATAAAAGTATATAATTAATTATAATTTATTTGATAAACTTATTCGTATTAGTAATGATAACTACTTTTTTATATAACAGAATTATTAATTACTCATTCGATTTATTTGGACTATTCACCAAGTAATTTATATGAATCATTTATTTTAATAGAAATTTTTTATTATTTATATAATTTTATATGTTAAAAAATATCAAAATTATTTAAGTAATTTATATGAATCATTAATTTTAATGGAGTTTTTCTATTATTAATGTGATTTCATATGTTAAAAAACATCAAAATTATTTAAGCGCAAAAAAGTGCACCAACTACTATTTTTACAGATTTGGAGTGTGGGTGAAGTGAGAAAGGTAAATTATTAAAAGTGTAAGTACGTTATTATATTTTTAATTAAATATTTTTTAAAATAGACCATTATCTAATTTTTTAGGTATAATTATACTACCATATTAATTTTTTATTATTATATACGATTATATATATAGATTAATAATAACATTTAAATTAATAATAAAATGATTTATAACCTATAAAATATAATATATTGATTTAAAATACAAAATTTACATATATTTAATAAAAAAATAAACAATATCCAAAATCGTTATAAATAATCTAGTAACAAAAAAACTATATTCTCCCCCTTCACTAGTAAATATCCTTTATACTATAGGATAATATATAATTATTAAAAAATAAGTAGAAACTATATTAATAATTATTTACTTACACACTTTTATTATTGTGCTTAATACCGTTATTAGTATATCAATAAATATTACTCAAATACTCTAAATCAATATCTAAATATTTTAAATAACAATATAATTTTTTTAGATAAATATCACTAAAATACTTTAAATTAATATTTAAATACTTTAAATAATAATATAAATATTCTTTTATGTACATTTTATTGGATTAGTGAAAAACTATTTATTTGGTAAATTATTTTAGAGAGAAATCCCTACAAACCAATTTGTTACACTAAAATGTAATACTCTAATTTTGAAGATTTTAGAGTTAATCTAATATTTTTAATTAAAATAATATTAAATAACATTAATATACTTATATTTCTTCTATATATATAATACAAAATATTATCTTATTTTATTATTATTATTTTTCTTATTACTATCAAATATCAATTTTAATTAAATAAACTTGATTAATTATTTTTTAAATATATTTGTAATTTTTTTAGTTTCATATACAAATATTTATTTTTAAAAGTTTTTTATATAATATATTATATATTTGTTGTTCAATTTATATTAACTACTTTTATACCTATTTATAGTAAATTTTATCTTAATGTTTATATTATTTAAGTTTTAAATTTATTTATTATTTTTAAATATATTGAGATTTTAATATATTATATTTATGTATTAATATATTTATATTATGTTATTATATATAAATTTTGACCGGTTAGATTATTACTATTTATATAATTTTTTGAAAATATTTTCGTTAAAATTATGTTTTTTATTTTAAATACAAAAATTAAATAATTACAACGATTATATTAAATAGAATTTTTGATAATTTTGTAAAAGTATATTTATTTAAATATATATTATATTCTTATTATAGTTTAATATTAAAATATCTAATTTATAGTATTTACTAATAATATTGTTGTAGATTAATGATAAGAATAATGAGAAATAACTAATTATATTAAAAGAGATTCTTCAAATATACTCTTATATTCTTATATCATCGTAATGTACTACCTAATATAATAACATTATTTATGAAATAAATTTAAAATTTGAAAAGAAATTAAAAAAATATAATATTACAAATTTGGAATGTATTAAAATGAAAAATTTTCAAATATTTTAATATTTTTAAGGATCTAAGTTAAGATATGTGATACTAAATAACAAGTTTGAAAAAAATTAATTGAGATATAATGATATTTTGTACTCTACTAAAAATTTTGTTATTTATATTTTATTATTGTAATTATATATATTTATTTATTTTCTTTATACTAAATACACTCTATCTAGAAATGAATTAATAAGACAATTTAAAATTATGATAAAATATTGGTATTATATGAAAATTATAGATGAACTTGAGAGTATGATAAAAATTAAATTAGAGATGTTATAGATACTATAATTTATCAAATCAAAATTATTTTTAAGAAAATTGAAAAGTTAATATAGAATTCAATTAATAAATTAAATCATAAAAAAAGGTCAAGAATAATAGTCTTAATGCACATACTATTATTATTAACTTTGACATACTTGTCATTTTTTTACTTTTCTTATATTTTAAATTAGTTGAAGTATATCCTAAATTTTTTGAGTAATCATACTATTTATGCATTTATGATTTCTATTAATACTATCCCTTAAGTTTTAATATACTTTCTAGTCCATCTATTATTTTCATATAATACCATTTATTTCTCACCATAATGATTGCTTAATATTAAATAAATAAATAAAATTAAAATAATAAAATATAGATAATAAAATTTTAAATAGAGTACAAAATAACATAATACCTTAATTAGTTTCTTCTTCAACTTAAATTTAACATCCACATTTTATTAGTTAAATTCCATTAAAATCTCCTTAAATTTAATTAAAAATATTTTAAAAAATATCATTAAAACAATTTGAAACCATTTTTAATATTATGTTTATTTAATTTTTTTTCAAAATTTGAATTTATTTCAAAAAACAATAGTTGCAAAAGTATTATAAACTCATATATTATGTTGATGAAAAAATACATATATAAGAGTGTATCATCTTGCAGTAGTACAAGACTTCATTTGACATTATTAGTTATTTCTCGTTATTTTTACCATTAATCTACAACAATATTATTTATAAATACTATATATTAAATATTCTAATATTAAAATATAATAACAATATAATTTATATTCAAATAAATATACTCTTACAAAATTACCAAACATTATATTCAATATATCAAAACTAATCTCTATTTTATATTTAAATAAAAGAAACACAATTTTTAAATCATATTTTCAAAAATCATACAAATAATAACCAAACATATAAAATTAGATATTACAGTTTATTTTTATTTATATCTAATAATAATGACATATTTAAGAGTTCAAAATTCATATATAAGAACACAACACATAATATACATATATCAATATATAAATATAAATATAAAATATTAAAATCTCACTATATTTAAAAATAATAATTAAATATAAAACTTTTAAAAATAAATATTTATATATAAAATAAAAACTATAAATATATTTAAAAAATAGTTAACTAATTTTATTTAATTAAAATTAAACTCATAGAAAAATAAGAAATTAAATAGTAAATAGGAATAAAAAATAAGATTATATTTTTTATTATGTATAAAATAAATATAATAATATTAATATCATTTAATATTATTTTAATTAAAAAAATTACACTCTCCCAACCACAAAAATTAAAGTGATTGCTTTTTAGTATAATCAACTAGTTTGAGGGGGGTTTTTGAAGCACTCTAAACCAATCAAAAAAATTACCAAATAAAAAATTTGTTCACCACTCTAGATTAGGAAAACAAAAATGGTATTTTGAAGCCTTAAAACAAGTACGCAAAAAAAAGGTAGACAAGGCTCACAAGCGTGGCATAGACCCCCCAAAGTGCCAAAACCTGTGGCCCAATGAACAGAGAGATCAACATGTGTAACCTAGATTAACTTCGGCCAGAGATCTGAGGTTGGCCACGGCCCATTGCAAAACCACGAGTCCCATCAGGCATTTTTGGACCTGGAGGTGGTTTTGAAGCTTCTGTTGTTGGCTGAGTGCAAGCTACAATCCCATGGCCTAGCAAAGAATACAGCAGAAAAAACGATAAACTGATGAGAATCAGACACAAAATGATGCATTCTCAGCGGGAGGGATGATGGTAACATAGAGATACATATTACCATAGCCATTGAGCCCTCGGTGTTTGTGCTTCCTCCCCCGCCCGTAACTTACATTTTTGTATCCACTGTCCCCATTTTTCTCCTTCATAGCATGGTCTCCATTCTAAAATGAGAAGTAGAAGCAGATAACCAAATATTAGTTCGAGAGCTGCTTATTCATGAATGCAATTCCCAGTTTATTGTTTCCCCATCACAAGAGAATTGTGCACAAGTACTGCTTTAAAATATTATGCAATCCAGCTCATATTGTGACACCACATGAAACATTGGCATTGACCAATGGAGAAAGTCAAGATAATGAATCCTCCAACAGAACTCTGTATAGGCTCCCAAAAGTTTTGGTCTGAAGTCCTCAAAATAGATTCACATGTAGAACCATTAGCGAAAATTCTAATATAGGCCAAAGTTGAGATTTCACAGAATGAGACAATTTAAAATTGCCCCTATAACATGTCCCATGAAAATTATGTAGGCCTATTTAAACCATTGAGACATGAAAAATAAAAGTTCCCAGCAAGCTAACCTCTTCACCAGCTGTATCTCTGTTATGACCATGATTCTCATTCATGTTTTCAGCTGTTCCAGTATGGTCAGACAAGAAGCCAACAGTTTTCTTGTTAGGTTCACTTTCGGTCCTGACTTGTCTTCTCTGCACATACTTTGCCTGAAGCTTATATGATATTAACATAACCAAATAACTGTTCCCAGGAGAAGAAATACCAAATAAATAAATCTAAACTACCACTCGATTGAGAAGTTTGACACGCATGCCATTTCTCCAGTCCCCTTCATTGTTCAATGTTTTTGCCTGATAAAAGAATGCACAACAGACTTTTTGCATAAGGAATCAGTCGCACAATAAGATTCAAATGCAAAAGCTGTGAAATTAAACCAGATTACTCACCGCTTTCTCAGCTGCTTCAGCTTCTTCATATTCTACAAGAGCATGTAGCTACAAAAGATCACAAAGTTGAATTACATAGTGAACTAACTGATTAAAAGAGAGTAAATAATCACAGACAAAATTCTAGTACTTGAAGGTAGGATCATAGGCATTTTCATTCAACAAAATAGGATCAGAGCATAAGCAAGTTTTCATATGCTGTCTATATACACCTTAGTGCTATAAAGTGTTGTATTGCCCCTTTTCCCATCTTTCTCAGAAAATGGGTCATGAATGGAGATTTTCTTTATCCTGAATATTTAGAGCAGCTGCCATCAATTTTCATAAAGAAACAAATACATTTATAAGATATCCAGAGAATTGCAGTAAAATGATAGAGAAAAATCATAGGGAAAGAGATAACATACATCCCCACATCACCAAATATTTTCAGGAGGTTTTGATCCGAGTGATCTACTGGTAAGTTCTCTACCAAGACAGTGCTTAACTAAAATGCAGAAAATTAGATGGAAGATAATTTGTAAGATAAATATTACAGAATACATAACCCAGTAAGACCATCAGAAAAAAAAAGATCGGTTTTCGTTGCATCAGAACCTTATGATCTTGGACCTCAACAACAGGAAATGGATTTAATCTCTTTACCTTCTTCCCATCAGCACTAACAACCTGTATTGCTAGGAGAGATTAGCTTCTTACCAAGTATAGATTTCTGCATTCATGATTAGACTTTGTTAAATAACAACAAACAACATACAAGAAATGCAGATTCCTTGAGTGCAGATGATATGAAGGCATCATCTCGTGACAGCTTCTTCATTTTCCTAAAAGAAGCAATGATCCCAACTGGTACTGCAAGAAGAAAAAAATGTACATATTGTTCTAGTTAAAAGCATATTTGCATCCTTAAAAAAGTCAAGCTAAATTTACACAAGAAAAACAATATGAAGAGGTTCTATATTAGTAAGACTAGCAATTCATACTGTTCTCACGTTGAAAAGAAGGCCTGACTCTCCAGACCTCCATATTTCAGGACAAGAGAACACTCAGGTTATTCCTTCTTAGCATAATAAATGAAGAAACTGAACATAATTTCAACCCTTAATTCACTAAAAAATGATCATACTTCCAACCCAATTTCCTCCTAATTTCTATACCAATATCCAAGCCTTTATGTAAACATTAGCATGGTAAAATCACATGCTACTCACATGTTTATGAGGGAAATTAGGTCCATTCTCAAAATGTATATGGAATTCCAGTCTCAGTCAAGATAACAAAGTCCATATACTTACCGAATCCTTGTTTATTCTTCTTCATCATGTTCAGCATATACTTGTCGTTGGGCAAGTTTTCGTCGCTGAAGTAGTACTCCACCTGCAAAAGCGTAGAAAGAAAGGATGAATGAGCAAACTCTTCATGACAACCACGCACCCTAAAATATGAATGAAACCCATCTCAACCGCATAACTATATTCCTCCTAGACAAGACAGTCAAGAGTAAACTCTAAATTAAATAATCGATTTTTCGGTTCTTAGATAGAGACAGGAAAGTTATCCTCCACTTTCATTTCCATTTCCATTAGGAAAAGACGAAGTCCCAAAAAGTAACACTCAAACTTTTAAGGAATATTCATGGCTATAGAAATGAAACGAGAGAGTGTGTGTTTGTGCCTGCTTAACAATCCGCTGTTTGAGATCATCAACCGCCACAGCATCGTTTTCAGAATAATGATCTCCGTTATGTGCGTGCTCAGACACCTGATCGTGGTCACGATCATCCCCATCGGACAGCGTAAGGGATTCGGACGGATCCCTATCCTCCGGCGATCCGACGGACGCAAGATCGGTGTCAGAGGAAGCAGCTAACACCGCATCCTCGGAAGCGGAGACGGGGAGGATCGGCTCGCCTTCCATGACAACGGATGGGACGACAGAGGGGAGGAAGGGAGAGGCCAAAAATCTTCCCACCTCTTTGATCGCTCTCCCGAATCTCCGGCGGTCTTAGGCCACCACCGAACACCTTGTATGGGAGAGAAGCCCGTATGGGTTTTTTGGTCATTTAACTCCTGAACAAATTGGACGGCCCAGGATATAATCCACGGCCCAAAAGGGACGTGGAGCCATGGCCGCCTACAAGTTTGCTGGTTTTCTTCCGCCTCTAAATAGTAGTGAAATTTAAATTTCATGATTAATAACTAAGTTGAATATATTTTCAAATTTACCATATATTTTATTTTATAATAAAAATCTACCCAAACTTTAACTTTAGTTCTCTATACACCTCTTACCATTCTGCCCGTTGTTGCACTTGCAGACCTGTTTATGAACCATTAAAAAACTAACTCCACTCATACTTCCCATTTCATTTTATTTTGATATGGGTAAATAATAATTATGACCATTCATTTTTAATTTATCAGAAAAAAAACTTATTGTCAAACATTTTCATTTCACATAAGAATCTTTTTTTAATCCATTTTTGACGTTAAAATATCTTAAATACCCTTATTTTTATCATGTGAATATTGGATGGGGCGGCCAGCAACGTCATTTGAGTTCTACCGGGGACACTCATTAAGCGTTTGGTGGAGGCCAGGATACCTAGTTGCCCCATGTGCAGCCTTGGTGGTCTTCACCCTTTAATTTTTTTAAATTTTATTAATAATATATTATATATGAAAGTAAAATATTAATTTAAGTACTATGCCAACAATAACTAAAATTAATAGTTAAATTTGTGGGTTTGTATTTAAATAAAATACTTCTTAAATTTATATAAGACTGAATTTGTTATCATTTTATACTAAATTATAACATTATTAAAAATTTTTGAACCGACTCAATCAAAACCAATGAAGCCCCAAAATAATAGTTGATCTTCATTGGAGCACATGATGTCCTTGATCTGGTTACTATAACTTGCATTTTTTTAACTCTAAATATTATACTTTTTAGAATAGAGATAAATTAGTAAATGGATTGTATTATTTTATTTATAAATAATAAGTACATTTATATTAAAAATATGAAAGGAATAACTAAGATAGAGTTGTCTTAAATTAACAAATATTTAAGTGGTGACTCTAATACAACTACATAATTATCCACATGTTTAAATATGAAGGAACAAAATTTGAAATTGTATTTAAAACTTGTTCATTGGATTATTGCACTACACTTTAATTTGTTGTATCATAGTTTTATTAATGAAATTGATCTAAAAAGAGAATATATAAATAAGTCAGGCGATTAGATAAACTTGGATAAGATTTTTATTAGGTTAAATTGAACTAAACGGGCTAGGTACAACTTGATCCCAAAACTATTCTTATATTTCAATATGATTTTACAAGTTGCTATTAGATTATTTTATTCTAAACCTTATCACTCTTGGATTTATGGTAGTTGACACACTCACTATCATAGGTTCGGAAGGATTTTTGTAGGTCTAGCTAGGAAAACTAGGTTGAGGTGTAATAATATGTATGTCGCATCATGACCCGGTTTGGTCGGATCCCCGTGAACAATCCGTTGCTCTCTTGGTTCAAGAGTAGTCAAGCGTAATCTCAATATTCTTCCATAGAATAACATATATCCATAAAAATACAAAGTTAAGATAATTAAGCATACTTGACAGAGGATAAGGCCTGGTGCTATCTCTAGTTACATCGCTATTTTCTAAAAAAAGGTAAAAAGGGTGGGTGAGTTTCTACAACTCAGTGAATGAGTATTTAAAAAAAATAAAGTTTCAATAAAATAGTTCATGAATTGGAGTGTGCCATACTCTTTATTTTCTTTAAAATTCTTTCTTCCTTGGTTTCTTTGTTTTCAAAGCCATTTCTCATCATTAACCACAAACGGTGTGTTTAGCAACCAAAACACACCTTTCATCATGAAGAGATCACACATTTGTAGGGTAACACATCAACTGCACCCACTTGTGGTGTCGGAGTGACTTTATCGGCCACCTAGATAAAAGTCCATCTACTTCTACCTTGAGAATGAGTGGATGTAAGTGACATTTGATCCTCAATCCCGAAAGAAAACTCCGTGTCCATATGAGGACAGAGACCTCATCCCAACCCCACTCCGGTCTCAAGCGCATGAAGCTACATTGAGCTTCCCTGATTGCTGGCACAATAAACTGCCCTTATCTCCACCATGTCATCCAGTAGCCCCTAGGACACATCACTCCCCCTCTTGGGCATTTCGAAGGTCTCGTACCTCAGTGCATACACAAAATAATAGTTTTCCTCTTAAGCCATTTAATCTTTGATGTCACTAGTCCAATGGCCTCGATCCTCAACTCGACCTGCAGCTGTTTGTCTAGACTGGTTTGTCAAACTGTCTTGTCGCATTGCCGCTGGTCCATCGAGTGTCGGTCCTGTCTTAGTACCATGGCCAAACACATCATTAATTAAAGTTTTCATGGCTTAAACTTATGTTTGTTTACGAGCTCCTGCTCATGCCAATTGGCCTTGGGCCCATTATACGAGATTTTTAAAATCGGACATTTTAGCCCCCAAGTTCTAAAACTGAGGCCTTTGGCCTAATTCGAGCTCCCGTCAAGAAGATTTCCCAAAAAGTTTAAGCAGTGGCACATAGTCTGGGAGAGCACTTCCGACAAAAATAATCATTCAGCTGTCCATCACACCAATCGGGTATGAGGACATCTCTGCTCATAACCGATAAGCAAGTTTTCTACTTCCTTCTAGGAAGTTCATCATACCAACAAGGTATGATCTACTTATAACTGGTAAGTAGTTTTTCCGTGTGTTTTCTTACATTATCCTTTTTAGGTATTATGTTAAAATCCCACATAATAGTGGGTTTCCATTACCGAGGTGTTCATCATCCCAACCGGGTATGATGTAAAAATCCCACTCACCCGTGAATGCAGTGAATTCCTCTTAACCGTTTTTTTTTGTCTCCATGCGAGCTTGTTTTGGCTGACGTTCTCGGTACTTCGTGTTTCTACACGATATAAACATACTTGTTCATTATCTTTTGAATTGATAGTCTTCATTCATCACAAATGAATAAAATACCCAAACTTTTTAATTAATTACAATTAGGTCCCTAAAGTTATTTTTCTTTAACTTTAGGTCCCTAATGTCGATTTTTCCCCAAATTGAGTTCTAGAACTTTAAAAATTTACTTTGGGACCTCAATTTATTCAAAATTACAAAAAGAAGTTCAAGTTTCCATAATTTCCCAATTTGGTCCCCAACTTTTCCAAAATTACCATTTTGCCCCTACTTTACAAAAATGGTAAATTTCACCAAAAAGATTCCAAAAATTGACCCATTGGTCCTCCAACATCTTTTCCATGACCAATTGGCCCTCAATTTTGGAAAATTGCACTTTAGTCACTCAAATTTTTGAAATCCCCAAAATTTCCCCCAATTTCAACCTTTCAACCTAACCAGATTGAGTTTATCAAATTGACCGATCAATCGAAGTTAATTGTTGAAATTGAAGGTGGATTTGAGTTCCTACACATCCATACGATGCAATTGCACTTTGAATCGCATGATTTGATGCCAGAATGTGCTCAAATGGAGCTTTGCCGAAAAACTAGATGTAGAAAGAGAAAGTTTTGAAAGCTTACCGTAGGGGGTGTGGCGGTCCGAGCTTTCGATCTGGGCAGATAGTTCTCATCCTGAGGTTTCTCCTAGAATCAAGAATCGCTTCAATTCATATCAAATTGAGGGAGAATTAGGTCAGTAAATATTCATTGGTTCTCTCTCTAACACCGATCAGAATTCACAAAGTGGAGCCAGATTGGCTTACCTTTCCGTTCTAATTCGGTCGTAGGAGGGCTGAGCGAGTGTTGGGGAAGCTTGGTTTGGCCTAAGGAGGGCTCAAATTGGCTGATTTCAGTTTGATAGAAATATGACAGCTTTGGTCCGCGAGAGCTGCTTCACTATTCGATCACGCCGACACTTCTCCGGTGATCCTCGGAGCAATTGGAGACTACCACCGTGTAGCTGACTTCTCCCCGAGTCTAAGGAACTCGACTATGCCTTCTTTGGCTTAGAAAAGATCCTATGTCGAAGCTTTGGTTCGAGCTTCATCGAAAAACTGAGTAGCTGAGAGAGAGTGAGGTTTTCAGGTGTATGGAGGATGAATGAAAAGGGGTTCTTTATATAAGAAGCTCGGGGACTCTCCGGTAGTCCGTTTGACACCTTAATGACAGTCATTGATGGCCTAAAACATACTGAACGGAAACATTTCTTCTTCACCGGTGCTGTTCGATTTTCCGGTGAGTGAACAGTGCTGTTATCTGACGGAAGAAGACGACACTGTTCCAAACCAGACCGAATCGGACCGAACTAAACCAGGTTCAATGCTTAAACCGACCGGTTCATGCTTGATTCGATGAGTTTTTCAAAATTAAAAATTTCTAAATTCATCTAAATTCATTCTCTATCTAATGGTGGCCTTAATTCTCCAATTTGAATTTTTTAAGCCACCTAGAAAAATGAATTTAACATATGGTTTAATAGTGGTTCAAACTAGTCCAAACTGGTTCAGATCTAGTTCACCTGAACCGGTCTGGTTTTCTCCTCCAAATTGTCATAAAGTCCTTTTCCAAGGTTTTTATGACTCTTTGGGTCACTTAGGAGTTGTAAATTTTCCAATTTGCCTGTTCTCTGGTGATCGGGTTTGTGAACTGGTTCGGTTTTCTCACTTGGTTTAACCGATTCTTTTCTCGATTTTCCTTAACTCCAAAGGGTGGTGTTTACAACTCTCCCCTCCTTTTAGGAGTTTTATTCCCAAGACTTATTTCACATCCTTTGTACTAGAATGAACTTTTATTGATATCAATTTGTAGTTTATCGACATATAACCTTCTCGGTTGTTTCCGTTTATCCCTTATATCGATTTTCTTTTCATTCACATCACTTTCTCATTCCATGGGGTTTAATTTAGCTAAACAGATCACACTAGAAGGTTTAAGGTCATATCCTTAAATTCACATCCTTCGTTCCTTAAAACATTATTTCTCCATTCCAAGATCCTTTACT
The DNA here is from genome assembly GCA_030064435.1 of Trapa incisa. NCBI lineage: Eukaryota > Viridiplantae > Streptophyta > Magnoliopsida > Myrtales > Lythraceae > Trapa > Trapa incisa. Next base: position 10,299,386 of record CM057767.1, on the reverse strand, counting down.
TAAAGCTTATCTTCGTTCCTTAAAACACTAGTAAATGGATTGTATGATTTTATTCATAAATAATAAGTACATTTATATTGAAAATATGAAAGAAATACCTAAGGTAGACTTGTCTTAAATCAACAAATATCTATGTGGTGACTCTAGCCCAACTACATAATTATCCACAAGTTTAAACATGAAGGAACAAAATTTGAAATTGTATTTAAAACTTGTTCATTGGATTGTTGCACTACACTTTCATTCGTTGAATCATAGTTTTATTAATGAAATGGATCTAAAAAGAGAATATATAAATAAGTCAGGTGATTAGATAAACTCGGATGAGATTTTTATTAGGTTAAATTGAACTAAACGGGCTAGGTACAACTTGATCCCAAAACTATGCTTATATTCTGATATGATTTTGCAAGTTACTATTAGATTATTTCATTCTAAACCTTATCACTCTTGGGTCTATGGTCGTTGACGCACTCACTATCATAGGATAGGAGTGATGGGTTTTTTTTGTAGGTCCAGCTAGGAAAACTGGGTTGAGGTGTAACAACATTTGCCTCTTGGAGTTCGCATACAACAATCAGTACTAAGACAATATTCAGATGGCTCCGTATAAAGCACTATATGAGAGAAGATGTTGAACTCAATTATATTGGGATGAAGTGGGAGAACGCAAGTTGGAGTAGGTCGAGATGCTAGAGTATGCAACGAAAACAATCTATAAGATCCTAAATCGGCTTAGGATTGGCAAAAGAGCTATGTCGATAACCAACGTCAGAAGCTAAGCTTCAAGATAAAGGATCATGTGTTTCTAAAAGTGTCCCTATGGAAATGGGTTATCAGATTTCAGAATCAGGGAAAATTGAACCCGAGGTACATATGGCCCTACCTAGTTATCAAGAGAATTGGACTGGTGGTGTACAAGATTCAACTACAGCCAGAACCGGACCAAATCCACAACATCTTTCATGTGTCGATACTAAGGAAGTATGAGTCGGATCCTAGACACGTGTTAGACCAACCTTCTCTAGAGTGGGAAGAAACTCTGTCAAACCTAGTTGACCATGTGCTCCTCCTTGACTGACAAGAGAAGAGCCTTCGACAAAAGAAGATCCCGATGGTGAAGGACTTGTGGCAAAGTGATCATATAGAGGAAGAGATATGGGAACCCAAGGCAAGGATGAGAGAAAAATATTCGAGATTGTTTGGACTCTCCCTTGACCCGAAAATGTAGGTGAACCAGTCAACGGTTGATGCGGTGGCCGAGCAGGTACTCCACGTTAGAAAAACTGACCAATCACAGTGCGCTACGTGGCCTGATCGCCATGTCATCATCTTCAACCTTTAGACGCTGACAGAGAGAATGAAGGAGAGAGAGAGATGCTAGAAAAGTTGGAGTCTCCGACGACTCAAAAAACTCTCCAGTTAGGTTGCCGGTGGGTAGCATGAGCAGTTGCCGAGCTCCCTATATAAAGAGCACCCCTCCATTCATTCTCAACATCCCACAATCGAGCGAAGAAGGAGAAGAGTACATTTTTTGGTGAGCTACAAACCATAGCTTCGACGACGGGCGAAATCTACACCAAAGGAGCTCTAAAGGATGGCATTGGAATCGGGGAAGAGTGCTCTAGCTCTAGACACTCCTAGAACGACTAGAGGACGCTTAGAGAAGTGTACAAGGGATCGCACAGTGAAGTTGCTCAGGAGCTTGAAACAACGAGCTCTTGCCTGACCCAACCTCGACCCTCTCGGCACTTCTGCCACCCACATTGGCCACCTCTAATTGCCTAAGACCCTCCACAACACCCTTATAAATCCCGGTAAGATCAATTTCACATCCTCTCATCAAAATTCCTAAGTTTCAGAGCTGCACCATCTGAAACTTCTCTCTTCAAATTCCCGCAGGACAACAACAAATTGCTGCAGGATTTGGTCCTGCTAGGTCCCCCTCGATGAGCACTAGTTGCCCCCATCACAGGCTCTGGCCACCGCCCCTTTGTGGGTAAGATACACAAGCTTTCTTTCTCTACTGTAAATTTTTCGGCGAAGCTTCGACGAGGCGTAAAACTCAACCAAATTCATAAATTCGAAGTGTAGGGTGATCGGGGGAGCTGGGAGAGACGAATAGAGGTAAGAATCGAAGAAATTAAGGACTTACAGGCCACCAATTGGATGAGGTAAGAACTGAAGCTTCATATGCATGAATTGGGGAAGAAGATGAAGTCCAATTTGGGGATTTTGGGGACTTTTGTGCAATTTTTGAAAAATTGAAGGACCGAATGGTAAATTTTTGAAATTGAAGGTGTTTTCATGAAATTCACCCCAATTGAGGGCCAAATGGTAATTTGGGAAAATTGGAAATTTCTAAAAGTTAGGGACCAAATTGTAATTTCTAAAAAATTGAGTACTAAAGGGCAATTTTGAGAAATTAAGGGTCAATTGGTGAATTTAAAAGAATTAGGGACCCAAAAGAATGACTGGAGACCCAAGAGGCTTAATAGAGATTAAAGAGAAATTAGGGATCTATGGGCAATTTAAGCAAAGTACGGGGCTCGAGGTGCAAATATGAGAAAATGTGTGACCTCTTTGTCACCACGCCCTAATATGACACTCGTACCCTGCAGGAATGGATTTCTCAAGCGCCAACCCTTGAAAGCACACCAAGGAGAGAGACTCCGCTAGTGTAGCTCTACCGAAATCACCGGGTGAGTGAGAACCACTATTACGTCAATTTTGATTGGAATGACGGTTCAACTTTGAAAACTATTTTCTCAAAATTAGCCTCCCTTGACTGGGTGACTCTGCTTAAAACATTTGAGAGCTAATTTTGATCTTAGGCTCGAGGTGCCACTAGGCCCAAGGATGATGGATACGGGCGTGGACTCATCTAGAATGGATATGTGATATATGATGCTAAAAGGTTTGAATAATGGGAACTTTGTGTGATATCCATCGAGCCAAGTTTGAGTTGTCGAGCTTGTTGGGCCAAATTGCTACTTTATTGAAGCCATGTCGTCGAACATGTCGGGCCAGTACGCATGGGCCGAAGCCAAACTGACAGACTGTTGTGCTAGAGGGGCAAAGATAAAGGCTATACTTCAAAAAGATTGTTGATTGTACATGCACTATGATGTTCAGGCCATCAGGACACCTGGCATGAGGTAGTGATGGAGCCCAAGGACTACTGGATGACCCAGGGTGCATAAGTACGATTCTATTGTTCAGTAGGTCATGAAGCCGAGTAGCTTCCTATGCATGTAGACTGAGGCAGTAGGAGAAATGAGGTTTTGTCCCACTGAGCGGACATGGTAAAGTAATTAGGGTTTGAGTGTCAGACTATTGATGTCTACTCAAACTCCAGGTAGTGACAGTGCACCTCTATCAAGGTGGACGGTAAAGGTGTTTCGGTTCACAAGTGGCATGGTCGAGGACCGTTCTGCAAACGTGTGTTCCCTCCTATGATAGAAGGGCGGTTGTTGATCATGTGAAGTGTGTAACGACAAATGGAAAACTTTAATGGACAGATAAATGAATTAAAGTAAACGTTATAGTAGTTTCCTTCACTGAGTATTATGTACTCATTCCCCTCCTCTCACCCTTTCAGGTATAGCACCAAGACGGAAAGTTCTCAGACCAACTTGGACCCTCAAGGTACGCTTCCTACCTCACTTATAGTAAGGGTTTGAATGTAGACACACCTTTACCTTCCCTACATCATTAGGGTAGGAATACCCAGATGGTGCAGTAAAGGGTGGCGGGTTGATCACGAACCCTGATCAAACTGGGTTGGTGTGTGACAACTTGAGTGGTATGAATGTCTAACTTTCCTAATTAGTTTCCCCCATAACCTATCCTAATCCTTGATTATGAACAACCTTGTAGAAAACATGAATGGGAAAGCCCTCGAAGAGTATATTCCCTGGATACTCGCCATGGAATAATGGGTAGAGGCACTAGAAGAGCCCATCCCCTGGGATGAACCCCAAGATATAACCCCTCCCTACTCGGTGGAAGACGAAGTGTCTCCAGATAGGGAGCCAGACCAGGCCAGATTCAAGCGAAAGCTGAAAGAAATTTCTGGGAGGCATACACTAATTATGTGAGGGTTTTTCACCGACTCCTCCGATCTACAACAATGTGTGTATCACAAGCCCCACACAACATGCCCACGATGTTTCTATCCTACGTCGGAATGGGATAGACATAGCACCACCCATATAGGCCAAGAGGGCCCCTAGCCTATTAGCATCCATGGAGTTCGAAGAGCCCAACATGAACCCGTGTCCTCACTATGGAAGGTACCATGGGGGCGAATGCCCACCCAGAAGGAGGAGGCGCATCTAGATGCCAGATGTAGAGTCTTGCAACCTATATAGGTATAACTCTAGGTCAGTTAACTGGTGGGGGTAGAAAAGAGGGTAGTAAAATTCTAGAAATATTGATTGTAATAAACCCTGACCGAGGTTTTTCGGTCCAATGAATAAAAGAATTTTCTCAAAGAAAGAACCCAAATCTCTTATCTAACCCTCAAAACAATGGAACTACAGAAGCACCCGGAGTACCAAGGACCCCTAAGGAAGTAAACAAGAATTGAAGCTCACTTTGGGATTGGTTAGCAATCCCCTTCCAACATCTATACCCCACACAACAGGACTAGGATGACAAGAGACCCCGAGGAGTCCCTTAAAGGACAAAGGAAAGTTGGACCTAATGGGGTAAACCATGACCATCCCAATGGGCAGAGTAAGGTACCTTACGAAATAGGTAGGATGAGATACCATTGGCAAGCCAGCAAAGACCTTAAGATAGGACTGATGACCCAAAGGAGAGAGGAAGGTGACCCCAAAGGGATGTCTAGATAGAAAATAAGAACACGAACCAAGAATGTGAGCATGGCTCGACTCAAAATGCCCGGAGAATGGGACCCGAGAAAAACAGTAAACAGGTCAAGGACAACTCGAGGATAGACCTACCCACCCCATAGGACCCTAGCAAGAGATAGACAAGATAACCGAAGGATGACAATGTAATACCCCAAGGATGTGGGACAAAGAAGCAAGCCCGTGATGAAGGAATAAAACATCTCGACCATAGAGACCAAGGGGAAGAAAAAAGGGAAGGGGCAGGCAAACATTGAAATTCTAAAGTCAAATTAGGCAGTAATATAAGGGAGTTATATCGAGAGACTCAAAATTTGAGGACACCAAATGGGAAGGACAAATCAACTCGTAAGACAAAAAAGAGGGGAGAGGCACAAACCCCAACACACGAAGAGGAACACAAACCCAAGAAGAAAGGATCAACACATAGGCCTGACAACCTCAAGTGACGGGTGGATAGTCTGACAAGTTGAAATAGACGATGGTCCAAATAAAGCAACCGAGGACCAACAAGGGAGGACCTGTCATGCCCCGACCCGGTTTGGTCGGATTCCGTGAACAATCTACCACTCTCCCGATTTATTCAGGGTTTTCCCCTTCTTTTAACCGTGAGGAGTAAGGCATCCTTTATACCTGTACCTTTCCTGGAATAACATTAATCAAAACTGAATGAATTAAATTTACATACCTGTCTTATAGGTTTAGCTCACGGGAAGTCTGCAGGTAGGTTTTTCTCTTGGTTACCTGTAAAGGGGTAAAGGGAGGGGGGTGAGTTTGACAACTTAGTGAATGAATGTTTGAAACATGAGTTTCTGAAAATAGTTTGAATTGGAGTGTGCCACACTTCTTATTTTCTTTAAAATCCTTTCTTCCTCAATTTCTCGGTTTTCAAAACCATTACTCATCATTATCCATAGTCGGTGTGTTTAATAATCAACACACGCCCTTCATCATGAAGGGATCACACGTTCATAGGGCAGCACACCCACTACACCCACTTGTGGCATCGAAGCCACTTTACCGACCATCTAGATAGAAGTTCTTCCACTTCTACCCTGGGAATGAGTGGATGTACATGACATCCAACTCTCAAACCTGAAAAGAAACTCCATGTCTGTATGAGGACATAGACCTCATCTCGACCCCACCTCGGTCTCAGGCACATGAAGCTACTTTGTGCTTCCCTGACTACTGGCACGACAAACTGCCCTTATCTCCACCATGTCATCTAGTAGCCCCTAGTACACATCACTACTACTCTTGGGCATCTTGATGGTCTCAATCTTTGGTGCCAATGGTCCAAGGACCACAATCCTCAACTCAACTGGTAGCTGTTTGTCTCGACTGGTCCGTCTACCTGTCTTGTCGCACTACTGCCAGTCCATCAAGTATGTTGGTCCTGTCTTGGTACCATGGTCAATCACATCATTCATTAAAGTTTCCATGGCTTAACATCAGGTTTGTTTATGAGCTCCTGCTCATGTCAACTGGCCTTGGGCCCATTGTACGAGATTTTTAAAATTAGGCATCTAGCCCCCAAGTTCGAAAACCGAGGCCTCTAGCCTATATGAGCTATTCGAGCTTCCGTTAAGAAGGTCTCCCAAAATTTTTAAGCAGTGGCACACAGTCAGGTGAGAGCACTTCTGACAAAAATAATTTTTCATCTGTCCATCAACCAACCGAGTGTGAGGAAATGTCTGCTTATAACCGATAATCGAGTTTTCTACTTCTTTCTAGGAAGTTCATCATACCAACCGGGTATGATCTACTTACAACCGATAAATAATTTTTTCACGTGTTTTTTCACATCACCCCAACCAGGTGTGATGTTAAAATTCCACATAATAGTGGGTTTTCATTTTCGAGGTACCTATCATCCCAACTGGGTATGATATGAAAATTCCCACTCACCCGATAAGTGCAGTGTACTTTTCCTCTTAACCGGCTCTTTGCCTCACACGAGCTTATCCTTGCTAGCGTTCCTGGTACTTCGTGTTCCAACACAATATGAACATTCCTTGTTCATTAACATTTGACCTAATAGCCTTCAATCATCACGAATGAATGAAATACCCAACTTTTAATTATTTGCATTTATGTTTATAAAGTTCTTTTTCTTTAACTTTAGGTTCCTAATGCCAATCTTTTCCTGAATTGAGTCCTGAAACTTCTGAAATTCACTTTGGTACCTCAATTTATTCAAAATCAGAAAAGGGATTAAGGTTTCCCAAATTTCCAATTTGGTCCACAATTTTTCAAAAATTACCATTTTGCCCCTACTTTACAAAAATGGTAAATTTGACCCCAATAATTCCAAAAATTGACCAATTGGTCCTCCAACATCTTTTTCATGTCCAATTAAAGCTCAATTTTGGGAAATTGCACTTTTATCCCTCAAATGTTTGGAATCCCCAATTTCTCCCAAACTTTTTCCCCAATTTCCCTCTTTCAAACTGGCCGAATTTGATTTTATCAAATTGACCAATCAATCGAAGTTAATTATTGAAATTGAAGGTAAATTTGAGTTCCTACACTTCCACATGATTCAATGGAACTTTGAATCGCGTAATTTGGATCCGAATTGAGGTCAAACAGAGCTTAGTAGGAAAACTAGAATTAGAGAGAAAAAGCTTCGAAAGCTTATCGTCGAGGGTGCGGTGGTTCGAGCTTTCGATCTAGGCAGATAGCTCTCGTCCTAAGGTTGCTCCTTGGATCAAGAATCACATCAATTTAAGCCGAATTAAGGCAGAATTTGGTTAGTGAAGTTTCGTCGGTTCTCTCTCTAGCACTAATAAGAAATTAGAGGGTAGCCAAATTGGCTTACCTTTCAGCCCTAATTCAGTCGTATGAGGGCTATGGAAGTGTTGAGAGAGCTTGGTTTAGCCTGATAAGGGCTCGAATTGATCATTTTCAGCTCGGTCGAAATAGGGAAACTTCAGTTTGTCGAAGCTGCTTCACTATTTAATCACGCCGGCGTTTCTCCAGTGATCTTTAGATCAAATAGAGACTATTGTCGAGTAGCTAACTTCTCCCCAAATCTAAAGAACCCGTCCTTGCCTTCTTTGGCTAAAAAAAACCCCAATGTCAGAGGTCTAGTTCTAGCTTTACTGGAAAATGGAGTAGTAGGGAGAGAGAGAAGTTTTTAGATGTGAGGAGAATGAATAAGGGGGAGCTCTTTATATCGGAAACTCGAGGACTTCTTGGTTGTTCGATTGGCGCCTTTATGGCAGTCATTCATTGCTTGACCTGGCTGGAGACTTTTCATTTTTGTCGGCACTGCTCGATTTTTTCGGATAGTGAACAGTGTTATGATATAAAGGAAGAAGACGACACTATTCCAAACCAGACCGGATTGGTCCGAACTAGGTTCAACGCTTAAACCGGTCGGTTCAGGCCCGATTCGACCAAGTTTTTCAAAATTAAAAATTTGTAAATTCATATAAATTCATTATCTATCCAATGATGGCTTCAATTCTCCAATTTGATTCTTAGCCACCTAGAAAAATGAATTTAGCATCCGGTTCAATGATGGTTAAAACCGGCCTGAACTGTTTCAATCCGGTTGACCTGAACTGGTTTGGTTGGATCCCTGTGAACAACCCGCCGCTCTCTCGGTTCAGAAGAAGTTTCCTCCATCTTTAACTCGAGATGAGCTAGACGTAATTTCAACCTTGTTCCCTAGAAGACATATATCCAATAAAATGCAAGCTTAAGGAAATTTAAGTATACATGACAGAGGGTACGGCTTGGTATTATTCTTAGTTATTTTTCCTTTTTTTGAAAAAGGGATAGAAATGAGGGGGTGAGTATGACTACTCAGTGAATGGGTTTTTCAAGAAAATATCTTTAAGGAAAAGAGTTGTATTGGAGTGTGCCAGACTCCTTTCTTTCAGAAATCATTTCATTTAAAAATCTCGGGTTTTATCACCATTTCCTTATTTAATCACGGTGTGTTATCACCCAACACACAACCTTCATCATGAAGGTTAAACACACATTCGCAAGTTGGCATGACCACTGAACCCACTTGTGGCTTCATAGCGACTTTACCGGCCACCTTGATAGAAGTACGTCCACTTCTACCTTAAGAATGAGTGGATGTACGTGACATCCGACCCTCAATCCCGAAATCAATTCTTCATGTCCATATGAGGACAGAGACCTCATCCCATACCCACCCCCGTCTCTCGGCCTAATAGCCTTCATTCATTCTAAGTGAATGAGAAAAACCAAACTTTTATTTATTATCAATTAAGTTATTAAAGTTATTTTTCTTTAACTTTAAGTCCCTAATGCCGGTTTTTCCCTCAAATTAAGTCCCAAAACTTTTAAAATTTCCCTTGGAACCTTAATTTATTCAATTTCATAAAAAGGGGTTTAATTTCCCAAATTTCCAATTTGGTCCCAAACTTTTCCAAAATTACCATTTTGCCCTTCCTTTACAAAAATGGTAAATTTTATCCCAAAAATTCTAAAATTCCTCAATTGGCCTTCTAACATCTTTATCATGCTCAATTGACCCTCAATTTTAGGAAATTGCATTTCGGTCCCTCAAATTTTAAAAAATCCCCAATTTCCCCCCAATTCCAACTTTTTAACACAATCGAATTTGATTTAATCTAATTGACTGATCAAATGTTTCCAATTATTGAAATTGAAGTTAAAATCGAGTTTTTACATGTTCATACGATTCTTTAGCAATTTGAATCGCAATTTTTAATGCCAGAACGAGCTCAAACGAAGCTTCGCTAGAAAATGAACTATAGAGAGAGAAAGTTTCGATTACTCACCAGTGAGGGCATGACGGCCCATGCTTTCTATTTGGGTAGGTATTTCTCCTCCTGAGGTTCTTCCTAGGATCAAGAAGGATATCAATTGATGTCGAATTGGATTAGTATTTCGTCATTGAAATTCGGTCGACTCTCTTTGTAACACCGATCAAAAATTGTAGAGGGAAGTCGAATTGGCTTACCTTTCCGTCCTTATTCACTCGTGGGAGGGCTGAGAAAGTGTTGGGAGGGCTTTGTTTAGCCTGAGGAGGGCTCGAATTGGCCAATTTTAGCTCGGCCAAAATAAGGCAGCTTCGGTTCGCCGAAGCTGCTTCACTGTTTGATCACACCGACGCTTCTCCGATGTCTCTCGGAATGAATGGAAGTCACGACTGTGTAGCTGACTTCTCCCCGGTTCTAATGAGCTCAACCTTGCCTTCTTTGGCTTTGAAATGACCCTATATCGGAGCTTTGGTTCGAGCTTTGTTGGAAAATTAAGCAATGAGAGAGAGTGAGCTTTTTAGGTGTGGAGAGGATGAATGGAGAGGAGCTCGGGGACTCGTTGGCCATCCGTTTGGCAACTTTATGATAGACATTGATGGCCTGAAACGTATCAAACGGAAACGTTTCTTCTCCAGTAGTTTTGCGAAAAAAACTACATACCGGTTGTAAGTAGATCATACCCGGTTGGTATGATGAGACTTCCTCGAAGGAAGTTGAAAACCCGTTCATCGGTTATGAACGGAGATGTCCTTATACCAGTTGGTATAATGGACAGTGAAAACCTATTTTGTCGGAAGTGTTCTTCCCTTATTGTGTGCCAATGCTTAAACAATTTGGGAGACCTTCTCGACAGGAGCTCGAATAGCTCTGATAGGCCGGGGGCCTCGGTTTTGGAACTTGGGGGCTAAATGCCCAATTTTGAAAATCTCGTACAGTGGGCCCAAGGCCAGTTGGCACGAGCAGGAGCTTGTAAACGAACATGATATATGTGCCATCAAACTTAATAAGTGAATTGTTTGGCCATGGTACCAAGATGGGACCGACATGCTCAGTCAACTAGCGGTAGTGCGACATGACAGGTCGACGAACCAGTCAAGACAAACAACTGCGGGTTGAGTTGAGAGTCAGGGCCGTTGGACCAGTGGCACCACATATTACATGACAATATAAGAAACATTGTTTGTGCATGCACTATGAGTATGAGATCATCAAGACGCCCATGAGGGGTAGTGATGCGTCCTAAGGGCACTGGACGACCTAGTGGCTATAAGGGCAGTTCGTCGTTCCAGCTGTCTGTGCGAAATCTGGAGTAGCACCAAGCGCATGAGACCGGGGTGGGGACAAGATGAGGTCTCTGTCCTCATACGGACACGAAGAAGTGATTTCAGGATTGTTGGTCGGATGTCACGTACATCCACTCTTTCCTAGGGTAGAAGTGGTCGTACTTCTATTCGGGTGGCAAGAAAAGTCGCTCCGAAGTCACTAGCGGGTTTAGTAGTGATACTGACTTGCGAATGTGTGTAACCTTCATGATGAAGGATGTGTGTTGGGTGATGACACATTGTGGTAACTAAGAAATAATGGAAAAACCCAAAATTTTAAATGAAGGGATTTTTTTGAAAGGAAAGGAGTCTGACACACTCCATATAAATATTTTTCTTAAAAGTTAAAAGTATACCTTTGAAAACCCATTCACTGAGTAGTCGTACTCACCCCCTCCCTTATATCCCTTTCAGGAAATCCCGAAAAGCCTACCTTGAAAGACCATCAACGAAGATGCCTGTAAGACAGGTATGTAAAGTTTAAAATTTCATGCAGTTTTGATTATGCTATTCTAGGAAATGATGCAGGTTTAAAGGACGCCTTACTCTTTACGGATTATAATAAGGGGAAACCCTTTAATAAACCGGGAGAGTGACGGATTGTTCACAGGGATCTGACTAAATCGGGTTGGAGCGTGACAACTAGAGTGGTATCAGAGCCTGTTTCCTTGAATACATAATCAAGACTAGAAAATATAGTAACTAATAGGATTTATCCTAAAATTTTCAGATGGCTCCTGGAGAGGAACCAAGAAAACTTGGAATGGCTCTGCTTAACACCCTACCTCTGTAGGGAGACTACCCTAGAAGCTACCCAAATGCTTGAGACCGGGGTGAAATGTCAAAAGACCAAATGAGGAAGTATCTTGGTGAATGGTGCTAGGACCTATTGATGGCACAACTCTAATTATGGAGGAAGACGTTTATCAAAATTCCATAGCTCCTTAGTTATTTTGCAACCATTTTCTGTGATAGGGCAGAGAGCCCAACCTTTTGTATCCCCATGTTAATAAAAAATTCAAATTCCCCAAAACTCTATCTTCTGAGGATGTGATCTTACTAGGAATATGGCATAAGGAAAATAAAACAAACCCGCACTATCCTAGAAACTAAGGAAGAGTTGCTACCCAGTGATGGAAGATGAATCAGGAAACCTAGGAGGACTCTTACCATGACCCTTAGCAAAGGTGATTCAGCTAGAAAACTGTCAAAGTGATCAGACTCAAGAACAGTAAGCACCAAACCAATAGTAACCCTGGAAAAACCCCCACTCAAAGGAAAGTAAGAATCACAACAATCCATGTAAGGGAATGATGATGGGACATTACCTGAATAGATGCCCAACCCTACTAAAGAACAAATACCAAGTTGAACTATTATAGGTGTAAGGAAAGAAGGGGTGTTCCACACCTCATAGATTCAAGGCAATACCTCCTCAAAGGTCACGAAGGACATGAAGGATAAGAGACTGATACCATGGAGCGGGTTACATAAACAATTCAAAAAGAGGTCAAGAAAAGACGAGGTGAATACAAAAACTTCTTAAGAAGGTCAAACCGAGAAAGATACCTCATGAATAGGGATAAGGTACATGAGAATCATACTTAGAACCCTCTCATAAGGGGCAAACACAGAAAAACGTCCCCCGAAACTCTAGGGAATGACACAGTGAGAGTGAAGAAGAGAAGGAATACGCTGTGAAAATGAATCAATGGTTGGCGGATGTGCAAGGAGCCAACCCCTCATTAGAAACTACTTGAAGGAAGGAAGTGTTAGAGGCCAAGACTAATATGCTTTGGAAAAGTGATATAATTTTAAAGTACTACCTGTTTTTGGAAAAAACAGAAAAGTTAAAAATCAAAGTCTCTGACCAACATACCTAAGGAAGACCGGGAAGTAGAAAGGACTACACCCTAAAAAGGTCAGTGAGATGACGTTAAGGACAGGAGTACTCAAGAAGACAACTACCCTAAGAAGACCTAAACCAAGGGACTGGTGGAGGCGGGGTAGTTAACTAGCTAATACGCGGAAGAACCATGATGTAAGTTCCGACAAGGAAGAGAGGCGGAAAGGTCAAATACTCTGAAAGAGAAGGATGAAAGAAATCCCTAAAGGAACCAAAAGTCCAAATTAACAACCAAATTCAAGCCAAGAAAGAAATAGGCAAGCTTCTCACATAATGATCAAGAAATCTTGAAATAAAGAAGATTTATACACTCCCTAAGGAAATAGACAAGTATTGGGTATGAATGAGGATGCAGATAGAGTATAAAAGATGTCTTGCAAGACCTGAGGAGTAAACGTAAACAGGAGAAGACAACATCAAGAGTAGAAATCCCCCAAGGCAAATGTAAAAAGGAATGTCCGGAGAAAAGGAAAGAATTCTACAAAGGAAGGAAGCCCCGAAAAGACATGTGTATCCCAATTGAGAGGAAATAGAACCAACCAAAATAGAAGGAATGATAAGCTCACAAATGAAATGTTGGTTGAGATGGAAAAGTCGAGTACCAAGGAAAAATGAGGTCCTAAGAAGGAAATTAAACTAAAGGAATTATGGAGGGGCGGATGGACACAATGTGGAGTGAAAGGAACCAACCCTTAATTAGGAAATGTTTCCAAGGAAGGAAGTATCATAATGGCCCAGGCTGACCTGTTTGGAGGGGACAGGAGAACCAAGTAGAAAGAGGAAAACTAATAACGATAGACAACCAAATAGAATAAACAAAACCCTAAGAAGGAATGAGATGTAGTAAAGACTACACTCTATGATGGATAATAGGATGGGCATGAAGAACGAGTGTATAGCTGCCCAAACGATTGGACCAGAAAAATAAAGAATTGTGAAATGGTTGCGAACAAATCAGAGGGGATTAAGGCCAAAGGAAAACCCTTGAGTAGAGGATATCATTGGGAATAATGATGGATCTAAGAAAGGACGAAACCCAACATGTCGGTAAAACATCTGGGAATTTAATTAATTGGAATAGGAAATACTCAATAAGGAAATCGAAAAAGAACGAGTGGGTAAGGAGAACCAACACAATTAAGTAAGTGGAGTTAATAATGGTAAAAAAAAGGATAGTTGAGGAATACTATCAAAAGAAAAGAGAAATGAAGTTATACGATTCCTGAAAGGTCTAAAAGCTAAGAGAGACACTTTTGGAGATGTTCTAAAAATCAAATGGATAGAGACAAGTCCTAGAAAATGCCATGCTGTAAGGGCATGTAAACCCAACAACCCGAGGAAAAACTGACATTAGTGACTTAAAGTTAAAGAGAAATAACTTTAGGGACCTAATTGCAAATAACTAAAAGTTTGGGTTTTCTTATTCATTGGAAATGAATGAAGGCTGTTATGCCGAGTAATAATGAACAAGGTTGTTCATATCGTGTAGGAACGCGAAATACCGGGAACACCAGCAAGGACAAGCTCGCGTGAATGCAAAGAACTAGTCTAGTGGAATTCACGACATTAACGGGTGAGTGGGTTTACTAACATCATACCCGGTTGGGATGATGAGCACAACTTAAAGATAAAAACCACTTACCGGTTGTGAGTGGAAATTTTATATCATACCCGGTAGGGGATGATAAGTACCTCAATATAAAAACCCACTATCTAGTGGTATTTTAATCATCACCACATAGAGAAAGTGATGTGAAAATTTTGCGAAAAAAACTACTTACCGGTTGTAAGTAGATCATACCCAGTTGGTATGATGGGACTATCTCGAAGGAAGTTGAAAACCCATTCATCGGTTATGAACGGAGATGTCCTTATACCGGTTAGTATAATGGACAGTGAAAACCTATTTTATCGGAAGTGTTCTTCCCTTACTATGTGCCAATGCTTAAACAATTTGGGAGACCTTCTCGACAGGAGATCGAATAGCTCTGATAGGCCGGGGGCCTCGGTTTTGGAACTTGGGGGCTAAATGCTCTATTTTGAAAATCTCGTACAGTGGGCCCAAGGCCAGTTGGCACGAGCAGGTGCTCGTAAACGAACATGATATATATGCCATAAAACTTAATAAGTGAATTGTTTGGCCATGGTACCAAGATGGGACCGACATGCTCAGTCAACTAGCGGCAGTGCGACATGACAGGTTGACGGACTAGTCAAGACAAACAACTGCGGGTTGAGTTGAGAGTCGGGGCAGTTGGACCAGTGGCACCATAGATTACATGACAATATAAGAAAACATTGTTTGTGCATGCACTATGAGTACTGGATCATCAAGACACCCATGAGGGGTAGTAATGCGTCTTAAGATCACCGGACGACTTGGTGGCTATAAGGGCAGTTCGTCGTTTCAGCTGTCTGTGCGAAATCTGGAGTAGCACCAAGCGCATGAGACTGGGGTGGGGACAGAATGAGGTCTCTATCCTCATATGGACACCAAGGAGTGATTTTGGGATTGTGGGTCGGATGTCACGTACATCCACTCATTCCTAGGGTAGAAGTGGTCGTACTTCTATCCGGGTGGCAAGAAAAGTCGCTCCGAAGCCACTAGCAGGTTCAGTAGTGATATTGACTTGCGAATGTGTGTAACGTTCATGATGAAGGATGTGTGTTGGGTGATGACACATTGTAGTAACTAAGAAATAATGGAAAAATCTAAATTTTTAAATGAAGGGATTTTTTTTGAAAAGAAAGGAGTATGACACACTCCATATAAATGTTTTTCTTAAAAGTTAAAAGTAGACCTTTGAAAACCCATTCACTGAGTAGTCGTACGCACCCCTCCCTTATATCCCTTTCCAGAAATCCCGGAAAGCCTACCTTGAAAGATCATCAACTAAGATGCCTGTAAGACAGGTATGTAAAGTTTAAAATTTCATACAGTTTTGTTTATGCTATTCTAGAAAATGATGCAGGTTTAAAGGACTCCTTACTCTTTACGGATTATAATAAGAGGAAACCCTTCAATAAACCGGGAGAGTGGTGGGTTGTTCACAGGGATCCGACCAAATCTGATTGGGGCATGACAAGTGCTGTCATCTAAAGGAAGAAGACGACATTGTTTCGAACCGGACCGGACCGATCCGAACCGGGTTCGAAGCTTAAACTGGCCGGTTCATCCCTCATTCGACCGAGTTTTTCAAATTTAAAAATTTCTAAATTTATCTAAATTCATTTTCTCTCCAATGGTGGTCTCAAATCTCAAATTTGAATTATTTAAGCCATCTAGAATAATGAATTAATTATACGATTCAATAGTGGTTCAAACCGTTCCAAACTAGTTTAGATTCGGTTCACCTGAACCGGTTTGGTTTTCATCCCCAATTGCTTCACGAGTCCATTTTCATGACTTTTGTGACTCCTTAGGTCATTAGGATCCATAAAATTTCCGATTTACCATCTCTTTATCGATTCTAGTTCATAAATTGATTTGGTCCTTAAATAGGTTCAATCCGATTTGGGTCCGGTTCACCTGAACCGATCCAGTTTTTCTCCCCCACTTTGTTGTATTGTTCCTTCCCAGGGATTATAAATCTCATTGGATCACAAGGGATCCATAAATTTCTTGGTTGACCCATTCTCTATCGGTTCCAGTTCACGAATCAACTCGGTTCATAAACCGGTTCTATCTAGTTCGGGTCCGGTTCACCTGAACCGATCTGGTTTTTCACCCCCACTTTGTTCTAAGGTTCTTTTCCCAAGTTTATGGATCATTTGAGTCACATGGGAGTTGAAAATTCTCGAATTTGCCCATTTCCTAATAATCTAACTTGTTGACCAATTCGGTTTTAAAATTTGAAAGTGACCGGTTCTTTTCTCGGCTTCCTCATTATCAAAGGATGATGTTTACATGTGTTCTTTCCAAATGGTGCTAAAGTTCATTTCCAAGGTTTTTATGACTCTTTGGGTCACTCGTGAGTTGGAAATTTCCCAATTTCCTGTTCTCTAGTGGTTGGGGTTCGTGAACCGGTTCGATTTTCTCGCTTGGGTTGACCGGTTCTTTCCTCAGTTTTCCTTAACTCCAAAGGGCGGGGTTTATCGGACCCCTAGGGCAGAACCTGAGACCACACCTTGGAACAAGTAGGGGAAACCTCCAGACACCCTCACGAGTCCCACGTGAGAAGTGGACTTCGCAAGACGGAAAAGTCCCTCGATGATGACTTCTATAAGAAAGAGATAAATTTGAAGGAGTCTAGTCATTACAATTCAACAAGTGCAGTGACCCCTCGGCTAAGAGATAAGAGAGGGACAAGAAAAGGGAAGGACCCCTCACTAGCCGGAGAAAGCCAACAAATCACGAACGAACGGAGGCAGGAGATCCGGTGGATCAATGGGATTAACATGGGCTTGGAAACCTGATAGGGAGAGACACGTAGACTCGATATGGAGATAGAAGAGGACGAATCAACAAGGGACACCCCCAAACTCGTATAAGGGTTGGATAACTATATTCCAGGGACATCAGAGCATGGAAGGGACATTGGAACCTAGAGTAAATGGTCGAGTAACCAGGTAACCTAGATAAAGTCGAAGACAGGAACCAGAAGAAGTACACCCTAATGACAAGAGCTAAAGGACGCGGTCTCGACCGCAAAGCAGGTTGGGCCTTCGGCACAGGGATGAACAACGAAATGCCGAGTCCTATTGCTCGAGGCCATTAAATTCAATGGCCAATTGAAAAGGGAAACCAAGCCTAAAAGGACGAACTAAAGGACCAGGAGATGGAAAATAATACCAAGAAGGACAAACTCAATAGCCTAAAGAGGGTGAAGTGCCAAAGAGTCCCAACGGGCAAGGGAGTATGTGAGCCCAAGTACGATTAGATGTCAGAACTCCGATTCCAAATAAAACTCGTAACAAAAACCTAACCCTAAGTTGTAGGGAGTAGCGGACCCAAGGGACTTCGAGAATACCAGAAAGGAACGAGCTAAATCGACTAAGTTGTGGAGAGTCAAGGAAACGAGACAAAAAGGAATTGATCGGTAGGATATCAACCTATTCCTTCAAGGAGGCCATGCCTAGATTCCTTCCGAGAGAAAAGAGGAATGTTGGAGTTTTGAGGACAAACCTCTTAAAAGGAGGGGAGAGTTGTGGAACCCATTTCCTCGGACCAAAGAAACCGGTTGGAGAACCGACACCATTATTGAAAAATTGAGCCAAATTTAATCAACAGAAAATAGTAAATAAGGGTTAAAGTGGAAAATTGAAAAATCCCAAGTGACAAAAAATTCATAGAAATTTCAAAGAAGAATGAGAAAGTTGAATTGGGGTTAGAATCGGACCTGTTTGGGGTGAACCAAACCTATACTAGCAAGAACCATAGTGAATCGATTCATAAATTCATTTTTCTAACAAACTTAAAATTGTCAATTTTGGAAATTAAGACCACCATTAAATAGAAAATGAATTTGGGCAAATTTAGAAAATTTTAAATTTCAGAAAAGCGGTCAAACCGGGTCCAAACCAGTCAATTTTTGAATTTTACTCAGCGAACCCAGTCGGACCGGTCAACGGACAATAGACTACGGTCAATGAACAACTAGCACCCCATCAACTGCCACGTAGACACGGGCAGCCAATGGGATGATGCCACGTTTGTGATCAACGGACAGCTGGTGCCCCGTCAATACGCTAGACAGGCACGAGTAGCCAATGAGAGGCTGCCATATGTTCGGTGAACGGGTCAATGGCTTACGTGGTGGCCGAGCTAGCACTCCACGTTATAAAAACTAATCTCTCATAGCGCGCCACGTGGCATGACTGCCACATCATCATCTTTAACCTTGAGACGTTGACAGAGAGAAACGGTGGAAAAGCTAGAGTCTCCAACGACTCGAAAAACTCTCCAGTCACGTCACTGACGACCGAGTCGGAGGCCGAGTCTTATGCCAGCAGGTAGCCTGAGTAGTTGTCGTGCTCCCTATATAAAGAGCACCCCTCCATTCATTCTCAACATCCCATAATCGAGCGAAGAAGGTGAAGAGTACATTTTCTGGCAAGCTGCAAACTAGAGCTCCAACGACGGGCAAAATCTCCACCAAAGGAGCTCTAAAGGGTGACATTGGAATCAGTGAAGAGTGCTCTAGCTCCAAACACTCTCAAAACGACCAGAGGACACCCAGAGAAGTGTACAAGGGATCGCATAGTGAAGTTGCTCCGGAGCTTAAAATAGTGAGCTCCTTCCCGACCCAATCTTGACCCTCTCGGCCCTTCCGCCGCCCACATTGGCCACCTCTAACTGCCTAAGACCCTCTACAACACCCCTACAGACCCGGGTAAGCTCAATTTTGCATCCCCTCGTTGAAATTTCTATGTTTAACTACACCAACCAAAACTTCTCTCTTCAAATTCTAGTAGGACAGCGATAAATTGCTACGGGATTCGGTCCTACTAGGTCTCCAGCGACGAGCACTAGCTGCCCCCACCTCAAGCTCCGACCACCGCTCCTCCGTCGGAATGATACGCAAGCTTTCTCTCTCTAATATAAATTTTTTGGCGAAGCTCCGACGAGGCATAAAACTCAACCAAATTCATAAATTCGAAGTTTAGGGCGATCGAGAGGAGCTAGGGCAGACGAATGGAGGCAAGAATAAAAGAAATTAAGGACTTATAGGCTGCCAATTGGATGAGGTAAGATCTGAAGCTTCATATGCTTGAATTGGGGAAGAAGATGAAGTCCAATTTGGGGATTTAAGGACTTTTGTGCAATTTTCAGAAAATTCAAGGATCAAACAATTAATTTTTGAAATTGAAGATGTTTTCATGAAATTCACCCCAATTGAGGGTCAATTGGACAAACTAGGGGGCAAATTGGAAATTTCTAAAAGTGAGGGACCAAATTGCAAATTTTGAAAAATAGAGAACTAAAGGGCAATTTTGAGAAATTAAGGGCCAATTGGTGAAATTAAAAGAATTAGGGACCCAAAAGAATGATTGGAGACCCAAGAGGCTTAATAGAGATTAAAGAGAAATTAGGGACCAGTGACAATTTAAGCAAAGTATGGGGCCCTAGGTGCAAATATGAAAAAATGTGTGACCTATTCATCACCACGCCATAATATGACACTTGTACCTTGTAGGAACGGATTTCTCGAGTGTTGGCCTTAGAAAGCGTACCAAGGAGATAGACTCTGCTAGTGCAACCCCATCGAAATGACCAGGTGAGTGGGAACCACTATGCCATCAATTCCAGTTGGAATGACGATTCAACTTTGAAAACTATTTTCTCGGAATTAGCCTCCCCTAACTGGGTGACTCTCCTTAAAACATTTGGGAGCTAATTTCGGGCTTAGGCTTGAGATGCTAGTGGGCGCAAGGCTGATGGATATGTGCGTGAACCCGTCCAGAATGAATATGTGATATATATTGCTAAAAGGCTTGAATAATGGGAACCTTGTGTGATACCCATCGAGCCAAGTCTGAGTTGTTGAGTTTGTTGGGCCGAATTGCTACTTTGTCGAAGCCAAGTCGTCGAACCTGTTGGGCCAGTACGTGTGGGCCGAAGCCAAGCCGACAAACCCCTATGCTAGAGGGTAAAAGATAAAGGCTATAATTTAAAAAGACTGTTGATTGTGCATGCACTGTGATGTTCGGGCCATCAGAACACCTGTAATGAGGTAGTGATGGAGCCTAAGGACTGCTGGACAACCCATGGTGCATAAGGGTGGTTCTATCTTTCAGTAGGTCGTGAAGCCGAGTAGCTTCCTGCTTATGGAGACTAAGGTAGTATGGGAAATGAGGTCTCGTCACACTGAGTAGACATGGATAAGTAATCAAGGTTTGAGCGTTAGACTATTGATGTCCACTCAAACTTTGGGTAGAGGTAGTGCACCTCTATGAGGGTAGAGGGTAAAGGTGCTCAAGTCTACAAGTGGCACGGTCGAGGACTTTTCTGCGAACGCGTGTTCCCTCCTATGATAGGAGGGCGGTTGTTGATCATGTGAATTGTGTAATGACAAATGGAAAACTTTAATGGACAGATAAATGAATTAAAGTAAACATTATAGTAGTTTTCCTCACTTAGTATTATGTACACATTCCCCTCCTCTCACCCTTTCATGTATAGCACCAAGATGGAAAGTTCTCAAACCAGCTTGGACCCTCAAGGTACATTTCCTACCCCACTTATAGTAAGGGTTTGAACGTAGACACACCTTTACCTTCCCAGCATCATTAGGTTAGGAACCGAGTCAAGGCATGACAAAACACCTACCAAATATGGCAATCATAAGCAACAAATCTATCAAAGAAAAGCAAGCATAGTTATGATAGAAAGTCTAGCTTAAGTACTTAGGTAGTTAATGCTTGTCAAAGAACAATGCGTTCTCTATTTTCTATAAAAAAAAAAGGAAAGGGGAAGAAGTAGCTTTTTTAGTTATAGGGGTAGACAAATATAATATTGTATAAATAGTGTGAAAATTACATGTGATCTTCTTGATTGAGAATAAAGGTATGTGCATGCGAGTTCTTCTTCAGTTTTTTCTTTCCATTTATTAATCTTATTAAAAAATATCCATGCTTCTCCTGAAATTAATTTCTTCAAACTTCCTTGAAGCAATCTTTTTACTTCTGCCTTGATTTTCACAAGCTAAAGTCATCGATCGGAGCATCCCTATAGCTCTCATTCACCTAGCTTTCATTCACCTAGAACTTTAGAGAGAATTCCATTATATTTTTTAGTGTGCTTACCTAGTGACATGAGAGAAAGGATGTAAAACCTGTCCAATTGGATCAAAGGAAACCGAAAAAAGAACCGGTATAGGTTTATACATGAAGAACCGAGCCATTTAATAAACAAAAAATAGCTGACGTGGGAAATTGGAAAATCCAAAGTGTCCAAAATTTCACAAAAACAAGGAAGAACAGGGAAGTGGAATTAAAGAAAAAACCAAACCGGTTCAGGGTGAACCGGACCCGAATCAGACCAAACCGGCATGAGCCATGGTGAGACGGTTTACAAATTCATTTTTCTAGGTGGGTTAAAAATGTCAAATTGGAAAATTGAGACCACATTAGATAGAAAATGAATTTAGATGAATTTAGAAATTTTTAAATTTGAGAAAACCGATCGAACTAGGTCCGAACCGACCCATTTTTGAATTTCGGACTGCAAACCCGGTTGAACTGGTCAACGGCCAATTGGTGCCACGTCAGCTACCATATAGACATGGTCAGCCAATGGGAGGCTGTCACATGTCCGGTCAATGGCCAGCTGGCATCCTGCCAACATGCCATGTAGACATGAGCAACCAATGAGAGGCTGCCACATGTCCGGTCAACGGTTGATGCGCGCGGCCAAGCTGGCATTCCACGTCAGAAAAACTGACCAATCACAGCGCGCCACATGGCACGACTGCCACATCATCATCTTAACCTTCTGAAACTGATAGAGAAGAATGTGTGCTTCTGTTAGGTCTATGACGGCTGAGTCGGAGGCCAAGTCTTACGCTGGCGGGTATCCTGAACAGTTGCCAAGCTCCCTTTATAAAGAGCACCCTTCATTCATTCTCAGCATCCCACAATCGAGCGAAGAAGAAGAAGAGTGTGTTTTCTGGCAAGCTGCGAACCAGAGCTCCAGCGACGGGACTTTTCTCGACCTTCGAAGCCACATTGGGTGTCTTTGAAATTAGGAGGAAGTCCTCTACCCACCTACACCTTCCATTCAACTTGAGAGCCATTGAGGAGGAGCAAGGTAGCTCGAATAGTGCTGCCACTCCTCTGCCAGAAACCAACCAAACCCTTTCCACCCACTTCGAGCCATCCCTTGGCCAATTGCGGCCAAGCCACACCCCCTATGCCTCACGTTGTGGTGCGCCGACCTCCTCCCAAGCTAAGAAGGTAAGCTCCCTCTGCCACCCTTCACCGGAAAACACTAAAATTCGCACTACTCAGGTCATCAATTGAAGGGTGGTTTGATATAAGAAGGATCCGCACGATGAGAGCAACATGGTGGTAACTCAAGCTCCGACCATTGGACCCTTACCGGTAAGATATCGAATCTTTCTCTCTCTAGACTGCATTTTCTAGTGAAGCTTTGTTTGAGCTCATGTCTGGGCTAAATCAAGCGATTCAAAGCTTGTAATAATGAGAAAATCATAGAGGAGATGGTTTAAACCAAGAATGAGAACAATTAACCAAGTTTTGGGCATCAATTGAACGAAATTTGACTCGGGGACCAAAATGTAATTTTTGAAAAGTTTGGGCAAATTGAAAAAATTGAGGGTTTTTTATGCAATTCCCTTCCAAATGAAGGTCCATTGGATGAATTGGATCTAATTGAGGACCAATTTGTAAAATTTGAAAAGTTGGGGTCAAATTGCAATTTTGGGAAAGTTTGGGGCTAAATGGAAGTTTCGAAAAATAGAGGAACCCAAAGACAGTATTGATAAAATTAAGGACCTAAAGGGATAATTAGAAAATCTAGGGTTCTAATTAAGGAAAAAGGGGGCAATTGAGGACGTAAAGATAAATGCACAAATCTCAGAGATTAAAGTGCAATTAAGGCCAAATATGAGGGTCTATACGCAAATATGCCAAGAAGTGTGATTCCTTTGTTCAATACCCTAACGAGGACATATGTGCCATGTAGGGACCGACTATTCGAGCGCCTACTTCCAGAAGAGAGATTACGAGGCTAGACTCTGCCAGCGCAACCCCACCAAAATCACTTTGTGAGTGGGAACCGCTATGACATCCATTCTGATTGAAATGATGGTTTAAGCTTTGAAAACTATTTTCTTGGAATTAACATCCCCTGACTAGGTGACTCTGCTTAAAATATTTGGGAGCTAATTCCGGGTGTAGGCTCGAGATGCTACTGGGCCCAAGGCCAGTGGATGCGGGCATGGACCCGTCCAAAATAAACATGTGATAGATGATCCTAAAAGTCCTGAATAATGGGAACTTGCGTGATACCCATCAAGCCAAGATAAGTTGTCAAGCTTGTTGGGTCGAACTGCTGCTTTGCCAAAGCCAGTCGTCGAACTTGTTGGGCTAGTACGCATGGTGTGGTCGATGTCAAGCTCAGAGACCATTGTGCGAGGTGGCCAAAGATAATGGCTATAACTCAAAAAGCTTGTTGATTGTGCATGCACCGTGATGTTCGGGCCATCAGGACACCTGACATGAGGTAGTGATGGAGCCCAAGGACTACTGGACAATCCAAGGAGCATAAGAGCAGTGTCGTCGTTCAATAGGTCATGAAGCCGATGAGCTTCCTATGCAGGGAAACTGAGGCAGTAGGGGGAATGAGGTCTTGTCCCATTATGCGAATATGGTATGGAAACTTGAGTTTGGGGTTGGACTATTGATGTGCACACAAACCCGAGTAGAGGCAGTATCACTCTATCAGGGTGGACGGTAAAGGCGCTCTGGTCCACAAGTGGCGCGGTCGAGTACCGTTCTGCGAATGTGTGAACCCTCCTATGATAGGAGGGTGGTTGTTGATTTGTGAAACCCAAGAAAAAATAAGTAGAATTATCAAATAATTGAAATTGCTAAATTTAGCCTTCAGGAAAGAATTTTCTTCCACTCAATAAGTTGTTGAACTTATCTCCTTCCTCTAAACATTTTCAGGAAGGAACACGATTGCGCTAGTTTTTCCCCTCAGACCCAAAACCAGGTACACAAATTTAAAAGTTTCAGTTTTGTTAAATATTATCCAGGGAAAGAATGACAGGTACTATGCTTGTCTCTCTTAACCCCCAAGGAGCCCCTCCTTGAGGCTCGAGAGAGTGGTGGGTTGTCCCTCAAACCTCAGCCAAACCATGTCGGGGCGTAACAACTTTGGTGGTATCAGAGCTAGGTTTTCTCGGATACATTATCAAAACTTTATAACCTAAATGCTAATTAAATAAAACTTTAAACCAGCTATGACAACTGCTGATTCCGCTGGAAACCCCGTCATGGAGAGAGAATTTCTAGGAACTACATCAACTCCGTAGGGCATTAGTTCCAAACAGCGGCGACTGTACGAGGAATTCACCAAGGTGTTTGGAGAGCCCCACCTTAGCAACAAATCCCACCTGAATTTTGAGTCCCACACCCACTAGGAGGAGGTATAATCCTAACCCCCTTCCGTACCTACTATTCCACCCCTCCTCAACATCCCCAGATACTTGAACACCCTCTGACAATTGGGATGTAAGCCCTTCTATGGGGAGAAGGAGGACGGGGCTGCCATGGACTGGTTAGCAAGCCTTAGAAAGTTCATGGGTATTATCAGGATACCCCCAGAGAAGAGGGTAACACTAGCTGAATTTTTCTTGGTGTCCAACGAAAAGAGATGGTGGGACAACGCGAGAAGCCTCTTCCCGACCCCACCTACCTGGGAAGAGTTTCAAGGGAGATACTCGGAAGAATACCTGGCTCCCCACCTCATCAATGAAAAGGTTGAATTCTTCCAACTTCACTAGGGAACCCGCACAGTCTCGGAATATGAGACCAGGCTCAACGAGTTGCGACCCTTCACCCTCGACCTACCAGGACTAGCCGACCTCTGCCTGAAGTTTATTGACAGTCTCAATATGGATATAAGAGACCGAATGGGGGTTTTGGGATGCCCCACTGACCTAGCCACCATAGTGGGCATGGCCCATGAATGCGAGCGGTTAGTCCAGACAAGGCATAACCGGATGGAAATGGGGGGACGTAGGGAGGACAAGGGACAGGGCAACTGAGGAGGCCCGAGGGAACCGGGTCGGCCCCTATGGAGAAGCCCACCAAGATTCTCTTGGGGTGAGGAGGGCCATCGTGGCCACAAGGAAACGAATGCACTCCCTCCATAAAGAAGCCCCTATTGCCCCCAGTTCCAAAGAAAGCATGAAGGAGCTTGTAAACCTCGCCCTTTTGGAGTTAAGGAAACCAGGAAAAGAATCGGCCAAATCAAGTGAGAAAACCAAACCAGTTCACAAACCTGATCATCAGAGAACGAGCAATTTGGGAGGAAAAACCAAACTGGTTCAGGTGAACCGGATCCGACCTGGATTGAACCAGTTTATGAACCGAGTCAGTTCATGAACTGTAATCGATAGAGAAAGGGCAAACTGGGGAATTTATGGATCCCAAGTGACCTAAAAAGTTACAAAAGTCATGAAAAAGACTTTAGAATGAATTAGAGATGAAAACTAAACCGGTTCAGGTGAACCGAATCCGAACCGATTGAACCGGTTTGGACAAGTTTTAACCACAATTGAACCGGATGCTAAATTCATTTTTCTAGGTGGCTTAAAAAATTCAAATTGGAGAATTGAGGCCACCATTGGATAGAGAATGAATTTAGATAAATTTAGAAAATTTTCATTTTGAAAAACTTGGTCGAATCTGGCCTCAACCGACTAGTTTATGCTTTGAACTCGGTTTGGACCGGTCCGGTCCGGTTCAAAACAATGTCATATGCTTCCTTCAGATGACAACACTGTTCATATGCCGAAAAATTGAGCAGCGCCGACAAAGATGAAAAGTCTCCAGCCACTGAGTTTTAGGCAATGAATGACCGCCATTAAGGCCCCAATCGGATGACCAAAAAGTCCTCGAGCTTCCTATATAAAGAGCTCCTCCTCATTCATCCTCCTCACACCTAAAAACTCCATTCTCTCTCAACTGCTCCATTTTCCATTGAAGCTCAAACCAGAGGTCTGACTTGGACATTTTTCTGAGCCAAAGAAGGAGTGGTCAGGTTCTTTGGATTTAGGGAGAAGTTAGCTACACGCCTATAGTCTCCATTTGCTCCGAATATCACCGGAGAAGCGTCGACGTGATCAAATAGTGAAGCAGCTCCGACGGACCAAAGCTGCCCTATTTCGGCCAAGCTAAAATTGGCCAATTCAAGCCCTTCTTAGGCAAAACCAAGCCCTCCCAACATCTCCACAACCCTCCTACAACTAATTTAGAGCGTGAAGGTAAGCCAAATTGGCTCCACTCAATAATTTATGACCGGTGCTAGAGAGAGAACCGTTAGAATTTTGATGACAAACTTCTCACTCAGTTCGGCATCAATTGATGCAATTCTTGATCCTAGGAGAAACCTCAGAACAAGAGCTATTTGCCCAAATTGAAAGCTCGGACCACTGTGCCCCAAATGGTAAGATTTTGAAGCTTTCTCTCTCTAAGTCTAGTTTTCCGGCAAAACTCTGTTTGAGGTCATTCCAACATCAAATCGTGCAATTCAAAGTGCAATTGCATCACATGAAGGTGTAGGAACTCCAATCTAACTTCAATTTCACCAATTAAACTCATTGGATCAGTCAATTTGATAATATCATATTCGATAGAGTTAGAAGGTTTAAATTGAGGGAGATTTGGGGAAATTTGATAATTCGAGTGACTTAAGTGCAATTTCATAAAATTAAGGTCCAATTGGGCATGATAAAGTTGTTAGAGGACCAATTGGGCAATTTTTGGAATTTTGGGGCAAAACTTACCATTTTTGTAAAGTAGAGGCAAAATGGTAATTTTGGAAATATGTGGGACCAAATTGGAAATTTGGGAAACTTGAACCCCCTTTGTGTAATTTTGAATAAATTGAGGTCCTAAGGTGAATTTGAGAGTTTTGGGGCTCAATTTGGGGGTAAACCAGCATTAGGGACTTAAAGTTAAAAAAATAACTTTAGGGATCTAATTGCAAATAAAAAAAAAGTTTGGTTTTTCATTCATTCGGGATGAATGAAGGATATTAGACCAAATGATAATGAACACGGATGTTCATATCATGTTGGAACACTAAGTACCGGGATCGCTAGCTAAGACAAGTTCGCGCGAAGGCAACAAGCCGACTAAGAGGAAATTCACTACACTATTGGGTGAGTGAGATTTAATATCATACCCGGTTGGGATGATAAGCACCTTGGAAAGGAAAACCCACTATTAAGTGGTATTTTAACCATCACACCTGGTAGGAGTAATGTGGAAATTACGCGAAAAAACTATTTACCGGTTGTAAGTAGATCATACCCGGTTGGTATGATAAACTTCTAGGAAAAAAGTAGAAAACTCGCTTATCGGTTATAAGCGGAGACGTCTTCATACCCGATTGGTATGATAGACAAATGAAAAGTTTATTTTGTCAGAAGTGCTCTCCCCTGACTGTGTGCCACTACTTAAAACTTTTGGGAGGCTTTGTTGATAAGAGCTTGAATAGCTTAGATAGGTTGGAGGCCTCGGTTTTGGAACTTTTAGGCTAATATGCCCGATTTTGAAAATCTCGAATAGTAGGCCCTAGGCCAGTTGGCACGAGCATAAACAAACATGATTTTAAGCCATGAAAACTTAAGTGAATGAGTTGTTTGGCCATGGTACTGAGACAAGACCGACATACTAGATGGATTGGCAGTAGTGTGACATGACAGGTCTACAAACCAATTGAGACAAACAACTGTAGGTCGAGTTGAGGATCAGAGCCGTTGGACCAGTGACACCACAGATTATATGGCCTATGTGGAAAATTATTGATTTGTGCATATATTGTGTTATGGGACTTTCAAAACACCCAAGAGGGGTAATGATGCGTCCTAGGGCTCTAGACGACTTGGTGGAGATAAGGGCATTTAGTCGTACTAGTAGTCTTGAGAAGCTTGACATAGCTTCATGTGCATGAGACTGGGGTGGGGACGGGATGCGGTCTCTGTCCTCATACGGACACGTAGTTTTGTTATGGGATTGAGGGTCGGATGTCATGTACATCCACTCATTCTCAGGGTAGAAGTGGACGTACTTCTATCTAGGTGGCCGGTAAAGTCGCTCTGATGCCACAAGTGGGTACAGTGGACGGGCTGACTTGTGAATATGTGTTTCCCTTCATTAGGAAGGGTGTGTGTTGGTTGAATAACACACCATGGTGATGAGAAATGACTATGAAAAGGAGATTTTAAGGATAAATTATTTTAAAAGGAAATAAGTAGTCTGACACACTTTGATTCAAACATTTTTCTTAAAAGTCAAACCTTGAAAACCCATTCATTGAGTTGTTGAACTCATCCCCTCCCTTATATCCCTTTCAAGTAACCTCGGAAAGCCTACCCAAAGACCACCATCTAATACACCTGTAAGGCAGGTATGATTAGTTTAAAATTTTATGCAGTTTTGATTTATGTTATTTCAAGAAAGGTGAAGGTTTAAAGGACGTCTTACTCCTCATGGTTTAAAAAGAAGGGGCAACCCTTAGTAAGTCGGGAGAGTGGCGGGTTGATCATGAGGATCTGACTAAACCGTGTCGGGGCGTGACAGAGCATGTGTAACGTGCTACGGGTGCGGACAGCTCGGACACTACACTGGGAGTTGGCCGAGGGCTCGGGAAACACCCCACCACCACCACCCTGGAACCCGAGGGCAAACAACAGGGTTCGGGAAGCACCCACAAGAGTTCCAACCAGGGTCTATAACCTAACCCAGAAAGAAGCTTGGAAGGACCCTAGCATGGTGGCTAGTACGTCCCAACCCTCCTCCTCATAAGTCGAGTCTATAGCTAGAGTCCTGTAGTCCCCTTTTTGGAATCAATAAAATGAATTTCCTGAAAGGTTTTGTTAATTTCCATTCAGGCTTCATCCAAGTATTTGGAAAGGCAAGATACGTCCTCTTTGACTTAGGGGTGGAATGCTCTTTCATCAAGGAAACTTTAATCCCAGCACTTCCAAAGGAAACCTCCCCTCTTCGGCCACCCCTCCACATCCTCACACCGCTAGGCAAAATCATAGAAAGACACACATATGTTAAAGCCTGCAAAGTACAAGTAGGAAGAACAACCTTGGAAGCCGACCCGATTCCTCTTCCGCTATAAGAAGTATAAATCACTTTAGGGATGGACTGGCTAAGCACGCATCAAGCCCAAGTAGACTATGGGAAAAAGAGGATAACCTTCCATGGCTCGGGAAAAGAA
The DNA here is from genome assembly GCA_030064435.1 of Trapa incisa. Lineage (NCBI taxonomy): Eukaryota > Viridiplantae > Streptophyta > Magnoliopsida > Myrtales > Lythraceae > Trapa > Trapa incisa. The sequence goes on along the minus strand of CM057767.1, from coordinate 10,269,582 downwards.
GAAGTTGTATTTGAAGGAGATAGAGGAAGGGCTAGAATACATCTGTTGTCTTGTATGGAAGCTCAGGACTTGCTACGAAAAGGATGTAAGGTATTCTTTGCATAGATCACTTGCAAGGACACACCAGTGAAGGGTCTAGCAGAGATTCCAATGGTCAACAGTTATCTAGAAGCTTTCCCGAAGGAATTACCTGGGTTACCCCCGGATCGCCAACTAGAATTTGTAATTGAGGTGGTGCCAAGCACTCACCCTATATCCCAAGCACCCTACTGTATGGTGCTCGCGAAACTCAAGGAGCTGAAAGATCAATTGGATGAACATTTAGAGAAAGGATTCATATGCCCAAGATAGTCCCCGTGTGGTGCACCCGTGCTATTTGTCGAGAAGAAAGATGGAAGTATGTGACTAAACGAAGTTACAATTAAGAATAAGTACCCTCTCCCTAGGATAGACGATTTATTTGATCAACTCAGAGGGGTTGCCTACTTCTCCAAGATCGACCTAAGGTTGGGATATCACCAACTGAAGATTCGTGAAGAGGACATACAGAAAACTGCTTTTCGATCACAGTACGGGCATTACGAATTCAGGGCAATGCCCTTCGAACTAACCAATGCACCTGCGGCTTTCATGGACCTGATGAACCAGGTGTTCTAGCCATATCTAGACAAGTTTGTGATCATATTCATAGATGATATTCTCATATACTCTCGGACTGAAGAGGAGCATCTGACACACCTAGAGATAACCCTTAGTACCTTGCGAGAAAACCGATTATACGCCAAATTCTCTAAGTATGAGTTTTGGCTTCAAGAAGTAGGCTTCCTAGGGCATATAGTGTCCAAAGAAGGAGTAAATGTGGATCCGACCAAAATAGAGACCATATCAAACTAGAAAGCCCCAACTAACCCGACAGAAATCTGTAGCTTCATCGACCTCGCCGGATACTACCAAAAATTTGTGGAGGATTTCTCTAGAATAGCAGCTCCCTTGACTCACCTCACGAGGAAAGTTGTGGATTACAAGTGGGACACCAATGAGAAGAATCCTTCCAAGAGCTCAAAAATCGACTCACGATGGCTCTGGTACTGGCCTTACCCAACGCAGATGCTGGGGAATACACAGTGTATAGCGATGTGTCTGGACAAGGACTAGGATGTGTCCTAATGCAACAAGGAAAGGTTATCGCATATGCCTCACGATAACTGAAGCCCCACGAGAAGAATTACCCCACCCATGACCTTGAACTGGCCGCAATAGTGTTTGCCCTCAAAATATGGTGCCACTATTTGTACAGAGTAAAGTGTCGTATCTACACTGATCATAAGAGCCTGAAATACTTCCTAACCTAGAAGGAGCTCAACCTGTGATAGAGAAAGTAGATAGAGCTAGTAAAGTACTATGATTTGACCATCGAGTACCACCCTTGTAAGACCAACATGGTGGCAGACGCACTCAACCACAAATACCACATGGAAGTGGCCTCCGTTAGTGCCAGCTGTCTACCCTTACTAAGCCAGCTGCGAAATTTAAGGGTGGTCCTCCGCGTGGACAAGGGCCAAGGTAACCTAGTAGCCAGCCTAGTAGTACAACCTAGTCTAATGGACCAAATACAAGCTTTACAAAAAGAAGATGAGGAACTCCATCCCCATTGAGAGCTAAATGAGAACAACTCATTGCCAGACATCGCAGTCAGGAGCGATGGGGTAATGACCTTCAAAGGGAGGGTTTGGGTACCAAATAACCGAGAATTAAAGAGGGGAATACTGGAAGAAGCCCATGACTCGATGTACGCTATGCATCCGAGCAATACGAAAATGTATCGCACCCTAAAATAGGGATATTGGTAGAGGGGAATGAAGAGGGACATCGCAGAGTACGTGGCCAAATGCCTATCATGTCAACAAATTAAGGCCGAACATTAGAAACCCTCTAGGTTACTGCAACCTCTCCCAACTCCAGAATGGAAATGGGAGCATATCACCATAGATTTCATGACCAGACTGCCGACAACAAGAAGGGGTCGGGATGCCATATGGGTAATCGTGGATCGACTAACCAAATCTTCACATTTCCTACCCATACGGGTGACTGACCTAGTAGGAAAGCTCACCGCCCTATACATGGGGGAGATCATACAACTTCCTAGAGTACTGGTAAGCATAGTATCGGACTGAGACCCGAGGTTTACCTCTCGATTCTGGACCGCCCTATGTGGACCAAACTCCACATGAGCATAACTTTTCACCCCAGATGGATGGGCAGTCTGAACAGACTATCTAGACTCTCAAAGACATGCTACGGGCATGCGTTCTGGCCATGAAGTGGAATTGGGAGGACCATTTGTGCCTCATGGAATTGGTGTATAACAACAACTACCAGGTCAACATCCAAATGGCGCCCTACGAAGCCCTCTATGGATGACCTTGTTGCACGCCCTTGTTTTGGGAGGAAGTAGGAGAAAGAAAACTCGAAAGGGTAGAGTTGATAGAAGATGCATCAGAAAATATCCATGTCATAAGGAGCCAACTCAAGGCAGCCCAGGATAGACAGAAAAGTAATGCCGATAATCAGAGAAAGGACCTAGAATTTGAGGTTGGGGATAGAGTATTCCTAAAGGTGTCACAATGGAAAGGGATACTCAGGTTTCAACAAAGAGGAAAGTTGAAACCCAGGTACATTGGCCCATACACCATCATTCTTAGGGTCGGACCTATAGCCTACCAATTGGACTTGCCTCCAGACCTACGTGTCCCTACTATGAAAGTATGAACCCGATCCCAACCACATACTAGATGAGCCACCACCAAAAATCGAGGAAGACCTGACAAGTAGAACCTGTTCGAATCCTCGATTGGCATGAAAAGAACCTTCGAAACAAGAATATTCCTATGGTGATGATACTCTAGCAAAATGGACAAGTAGTGGAAGAGACATGGGAGATTGAGTCAACAATAAGGGACAAATATCCACAATTGTTTGATGTGTAACAATTTTGATGACAAAACTCCTAAAAGGAGGGGAGAGTTGTAAAACCCGTCCAATTGGACCAAAGTAAACCGGAAAAGGAATTGGTATATGTTTATACATGACTAACAGAGTCGTTTAATTAATGAAAAATAGCTAAAGTGGGAAATTGGAAAATCCCAAGTGACCAAAATTTCACAAAAACTTCAAGGAAGAACTGGAAAGTGGAATGGAAGAGAAAACCAAATCGATTCGAGGTGAACCAGACCCAAACCGACATGAACTATAAAGAACCAGTTCACAAATTCATTTTTCAAGGTGGCTTAAAAATATCAAATTGGAAATTTGAGACCACCATTAGATAAAATATGAATTTAGACATTTTTAAATTTGAGAAAACTGGTCGAATTGGGTCTGAACTGACCGATTTTTGAATTTTGGACCGCGAACCCCATCGGATTGGTCAACGGTCAATGGCCAGCTGGCACCACATCAGCTGCCACGTAGACACGGTCAGCTAATGGGAGGCTACCACGTGTCCGGTCAATGGCCAGCTGGTACCCTCAACATGCCACGTAGACATGAACAGCCAATGAGAGGCTGCCATGTGTCTGGTCAATGGGTCAACAACTGATGCGGCGGCTTAGCTAGCATTCCACGTCAGAAAAACTGACAAATTACAGTGCGCCACGTGGCACGAACACCATGTCACCATCTTCAACCTTTAGACACTAACAGAGAAGAGAGAGAGAGGGAGTCGCTAAAAAAGCTGGAGATTCCGGTGACTCAAAAAATGTTTTGGTCAGGTCTCCAGTGGCCAAGTCTTACACCGACGTATAACCTGAACAGTTGCCAAGCTCCCTATATAAAGAGCACACCCTCATTTGTTCTCAGCATCCCATAATCGAGCAAAGAAGAAGAAGAGTGAGTTTTCCAACGATCTACGAATCAGAGCTCCAGCGACGGGACTTTTTTTTGACCTCCAAAGCCACATTGGGTGTCTTTGAAATTAGGAGGAAGTCCTCTACCCACCCACACCTTCCATTCAGCTTGAGAGCCACCAAGGAGGAGCGAGGAAGCTCAAATAGTAATGCCACTCCTCGATCGTAAACCAGCCAGCCTCCTGCCTCCCACTTCGAGCCTTCCCTCAGCCAATTGCGGCCAAGCCAGACCCCCCGACGCCCCACCTAGAGGTGCCCCAACCTCTCTCCAAGCTAAGAAGGTAAGCTCCCTCTGCCACCCTTCATCGGAAAACATTGTGCATCGCCGAATTCTGCAAAAACTTTAACACTAAAATTCTCATTGCTCGGGTCCTCAATTGAAGTGTGGTTTGATCCAAAAAGGATCCTTGAGATGAGAGCAACATAGTGGTAACCCAAGCTTCGACCACCGAACCCTCACCGGTAAGATATCAAAGCTTTCTCTCTCTAGATTGCATTTTCCGGTGAAGCTCCGTTTAAGATCATTTTCAGGCCAAATTGAGTGATTCAAAGCTTGAAATGATAAGAAAAACATAGATGAGATGATTTAAACCAAGAATGACGACAATTAACCAAGTTTTGGGGGTCAATTGAACGAAATTGTGATTCGGGACCAAAATGCAATTTTTGAAAATTTTGGGCAAATTAGAGATTTTTTTAAATTTGGGGGCTAAATGGAAAATTGACAAAATTGAGGGTCTTTTTATGCAATTCCCTTCCAATTGAAGGTTCATTGGATGAATTGGATCAAATGGAGGACCAATTTGTAAAATTTGAAAAGTTGGGGTCAAATTACACTTTTGGGAAAGTTTGAGGCTAAATGGCAGTTTTGGAATATAGAGGAACCCAAGGGCAGTATTGATAAAATTAAGGACCAAAAGGGATAATTAGAAAATTTGGGGTTCAAATTAAGGAAAAGGGGGGCAATTGTGGGCGTAAAGATAAATGCACAAATCTTGGGGACTAAAGTGCAATTAAGGCCAGATATCAGGGCCTATACCCTAACGAGGACATTCGTGCCATGTAGGGATTGACTATTCGAGCACTTTCTTCTGGAAGAGAGACCGTGAGGCCAAACTCTGCCAGCACGATCCCGCTAGAATCACCGACTGAGTGGGAACTGCTATGATGTCCATTCTGATTGGAATGACGATTTAAGCTTTGAAAACTATTTTCTCAGAATTAGCATCCCCTGACTGGGTGACTCTACTTAAAACATTTGAGAGCTAATTTTGGGCTTAGGCTCGAGATGCTAGTGGGTCCAAGGCCGGTGGATACAAGCATGGACCTGTCCAAAATAGACATGTGATACATGAGGCTAAAAGAGCTTAATAATGGGAACTTGTGTGATACCCATCGAGCCAAGCTGAGTTGTCGAGCTTGTTAAGCCGAACCGCTACTCTACCGAAGCCAGGTCGTTGAACCTGTTGGGCCAATACGCGTGGTGGGGCCGAAGCCAAACTGACAGACCGTTGTGCGAGAGGGCCACAGATAATGGCTATAACTCAAAAAGCTTGTTGATTGTTCATGCACTGTGATGTTCGGGCCATTAGGACACCTGGCATGAGGTAGTGATGGAACCCAAAGACTGCTGGAGGACCTAGGGAGCATAAAGGCAGTGTCGTTGTTTAGTAGATTGTGAAGTTGAGGAGCTTCCTATGCATAGAGATCGAGGCAGTAGGAGGAATGAGGTCTCGTCCCATTGAGCGGACATGGTGTGGAAACTTGGGTTTGGGATTGAACTATTGATATCTGCACAAACTCCGAGTAGAGGCAGTATCCCTCTATCAGGGTGGACGGTAAAGGCGTTCCGGTCCACAAGTGGCGCGGTCGAGGACGTTCTACGAATGTGTGATCCCTCCTATGATAGGAGGGCGATTGTTGATTTGTGAAATCCAAGAAGAAATAATTGAATTATCAAATAATTAAAATTGCTAAATTAAGCCTTTAGGAAAGAATTTTCTCCCACTCACTGAGTTGTCGAACTCATCCCCTCCCTCTAAACATTTTCACGAAGGAACGCAACTGCGCCAGTTTTTCCCCTCAGACCCAAAACCAGGTAGACAAATTTAAAAGTTTTAGTTTTGTTAAATGTTATCTAGAGAAAGCAAGATAGGTAGTAAGTCTCACTCTCTTGACCCCTGAGGAGCCCCTCCTTGAGGCTTGAGAGAGTGGCGGGTTGTCCCTCAAACCTTGGCCAACTGGGCCGAGGCGTGACAAATGAGCTATTTTCTTTATCCCTCAGTTGCAAGAGCTTCCCAATGTTAAGTGTTTGAAACTCATCGAAATTTAATTCATGTTGCTTCAATTTTCTCAATTGATCCTGAGTTCGATTTGTTCTTGGTGCACTTCAATTATTCTTTCAATATTGTAACAATGGTATTAAAGCCAAGGTAATTTGTAAACCCTACACTTTTGAGTTAAGGAAAACCAGGAAAAGAACCGGTCAAACCGAATAAGAAAATCGAGCCGGTTTACATTTGGGAACAAGCAATATGAAATTTACAACTTCTGGGTGATCCAAAGGGTTTATTAAACCTTGAAAAAAGAAACTTAAGACAAATTAAAAGAAAAAAAACCAAATTGGTTCAGGTGAACGAGATCCTATAAGAACTTTGAAGTTAAGCGTGCTTGCTTGAGAATAGTGTGAGGATGGGTGATCTCCTGGAGAATGGTGCTAGGACCTATTGATGGCACAACCCTAAGTATAAAGGAGGATACTTATCAAGAATTCCATATCTCCCTAGTTAATTTGTGACCATTTTCTGTGATAGGGCTGAGAGCCCAACCTTTTGTATCCCCATGTTAATAAAAGATTCAAATTCCCCAAAACTCTATCTTCTGAGGATGTGATCTTACTAGGAATATGGCCTAAAGAAAATAAAGCAAACCCACACTTTCCTGGAAGCTAAAGAAAAGTTAAATCCTAGTAATGGAAGATGAATCAGAGAATTAAGAAACCTAGGAAGACTCTTACTATGACCCTTTAGCAAAGGAGATTCAGTAAGAAAACTGTCAAAGTGATCAGACTCAAAGAACGGTAGAGCACCAAACCAATAGTAACCCTAGAAATTTCCTACTCGAAGTAAGGAAGGGACCACAACAATCCATGTAAAGGAATAACCTATTACAAGTATGAACGATTGAGACATTACCTGAAGAAGTGCCCAACCCTACTAAGGACAAGTACCAAGATAAACTATTATAGGTGTAAGAAAAGAAGGGGTGTTTCACACCTCATAAATTCAGGGCAATAACTCCTCAAATGCCACGAAGGACTAGGGACCGAAACCATGGAGCTGGCTAAGTAAGTGGTTCACCAAGAGGTCAAGAAATGACGAGGTAAATGCAAATTTTAAATTTCTTCTTAAGAAGGTCAACCCGAGAAAGATACCTTAAGAGTAGGCATAAGGTACATGGGAAGTATATCTAGAACCCTCTCATAAGGGGCAAACATAGAGAAACGTCCTCTAAAAACTCGAGAGAATGGCACAATGAGAGTGAAGAAGAGAAGGAATACGCTGGGAAAGGGAACTTTGGAGGGATGCATACAACTAAGTACCTTGAAGGAATCATTGGATTGGCAGATGGACATAATATGAAGTGCAAGGCACCAACCCACTATTAGAAACTTATTGATGGAAGAATGTATTGGAGGCCAATTATTACCTGCCTTGGAAGAGTAATAGAGCAAAATAATGGGATGTATTGGAATGAATCACCTTGGAAAAATTAATGAAGCCAAATAGGGTCAAGGAGAATAAATGACACCCTAAGAAAGACCGGGAGGTAAAAAGTACTACACCCTAAAAAGGTTAGTGAGATGGATGTTAAGGACAGGAGGACTCGAGAAACAGCTGCCCTAAGAAACTTAGACCAAACAAATGGTGGAGGCAAAGTAGTTAACGAACAAATACTTGGGAAATCCATAATGTAAGTTTCGACAAAGAAGAGAGAGGCGAAAAGGTCAAATACTTGGGAAAAGAAGGATGCAAGAAATCCTTAAAAGGACCAAAGGCCAATTAATGACTAAACTCAAGCCAAGAAAGGAATAGGCAAGCCTCTCCCACAATGATGCTGAAACAAGGAAGATTTGTACACTACCTAAAGAAATAGACAGGTACTCCTGGGTACGAATAAGGATGCAAATAGAGCATAAAAGATGTGCCTACAAGATTTGAGGAGTAAAGGTAAATAGGAGAAGACGACATCAAGGGATGTCATTTAAGGGTAGAAATCCCCTAGAGCAAATGTAAGAAAAGAATGTTAGGGGAAAGGGAAGGAATCCTACCAACGAAGGAAGCCCTGGAAAGACATGTGTATCCCAATTAAGAGGAAACGGAACCAACCCTTATTTAGGAAATGTTTTCCAAGGAAGAAAGTATTGTAATGGTCCAGTATGACCTGTTTGGAGAGAATAGGAGAACCATGTAGAAAGAGGAAAATTAGTAACGGCGGACAGCCAAAGATAATGAACAAAACTGGAAGGAGTGAACCTTCCCAAGCAAAGTAATCGACACATAGATCGAAAGCAATTATTGTAGAATGAAGAATCATAAAGTGATTTATGAGCAAGTAAAAGTGGATTAAGGAAAAAGGAAGTCATTGAATAAGGGATGTCACTAAAGAAGAGAAAGGACATAAGAAGGGAAAAAAATCCTCGTATGTCAATAATCATCAGGAAACCCAACGATTGAAATTGAAAGGACCCAATAAAATGTTTGGAAAGGATGAGTAGGTAAGAGAAATCCATGTGGTTATGTGAGACATAACTTCGCATGATGGATGAGAGGATAACAGTAAAAAGGATAGTTGAGGAATGCTATCAAAAGAAAAGAGGGATGAAGTTATATGATCCCTAAAAGGTCAAAAAAAAAGAAGCTAAGAGAGACCCTCAAGGAGATGTTCTAGAAATCTAATGGACAAAGAAAGGTCCTAGAAAATGCCATGCTATAAGGGGTATGTAAGCCCAACAATCCCAAGGAGAATATGACTCAAAGTAAGGAAGAGTCAACTAATAAGCATGACGAGGTCGAATATAAAAATTTGGACTGAAGTTATAATAGACAACGAATGGAGGAAGGGTCAAAATAGGATGAAAATGTGATAATAAAGAAAATCATGGAAACAAGTATGTAACGCCCGGAAGAACATTGAGCTAAAGGTTTCAACGACCAAGGGGTTAACTAGACACGGGAATGGTTAGGTATCATGTAATTTCCAATTCTTAGTACAGAACCTCAAAGGGAAGAATGTGCTCTAAGCAAAGAAAGATATAAATCTAAGAATATACCCTAAAGTAAGTTATGTCTCATTATCATAAACTTCATGGAGGGAGTAAATAATATAAAGGAAAAGAAATTCCTTAAGTGAAGGATGTGAAAAGGACTAATTGAAAGAACAAGAGAAGATTTTGCATGTTATGCAAACACCAAAGGGGCATCAAAGGAAATGATTGCTCATGCAAGGATATTAACTAAGTTTTTGGGACAAAACTCCTAAAAGGAGGGGAGAGTTGTAAACCCCGCACTTTTGAGTTAAGGAAAACCAGGAAAAGAACCGGTCAAACCGAATAAGAAAACTGAGTCGATTTACATTTAGGAACAAGCAATATGGAAATTTACAACTTCCGGGTGATCCAAATGGTTTATTAAACCTTGAGAAAAGAAACTTAAGACAAATTAAAAGACAAAAATGAAATTGGTTCAGGTGAACGAGATCCCATAAGAAATTTGAAGTTAAGTGTGCTTGCTTGAGAATAGTGTGAGGATGGGTGACCTCCAGTAAAAATTTTTATACGTCGTATGCCTTATCATAAATGGCCATAAATTAATATATATTTAATTATTGTAATTAATACCAATAATTTAATAAATAAATTAAATTATTGGAATTAATACCAATAATTTATGGCAATATTAATACTAGTAATAAATCTCCCCCATTTAATACGCGGGTTTTACACCTATATAAAGATGTCATCCCCATTCATTCTCCTCACACCCAAACACTTCTCTATCTCTCTCTACTACTCCATTTCCCGGTGAAGCTTAAACCAGAGCTTCGACTTCAACATTTTTCTTAACCTCGAAAGGAGAGATCGGGCTCTTTAGAACCGAGGAGAAGTCAGCTATCTGATAGCAAACTCCAGTAAATCCGAGAATCACTATAGAAGCGCCGTCATGATGAAATAGTGAAGCAGCTCCGGTAGACTGAAGTTGCCCTATTTCGGCCGAGTTGAAATTGGCCATTTCGAGCCCTCCTCAGGCCAAACCAAGCCTTCTCAACACTCCCTCAGCCCTCCCACGGCCGAATTATGACTGAAAGGTAAGCCAATTCGGCTCTCCTCTGTAATTTCCGATCGGTGCTAGAGAGAGAACCGACAGAATTTCAATAATGAAATTCTAACTCAATTTGGCATCAATTGATGTAATTCTTAATTCTAGAATGAACCTCAAGATGAGAGCTATCCGCCTAGATCAAAAGCTCGGACTGTCGTGCCCTCACCAGTGAGAAATCGAAGCTTTCTCTCTCTATAGTTTGTTTTCTGGTGAAGCTCCGTTTGAGCTCGTTCCAACGTTAAAATCTGTGATTCAAAGTTACTTAGAATCGCATGAACATACAGGAACTCAATTTTAACTCCAATTTCAACAATTAGAAGTTTTTTATCGGTCAATTTGATGAAATCAAATTCGGTAGTGTTGAAGAGTTGAAATTGGGAGGAAAATTGGGGATTTTTGAAATTCAAAGGGCCAAAATGTAATTTTATGAAATTGAGGGTCAATTGGGCATGAAAATAATGTTGGAGGACCAATTGAAGAATTTTAGAATTTTTGAGGCAAAACTTACCATTTTTGTAAAGGAAGGGCAAAATGGTAATTTTGGAAAAATTAGGGGACCAAATTGGAAATTTGAGAAATTAAACCCCTTTTTTTGGTGAAATTGAATAAATTGAGGTCCCAATATAAATTTTAAAGGTTACAGGACTCAATTTGAGGAAAAACCGACATTTGGGACTTAAAGTTAAAGAGAAATAACTTTAGCAACCTAATTGCAAATAACTAAAAGTTTGAATTTTCTCATTCATTGGAAATGAATGAAGGCTGTTATGTCGAGTAATAAGGAACAATGATGTTCATATTATGTAGGAACGCAAAATATCGAGAACGCCAGCATGTACGAGCTCGCGTGAATACAAAGAACAGGTCAAGTGGAATTCACTGCGTTAACGGGTGAGTGGGTTTACTAACATCATACTCGGTTAGGATGATGAGCACAACTTAAAGTTAAAAACCACTTACCAGTTGTGAGTTAGTTTACTAACATCATACCCAATTGGGATGATGAGCACAACTTAAAGTTAAAAACCACTTACCGGTTGTGAGTGGGTTTACTAATATCATACTCGGTTGGGATGATGAGCACAACTTAAAGATAAAAACCACTTACCGGTTGTGAGTGAAAATTTTATATCATACCCGGTAGGGGATGATAAGTACCTCGGTATAAAAACCCACTGTTTAGTGGTATTTTAATCATCACCACTTAGAGAAAGTGATGTGAAAATTATGCGAAAAAACTACTTACCGATTGTAAGTAAATCATATCCGGTTGGTATGATGAGACTTCCTCGAAGGAAGTTGAAAACCCGTTCATCGATTATGAACGGAGATGTCCTTATACCGGTTGGTATAATGGACAGTGAAAACCTATTTTGTCGGAAGTGTTCTCCCCTAACTATGTGCCAATGCTTAAACTATTTGGGAGACCTTCCTGACTGGAGCTGGAATAGCTCTTATAGGTCGAGGCCCTCAATTTTGGAACTTGAGGGCTAGAATGCCCAATTTTTTAAAAATCTTGTACAGTGGGCCCAAGGCCAGTTGACATGAGCAGGAGCTCGTAAATGAACATGATATATGTGCCATAAAACTTAATGAGTGAATTGTTTAGCCATGGTACCAATATAGGACCGACATGCTCAGTCAACTAGCGACAGTGCGACATGACAGGTCGACAGACTAGTCAAGACAAACAACTGTGAGTTGAGTTGAGAGTCGGGGCCATTGGACCAGTGGCACAACATATTACATGGCTTGATAAGAAAACATTGTTTGTGCATGCACTATGAGTACGGGATCATCAAGACGCCCATGAGGGGTAGTGATGTGTCCTAAGGGCCCTGGACGACCCAGTGACTATAAGGGCAGATCATCGTTCCAGGTGTCTGTGCGAAATCTGGAGTAGCACCAAGCGCATGAGACTGGGGTGGGGACAGGATGAGGTCTCTGTCCTCATACGGACATGAAAAAGTGATTTTGGGATTGTGGGTCGGATGTCGCATGCATCCACTCATTCACAGGGTAGAAGTGGTCGTACTTCTATCCGAGTGGCAGGAAAAGTCGCTCCGAAGCCACTAGCGGGTTCAGTAGTGATACTGACTTGCGAATGTGTGTAACCTTCATGATGAAGGATGTGTGTTGGGTGATGACACACCGTGGTAAATAAGAAATGGTGGAAAAACCTGAATTTTTAAATGAAGGGATTTTTTTTGAAAAGAAAGGTGTCTGGCACACTCCATATAAATATTTTTCTTAAAAGTTAAAAGTAGACCTTTGAAAACCCATTCACTGAGTAGTCGTACTCACCCCCTCCCTTATATCCCTTTCAGAAAATCCTGGAAAGCCTACCTTGAAAGACCATCAACTAAGATGCATGTAAGATAGGTATGTAAAGTTTAAAATTTCATGCAGTTTTGATTATGCTATTCTAGGAAATGATGCAGGTTTAAAGGACGCCTTACTCTTTACGAATTATAATAAGGGGAAACCCTTTAATAAATCGAGAGAGTGGCGGGTTGATCACGGGGATCTGACCAAACCGGGTCGGGGCGTGACATAATTGATATTGGTTGAATGTTCTTGATTTGAATTCATCAGATTTCTAGGGTCCTTTTTTTTAGTAATACACATCAATGGTAGGAGTCATCTATTTTCAGATGACTATCCAAAATTTGATGGATTATATTAATATTGGGCTATGTTGATGAAAAATCTTATATGGTCTATGAAACTTTGTAACTTAATTAAGCTTGGTTTATCTATTTTTATTGTTGGAGAAGAAATGGAAGATAAGAAAAAAAATGAAATACAAATGTGAGATCCAAGGGTGAAAAATTATTTGTTTCAAGATATTGAGCATTCAATAATGTAGATACTAAATCGTGATACATCTAAGGACATATGGAAGGCGATGAAATCTCTATACAAAAGCTCATCAAGAGCTAGGCAAGTACAATTACAAGGGTTAAGAAGGGAGTTCGAATGTCTTCAAATGAAGGAGTTGAAGAACATTTTGCAATGACTTTATCAATAGAAAATAAAATGAAGATGAATCGAGAGATCATTGAGTCTTATACTATAGTTGTAAAGATTATATATTAATGTCCAATAAGTTTGACTATGTGGTGTGTGCAATTGAAGAAGTGTTTGATACTACTCAAATAAGTATTAAAGAATTACAAAGCAGAATCTTAGTTCATGAAAGAAAGTGTCACGCCCCGACCTGGTTTGGTCGGATCCCCGTGAACAACCCGTCACTCTCCCGGTTTATTAAAGGGTTTCCCCTTATTATAATTCGTAAAGAGTAAGGCGTCCTTTAAACCTGCACCATTTCCTAGAATAGCATAATCAAAACTGCATGAAATTTTAAACTTTACATACCTGTCTTACAGGCATCTTCGTTGATGGTCTTTCAAGGTAGGCTTTCCGGGATTTCCTGAAAGGGATATAAGGGAGGGGGTGAGTACGACTACTCAGTGAATGGGTTTTCAACGGTCTACTTTTAACTTTTAAGAAAAACATTTATATGGAGTGTGTCAGACTCCTTTCCTTTCAAAAAAATCCCTTCATTTAAAAATTTGGGTTTTTTCATTATTTCTTAGTTACCACAATGTGTCATCACCCAACACACATCTTCATCATGAAGGTTACACTCATTCGCAAGTCAGTATCAGTACTGAACCCGCTAGTGGCTTCAGAGTGACTTTTCCTGCCACCCGGATAGAAGTACAACCACTTCTACCCTGGGAATGAGTGGATGCATGTGACATCCGACCCACAATCCCGAAATCACTTCTCCGTGTCCGTATGAGGACAGAGACCTCATCTCGTCCCCACCCCGGTCTCATGCGCTTGGTGCTACTCTAGATTTCGCACAGACACCTGGAATGTCGAACTGCCCTTATTGCCATCAGGCCGTCCAGTGCCCTTAGTACGCATCACTACCCCTCGTGGGTGTCTTGATGATCCCATACTCATAGTGCATGCACAAACAATGTTTTCTAATATTGCCATGTAATATGTGGTGCCACTAGTCCAACGGCCCCGACTCTCAACTCAACCCGCAGCTATTTGTCTTGACTAGTCCGTCGACCTGTCATGTCGCACTGCCGCTAGTTGACTGAGCATGTCGGTCCTATCTTGGTACCATGGCCAAACAATTCACTTATTAAGTTTTATGGCACATATATCATGTTCATTTACGAGCTCCTGCTCGTGCCAACTGGCCTTGGGCCCACTGTACGAGATTTTCAAAATCGGGCATTTAGCCCCCAAGTTCCAAAATCGAGGCCCCGAGCCTATTAGAGCTATTCGAGCTCCCGTCGAGAAGGTCTCCCAAATTGTTTAAGCATTGGCACACAGTCAGGGGAGAGCACTTCTGACAAAAATAGGTTTTTACTGTCCATCATACCGACCGGTATAAGGACATCTCCATTCATAACTGATGAACAGGTTTTCAACTTCCTTCGAGGAAGTCTCATCATACCAACCGGGTATGATCTACTTACAACCCGTAAGTAGTTTTTTTTTTGCATAACTTTCACATCACTTTCTCTAAGTAGTGATGATTAAAATACCACTAAACAGTGAGTTTTTATATCGAGGCACTTATCATCCCCAACCGGGTATGATGTTAGTAAACCCACTCACCCGTTAATGCCGTGAATTCCACTAGACTGGTTCTTTGTATTCATGCGAGCTTGTCCTTGCTGGCGTTCCCGGTATTTAACGTTCCTACACGATATAAACAACCTTGTTCATTATTACTCGGCATAATAGCCTTCATTCATTAAAGAATGAGAAAACCCAAACTTTTAGTTATTTCCAATTAGGTCCCTAAAGTTATTTCTCTTTAACTTTAAGTCCCTAATGTCGGTTTTTACTCAAATTGAGTCCCGTAACTTTTAAAATTTATAATGGGACCTCTATTTATTCAATTTTACCAAAAAGGGGTTTAATTTTCTAAATTTTCAATTTGGTTCCCCAATTTTTCCAAAATTACCATTTTGCCCTTCTTTCACAAAAATGGTAAGTTTTTCCCCAAAATTTCCAAAATTCCTTAATTGGTCCTCCTACATTATTTCCATGCCCAATTGACCCTCAATTTCATAAAATTGTATTTTGGCCCCTTTAAATTTCGAAAATCCCCAAATTTCCCCCCAATTTCAACTCTTCAACACTACCGAATTTGATTTTATCAAATTAACCGATCAAACACTTCTAATTATTGAAATTAGAGTTGAATTTGAGTTCCTGTATGTTCATATGATTTTAAGAAACTTTGAATCATAGATTTTAACGTCGGAACGAGCTCAAACGGAGCTTTGCCAGAAAACAGATTGTAGAGAGAGAAAGCTTCGATTACTCACCGGTGAAGGCACGTCAGTCCGAGCTTTCGATCTGGGCAGATAGGTCTCGTCCTAAGTCTCATCCTAGAATCAAGAATTGCATCAATTGATGCGGAATTGGACTAGAATTTCGTCATTGAAATTTGGTCGACTCTCTCTCTAACACCAATCGAAAATTATAAAGGGGAGCCGAATTGGCTTACCTTTCGGTCCTAATTCGGCCGTGAAAAGGCTGAGGAAGTGTTGGGAGGGCTTGGATTGGCCTAAGTAGGGCTTGAAATGGCTGATTTTAGCTTGGCCGAAATAGGGCAGCTTCGGTCCGCCGGAGTTGCTTCACTATTCCATCATGTCGGCGCTTCTCCAACGATTCTTGGATTGACTGGAGTTTGCTATCAGATAGCTGTCTTCTCCCCAGTTCTAAAGAGCCCAACCTTTGTTCAAGTCGAAGCTCTGGTTCGAGCTTTACCAGGAAATGGAGCACTAGAGAGAGAGAGAAGTGTTCAAGTGTGAGGAGAATGAAATGGGGACGAACTCTTTATATAGGCGTAAAACCCTCGTGTATTAAATACTAGTATTAATATTGTCATAAATGATTGGTATTAATTCCAATAATTTAATTTTGGTATTAAATTATTTGTATTAATTCCAATAATTTAATTATTAAATTATTGGTATTAATTATAATAATTAAATATATATATATATATATTAATTTATGGCTATTTATGATAAGCCGTTCGCATAAAAATTTTTGACCGAAATTTCGGGTTACAAAAAATCTCATACTTCCCAAAAGGTCACCCATCCTCACACTACCATTGTACAAGCACGCTTAACTTTAAAGTTTTTATAGAATCTAGTTCACCTGAACCACTTTAATTTTTATTTTCTAATTTGTCTTAAATTTATTTTCCAAGGTTTAATGAACCATTTGGATCACCCAAGAGTTGTAAATTCCTAACTTGCCCGTTCATAAATTATCGGGTTTGTGAACCGGTTCTGAATCCTCACTTGGTTTGACCGGTTCTTTTCCTAGTTTTCCTTAGCTCAAAAAGGCGGGTTTTACAGAAAGATATTGAAATATTGGGAGGAATAAAAAGTCTTTAAGATTGGTTGTCTAAAAGGGTTTGAAAGGACATAAATGGGAGCAAACAAATTCAATGGTTGCTATGAAAACTATGGAAGTCATGGAGGCTCTTGAGGAAGAGGCAGAGGAAGGGGAAGAAATTACGTTCACAAATCTTCCATAGAGTATTTATAAATGTCATAAACTTTGATACTATCAATATGAATACCCAAATGGACAAGGAAGTAATTCGGGACAATGTAGAAATGCTAAGTTTGCAAAGTTGTCTATTAAATAGGAGCATTGTTGTTGATGGCTTATGAGGAATCTGACAACAACATCCGAGTGAATAGTATGTGGTATTTAGACTAAGATTGTAGTAATCACATGAGTGGTTGCTTGGAACGGTTCTCAAATTTCCATTCCAAGTTTAGATTGAATATTTTTCTTAGAGATAATTCTCGAATTGAGGTAAAAGGAAGAGGAAGTATTAGCTTGAAGGTAAGTGGGAGAGTGTTTGTACAAAGTGAAGTCTATTACAACTCAAACTTGGAGAATAAGTTGCTTAGTTTGGGAAAATTGATGGAGAGGGAAATTTTTGTGTATATTAAAATAAATCAATGCAGATTTTTATGTGTCAAAGATGAAGGATTGATTAAAATTGACATGTCTGAAAATTACACGTTCAAATTTTTTGCTCAAATTCTAGAACCTGTTGAATTTTATAAAGCATCTCCTATCAGGGAGGCTCTACTTTGGCTTCAAAGATATTGTCATCTTAACTATGAGGGGCTTCAAGTTCTCACTTCAAAAAAAAATTAATAATTGAGATTCATACTCTACAAACTTTTGAAATAGTATTTGAGAATTGTCTAAATGAAAGTAGCATATGAAAAATTAGTCCAAGAAGAGCAATTAGAGAGTGGTTCATGCTAATTTGCGTAGTTCTATAATTATAGATTCTCATGGAAGGGGAATGTATGTTCGGTTGTTTATTGATAATTTTAGTCAGAAGACTTGGATTTATTTCCTAAAAAATTAGAAGCTTTAAAATGGTTTAAAATTTTTAAATAGGTCGTTGAAAAAGAATGTAAGGAATGTTTGGCATGTCTCATAATTGACCGAGGTGAAAAGTTTAATTTACATGAATTTTTTTTTTGATGAATGGTATAAAAAGACAACTTACTACATCTTATACTAATCAGGAAAAGTGAAATGTAAAGAAAGAATTGGATCTTGATTAATATGTACTACTGTTTGTTGACTAAAATTAATGTTCCTAAAAAGTTTAGAGACTACAATCATTTATGTACTGAATTGAAGTCTCACCTCTGCAATATAAAATATGACTCCCGAAGAGGCTTGGAGTAGTATTAATCCTATTGTTAGTCATTTTAATTATTTGGATGTGTTACTTATATACACACATCATAGTTATTTAAAGGAAAGTTAGATGATCGAAGCAAAAAATACGTGATATTTGGTGTGAGCAATGAATCCAAGGCTTATAATTTGTTTGACTCTATCAATAACAAGGTCATTATTAGTTGTAACATGATTTGTTTTGAAACTAAAAAGTGGCATTGGGGTGAAGAAAAGGAGAAATGATCTCAGACTTTGATATTGAGAGAAGAGGCCTTAATTAAGTCAGAACTTAGTATTGGAGTCGACGAAGTTGAGTATCCTAATATGGAGGATATTGAGTTAACAAGCAACATAGAGGGTGCTCGTATTTATAGGATTGAAGTTGAAGAAAATATGTTGATGAGGCACATGGGCCAATTGATAGTGATCAACATAAAAGAATTAGACAACCTCCAAGTTGGATGTACCTCCAACATAAAAGTATGCTGCTATGGTTGATCTATTAACTTTGAAGAAGTTTTAAATAACTTTATATGGGGAAAAGATATAAAAGAAAAGATAGGTCCAATTAAACACAATAATATTTGTATATTAATTGATATACCACCTATCACAAAACAATCGACATGAAGTGAATTTTTAAAACCAAATTGAATGAATTGGAAGAAGTTGAAAACTATAAAGCTTAATTAATAATGAATGAGTATTATCAACAATATACCATTGATTATAATGAATTATTTATTATGGTGGCTAGTAGGGGACTATTAATTCTTTATTTGCATTATATGTTATTGCAACTAGAAAGGGATGAATTTTCTATCAAATGAATGTAAATAACACATTTTTATATGAAAAATTAACTAAGAAAGTTTTTGTTGATCAACCTAAGGGTTTGTAAAGAAGAGAAGAGAGAGGAATAAAAGGTGTATAATATGTAAAAAGCTTTGTATGGACTAAAACAAGTTCCACAGGCTTGGTGTAATTACTTTAAAGGATATTTTCTTATGTAAAGGTTAAAAAAAAATATCCAGTACGCTCTATTCTCTAATCCTTTAATGAAGGAAGTATATCGATGGTAAGTTTCTGTTTGGATAATATCTTAGTTACGGGTGATAATGAATATCATTTGCTCAAATTTAAAATGTACATGAAAAAGGAGTTTGAGATTAGTAATTTGAGAATAATGAAACATTAGAGTTGAAGTGATTTAGAATAATGATGAGATATTTTTATATCATTCAATATATTAAGAATATACTAAGAAGGTTTTGTATGATTGATAGTTATCCCGTGAGTATTCCCATTGTTCTTAGAATGAAACTGATTTAGGAATAAAATATCATCAAGAATATTTTTGCATGAAAAATTACATTAAAATTATCTACAAAGTACAAATAAATGATTAATAATCTTAGGTATATAAATGCTATACTGACTAACTTGACATTTTCTATATCTCTAGTAAGTAAATATATGGAATGATCGACTAAGAATCATCTATTAGTTATGAAAAGAATTATGAGATATGTTAAGGTACTCCAAAACTTAAAATCATGTATAAGAATAAGGTTGAATTGAAATTAATTGATTTCTCACATAGTGATTAGAGTGGAACACGGATAAAAAAAATACTTCTAATTTTGTGTTTATTCTTAGTTTAAATGATGTTTATGGTATTCCTAACCAGGATGGGTTGGTGCATGTCCATTCTCAACACTTCAATTGTTGCTGTAATATTGTAACATAAAAAGTGTGTTCTCCAAATTCGAAAATTCTTCTGCACCAATAAAATTCAAAGTGAATGGTGCATTTATAGATCTCTATTGAGTTGTATATTAAAATTATATATTTTAGTTATTTATAAAATAATATTTAATTGTTATATTTATATTATTTAAATTATAATTAATGATTTAATATTTAGATGAAAAAAATAAATCATTTTATTTTACATAATAAAATATTAACTTTTATAGATTAAAACAATAATTATAACAAAGTTATACAAGTAAAATTCATAATATTGCTTTTGTACATTAATTACATATTAGAAAATTTATGACATTTACTTAATAATTAAAAATATATCATCTTAACTTTTGAAAAAAAGGGGGAAGTATTCTAATCTCGATTTAATAGCAATAAACCATGTAGTAATATCTCTTTTTTGTACAATTCTCTAGTGATTTTGCTTTTATTTAGAACCGGACATATTCCTGCTGAAAGACACGTGGAATGTGTGTAACACAATTATGCTTGTGTTATGCGAATCTTGTGGAGGTTCATCATCACGGGCATCTTTGGGGCATTTTAGTGTCTCATATAAGTTCAAAAGATGAATGGAAAACTTGATATAGTAATATTTTGGATAATTGAGATGTAGTTCGATGATATTAACATACGAGAGAAAGAATTAGTATGATGTATAAAGAAGGCAAATCACATTAATATATGGGATAATGATATAATTGTTCCTATATATTTGAGTTTTTTTATTTAATATATATATATATACATATAATTAATTTTTTAATATTATATATTTTAATAAATTGACATTTTTATTTTTATTTATTTAATTTTTATATATTTTGTTGTAAAAACACTATAAATGATATAAAATGTCATTTTTAAAATATATATAATTTCAAATTTTAATTTAAAATATATAAGATTAAAATTATATATATTTTTTAAATACATAATTACAAATATAATATTCAAATTTATATCACTTAATGTCTAAAAAGGCTAAAGATATAAAATACCAATCATAATTTACCATCTTGTTATTGGCCGTTTTGTGTAGAGTGAAATGTTACATGAAATAAAATTGCACAAATTCAAAATTATAGGAATTGGGAGAAAACATCATCTGATTATTTGAAATTGATGGGTTCGGTAAAAAAATGCAGGACACTTCCTTTTCTGAGTGGGACTGTTGAATGAGCTGGCTCTCTTTCTTAAGGGTCCCCATATGCTTTCTTACACACCAACCAGCTTTCAGAATCTTCTCAGCCATGTCCCTCTTGTAGTTTTTCCCCTCTTTTCCTTTTCACATCACCCTCATAATTTAACGATAAAATCACACCTCAAAAGCTCAATGCTGCAAGTGAAAACTGCAGCCCTGAACCAGAGCTAATATGGCTTACAATCATAAGAATGCTGTTCTGGCTAGCTAGCTAGCTACGGGTGAACAACATGGACCTGTCTAGTCCGGTGTGGACCGTCACTCATAGTCATATCCATTTCATGGGAAGTTTATGGCAGAGTAGTCCCCTACCATAGAGAGGACAGAAAGGTGAAATGGAAAGAGGGTGATGGATATAGACGTTTGTAGGGAAAAGAGAGGACCCGTTTAGCCCTCAAAATGCCGTCCAATAATTGAAAAGGCCACGTCCACTCCCCTCGATCATGTCTTCCGAATTAATATTCGTCTGTCCATTCGATTCCAACTTTATGATGGTCCAATCCCCCGGTCTTCCTGGTGTGATTTTGATCCTAAATAAATTCACAAGGTGAAACAGTTTGGCAAGTTTCCACCTTTGGCTCCTTAAATTATAGATTAGTTAGGGTAATGTCATTGTATCATGTCTCATTTCTCTCCTCCACAATAAATTTTATTCCATATGATGGAGCTTTGATTAGAAGGATTAAAAAAAAAAGGGAACAATTCAGCAAACCTATTTGTTCGATCCTATGTTACAACGAACTTTTTATGAAAATAAAAAAAAAATGTATTTTCAAAAGTCCTATGATCAACCCTTTGACAAAAACCCTAGCAAGCATTTTCCAGATTGGGTTTCCTTTCTCCCTGGTTTCCTCTGACCACAAACAATCATTGACCTGGTGCCTTCTCAAATGGCCCAAGCCTGTAATCAGCCAGCCTTGACTTGTACGCGGACTTCTTGTATTGGGACCATGTGAACTCGTTGTAAAGGCTTTCTTCTCCTTCCTCCATCAGAGACGGCACCGGGGCAATCTTCTCATCGAGGGGCGGCCCTCCGAAGAAGATCATGGAGACCCTGGATTTACTATGGTCAGGCAACACCCGGTGCTTAACGCTTGTGAATCTTCCATTGGTCAACACCTGAATAATCATCGAGCCAACAACCTTATTCCATTTGAAGCATGTTAATCATGTACAGAAAGAATTTTGTAGCCAAAAGGAGAAGACCCATAAAGGGGATAAGACTTTAAAAGTACTAGACTATGATGACTATAAAAAGAAGAATCTACTGCAATCAAAAGGTCCACAGAAAGCTGAACCCTTAATTTAGGGAAGCTTTTATCTCTCCTCTCCGGAGAATCCTAGGAAAGATACTCTCTTTGGCATAAACTGAACAATGGTTTAGATGGGTATTGCTTACTTATATCATGACCCCAGTAGAGTATAGTAAAAGGAAATAATTAAAAGGTGGATGATATTCTTTGTTGATTAAACTGGCTTAAACCTTAACTAGGTTTCAAGGTCAAGAAATTAGGGAGCCGCTCCTTTTAAGCACCCTTCAATTATGGAGGAGACCCGTCTGCTTAAAGATGGAGGAGGCACTTCTGCTTAAAAGAGATGATAATTTAGAATCTTACTAAGATGAACTGAACTCAAATAATGCACCTGAAGGGTGTCTCCGACATTGATGAAGAAGGAAGAGTGGTCGGGAGGGACCATGACCCACGACCCGTCCCGGAGGCAGATTTCGAGACCGGAGGTGTTGTTGGACCTTAGCACGGAGATGATTTGCGGGTCAGTGTGCTCTCCGAACCCTACCAAATTCCTGCCACTCACCGCCACCTCCCAGTGGTCCGGGCATGGCGGGTAGTGGTTCACCCTAAAGCACGAGTCGCTCTTCACGTCCCTCAGTAGGCCACTCATCGGGCCGTCAACGTCTGGACCTTCTTCTGCCGCCGCCGTCAAGCCCAAGCCTTGCTCTATGAGCTTGAGGACTTCAATGGCAAGCTTCCTCACTTCTGTCACGTAGTTATCCACCGATGCGCTGTAAATTGATAACGTATGTACTGATTTATTTTCTTACACAAGAAGTCCGACAGGAGAAGGCCAATAATGAATGAAATTTTCTTTTTTTTTTTTAATTTCCTGATAGAATTTTGAAAAATAAAAGCAACATGGGCATTCGTATATTGAATATTACATAGCATAGATGGACCCAACTTAAATCTGGATGGATGGTTTGTACTATAATAAATTTTTAAATAATATATGATTTTAAACGGAAAAATAAAGGTATATTTTCTGACTATGAGAATAATATATTTTTTTTACCGTAAAGATGGCTGTTCTTGGAAAAAGGACAGCAACCTCGGAGGGACAGTGGTGTCGGAATTGGTGGAGAGCAGCAAGTACTCAATCCACCCGACATCGCCATTGAATCCAATCCTCTTGCTCCCATAGCCGAACGGGCTAGGAGGGCCGAGCCGGTCCTTCTCAGCCTGGGGCTGGTCGAAGAACCGCATCGACTCGGCCTCCAGCCTGTTCACCAGCTCGAGGGGGACGCCATGGCTGACCACCTTGAAGAACCCGAATTCCTCGCACGCCCTCACGAGGAGGGTGCCCGCGTCCGGGTGTGACAGGTTGATGGTGGGGATTCCGGTGAATACGGTGGTGGTGGCGGACTTGTAGGTTTTAATCGGCGTGAAGTGGTCGAGGACTGCCTGAGACAGGACCACCATGGTGGTGGCTGATGGGGTTTGAGGGTTTTTGGTGATGTAGAGATGGAGAAAGAAAATGCTGTCTGGTGTGTAGAATGGGAAACGAAAGTTTAATGCATGAGAAAGGGAGAGATGGGAAGAATGAAGAAGCTGAAAGCTATTAATAGATGAAAAATACTAAGCTTTTTTGCAAATTAAAATTTCCCTTTCAAAACTATCTAACCACTCTACAAGATATTGAATTTTATATTCATTTTTATTGGTAATATCTTATATTGTCAAATTAATCAAAGTTTATTATAAAGTGAATAATATTTGAGTATGAACTCTCCCTTGTTTGATTGAGATAAAAGAAGGAATGTTGAATTAGACTCTGGAGTCAGCCATGCAACAAATTGATTCCTGTTTGGTTTGGCATGTTAGGAATAATTTTTTGCCTAATAGGCCCTATCATTAGAAATATAGTCAAACACCACCCAATAAAATAAAACGCTCATATGGTTTAAATATGGAGGTATGCATATATTGTTTGGTACGAACCCATTAGGTCCTACTCCTACTTGTAACATAACATGGGACATGGGATAAGCTCCCCACATTGCTTCCTTAGCAAAAAGAGAAGAAAAAAAAATCGTACAAGGTTGTCGCAACTTGCTATTGAATAATCTTGTGCATTACCCATTGGAATTATGCCTCGAGAGAAGTGATGGGCTATTTGTATTTGTATTTGTATTTCATACCTATTGACCATGAGTTCCTAGTTTTGTGGTAAACAATTTTCAAACTCGAGGATGGACAATAACTTTAAGCAATCAATTACTTATATGGAATTTGTTGCATAAGGTTGGTGTGCTAACAAACTCAGCATTATTGATTATGTTTGGTTAGGTATATGTAACATCAATATTTGTGTAATTATTTATCATGCATCAAATATAATATTATATAATAAGAGAAGTAATCCTAGAAAGAAGTCATTACACAAGAAGTGGCCAACTTTGTTAAAAAAATATCACATTCCTCTCTTCTCTTCTCCTCCCTCTCAAAAAGTGATTTCTTACTCTTCTTACCCACCAATTCTCTCTATGATTATTTGAAATTGGTTTAATATGGTTGTGTAATAACAAACTTAGCAGTAGTGTAATTTTGTAGCAATGAGCATATAATATAATTCTAGTATTATATAATGAGAGGGGACAAACCACATATGGGATGGGTTGATGTCCTAGGTGGGTCAAGATAACTCTCCAATCACATCCAACATTATATGCCATCCTATAAAGAGGATAAAAATGAATAGAAAAAATATAAGAATTTGCACATTCAAAGTCATATCCTATACATACTCATTTCAAATAAGAAAAAAAGGTAAATGTGCATATATGAGTGTGCTCGTGCAAAATAAGCCGAATATATATATATATATATATATATATATATAATATTCCAAACTGTCATTTCTCTCCTTTCTCCATTTGTATAAAAGTCCAAGTTGCAGTATTAGTACACACCATAAATTTTCTTAGATATTTATGAGAATTTAAATTAAAAAATATTCTTAGATATTTATGAGAATTTAAATATAAAAAATATTCATGACAATACTCTAGCATAATAAACACTTAAGGATATACTAAATATATATAAGGTAATAAGATATTTTTAAGGTTAGAATGTAATTCATGCATATGATCCTTACTAGCTATAACTTATATATAATAGATTCTCTATTAATGGATAAGTTAAACTTTTCATCTTAATTAAATGAATATATCTTTATTCATCTCAACTAACTCCTATTGGTATAATATAAAGTGCACTATAACCAATATTTGAATATGAACTCTAGCTTGTTTGAGAGAAAAGAAAGGAATGTTGAATTAGATCAGGTGAAGCCAACCATGGAGCACATATTCAATATCTTATTCAATCGTGTTATGTGTTGTGGTCTGACATGTCATGAGTACTGTTTTCCCGAATAATTCCCTATATATTATAAATATAATCAAACACCACCCAATAAAATAAGACATGTAGATGGTATAAATATATAAATGTATATGCACATATGTATATATTATTTGGTAGGAACCCATTAGGTCCTAACTCCTACTTGTAACATGGGACATCGGATAAGCTTGCCCCATCGCTTCTATAGCAAAAAGAGAAAAAAAATCATACAAAGGTTGTTGCTAGTTGCTATTGAATAATATTGTCTTCGAGAATCGACTTTTATTTTATTATAGAGATAAATGAGACATTCTCCCTATATTCTTTGGAATTATAGACTTATCTCACGTGTATTTTGACTAAAAATACCTAGTTTTATGGTAAGTAATTATCAATTAATGAGGATGGATAAAAACATTAAACAGTTAATTAATTATTTGAAATTTGTTGCAAAACAGTTCAGAGTCATAAATTGTCTTTCATAAATACTTGTCATTTGTGAAACTCCCGATACTACCGAAGTGGACTCATACTATCATATTACCCATATTATACGAGTATTAAAATAAAAAAATAATAGTCTAATGTACATCCAAATTTAGAAAATTTTATAAACGGCTTACAAATTATTATAAAATCTTTGGGATAATGATGTAACTTCTTCATTTTTATTCGAGATATTTGGGTGGGACCTAATGCCACGTGACTAAGATTATTGTCAATTGAATATTGATGTATTCACTTCAACATTTACTTAAAATGGTAACATTGATTACTTTCTTCAATACTTACTCACTTCAAGATTATTGTGGTGTATTAGTCACAAAAATAATTGGTGCTAAGGTAGAACTCAAACAAACACATAAGCCACATCACTCAATATTATTCAGATTTTAAGTGGATAGATGTACAAGTGTGTCAAACTCAATAAGTAACGATAACTATACCAATTGTTTGATATCAATGCTCATTCATTGGATATCTCAATATGGAGCAAAGTATATTGCTGATCCCATGTATATGTACTCTCACTATACATCTCCTTAGAGTTGCGGGTATTCAAAAACATGCAAGTTTCCTTTATATCACGGTGTATTATACATATCCTTAGGTAATTAACACAACTCTCACCGGTGTCCCTTGACTCCAACTTGTCCACCACATACATACATTTATCACAATTAATAATTAACACAATTTAGGATAAGTGTTGGCCTTTTATACGACCACATACTAGTTAACGATTTATCATGGCCATATCGGGTCTATCTATAGTCCATACATAAATAACATGCAATTATAAAAATGGTAGGTCAATGACGATTTTAGTCCGTTTTGAATTTGGGTCCAACTTTTCTACAAAATTAAGAGTTTTAGCCATTCTTTCATAAAGTGTTAAGCCTAATACCAATTTCTAAACATTGAGTTATGACCATCATTAAAAAAACTTTTGGACTCTAAGTCCTTTATCAAATTTTCAAATATTAGTTTTTTTTTTAAAATATGAGCCTTTAAGTTCATTCCAAAAATTTTTTCGACCTTAGCGACTTTCCAAAAAATATGGGACTTCAGTCTATTTCTAAAATTTGTCGGATTTTAGTCCACTTTCCAAAGATATGAGCCTTAAGCTCATTTCCAAAATAATCACTTTATATAAATTTCCTCCATTTAATTTTCTAAGCTTTCTAAAATATTTTTCAAAGCTCTCATGCACGCGCAGATTTTTATAAATTTGTAAAGTGCATTCGGTCAATACAATCAAACTCTCTGTCAATAAATTTACTCATAGTTTATTCAAAACTTATTCGTCCCGAATGTACTCCAAATTATTTTGTACTCCTTTGCACAACCATTTAGTATATATGCATGTATTCCTATAAATAATATATATACATCATTGTATTATTCATCACTATTTAGCGTTGGTTTACATCGATATTTCTCATACCAACATATAATTTCCCATAATTACGGTTTTGCTCTTACAACACAAGTCGCTCGATTGTACATAAGCGAACCATTTTTTACCACCCATCTCTTAATTTTCTCAAAGTCGTAAGGTTTCCTCTAAATTTTACAATAATTGTTTGTTGATCCCAAAACCACTAAATATTATATTTAGGGTAGTAACTTTTTCCAAAATATCTCTTAAGTTTTTAGTCTTTTCAAAATTATCTTTATCATCATATACATTCGAAATCTTTCATTCAAAACCCTAGACTTTCCAAATCACTTATTTATATCTCTAAACTTTTCTTTGCTTTTATTTAGGTCTACAAGTCCCTTAAATTTCTTTTAAGGTTTGAACTTCCCATTATTTACCATTTTGCCCCTTGAACTTTTCCAAAGTTTCACTTTAGTCCTTCTACATCCAAATCTTATCATTCGAGTTCCAAAACATTTCAATTCTTTCTCGTGAGTCCCAAAATCTTCCTCGGATCCTTATTGAGTCCCCAATATTTATCATTCCCTAATGGGTCCCCTAATTTTGTCAAATATTTATTTTGGGTCTCGAGCTTCATACCCCATAAAACCTTATTTTAAAAATTATGAATAACTAATATCATGTCCATAAACATTTCACTTATGTCATCATTGTTTTGTCTTGTCGGGGTTCACCGAAACAATACATTTTAGGGTTGGGTTCTAAGGTTCGTTTGAATCTAATAGAAATCGGTAAAAGGCTAGGAACTCACTAGAGATGGAGACTCGACCAATGGCACTGATGAGGTTGAAAATCTAACTTCTAGAATAGTTAATCAGCTCTTGAATTACCTGAAATGGAGGTTTGAGTTGCTTGAAAAAGAAGATTTACTAAGATTAATCATGAATGGAAGCTAGCCAAGATTTCATGAATTAATTCTACCTCCATACTTATCTCAGCTTGAGAGGTTGGTAGGGTTTGTTAGGTGAGACCATGAGGAGTTTGCGAAAATTTTTTTGGTCGTGTTTGCAATAAGAGGCATAAAAAATGGCTTAGGAAGTGAAGAATTTGCTTTTTGCAGATTGAGTGTGTGTATTGTTTCATAGTGGCGACGCTGTCACAATGGTTATTGGGTCAGGTGGGGATGGAGATGAAAAGTTAACTCAGACATGGATCTAATTGTACTTGAATAACTTGATTTGGTAGTTTGAATCAAAAGTGATGATCTCTAGTAGCAATCTCACCGAAAAATGAAGGTAGTTGGCTTCTTGAGAGAATTCTTGCCAAAAGGCGGGGGGTGTCGGGGTTTATATGGGGAGCTTCATGGCTCAAAGGACCAATCATCCATGGTTGGCATTGGTTGGAATAGGTTTATATATGCCTAGAAAAAAATTATTTCCTTGGGACTTGTAGTGTGCATCTTTTGGTGCAGGAATTTGATAAATGATTGGTTTCCAGGACAGAGGTCAAGAGTAGTGGATGCATGGTGTGCACCCCTTGTCTTACCATGGTCTGTCATTATTCCGAACCAGTTTTTCGTGATATTTTTTTAATCAGTTTGGTCAATTTTATCTTTTACTTGGCTGATTCACCCGTAATTCGACTGGTTGTTAACTCAATTTAAATTTCTAGAACCTTTTCATCCTATTTTCTTAAGTTTAGAGCTAAAAATTCCCTTTTATCATTTCTAAAGATCCTTGAAAAATTCCTTGAAATATTTGGTTCAAGCTAGTTCAATCCAATTTTGTCCATTTTTCAATTGGATGTTTTTCGATCCTTGATTTCTGATTAATGAGCTCCTTTAGGGTTTGTTTATCATAAATTTTACAATATCACATATCCTGACTCAAACCTACTTCCCAATCCATCTCAGTTTTTTATTTTGGTTTGACCTTAATTGTCGGTTAAACATCAATTTGTGACCTATATGTCTAAACCTTTCCCCTTTTGGAAATCAAATATTATAACTCCTCTCCTCCTTTTTAGGAGTTATGTCCTCAAAAATATATCTCACTAATAATTGCTTTTGTTCATATTAATCACCATATCTTCCCACCTATTAGCCCGTGTTTTTCCTCCTTATAGAAAACCCAACTTCTATGACTCATTTCATTCTTAGTCATCTTATTATTACACTTAAGCTAATCTCCATCTTTAATTTTTCGTGTGTCCTTTACTATAGGACTAAAGTTATTTTCTAGTCCTGCCATGTGTGTTAACCTCATTTGGATGCGAGAATGAGGTGACTCACCTCTTTCTCAATTGCTAATGTTTTTTGTTTATTACGTCCTGTTTGGGGTGTTATTTCCAAGTAAAACTTTATCTCTTATATTAACCTCTTATTTCATATATTTTTCATCTGCATAAACAGGTATATCCCATTTTTCTACTTTGACTTTAACCCTCTTAGTGTCCTTGACTCCCTTTTGGGGAACCTTTATGGGTTTGTTCCTTTCTCAAGTTTTATACACAATTCTCTTCCATTGCAATGCCACCATGCGCTCCTTTTCAAGTAGTATTTCTTATGGGTCATTTGATGCTAGTCTGGTCATTTCCTTTATGGCCAAGATTTCAGTCCAACTTACATGATCCTCTAGAGTTCTCACCAACTTATTGTTTGCATGTATGTAGTATGCCCTTTAACTTTTAAATAGTTCATTTGAACCCTCTTTCTTTCCTTACCCAAAAGTCATTCCTTCTTTAGAACATACATGGGAATCATTCCATGGATCTTTTTAGCTCTTGTAAATTATTTGTCATTCCTTACTTTTATTAGGCCTACTTTCAATGCATCATTGGTTTCTCATACCCTCCAATATGATAAGCCATATGAGATTCCATGTTTCTCGTTGATCGGAATATTAAATTCATTGACATCGGTTATCATCATAATCTTCATAGTACCACGTAATACCTCACAGGTTCTCTTGCCTCATTTTGTACCGTCTAGAATCATCCTTAATCATTCCATTTGCTTCCTTCACTTCCAATACCATTTGCATACTTCCCAAGTTTTCTTTCCTTTAATCCAATTTTCATATTTCCCCCCTTTTGGGTAAATTCCTAAACCCCTTTTGGTTTGAATTCCTATAAGGTCACAAGACACTGACTTTGGTATTAACTTCTTTATTTTTACCAACTATTTCTCACTTGATTTGATTTTTTTTGCACCTTCTATTTGTACCAATTCAACCTCCCTTGCTAGTTTGCCTCTCTTTTAGGGGATACATCATTAACTCAATTCTTGGAATAAAGATTTTCCACAACCTCTATTTTTACCATGCCTATATTAGCCTCTGAAAATTTCCATTTCTATTGGTTATCATATTCTCACTTCTTTCCCTAACTCATATGAAGATTGACGGTAGATTCATGATCTTTTATATAAGAGCACTATTTATACGAGTCAATTTTACTAATTTTACTTTTGGTAAGATCTTCCTAACATGTTCCAATATGTTTGTGGCCACTTAGCCATCTCCATGGTACAATATCGTTTATCGGTTTCATTTTCTTAAACAACTCTTGCAAATCAACTCCTTCTAACATTACTTAGGATCAACCCATATTTAGGTTCACCTCTATCAATTATATATCATATCCATGCTTTTCTTAAAGTCCATTAGTGTCTATCCTCATTGTGACTCATCACTACCCACAACTGTGCCTTGTGGTTCGATGACTTTTGACCTCATTTGAACTTCATTTATCCTTTCATGGGTATATTAACCCAATGACTTTGTGGGAGTTATTCAAAATTGTTCCATTTTTTTTGCATGTTCCCTCGTGGTATAGTAGTTATGAGCAACCATTTCCCATTACTTAGGAAGACTAATAGCACATTTTTCCTTCTATTCTAAACTTTACGGCTCGATCCTCTCTGTAGTTCATTTTGAGCACGTATTTCTTGTTTGCCTTGTAAAATCTCCAAGCCTTAGACTTATCCCGTAACTTCTCTCATTGACATAGGTCTTTCCATTTTTGAGCTTATCATCGTTGAAATATGGGGTTACTTATTTCCCTAGAACTCTTAGGTTCATTCCTCAGCCATTCGGATCCAAGTGTATTGGATATTTTTGAGGGCAACCTCCCTACCTTGTATGACTATGGTGCACAAATCAATCTAATGTGATTACTCAGGACTATATCTAAGACTTCATCCAATGCTTGTAAATTTATTGGCAACCCCTCCGTTTAGTCGCACATGTCTTGTAGTTAGGGATGTCTAGTATCCCCTCCTCCTTCTATTTTAAGCTCGAACACTCAGATCTTTTATAGGGTTCAGTCAGTGCCTCGTCCTCCTTGGAACATCACTTATTTTTATTGCTTGGTGTTTTAGAGGTTCATCCTCACTTCTTAACCATCATTTGACATGGTTTCTTGAAAAGTTCATTTCATTTCCATGATAATACCTATGCATTGTGATAATGTTAGTGTGAGGTACGCCTTATGTACCTCTTTTCTCATACACATCTTATTAGTTTTGGGCACTTAATTCCTCATTGCCCCTTCACCTCTAGGTGTATCTTTAGCAATATCTTGGCTTAATGAGGACATCTCTCTCCATGTCCTAACCCTTCTTATGTTACAACTTTCAAATTCCCAAATTTCTATTTGGGACTATCTCCTTTCTTCCACAATGTCACATATTTTCCCTTATATGTGCTTGCACATTCACTTTGCTTCCATATAGGAATATATCCTTTTTTTGGTAGTGTTGTTATACGACAAATCAATCACTTAAGAGATATTAAGCCATTCCCTTCGTCAAGACACAATCCATGATTTTGGCAAAAGTTTTGTCAATTTACTTGCGGTCATGACCAGGGTTGTCCTGACTTCTTCTAATGTCAGATTATATCATTTTGTCAATGCCCTTACATTATGAGATTACTCAGATATATCACTCATCGGTCACTGCGTGAGGTGTTGTTCTAACATCCATGGGAACCTTTGTATATATGCAGTCTTGCATGTACATTCCTCATCGGTTGTAGGTTGACGTCATCTATTGAACAATTCCAATGTAACATGCCTATAGTTGTTATACTCCATGAGACCTAATTACATAAGGCCCCTACCACTCTTGTAACACATGGGTTTCCCAAGAGGAACATTAAACCCAATTGAAACGAAAATCTAGGTTGAACTGGGAATAGAGACCTTGACCAGGAATGGAAACTCAAATCGAGATTTGAAATCAAATTGGACTGGAAATTGAGGTTGAACCTAAAATGGGAATCCAAACCAATAATTGAGATCTAATCAAATTAGGAATTCTTATATCAAGCGAGAAATTGAGATTTTTAGAAAACTAGTTTAGACCAACCAGGATTGTAGGATTTTGGCTAAAATTATCTTGGGACCCATAAATGGGAAGAAAGTTAATTTAATTTAAAAAAGGAGAAAAGGGAAGTTAGTTCAATGGATCCAAGTTGGGTTAACCCAATACGAAACCATTGGTCGCACGCCCCCTTTTGCACTAGAGAAATTCCGATTACACACTACTAGAAGAATTTACCTAATTGATATGAGTCTTGACAAAATTGCATGACAAAATGGATGGTTAAGCTAAAAAATCACATATTGGTCTCCCTATAAGATTAATTGAGTTATCTCTTGCCCAATAGATCGAATTTCTCATATAAAGTTGGGAAGCTCATTACCGAACACACTTCTGAGCACCAAGTGGTCAACTTCAAAATTATCCCTTATCTGACCACCAAATGAGATTATTATTGTCTAAAAATGTCACTAATGGACTACTCTTGAGTTTTGTGGTTGGGATCCTACTCAAAGGTGGTAGAAAATCCACATGAGAATAATTTTTCCGACATTATTTATGGATCTGGTATCCTGGAGGCTGCTTTTGCATTTTCTAGGCCAAATTCGACAACCTCTAACTACCACTCTAGTCGGAACGGATGTTGAAAGAACCCTTACCTCTCCTCTACCTCCCACTTGGTTGATCTCTTACAAGGCGACTTTTGACTGCCATTAGTCGATTTCCTCTAGTAGGTCTGTTCTATAACTTTCGTCAAGTTGTGGAAATTGTCCCTAAGGGAAGCCTAAGGGACTATGAGGTTATTTTGGGGCAAATGGAGATGTCAAAAGTAGTATTTAGAAGTTTAGGGGCAAAATTATATTTTTTGGTAAATGAAAGAAAAAATGGTAATTTTTGCTCAAAGAGGAGCAAAATAGTCGTGTTGTCCAATGGAGGCTAAAATATTGATTTTGGATGAATGGTTGACAAATGGTCATTTATGCAAAAAGGAGGGTAAATGGTAATTTTAGTATAAAGAGGAGCAAAATGGTAGTTTTACATAAAGAGGGGAATAATGGTAATTTTACAAATGTGATAACCTTTTGTGATTTTTAGAGAATCATGATCTAAGGACAATTTTGATATGTTTTGGGAAATTTTATTAATTTGATTATATCAAGAATTCAACTATGGTAACCCTCTCCATTACCAACACATTCATTGTCACGCCCCAACCCAATTTGGTTGAAACCCTATGAGAAACCTCTCACTCCCTTTAGTTTATAAAGAGTTACCACTTCTAAAACCGAGAGTAGTCGGACGTAGCTTCTGTCATTGTTCCCTGTAATAAAATTATACAAAACTAATAATAACAAAATATATTACTTGAATTTATGGTCTTGACGTAAGGGTTACTTAAAGGGTTGTCTCCTTCCCTGAAAAAAAAGGTTTAAAGGGAGGGGGTGAGTTTCTACAACTCAATGAGCGGGTGTTAGGGTGACTTTTCAAAACAGAGTTTATAATATCTTCCTTGTTTGTGGGTTTGTGAAAAGAACTTTCAATATTTCCCCTTGTTCTGGATTGGTTTAACATATATCTATACTTGCCCTTTATCGAAAAGGGATCATACGTTTATAGAGTAGTTTCCGACTACTACACTTATGGTCTGAAGTGTCTCTATCGGCCACCTTAGTAAAAGGTTGCACCTTCTACCACCTGTTTGAGTGAGTCTTACCGCCTATCCCTCAAACCTCGATATTCTTCGTGTCCGCTATAATGGGATGAGAACTCTCCCCCTCTGACCTCGGTCTCAGTGTGCATGAAGCTTCTAGAGCTTCTCGACATGCTTGATGACATGCTTCCTTATACTCCATGGGTCATCCAATGCCCTTAGAACCAACACTACCCCATTATGGGTGCCTCGATGGTTCTGAATTCATAGCATGCACAAACAATAATTTTTTTAATTATTTCCATTATCTTTGGTTCTACTCGCCTAACGAGCCCGACAACTCGGCTTCGGCTCCATAGCTACTAGCCCTATAAGTTCGATGGCCTGGATTCGGCTCAATAGCTAACCCATCGAGTCTGATGGCACGACTTCGGCACGGTGGCAATTCACACAAATAACCGATTGTGAAATATTTTCATGTCTCAATAACTTATTTGTCTATGGGCTTCGCCCTGTGCCCATTGACCTTGGGCCCACTTCACGAGTTTTCCAAAACTAGGCCTTAGGCCCTATAAGTTTCAAAATCGAGGCATCCGACCTACTGGAGCTATTCTAACTTTTATCATAAATGTCTCCCAAAACATTTAAAGAGTTTCACGCAGTCACGGAAGAATATTTCTGGAAAATGGTTTTTAAAACTAAAAACAGTACTCATCACCCCAACTAGATATAATGTTGGAAAATCCCACTCATCGGGTACTATGATGTGTTTGTCCCAGCTGGATTCTGATCACGGATGTGCTCCTCTGTACAAGTACTCACACAACTAGTTCCTACAAGGTTCCAGAATTCACATAAGGAAAGTTTGGCTAAAAAACCTCTTACTTCCAAGTATTTGCATATACGTCCTAAATTTATGTTTTTTGTAATTAGGTCCCTAAAGTTCATAATTTTAACTTTAGGTTCCTAATGCTCAACTAATTTTTAATTAAGTCCCTAAGGTTTTCAATATCACTCTTAGGTCCTTAATTTTTCAAAAATTACCAATCGGTCCCTAATTTCCTCAAAATTACCAATTGGTCCTAAATTTCATCCAAATTGCCAATTGGCCCTTAGTTGGGGGTTAATTTCATGAAAACCTCCCAATTTTCCTTTAATTGCAATTTGGCCCCTAATTTTCCAAAAATCCCAAATTTGCCAAATTTTCAAAAATTGCAATTTGACCTCCAAAATCCAATTTCATTCAATTGACCCATTAAACATGGGTAATTGCCTCCTTTCATGATTTATTCATCTTCTCTATGTCTTCCTCGTCATTTCAAGCTTTGGTATGCCAAAAACGACTTAAAAATGAGCTCAAATAAAGCTTAACTGGAAAATCGGTCTACAGAGAGAAAGGTTTGATTACTCACCGGTGAAGGTCCTACAATCGAAGATTTTGATTCCAATGGATTGCTCTCTGCTTGGAGATCCTTCATGGATCAAACCTTGCCTCAATTAATGTCCTGAGCAATGCAAATTTCATATTTTAAATCTTAGCAAAAACGTACTATAAATAGTAATTTTCGGTGAAGGGCGGCGGAGGGGACTTACTAATTCAGTTCAGGGAAGGTCAGAGCACTTGGGTGGTCTAGGGAGCTTGGTTTAGCTGGAATTGGCCTGGGGTGGCTTGAATTGAGCTCAAGTAATTTCGGTTGTAGACCATTGAGGAGCGATAGTATTGTGTGAGATCGTTGGTCTTTCTCTGTTGATCCTTGAGCTGAACGGAGTATGCAGTCGTGTAGTTGACTTCCTTAGGATTCCAAAGAACCCAAATTCACCTTTAGAGGTGGAGAAAAATGTCCAAGTCAGAGCACTACTTCAAGCTTTGTCATAAACTTAGCACTTCTTCTTCTTCGAGTGTTTGAGGGATGAGGAAGATGAATGGGGAGTAGCTCTTTATATAGGGAGCTGATGGACTGACAAGTCTATCAATTCATAAATTGATCGACCACAATCTCACTCATTTATGGTCATAATGGAGCGATTTTTAGGTCATTAGGATTCTTGCGGATGACCTATCGACCTTATCCTCTCAGGCCAAAGGTAGAAGACGATACTGTGCCCCGTGTGTGAGCTTCGCAGTGCAAATTTACCACATGGCGCTCTGTGATTGGTTGGCTTTGCTGACGTGGCTTCCTACTCAGCAGCCTAGTCAGCCTTTGACCTGTTGATCGGACACATGGTGGCCTCCTATTGGTCGTTTGTTCTGAAGTGGCTACTGACCATGTTCGGTCAGACGTTGACGAGGGGTAC
The DNA here is from genome assembly GCA_030064435.1 of Trapa incisa. Classification (NCBI taxonomy): domain Eukaryota; kingdom Viridiplantae; phylum Streptophyta; class Magnoliopsida; order Myrtales; family Lythraceae; genus Trapa; species Trapa incisa. The sequence continues at coordinate 10,232,744 of CM057767.1, read as the reverse complement.
GTGTCACTCTCCTATTGGTCGGTCTTCACTAACGTGGATTTCCCTATTATGACCATTGACTAAGGACACGTGTTGCTTTCTGATTGGCCAGTGCTTCCTGGTGCTGACTGTACATTGACGGAGCGCTTTTTGCCATGCGTCGCGTGCTGATTGGTTGCACTTGCTGACTACGCGCTAACCTAGTAGCAGTCCGTTGACCAGCCCGGTCTAGCTGGGTTCAATGACCCGAAAATGAAAATCAGCCCGTTCAGTCCCGATTCGACCGATTTTTGAAAAATTAAAATTTTCTAAATTCATTTTCTATTTAATGGTGGCTTCAATTTCCCAATTTAATATTTTTAAGTCACCTAGAAAAATGAATTATTGAGTTGGTTCTTCACAGTTTAATCTAGTTCACCCTGAACCGGTTTGATTTTCACCCCTAATCCCCTTTATCGTTCCTTTCCATAGTATTTAGGTGTTTCTTAGCCACTTGAGATTTCTAAATTCCTAGTTATGACACTTATTTACCATTTTTTATTCACTTAGATTCTTAGTTTTCTCAATAAAATTTTCAGTTCTCTTTCTCGATTTTCTTATTCCAAGAGGACAGGGTTTACATTCACGATGTTCATCAATGATACTTCTAAGCCAGTCCACAATTGTAATTGCATCATTTTCCTAGAGAAAGATTTATAACCCACTTGTATGAGGTATTTCAAACACATTAGGAGGTCAAAATCTTGAGGGTTTCAACTCAGAACTAAATGGGTCTTAAGGTTGTCTGATCTTGGGCACTCTCACTCGAGTTGGTTGTGTAGGAAGAGGCATTCTAACCATCCTAGGATTTATCACCTATAAAAATGAATCTTTGATATAAAAATATCAATTTTAGAAATTGAAGTCACCATTACATAGAAAATGAATTTAGATGAATTTATAAACTTATACATTTTAGAAAATTCATTGAACCGGGCATGAACCAACCAATTTTTTATTTTAGGTCCTAGCCAATCAGTGGCTAACACGTGGCAATGGCATAGTGCATTAGGAGGGAAACCTGACTTTTTTAAATCAGCCAAATAGAGGACGTCACGTGTCATGGTCAATGGTTGATCAAACATAGTGAGGTGTCATGTTGGAATGAGCGACAAATGGGAGATCGCCACATGGCCGATCAACGAGTCAAGGAATGATTCAGACGTTGAGTGGGAAGCCGCGTTAGCGAAGCCAACCAATCACTGTGCACCACATGGCACCTTGCACGAGTGCACACAGTGTCATCTTCAACCACTAAACTAGGCGTGTAAACCCCGTCCACTAAAGGTAAGGAAACCGTGGAAAGAACCAGTCAACGCAAGTGAGAAAACTAAACTGGTTCATGAACCCCAACTATTAGAGAAAGGGCAAATTGGGAAATTTACACATCCCGAGTGACCCAAAGAGTCATAAAAACCATGGAAAGGGGCTTTGGGACAAATTAGAAGAGAAAACCAAGTTGATTCAGGTGAATCGGATCCGAACCGGATTAAACCAATTTGGATCGGTTTTAACCATCATTGAACTAGTTGCTAAATTCATTTTTCTAGGTGGCTTAAAATATTTAAATTGGGGAATTGAAGCCACCATTGGATAGAGAATGAATTTAGAAAATTTTAATTTTGAAAAGCTTAGTCGAATCAAGCATTAATTGGTCAGTTTAAGCATTGAACCCGGTTCGGACTAGTCCGGTACAGTTCAAAATAGTGTTTTCTTCTTCCTTCATATGACAACAATGTTCATTCACCAGAAAAATAAATAGCTTTGGTGAAAATGAAACGTTTCCATTTAGGGCGTTTCAGGCCATGAATGAGTGTAATTAAGGTGCCAAATAGTCGACTAGAGAGTCTCTGAGCTCCCTATATAAGGAGCTCCTCTCCATTCATTCTCCTCACACTTGAAAACTCGACTATCTCAACTATTCAGTTTTCTAGTGAAGCTTGAACCAGAGCTCTAACATTGAGGTTTCTCTAAGACTTAACGCTATGTTTGGATTGAAGGGGTTTGGAGGGATTTAGAGGGGGGAGGGGGTCGGAGGGGTGGAGAAATCCCTCATTCAGTAAAAACAAATAGAGGGGTTTGGAAGGGCGAAAAATCACCTCCAAACACCTCCAACCCCTTCATTTACACTAGACACAATCCCTCCAAAAGTGGAGGGATTTGGAGGGATTGTGTCATTTATTGCTTAAATTACTTCAATACCCTCATTTATTATTTATATTATTTATTTATTTATTTTTATATACTTTAAATAGATTTATATATTAATAATATTTTAATTTTATTTTTTTCATTAATAATCTTTTCCCTCACTTCCCCTCCATCCAAACGATGGATTATTAAAAATTTAATCCATCACTTCACCTCCCCTCCAAACCCCTCAATCCAAATATAACCTAAAAGATGAGGTAGTGTTCCTTAGACTCAAGGAGAAGTTAGCTACCTGACGGCAGTCTCCATTCGATCCAAGGACCACCGGCGAAGTGCCGACATAATCAAATAGTGAAGCAGCTTCGGCAGACCAAAGCTGCCCTGTTTTGACTAAGCTGAAATCGGCCGAATTCAACCCTCCTCAAGCCAAACCAAGCTCTCCCAACACTCCTACAACCCTCATGCGACCGAATTAGAGTTGAAATGTAAAACCAGCATTTTTTTTAGTTAAGGAAAACCGGGAAAAGAACCGGTCAAACCGAATAAGAAAACCAAGCCGGTTTACATTTGGGAATAAGCAATATGGAAATTTACAACTTTCAAGTGATCCAAAGAATTCATTAAACCTTGGAAAAGAAACTTAAGACAAACTAGAAAACAAAAACTAAATTGGTTTAGGTGAACTAGATTCCATAAGAACTTCAAAGTTAAGTGTGCTTGTCTTAGAGTAGTGTGAGGATGGATGACCTCTTAGGAAATATGATTTTTTTGTAACCCGAAATTTTGATAAAAAATTTTTATGCAAACGTACGGATTATCATAAATAGCCATAAATTAATATATATTTAATTATTGTAATTAATACCTAAATCAAATTATTGAAATTAATACAAATAATTTAATACCAAAATTTAATTATTAGAATTAATACCAATAATTTATGGCAATATTAATATTAGTAATAAATCTCGCCCATTTAATACATGGGTTTTACGTGTAAACCCCGCACATTTGAGTTAAGGAAAACTGGGAAAAGAACCGGTCAAACCGAATAATAAAAACCAAACCAGTTTACATTTAGGAATAAGCAATATGAAAATTTACAACTTTCGGTTGATCCAAACGATTTATTAAATATTGGAAAAGAAATTTAAGACAAACTAAAAAACAAAAACCAAATTGGTTCAGGTGAACTAGATTCTATAAAAACATAAAAGTTAAGCGTGCTTACTTGAGAGTAATGTGAGGATGGGTGACCTTTTGGGAAATGTGATTTTTTTGTAACCCGAAATTTCGGTTAAAAATTTTTATGCGAACGTACGGCTTATCATAAATAGCCATCAATTAATATATATTTAATTATTGACATTAATACCAATAATTTAATACCTAAATTAAATTATTGTAATTAATACAAATAATTTATTACCAAAATTAAATTATTGAAATTAATATCAAAATTAAATTATTGGAATTAATACCAATAATTTATGGCAATATTAATACTAGTAATAAATCTCGCCCATTTAATACACGGGTTTTACGACTATACAAAGAGGTCATCCCCATTTTATTCTCCTCACACCTGAACACTTCTCTCTCTCTCTCTACTGCTCCATTTCCCGGTAAAGCTCAAACCAGAGCTTCGACTTGAACAAAGGTCGGGCTATTTAGAACTGAGGAGAAGACAACTATCTGATAGCAAACTACAGTTAATCCGAGAATCATTGGAGAAGCGCCGACATGATGGAATAGTGAAGCAACTCCAGCGGACCGAAGCTGCCCTATTTCGGCCAAGTTGAAATCAGCCATTTCAAGCCCTTCTCAGGCCAAATCAAGCCCTCCCAACACTTCCTCAGCCTTTCCACGACCGAATTAGGACCGAAAGGACGAGACCTATCTACCCAGATCGAAAGCTCGGACTGTCGTGCCTTCACTGGAACGTTAAATACCGGGAATGCCAGCAAGGACAAGCTCACGTGAATACAAAGAACCATTCTAGTGGAATTCACGGCATTAACGGGTGAGTGGGTTTACTAACATCATACCCGGTTGGGGTGATGAGCACAACTTAAAGTTAAAAACCACTTACCGGTTGTGAGTGGGTTTACTAACATCATACCCGGTTGGGATGATGAGCACACCTTATAATTTAAAAACCACTTACGGGTTGTGAGTGGGTTTACTAACATCATACCCGGTTGGGGATGATAAGTGCCTCGATATAAAAACCCACTGTTTAGTGGTATTTTAATCATTACTACTTAGAGAAAGTGATGTGAAAGTTATGTGAAAAAAACTACTTACGGGTTGTAAGTAGATCATACCCGGTTGGTGTGATGAGACTTCCTCGAAGGAAGTTGAAAACCCGTTCATCGGTTATGAACGGAGATGTCCTTATACCGGTCGGTATGATGGACAGTAAAAAACTATTTTTGTCGGAAGTGCTCTCCCCTAACTGTGTGCCAATGCTTAAACAATTTGGGAGACCTTCTCGACGGGAGCTCGAATAGCTCTAATAGGCCGGGGGCCTCGATTTTGGAACTTGGGGGCTAAATGCCCGTTTTGAAAATCTCGTACAGTGGACCCAAGGCCAGTTGGCATGAGTAGGAGCTCGTAAATGAACATGATATATGTGCCATAAAACTTAATAAGTGAATTGTTTGGCCATGGTACCAAGATAGGACTGACATGCTCAATCAACTAGCGGCAGTGCGACATGACAGGTCGACGGACTAGTCAAGACAAATAGCTGCGGGTTGAGTTGAGAGTCGGGGTCGTTGGACTAGTGGCACCACAGATTACATGGCAATATAAGAAAACATTGTTTGTGCATGCACTGTGAGTATGGGATCATCAAGACGCCCATGAGGGGTAGTGATGCGTCCTAAGGGCACTAGACGACCTAGTGGCTATAAGGGCAGTTTGTCGTTCCAGGTGTTTGTGCGAAATCTAGAGTAGCACCAAGCGCATGAGACTGGGGTGGGGATAGGATGAGGTCTCTGTCCTCATACGGACACGAAGAAGTGATTTCGGGATTGTGGGTCGGATGTCACGTACATCCACTCATTCCCAGGGTAGAAGTGGTCGTACTTCTATCCGGGTGGTAGGAAAAGTCGCTCCGAAGCCACTAGCGGGTTCAGTAGTGATACTGACTTGCGAATGTGTGTAACCTTCATGATGAAGGATGTGTGTTGGGTGATGACACACCGTGGTAACTAAGAAATAATGGAAAAACTCAAATTTTTAAATGAAGGGATTTTTGAAAACAAAGGAGTCTGGCACACTTCATATAAATATTTTTCGTAAAAGTCAAAAGCTTTTAAAAACCCATTCACTGAGTAGTCGTACTCACCCCCTCCCTTATATCCCTTTCAGGAAATCCTGGAAAGCCTCCCCTTAAAGACCGTCAACTAAGATGCCTGTAAGACAGGTATGTACAGTTTTAAATTTCATATAGTTTTGATTATGCTATTCCAGGAAAAAGGTGCAGGTTAAAGGACGCCTTACTCTTTATGGTTTACAATAAGGGGAAATCCTTTAATAAACCAGGAGAGTGGCGGGTTGATCACGGGGATCCGACTAAACTGGGTCGGGGCGTGACAACTAGAGTGGTATCAGAGCCTGTTTCCTCGAATACATAATCAAGACTATAAAATATTGTAACTAATCAGATTTATCCTAAAATATTCAGATGGCTCCCAGGAGAGGAACCAAGAAAATTAGGAATGGCTCTACTCAACACCTTATCTTCGTAGGAAGACAACCCTAGAAGCTTCCCAAATGCCTAAAGCATGGCAGGAATCTCAAAAGAGAAAATGAGAAAGTATCCCAGAGAATGGTGACAGGACCTATTGAGGTCAAACTCTAAGTATAAAGGAAGCCAAGCGTGAAGCCATACAATGGGGCATATAACCTTACATAGGAGGATGCTATTCAAGACTCTCGTAGCTCCCTAGTTATTTGGTGACCATTTTCTGTAATAGGGCCAAAATCCCCAACATACTGTACTATTCTATTAATGAAGTACTCCAAATTCCTAAAAACCCTGTCCCTCAAATGATGTGATCTTCAAGGAAGACTTCAAAAAAAAAAAAAACTCTCACGGTATCTAAACTTAAGGATGAAGAAGCACTAAAACTAACAATTTCCAAGAAAACGCCAGGAGGAACCACTTATGTTCATGTACAAGCATGAATGATAGGGACACTAAGTGGAGAAGTGTCCAACCCTACAAAAGACAGGAATCACGTTAACCTTGAGGGGAATAAGACCCGAAGTGAAAAACTGTCCCACATCGCTAGGAGACAGGACAATATTTTCCAAGAATAAACATCCCACAACTATAGGAAATCCGAAAGGATACCATTCCAAGAAACGTGATTCCATTTGCAACCACAGATAAGAGGAAACTCTTCAAAATCTTAGCAAAGTGGAAAAAGGGGTAAAGGTAGGACATCTATAAAACCACAAATGGAACACAGGATAGCTGAAGAGAATTCCCCCTTTAAGAAGAAAATCCAAACAATTTAGGAGCAAAGAAAGGAGTGCATCCACAAGAGAAGACAAGACGAACATTTGATGACAAACGAGACGTATTGGGATTATAGGAATAAATCACCTTGGAAAAAGCAACTATGTCAAATAGGAAGTTCGGACCAACAGGACAAGAGAAAGCAAGTCGTTACAACAAGATAGTTACAGGGAATAAATGACACCTAAGGAAGACCGGGAAGTAGAAGGGACTACACCCTAAAAAGGTCAGTGAGATGGATGTTAAGGACAGGAGGACTCGAGAAACAGCTGCTAAGAAACTTAATCCAAACAAATGGTGGAGGCAAAGCAGTTAACGAACAAATACTCGGGAAAGCCATAATGTAAGTTATGACAAAGAAGAGAAAGGCGGAAAGGTCAAATACTCGGGAAAAGAAGAATACAAGAAATCCTTAAAAGGACCAAGGGCCAATTAATGACTAAACTCAAGCCAAGAAAGGAATAGGCAAGCCTCTCCCACAATGATCCTGAAACAAGGAAAATTTGTACGCTCCCTAAAGAAATAGACAGGTACTGGGTACAAATATGGATGCAAATAAAGCATAAAAGATATGCCTAAAAGATTTGAGGAGTAAAGGTAAATAGGAAAAGACGACATCAAGGGATGTCATTTAAGGGTAGAAATCCCCTAGAGCAAATGTAAGAAAAGAATGTCAGGGGAAAGGAAAAGAATCCTACCAAGGAAGGAAGCCCCGGAAAGACATGTGTATCCCAATTAAGAGGAAATGGAACCAACCCTTATTTAGGAAATGTTTTCCAAGGAAGGAAGTATTGTAATGGTCCATTATGACCTGTTTGGAGAGAATAGGAGAACCATGTAGAAAGAGGAATACTAGTAACGGTGGACAGCCAAAGATAATGAACAAAACTGGATGGAGTGAACCTTCCCAAGCAAAGTAATCGACACATAGATTGAAAGCAATTATTGTAGAATGAAGAATCATGAAGTGATTTATGAGCAAGTAAAAGAGGATTAAGGAAAAAGGAAGTCATTGAATAAGGGATGTCACTAAAGAAGAGAAAGGACATAAGAAGGGAAAAAAAATCCTCATATGTCAATAATCACAGGAAACCCAACAATTGGAATTGAAAGGACCCAATAAAAATGTTTGGAAAGGATGAGTAGGTAAGAGAAATCCATGTGGTTATGTGAGACATAACTTCAAAGGCATGATGGATGAGAGGATAACGGTAAAAAGGATAGTTGAGGAATGCCATCAAAAGAAAAGAGGGATGGAGTTATATGATCCCTGAAAGGTCAAAAAAAAAAAAGGCTAAGAGAGACCCTCAAGGAGATGTTCTAGAAATCTAATGGACAAAGACAGGTCCTAGAAAATGTCATGCTGTAAGGGGTATGTAAGCCCAACAATCCCGAGGAGAATATGACTCAAAGTAAGGAAGAGTCGGCAAATAAGCATGACGAGGTCGAATATAAAAATTTGGACTGAAGTTATAATAGACAACGAATGGAGGAAGGGTCAAAATGAGATGAAAAAGTGAGAATAAAGAAAACTGTGGCAACAAGTATGTAACGCCCGAAAGAACATTGAGCTAAAGGTTTCAACGACCAAGGGGTTAACTAGACATGGGAATGGTTAGGTACCTTGGAATTTCCAATCTTGAGTACAGAACCTCAAAGGGAAGAATGTGCTCTAAGCAAAAAAAGATATAAATCTAAGAATATACCCTGAAGTAAGGTATGTCTCATTATGATAAACTCCATGGAGGGAGTAAATAATATAAAGGAAAAGAAATTTCTTAAGTGAAGGATGTAAAAATGACTAATTAAAAAATCAAGAGAAGACTCTGTAGGTTAAGCAAACACCAAAGGGGCATCAAAGGAAATGATTGCTCATGCAAGTATGTTAACTAAGTTTTGGGGACAAAACTCCTAAAAGGAGGGAAGAGTTGTAAACCCCGCACATTTGAGTTAAGGAAACCGGGAAAAGAACCGGTCAAACCGAATAAGAAAAACCAAACCAGTTTACATTTGGGAATAAGCAATATGAAAATTTACAACTTTCGGTTGATCCAAAGGATTTATTAAACATTGGAAAAAATATTTAAGACAAACTAGAAAACAAAAACCAAATTGGTTCAGGTGAACTAGATTCTATAAAAACTTTAAAGTTAAATGTGTTTACTTGAGAGTAGAGTGAGGATGGGTGACCTTCTGGGAAATTTGATTTTTTTGTAACCTGAAATTTCGGTCAAAAATTTTTATTCGAATAACATATATTTAATTATTGAAATTAATACCAATAATTTAATACCTAAATTAAATTATTGGAAATAATACAAATAATTTATTACCAAAATTAAATTATTGGAATTAATACCAATAATTTATGGCAATATTAATACTATTAATAAACCTCGCCCATTTAATACACGGGTTTTACAACTATACAAAGAGGTCATCCCCATTTCATTCTTCTCACACATGAACACTTCTCTCTCTCTCTCTCTACTGCTCCATTTCCTGGTAAAGCTCGAACCAGAGCTTTGACTTGAACAAAGGTCAGGCTCTTTAGAACTGAGGAGAAGACAGCTATCTGATAGCAAACTACAGTTAATCCGAGAATCGTTGGAGAAGCGCCGACATGATGGAATAGTGAAGCAACTCCGACGGACCGAAGCTGCCCTATTTCGGCCAAGTTGAAATCAGCCATTTCAAGCCCTTCTCAGGCCAAATCAAGCCCTCCCAACACTTCCTCAGCCTTTCCACGGCCGAATTAGGACCGAAAGGACGAGACCTATCTGCCCAGATCGAAAGCTCGGACTGTCGTGCCTTCACTGGAATGTTAAATACCGGGAATGCCAGCAAGGACAAGCTCGCGTGAATACAAAGAACCATTCTAGTGGAATTCACGGCATTAACGGGTGAGTGGGTTTACTAACATCATACCCGGTTGGGGTGATGAGCACAACTTAAAGTTAAAAACCACTTACCGGTTGTGAGTGGGTTTACTAACATCATACCCGGTTGGGATGATGAGCACACCTTATAATTTAAAAACCACTTATGGGTTGTGAGTGGGTTTACTAACATCATACCCGGTTGGGGATGATAAGTGCCTCGATATAAAAATCCACTGTTTAGTGGTATTTTAATCATTACTACTTAGAGAAAGTGATGTGAAAGCTATGTGAAAAAAACTACTTACGGGTTGTAAATAGATCATACCCGGTTGGTGTGATGAGACTTCCTCGAAGGAAGTTGAAAACCCGTTCATCGGTTATGAACGGAGATGTCTTTATACCGGTCGATATGATGGACAATAAAAAACTATTTTTGTCGGAAGTGCTCTCCCCTAACTGTGTGCCAATGCTTAAACAATTTGGGAGACCTTCTCGACGGGAGCTCAAATAGCTCTAATAGGTCGGGGGCCTCGATTTTGGAACTTGGGGGCTAAATGCCCGTTTTGAAAATCTCGTACAATGGACCCAAGGCCAGTTGGCACGAGCAGGAGCTCGTAAATGAACATGATATATGTGCCATAAAACTTAATAAGTGAATTGTTTGGCCATGGTACCAAGATAGGACCGATATGCTCAATCAACTAGCGGCAGTGCTACATGACAGGTCGACGGACTAGTCAAGACAAACAGCTGCGGGTTGAGTTGAGAGTCGGGACCGTTAGACTAGTGGCACCACAGATTACATGGCAATATAAGAAAACATTGTTTGTGCATGCACTGTGAGTACGGGATTATCAAGACGCCCATGAGGGGTAGTGATGCGTCCTAAGGGCACTGGACGACCTAGTGGCTATAAGGGCAGTTTGTCGTTCCAGGTGTCTGTGCGAAATCTGGAGTAGCACCAAGCGCATGAGACTGGGGTGGGGACAGGATGAGGTCTCTATCCTCATACGGACACGAAGAAGTGATTTCGGGATTATGGGTCGGATGTCACGTACATCCACTCATTCCCAGGGTAGAAGTGGTCGTACTTTTATCCGGGTGGCAGAAAAAGTCGCTCCGAAGCCACTAGCGAGTTCAGTAGTGATACTGACTTGCGAATGTGTGTAACCTTCATGATGAAGGATGTGTGTTGGGTGATGACACACCGTGGTAACTAAGAAATAATGGAAAAACTCAAATTTTTAAATGAAGGGATTTTTGAAAACAAAGGAGTCTGGCACACTCCATATAAATATTTTTCTTAAAAGTCAAAATCTTTTAAAAACCCATTCACTGAGTAGTCGTACTCACCCCCTCCCTTATATCCCTTTCAGGAAATCCTGGAAAGCCTCCCCTTAAAGATCGTCAACTAAGATGCCTGTAAGACAGGTATGTATAGTTTTAAATTTCATGCAGTTTTGATTATGCTATTCTAGGAAAAAGGTGCAGGTTAAAGGACGCCTTACTCCTTATGGTTTACAATAAGGGGAAACCCTTTAATAAACCAGGAGAGTGGCGGGTTGATCACGGGGATCCGACCAAATCGAGTCGGGGCATGACATTGCGCCTATATAAAGAGGTCATCCCACTTTCATTCTCATCACACCTTAACACTTCTCTCTCTCTCCCTACTACTCCATTTCCCGGTGAAGCTCGAACTAGAGTTTCGACTTGAACAAAGGTCGGGCTCTTTAGAAATGGGGAGAAGACAGCTATCTGGTAGCAAACTCTAGTCAATCCGAGAATCGTTGGAAAAGCGCCGGCATGATGGAATAGTGAAGTAGCTCCAACGGACCAAAGCTACCCTATTTTGGTCAAGCTGAAATTAGCCATTTCAAGCCCTCCTCAGGCCAAACCAAGCCTTCTCCAACACTTCCTCAGTCCTTCCTCGGCCGAATTAGGACCGAAAGGTAAGCCAATTCAGTTTCCCTTTACAATTTCAGATCGTTGTTAGAAAGAGAGTCGACTGAATTTCAATGAAGAAATTCTAATCCAATTCGACATCAATTGATGTCATCCTTGATCCTAGGAAAAACCTGTGGAAGAGAGCTATATGCCCAGATTTGAAAGCTCCACCGCCACGCCCTCACCGGTGAGAAATCAAAGATTTTTCTCTCTATAGTCTGTTTTCCGATGAATCTTCGTTTGAGCTCGTTCTAGCGTTAAAATCTGTTATTCAAAGTACCTTAGAATCGTATGAACATGTAGGAACTCAATTTCAACTCCAATTTCAACAATTCGAGGTGTTTGATTGATCAATTTGATGAAATCAAATTTGGCAGTGTTGAAGAGTTGAAATTGGGAAAAAAAGTTGGGGAAATTGAGGATTTTTGGAAATTTGAAGGACCAAAAATGTAATTTTAAAAATTGAGGGTTAATTGGTCATGATAAGAATATTAGAGGGTCAATTGATAAATTTTAGAAATTTTGGGGCATAATTTTACCATTTTTCTAAAGAAGGGCCAAAATGGTAATTTTGGAAAAATTGAAGGACCAAATTTGAAATTTGGGAAATTAAACCCCTTTGTGTGAAATCAAATAATTTGAGGTCCTAAGATAAATTTTAAAGGTTTCGGGACTCGAATTTAGGAAAAATTCGGCAATAGGAACTTAAAGTTAAAGAAAATTAACTTTAGGGACCTAATTACAAATATATGTAAAGTTGGGTTTTCTCATTCATTTGGAACGAATGAGGGCTATTGGGCAAAAGAATAATGAACAATTATGTTCATCTCATGTAGGAGAACGAGACATCGGGAACGCCAGTCGAGGTCCAGCTTGCTAAGGACAGAACCCGACTAAGTGGAATTTCACTACACTATCGGGTGAGTGGGATTATATATCATACCCAGTTGGGGATGATAAGTACCTCGGTATAAAAACCCACTGTTTAGTGGTATTTTAATCATCACCACTTAGAGAAAGTGATGTAAAAATTATGCAGAAAAAACTACTTACCGGTTGTAAGTAGATCATACCCGGTTGGTATGATGAGACTTCCTCGAAGGAAGTTGAAAACCCGTTCATTAGTTATGAACGGAGATGTCCTTATACCGATTGGTATAATGGACAGTGGAAACCTATTTTGTCGGAAGTGTTCTCCCCTGACTGTGTGCAATTGCTTAAACTATTTGGGAGACCTTCTTGACGGGAGCTCAAATAGCTCTTATAGGCCGGGGGCCTCGGTTTTGGAACTTGAGGGCTAAAATGCCCAATTTTTGAAAAATTCGAACAGTGGGCCATAAGCCAATGGACATGGGCAAGAGCTCGTAAAAGAACATGATATATATATATATATATATCTGTGTGTGTGTGTGTGTGTGTGTGTGTGTGTGCCATTAAAACTTAATAAGTGAATTTTTTGGCCATGGTACCAAGGCAGGTTCGATATACTCAGTCAACTAGTAGCAGTGCGGCATGACCGGTCCTCGGACCAGTCAAGACAAACAGCTACAGGTTAAGTTGGAGGTCAGGACCGTTGGGACAAATGGCACCACATATTACATGGTAATTTAAGAAAACTTTGTTTGTGCATGCACATGAGTACGTGATCATCAAGACGCCCATGAGGGGTAGTGATGTGTCCTAAGGGACCTGGACGACCCGGTGAGTATAAGGGCAGATTGTCGTTCCAGGTGTCTGTGCGAAATCTGGAGTAGCACAAAGCGTATGAGATTGGGGTGGGGACAAGATGAGGTCTCTGTCCTCATATGGATACGAAGAAACGATTTCGAGATTGTGGGTCGAATGTCGCGTACATCCACTCATTACCAGGGTAGAAGTGGTCGTACTTCTATCCGGGTGGCAGGAAAAGTCGCTCTAAAGCCACTAGCGGGTTCAATAGTGATACTGACTTTCGAATGTGTGTAACCTTCATAATGAAGGATGTGTGTTGGGTGATGACACACCGATAACTAAGAAATAATGGAAAAACACGAATTTTTAAATGAAATGATTTTTGAAAACAAAGGAGTCTGGCACACTCCATATAAATGTTTTTTTTGAAAGTTAAAAGATTTGAATCCCATTCACTGAGTAGTTGAACTCACCCCTCCCTTATACCCCTTTCAGGAAGTCCCGGAAAGTCGAACCTTAAAGGACTTGCGCAATTAAACGCCTGCAAGATAGGTACAACTAATTTAAATTATTATGCAGTTTTGATTTATGATATTCCTGGAAAAAGGTACAGGTTAACGCCTTACTCTTTACAATTTATAATATAAGGGAAAACCCTTTAGTAAATCGGGAGAGTGGCGGGTTGATCACGGGGATCCGACCAAACCGGGTCGGGGCGTGACATGAAAGGTAAGCCAATTTGGCTCCACTCTTTCATTTCCGATCGATGTTAGAGAGAGAAACTATGAAACTTCACTAACCAAATTCTCCCTCAATTCGATATAAATTCTTGCAATTCTTGATCCTAGTAGGAACCTCAGGACGAAAGCTACCTGCCCGGATAGAAAGCTCGGACCACCGCACCTCCAACGATAAGCTTTCGAAGCTTTCTCTCTGTACACGATGTTTTCAGGCAAAGCTTAGTTTGAGCTAGTTTCGGCCTCAATTAATGCGATTCAAAGCTCAATTGAATCATATGGATGTGTAGGAACTAAATAATACCTCCAATTTCAACAATTAACCTTGATTGAATGGTCAATTTGATAAAATCAAATTCAGTCAGTTTGAAAGGGGAAATTGGGGGAAAAGTTTGGGGATTTCATAAAATTGAGGGACCAAATTATAATTTCCCAAAATTGATGGCCAATTGGCCATGAAAAGGATGTTGGAGGACCAATTGGTCAATTTTTGAAAATAATTGGGGTTAAATTACCATTTTTTAAAGTAGGGGCAAAATGGTAATTTTTGAAAAGTTAGGGACAAAATTAGAAATTTGGAAAACTTGAGCCCTAAAACAATTTTTTAGTAAATTTAGGACCCAAAGTGGATTTTAGAAGTTTTGGGACTCAATTTGGACAAAAGTTAGCATTAGGGACCTAAAGTCAAGGAAAAATAACTTTAGGAATCTAAATGCAATTAATTGAAAATTTTGGGCATTTTCGTTCATATGTGAGGAATGAAGGCAATCATGCCAAATATTAATAGATAAGGATGTCCAAATCGTGTAGGAACATGAAGGAACGATACGCCGGGAGGGATAAGCTAGCGTGGAGGCAAAAACTGACTAAGAAGTAATAAACTACGATTATCGGGTGAGTGGGTTATTCACATTATACCCGATTAGGATGATGAGCACTTCGTAAACAGAAAACCACTTATATGTGGGATTTTTAACATCATGCCCGATTGGAGTGATGTAAGAACTAAGAGGAAAAACTACTTACCGATTGTAAGCAGAGAAATCATACCTGATTGGTATGATGGATTGTCCCTAGAAGGAAGGAGAAAACCCGCTTTGTAAGGGGAGATGTCATCACACCCGATTGGTGTGATGAGTGGAAAGATTATTTTGTGATAAGTGTTCTCCTCACTGTGTACCAATGCTTAAAATTTTTGGCAGACCTTAACAAGAGCTAGAACAGCTCAGACAGGCTAGAGGCCTCGATTTTGGAACTTGTGGGCTAAAATTCCCAGTTTTAGAAAATCACGTACAGTGGACCCAAGGTTAGTTGGCACGAGCAGGAGCTCGTAAACAAACATGTGATATTTATGCCATGAAAATTCTAAATGAATGGAATGTGTGATTTTGCCATGGTACCAAGACAGGACCGACATACTCGATGGACTAGCGATAGTGCGTCAAGGCCAGGTCAATGGACTAGCCTAGACAATAGCTGCAGGTCGAGTTAAGAGTCGGGGCCGTTAGACTAGTGGAACCAAAGATAAATGACTTTATGGAAAATTATTGTTTGTGCATGCACTTGAGGTTTGAGACTACAAGACATCCAAGAGGGGTAGTGATGCATCCTAGGGGCTATTGGACGACATGGTGGAGATAAGGGCAGTTTGTCGTGCCAACAGTCAGGGAAGCTCGACATAGCTTAATGCGCATGAGACCGGGGTGGGGTCAGGATGAGGTATCTGTCCTCTTATGGACATGGAGTTGATTTTGAGTTTGAGGGTCGGATGTCAAGAACATCCACTCATTCCCAAGGTAGAAGTGGACGAGCTTCTATTTAGATGGCCGGTAAAGTCGCTCTGATGCCACAAGTGGGTGCACTGGATGGACTACCTTGCGAATGTGTGATCCCTTCATGATGAAGGGCGTGTGTTGACTATTAAACACACCTATTGTGGATAATGAGGAAAGAAATTTTAAAAACCAAAATTTGAGAAAGAAATTATCTTAAAGAAAATAAGGAGTCTAGCACACTTCAATTAAAACTTTTTTTTTTTGAAAACTTATTCCCAACACCCATTCAATTAGTTGTAGAAACTTACCTCTCTTTTATATCCGTTTTCAGGATTAGGAAAAATGACTAATGAAAACACCAGGGCCTACATTTTGTTAGGTATGCTTAAAAGTTATTTTTAAGATTATATTTTTTATTTATGTTATTCTAGAGAATGAGGTTAAATTATGTCTGACTCTTCTTGATTAAATAAAGGGTGAAGCCCCTCTTAAACTAAGGGAGCAGCGGGTTGATCACAGGGATCCGACCAAACTCGGTCGGGGCGTGACAACTTGAGTGGTATCAGAGTTAAGTTCCCTTGACACACTCACCCCCTCCCTTTACAGGAACAAATTTTTCAACCTTGTCGAGAAGACACACAAGCTAGTCAAAGGTATAGATTCTTTCTTATGAAATAGTTTTGATAATGTTATTTAAGGGAAACCATGGAGAATTAAGTTACGCCTGACTCTTAATGGTATTTTAAAAAATATTATCATTCTATACTAAGAAAAGTGATGGGTTATTCACAAAGTTTCAACCAAACTAGATCAGGGTATGACAAAAGTTATTATAAACTTTATGCATGCATGAATATACTATGAGTTTAAAGCAAGTTACAGGGTTCTCCCGCATGGAAATCGCTCACCTCAGGTGTTGTGACTTGTTCTTCGACTCTCGGAGTCGAGTATCCTAAGTTAATGATGTAATATATTGGGAGCTCTTGCTCACCCCCTGATTGCATAAGTCTTGATTTCATAGGAGTCATATCTACACAAGTTTTTATTTTTCTTTATCACTGCTTAAAGTATTAATGTCATTTCAATTTTGCTCACTTTTCTCTTATCCTTTTGATTTTAAAAAATAGCATATTTGAAACGTGGAATCTAATACCACTTAAGCTATTTCACCCAATCCGATTCTCAAGTCAGCCGCAAATAACCCTATGTACCTCTCCCGACGACATAGTAGTGGCACTCTCATTGACATAGTACCGACATGGTAAGGACTTGTAATATAAAACTCTTACTATGATTTTCCATACAAATTTAAACTTTCATAAAAAAAATTTAATTATTTATAAATCTCATAAAAATTGTAAGAATAATAATAAACAAAAGGTAATACTTATTAAATTATCTTCGAGTTTTATACCTTGATAATAAGTAGGTACTCGGTATTGCCATCCAATTAAAATTATTCTCATTCATTATCTTTTTTAAAAGATGATTAGGAAGATGAGTAAGCTTAAAATTTAGTGAGTCTGAACAATGACATGAAAGTCATGTACTAGATTACAAAAATACAATACAAATGTATTTTCTTTAAATCCCAAAATATCCTTTATTTCCGCAAACCACTTTGGAATTTCCTTGCATACGGTATCAAACACTTTCAAATATTCTCCATCCATGTCATACGTAAAATTTCAGTTTTGTTATGTAAAAATTATTTATTGATCGGAAATTCATCTCCTATCCCAATTAAATGAATGAATTACATCTCCACACATGGGAAAGATACAGATCGTTTACAATTCATATCCCGATCTATAAATCAACTCACGCCAATGCTCATAGTGTCAATAGCTCACACGTAGAATAAACCCCCTTATACGCGTTTGTTTCCCATAGTCATTAGAGTACCATTCAAGCTCTAACTAAGTGACAATACTACCTCATATCTTCTTCCATGAAAGAGAAAAATTATATATTGCAGAATTTAAATATCAATTTAATTCAAACAAAATTAGGCATGCATTTGGTGACTCATGGCATACTCGTGAACAAACGGGGTTATATTCCCATCACACAATAATATCGGAGATCATCTTATATCACACAAAATATCGAGCTGCCCATATTTTATAAATATTAGAATTTTAGTTCATTCTTTTAAAAATATCAGAATTTGTTCATCTTTAATAAACAATAAAACCTAGTCCATGTTTTTAAAAAATATTGATTCTAACCATTTTTAATAAACGACAGGGCCTTAGACAATATTTTTAAAAATATATCAATTTTCCTTCATATTTCATAATAATATCACCTGGTCCATGCTTTAAAAAAATGTTTAAATTGTAGCTCACTTTTCATATCTTGGTTGGATTTTTTATCATCTTTCAAAATTGTGTTATCCCAAAAATATCATATATAATAGATTAATACATATTTTTTAAAATATTTTAGAAGCAATGCAACATAAAATATTTTTAAAATATAAAAAATATCCATTTGTTTTAATAATACCCGACAAACATCATTAATCACACTCTACTAAGTATAGTATCTTGTTTTTCATAGAGAGTGATATATTCATAAATATTTTTATTGGTCGTTCCTATTTTAGACCTACAAATTAAAGATACTTGATTATATCTTATTCTGGCAATGATGCATGTTGTACCGTTTAACTAAGTGGGTTTACGCATTTTCCGGTTTAGGTAGCTTATGGTTCGATATTTTTACACAACTCTCATGGATTTGTTATCTCAATAGAATTCCAAAAATTTTCAACTTTACACATTGATCCTATTTTTCTAGAAACTACACTTTCAACCCATTTTTCTAGCGATTTCCCATGGCGTTTCTTATCAGCCAAAACGGAGCACAGTGTGAGGCACCTAGTGATTCTCGGGTGGAGAAGACCACATTGACCTTGTCCTGGGTTGTTTCACTCAATCCAATTCCGCTTTTCTTTTAATTTTATTATTATTTTTTTAATTTTATGTATTCACCCAATTTGCACAATAATTATATTTTTCTTATTTTAATTAATTTTGGTAATTAAATCATAATTTCCCTTTATTCAATTTGATATAATTTGGTTTTATCAAAATACTGGTATTATACAAAATTATTTGCAAAGTAAAGTATAATTATTAAATATGCAGTCTCCTCTCTACTAGTAATTTCAGTGTGCCTCCCTCTTAATTTGACAAAAACGCCCCATAATCCTCATTTTTTAACAAATCTTATATCTTAATTTGTTAATGAAATTATCTATTCTAATTAATTTTTCCATCTTCACATTAAAAAATAACATATTTCCCACCATATCACAAAAACCCAAGAGCTCTAATATCTGCGTGTTGTGATGTGAGGCATGCAAAATTTTTACATATAATGAGCCAAAATTACAGTATAAAGGATAGAAAGTGGATGCATATGTAGAGTTTATTTATAATTTAGAAACTCTAATACAAATTGTGGACGGTAAGACCAAATAAATAGATAGATGATAGGTCATATTGGAAGACCTTATACCTCATGGGAATTCATGGGTGAATTATAGATTCAAGTCATATTAACACTATCATTTCAAGTGCTACTTGTCAACTTTAGAATATACAGTAATTTAAGAAAGACAAAAGGTTCTACGTGATGGTAAAATAAAAAAGTTTATTCCGTTTTTAAAAAATAAATTATTTACGGGTGCTTATTTGATGTGGGCTTATTTGATGTAGGCGGGGTCTGGGCGTCCCATCTCAATCTGAGTGAGTGAGAGAGACCCTCCCTCTAGTCTATAGTGACCTATTTGACATGGAGGGAGGGACACCAATTATTCATCCGTTGAAGGGTGGACCATTGTTCCGGCAAATGCTAGTACCTATCAAGAAATCTAGGCTTAAAATCCATATAAGGTATGCCCACCTGTATTGACAAACAATTATTTTTGACAGTTTAATTCACATACTTGATTTAAATTACAATTAAATATTTTATTGGTCATTCAATTCTAAAAATAATTAATTAATAAAATATTTATACACAAATTATGTTTTGCTTATATGAGATTTTAGCTTGAAATCTATTGGGGTTTCATGTTTTTTCGTATTTAAGTTACAGTTGCCCACTTATATTAGTAAATTAACTCATCTATTTCCACTCTCACAAGATTTGAATCTAAAATTTTGGGTGAAAAGATGATTAAATGTATATGTGTATGTGTATTATATGTATTAATTAACACCCATCAAACATATTCTATGAAACAAATGGCGTGTAAGCATGTAAGGCATAGCTAACCCTAAATTGTGTTTGTGGACTATTAGTTAAGATATTGGGAGCACTCAAAAGTCTCTGATAAGCAATTGTGTCAATGGCTTCACATCAGAAAAAAAAAAAAAAAGTAGAGATAAGAATGCTCTCACCCACCACCTTTCCTGGCTATTATTCCGCTATTATTCCGTGCTCTTATGGTTTCCAACTTAGCCATTGACCTGTAAATAGAAGGAAAAGGAAAAAAAAATACATTCCTTTCTGGGTTGGGAACCATTCCTTGGTGGCAATATACTGCCAGCATACTATTGAAATTTTTTTGGCTAAGGAATAAATATTTATATTTTTAATACCAAAAATTAAATGATATATTTTTAATTATACTAATATTAAAAAAATTATAAATAACTATTTATTAATTTATTTATTGAGATGAACATAATAATGTCAAGTTAATTACGTTAAATAAAAAAATACTAATATTAAATAATTATATGATGACCATGTGGTCACCATCGCCCTCCCTCCCTCCTTGTCAAGTCGGATTCTACGGTGATGGTTGTCCGACAATGGATACCGTCCGGCCACCAACCACCATCTTTGCGTCCCATTTCTCTCATTCCCCAAAGGTGACTACATTCATTTGTAAGCATGAACAAAGAATGAGGTGTTTTTTCTTTAATGGGTGACGAGTAATTTAGTCATTAACTGTTTGAAAACAATGAATGCTAGGATGGATGCATTACATGTGGGTCCACTTCCTAGGAAGCTAACAAGTTGAACTTACCGTGATCTTCTAGAAAAAGAGATTCCATAACTTTGTAAAGCTTAGCTCCCACGCATATTTATTCATTATTTAAGTTTGCCTAACGCGTTAATTAGGCATTAACATTATCGTCAACTGCCAAACGTCCTCAACCATGAGAAAGCTTTTTTTTCAGAAAACCTACAAAGATAATGCTTCAAATGAGCAAAATAAATATCATTTATAGCCTTTATTATACGGAAATTTGTATTATATGCAGAAATTTTAAGGCTCTAAAGTAAATTTTATTATAGGGTACACATTTTATAATCTTACCTCACAAATTATTTTTAAAATAATAAATTTAATAAATATATTATATATGAAGTTAGAAGTACACATATTCAACTAATAATAATCAAAATATAAATAAAAAAGTTAATTATGTAATTTGGCATGGCTCATATTTTAATATTGGCATAGAAAATTTTAGCATTTGATATTAGTGTCAATTTTAAACACGGTCGCTCATATAGCCTTTTTAGTTAGACATTATGCGTCTAATTTATGTTTCTTATATTATATTTTATTATCGGGTTAAAATTGATGTAAATGTTAAAACTGATATGGTACGAGGGTTTATAGCTAGCTCTTGTATGATTAACTATGGATGGATTAGCCAGCCGCTGATGGGTGCCGACACGGTTAGCTAGCCCATAGATTAACTATGGAGAAGTCGTGCGTCCATTACCATTTCAACAATTGATCTCCACTCGGCAATTCTAGAGGGGAAGAACGAAAACAACTGACTGTGACTGTGAGTAGTCATTGCTTTGCAACCCACATTTTCTTCCTCAATCTCCGTCAAGAAAAGGAGAAAGAGATTGCTGGCAAAGCATATTAAGAATCGGGTCCTCACAAGCAATGACAACTGCATCGTTCCTCAAAGCCAGCCACGCACCACTTTGTCCACCGATTAGCACTTGCAATTTGATGTCATCCGTAGAAAATAATGCCCCCTCCAATAACCAAAAATTAAGACAAGTGTGAAGTCCGATCATCACTTGAGAGCTCACAACTCTGTTGGAGCATCCAACATATCATAGTCCGGGAGGAACGTGAGTGCCCAACAAAATGAATGAATGAATCGATGCCAACTAATCAATTCAAATAAAGAATAATGATTGAGTCGAGTGAGTGAAGGTCTTTATCACAAGAAAATTTTGGATGCATCACCTTGGCTTTTGACCATTTTGTCTACATTAAATGTAACACTTCTAGCTAGCTAGCAT
Source organism: Trapa incisa (assembly GCA_030064435.1). Taxonomy (NCBI): domain Eukaryota; kingdom Viridiplantae; phylum Streptophyta; class Magnoliopsida; order Myrtales; family Lythraceae; genus Trapa; species Trapa incisa. The sequence continues at coordinate 10,210,729 of CM057767.1, read as the reverse complement.
TGGCCACCTCTACCTATGTCCATGTCCCCATTATTCCTAAGGTCAGTCACTCTCCCTTTCGATCCTCTATCTTTAGGCTGCTTGCCACCCTCCATAATCTATATATATATATATATATATATATATATATATATATATATATATATATATATATAGATATATATTCGATTATTAGTTGGCACTAACCGAGATACATTTATCTCTTTCTTGCCTAACCAACAAATTCCTCTCCCCAACTTTTTCTAAGTTACATCATTATATCAACAATCTCATTTTATCATTAGCATTATCACTTTATCATATTATTTTATTTTCAAGATTCAACATGGAGTAGTCATCATGCATAAACTTCAAGAGTAGGGGGAAGTATTTAATTAATAATCGTAGCTCGGGTCTCACAGTTAATAATCTATCCAAGCTCAAAGTGTAACCAGCTAGCTCATTAGTTGTGATAATTTTTTTTGCCCAACATTAGTTCTGATAATTGGGTCATTCAAAAATTACTCATTTGCTAACCCAATATTTTAGATTGAAATTATCACTATTTTAATATTAGAATATATCTTTTGTACGGGTTTAAAATTTACATAAAAATTTATATTTATTTAAAATATATAATTTATAAGTAGTAAAACTATTAAAAATAATATACAATAGAGTTCCCTATATTCTCACAATTAAATATAAATTATTTTACGTTCCATAAAGTATCTAATTGTTATATATTCTCAATTTAATACGGAATACCAAATATTAGGTAGGGTCCTCATTACTTATATTCCTTTTTATATAAACGTCCAACCAAGATCCATCCAAAAAAACCCGTCTCTATATCTTAAACTTTATTTTTTTTTATAAATATAAATAAAACAAAAATATTATTTAAGAGAAGATATTACAAATCATTTAGTCATCAATTTAATTATTAAAAATTGGTATATATTCGTCATAAGAAATTAATGCAACCTTTGACGAAATTTATAAACACATCCATAGTACCATAAATTAGTTAGGTTGTGTTGGTCTGCATATGCATATAGTCTATCAAATTAAATAATCATATTTGGTATTTTAATATTATTAATGAGAAAAAATTATATGGTAAGAGTTTTACAATTTATATATACTATATAGTCGACCCGCTGTCAAAAGGTCGGTCAGCAAAGTCCGCTGGAAAAAGGCGACCAAATTGGCATTTCCTGCAACACACACGGATGGTTTTGGCCGTGAAAGGCGTGAGCGACTTTGTAACTGATACCGAGTGGAATGACTGAGGACTAACAGATCAATCCATCTACCAATTCTTTGACTTGTTCGAGGATCTAATGGGAATTTCCATTTCAATGTTCGAATATTGAAGAAAGGGATATATATCTGACTGCATAATTCCGTTTTAATAATTACATTAAATATGATTATTTAAATATTTGTAAGTTATAATTTATTGTATATTAATTATATTATATTAATAGTTCTATTAATTATATTATATTAATATTTAAATATTTATTTATCATTTTCTTTTTATATAAACCAAATGTTATAAATTTAACAATATAATACAATACAATTTACACTTTTATATATATCTAGTTTTATGCTATTTCTATTTTATATTTCTTCATTTATTTTTTGTTATTAGAGTATTATTGCTAATACAATTTGTTTCTACATATTAGTTAAACGGTTTAAATTCATTTTCTTCAATTTTTATTTACATCAGAAAATTATCTAAATTTCTTATGTTATTACTATATCTTCATCATTATTTCACCATCAACATCACTTGCTCACTTTTATATTTTTTTTCGCAACCTACGTAATTAACATGAGTTCTTCAGCTATAGCAGTTCAACTTTCAAGCAATATTTCAGTATTTCCGGTTAATCTGGATTGAACAAACTATTTTCTATAACGCAACAATATAATACCACTCTTGGAAATTTACGAATTGATGGGGTATGCCGATCGAACCATTCTAGCACCGCCAAAGTTCTTACCTTCTCAAAAAGATGATGAATCTACTCTTATTCTTAACCCATCCTACAAGACTTGAAAAATTTGTAATAGACTATGTCTCACCACTATCTTAGGATCATTAGACACTAAAGTTAATCTATAGGTAATTGAAATTCACAATTCTACAGATTTGTGGGAGAAATTAGAAGTTCTATTTGCTTAACAAGTCCGAGCTCATCGTCCATCACCAGTCTCACCACCAGCTATGCCCAAATTGGTCTTCCTAAACCTGAATCTGAAATCAAATACATAATTCTCGCTAGATTAGGAGAACAATATCAGTATCTTTGCATAGCCCTCACTCCTACCCTCAAGCAAACAAGTTTAGATGAACTCAAATCCATGCTCATTTCTGAAAAAGCCAAGCTCAATTACAAAATCAGTAGAGGAATCTTACCATCACCACTCATGAGTCCTTACTTGTCCATAACATCGTCATTCACCGGTGTCACTCGCCATTATCATCGTGGATCTACCAACTCCTTTTTCCTAAGGCGATTTTCGGAGTATCGACCCCGTTTCTCACCTTCGATTCAAGGGTGATTCTCGAACCCTAGAATCACATCTATAAATTAAGAACGAGGGTCTGTGTTAGGCTCTCTCATGAATAGTCCATCATCAGAATCTGAAAGGCAACATGTCACTCAACATGCGGGCTCTTATAACATTGTAAAAAACCAGGCATCATGGCAACCACAAATTAACAATCGACAACAGCCTAATATGCACAAAATATATCATGGGTCAGTTTTTGGTGCATATAAGTCGGGCGCACGCAATTATCAACAACGGGATTGTCCTTTTGTTTGTCAAATATGTCAAAAATAAGGCCACATTGCTCCTGATTGTCCTCAATTTTCAACAAACTATAGAACCCCTAAAGTCAACGTAGCCCACGACAATAATCCAGGAGCTCATACTCTTGACTGGTATATAGATTTTGGCGCCACCAACCATGTGACCAATGACATGACACATTTATCCATACAGGAAAATGTAGCTCATCCTGAACAATTACTTATTGGAGACGGATCAGGTTTAAAAATTCTCTCTGTCGATTCAATTTTCTTTTCAAACTCATTGAGACATTTCCTTTAACTAAAGTATTATATGTTTCCACTATCTCCATAAACTTATTATCTATTTCCCAATTTACTCAAGATAATCATTGTTATTTTGAGTTTCACCCTCATTTTTTTGTCGTAAAGGATCGTCTCACTCATCAGGAATTGTTCGGGGGAGCTCGTAAAGGAGGCTTGTACTGTCTGCGTGCAACACACTTATCATCAGTTAGTCCTCGCATTCTAAGTGTTCAGATATCTCGCAACATTTGGCATAATAGACTTGGACATCCTGCATTTCCTATTATATCTCAACTTTTATCCACAAATTCAATAGAAAGTAATTCTATTGGTACTATATTTTGTGATGCCTGTTCCTTGAGTAAAATTACTCAAAAGTGTTTTCCTCTTACTAATCATAAAAGCACTCGTCCTTTTCAGCTAGTACATACTGATATTTGGGGACCTGCTCCAGTTCGATCTTCTACTGTATATATTTACTATATTCATTTCACTGATGATTATAGTAAATATTCTTGGTTTTTCCTTATGAAAAATTGCTCAGAGGCTCTTCAAATCTTTCGTACATTCCGACTACGTGTTGAAAATCTATTTGACACTAAAATTAAATTTTTTCAATCAGATGGTGCCAAATAATTTTTATCTGTAGCATTTCAAGCTGAATTTCAAAATAATGGGATCACTCATCATCTTTCATGCCCCCACACACCCCAACAAAATGGATATGGAGAAAGAAAACATAGACACATCATTGATATGGGACTCACACTTCTAAATCATGCTCATCTTCCCATCAAGTTTTGGGATTTTGCATTTGAAACTGCATTCTATTTAATCAATAGATTACCTACTCGTACACTTCAATCTCAATCTCCTTACCAAATTCTTTACAAAACTCCATCAATCTACACTCATTTACGAGTCTTTGGATGTTTGTGCTTTCCCTATCTTCGATCATATCAAACTCATAAATTTCAACCTCGCTCCAAACCTTGTGTCTTCCTTAGGTATCCTATTGATTTTATTGGTTATCGATGTCTTGATCCACAAACAGGGCGTATCTATATTAGTCCAACTGTACACTTTAATGAGACTAACTTTTCTTTTGATAAGTGTTTGTCAACAGCTGGTACAACTCCAACAACTCCGAGTAATTCTATTATTCCTTCTCTCTCCTCTTATTCTTTTTCCTTAATACCTGCATCTGATTCTCCAATAACAATATCTGATGAGCTATCTCCATCTACTCACTCTCCTGTCATTGAACACTCTAATGCTGAATCTTTAGCTTCTTCGGAAGATATTTCTACTTCATCCACACATCACATGATTACCAAGTCACAAGATGGTATATTACCCCCATGTCATTTTCAAATAACTTTTGGGGCTTTTTTTACTATTTCTATTCAGGAATCTCAGACTCTCAAGCAAGCACAAAAATATCTATGTTGGATTCATTCAATGAATCTTGAATATGATGCTCTTATCAAAAATCACACATGGGATCTTGTTCCTGCTCCAACCAACAATGATATTGTGGGGTGTAAATGGGTCTACAAATTAAAGCAACATCCTAATGGATCTATTGCTAGATGTAAAGCTCGTCTCATAGCTCAAGGCTTTTCTCAACAAGAAGGTATCGACTATTATGCTACATTCAGTCCAATTATTAAACCAGTTACTATTTATATTGCACTCTCTATTGCTGTTAGACATAATTAGCATATTCGACAACTGGATGTTGACAACACTTTCCTTCATGGTCATTCGAATGAAGAGGTTTACATGGCCCAACCACTAGGCTATATTGATTCATCACATCATCATCACGTTTGTCGTCTTCCTCGGTCCTTATATGGTTTAAAGCAAGCACCTAGAGCATGGTTTCTTCATTTGAGTACATTTTTACTCACCATTGGCTTTGAAGCATCACTGGCTGATACATCCCTATTCATCTACAAAACCCCAAATTTTGTCATTTTTCTTCTGGTTTATGTAGATGATATTATACTCATAGGATCTTGTAATGCTCCTATGAACTCCATCCTCAATGCCCTCAAACAAGAATTTTCTATCAAGGATCTAGGCACGCTACATCACTTTCTTGGCATAGAAGTACATTTACATTTGTGTGGGCTTATTCTAACTCAACAAAAGTATATTTATGATCTATTTACTCGAGCTACTATGGTTGATTACAAACCTTAATTGACCCCTATTACTACGGGCTCTCGCCTATCTATTTATGATGGAACTCCTTTGGATGATTCTCGCCTTTATCGACAGGTCGTTGGTTCTCTTCAATATCTCACACTAACAAGACCTGATATTTCTCATGCAACAACCAACTACATCTCATTGGGTGGCAGTTAAGCGAATTCTGCGATATCTCAAAGGCACATCAAGTCATGATCTTTATTTTTGGAAGAATTCTCAATCTCAACTCTATTATTTCTCTGATACCAATTGGGATGGTAATCCTGATGATCGACGTTCTATCAGTGGTTTCTCAATTTTTTTTTTGGCAACAATTTGATTTCATGGAGTGCTAAGAAGCAACGCACAGTTGCACGATCTAGCACTGAAGCTGAATATAAATGTTTGGAAAATGCTACAGCTAAACTAATCTGGATTCAATTTTTTATTCGTGAACTTGGATTTTCACCTTCAAATTCTCTTACTTTATGGTGTGATAATCTATTTGCAATTTATCTAAGTGATAATCTTATTTTTCATACGCGTACCAAGCACATTAAGATAGATTATCACTTTATTCGAATAAGGGTCGCTCCCAAAGAATTTATCATTCGTTTTATTGGCACTGATGCTCAAATTGCAGATATATTCACCAAGTGACTATCTTCTCATTGTTTCTCTATACTTCGTTCTAAGCTTAATGTTTCTGATACCTCCCATTTGGCTTGCAGAGAAGTAATAACTAGATTTAATGTGGTTATTTAAATATTTGTAACTTATAATTTATTATATATTAATTATATTATATTAATAGTTTTACATTAATTTATTTACCTTTGTTTATCATTTTCTTACTATATAAAAGGAGATGTTGTAAATGTAACAATATAATACAATTTACACTTTTATATCTCTCTAGTTTTACGCTATTTCTATTCTATATTTCTTCATTTAAACTTGAGCCAACCGAAGCTTCAAAAACTCAAATCAATATTTATCTAAAATGGGCTAATTTTTTATTTACATAATACACAACAAGTTATTCCTATTTTGTTAAGGGTGCTATCCCTATGTTATTTATCATGCATTGGGCTCTTGCATATCAAGCCATACTGTAAAATAATCTAATAGTAATTTTTGAGCAATTTCAATTCACCACATAAAGAATATCCATGAAATCTATCTATAACAATACTAATTATTTTTTAGTTTATTGCTACAACACTGCAGCATACTCTCTCATGTATGGACTGTATTCTTCTATTATATCGATATATAATCGACTAATTCTTACAATACTAAAATAATAAGTGTGACACTATTGAAAAATTAGAAACAGTAGAATGATAAATTTAAATAATAAAATATATTTAAATTTTTTTAAAATTTTAAAATTTTATTTACAAAATGTAACTTTTATAATATAAATCCAAAATTTTCACGGACCTTTTCTATGGTAAAAGCATCATATAATTGTACTTCTACTCTCCTTTATAGTTTCCTCAAATGAATTAGGAAAAAGGATGAAATATTGTTAAATGAGTAAAAGATGTCAATTTATTTAAGTCACTACTCAAAAATTTTAACATGATAGTTTTTCTTAATACCTTCCAATATTATTTGTATTTTAATTATTTTATGATTAAGTGTATTTCTAAGCAAACATGTCATGCACTTGAGGACATTCATACATTCATGTATTTTTTTAACCTAATAAGTTCATAATTTCAATTAAGGAGTAGGTTTGTCCAATCATTTGAATGCCATATAAGGACCATCTACGGATCGTGGTACTCATTATTCTCAAGGCCAATTATGTGCATCCTCACCAAAAATCTAAGTCATGATATACTGGAAAGTAATAAACATTTTACTTGATTTACTTTACTATTCAGTACACCATTGACAACTAACACAACGGTTAAGATAGTTATTTATTGGTTACCATATTTCAAAATTAATAATTCACTTTCTATCTAGTCAACTCACTATTTACATTCCAATTAATACTAAAACCACACTTTAAAGATTTTATCATTTCATAAAAAAATAGTTCTCGTTTTCATAAAAGATCGGGTCAATACTAGTCTTATAAAATATGTAGGGGTAGTCTTTCTTAAGTATTTGGACCACCCCATCTGGTAGCAACTTATTTTTCTCTTAAACATTGGTATTTTTTTTTAAACTTTGAACCTTCCCCATTTACTTACACGTTAGATGTTATCCAATTTTCTTAAAGTTAGACGTAAGCTCATTTTCTTAAATATGAGACATTCACTCATTTCATTAAATATTAGGTTTTAACCAATTTTCTTAAACGTTGTAGTCTTACTTCATTCTTATAATTATCATGTCGTAGTTTATAGTTTTAAATAGCTAGTTCACAAATATACAAATATAACAATTTATAAAACTGTAGTGAGTTTTCAAACGGTACAATCGAACTTGTCGTAAGTAAACATATTTATCGTAATGCAATCCAGTTTGGTTGAAATCCCGTTATCAACTTGTAAGTATAAAATAACAATTATTGTGGTATGACAGTAGTCATGCATAACATAAAAATATTTCAAAATAATTTACGGAAATATATTTTTCTATAAAATATATCAGAATATGATTATTATATAAGGTTTATCAAGTGATATACTTTTTACCCGTTCCTTTTCATATTTTTTGTGAAAAGGTTTAAAAGAGTGGTAAGTTATACGACTTAGTGAGTAGGAGGACATCATGACTTCATGATTTAATATACACTTATGCAAAAATTTTCCTTGTTTGAAAATGTGATAAACAAGTCTATATTTGCCTTATTTTTCATAAATAGTTTTCTCAACAGTTTTATATCTTATATCATCAAGATTAGAGTAGGAAACTTCCTATTTAGAAACATTTAATTTAGTAAACCTACCGGGGTTTATTTCACACAACAACAATCAAACACCCTTTATTTATAAAGGGATTAAACAGTCGCAAAACAAACCCTCAAAAGCTAACAACCTCGATTTGTTTCATTAGTGGCCCGTAGCAACTTTACCATCTACCCTAGTGAGAGGCTACAACCTTTTACCATAAGTCTATGTGAGCACAATCGCTCATCCCACAGATTTATCGATACTTCGATCCCCATATTTGTGGGGATGTGACCTTACTCTTCTATCCACTCGGTCTCAATGCGCATGAAGTTCTCAAAGCTTCAATACATACTAAAACAACGTTTTTTTTCCTTTATTACACCATTTCTATCTAGTAGCCCTTAGAACCAAAACTACCCCGTACTCGGTGTCTCTTTGGTTTCGTATGATTGCAATCATATACAAAGGTATCTTGATTTAAGACCTTTATTTTTTTTTGCTATTAGCCCAAAATGCTGCAACCTAACTTGGCATAGTAGCTTCAACAAGAATTATCCAATTGTGATAATTATTGAGAGGCTCTTAAATCAAAATTATTTACAGGGCTTGAACCATTTTCATTGTCCTTAGGTCCACTTGTGCAAGAATTTCAAAACATGGTCTTGGGCCTACTTCATTTTTAGAAAATCGTGGCCTTGGGCCCACTCGCACAGTACTAGATCTAACACACCATTGTCGATCATGAGCATCAACCATATACTACATCGACGTTCGTACTGAACCATAACCCTTGAGGTGTATCCATACACCATTTATGGGTTGTCCTAATATAATACTTCATGCTATCATAAAAAAATATAACCCCAAATAGTTTAAGTATATTCACACAATTAGTGGATTATATTTTAGAAAAATCAGATTTCAAAATGAAGCATGATCTTATTATCAGTCCAATCGGTCCCAATGTTAGAAATCTCAGTCACTCGATATTTATGACTCGTTTGTCTTGAATGGTATTCCAAACTCGGGTTGGATTCGCATTGTGGGTCTGTACCTTCCTTTTGCTCCTACATAATCACGGATAACCGATCCATCGGTTATCCGACATTCATCGTTAGGCCTCTATGTTTCTTGACAAATAAGCTCAAATTATTTGCCACAATTTCTTCACTTAATTTCATTTCAAATTTCTACTTAAATAATTTATTTAATATAAAGTTACCTAAAGTTACAATAAAGCATTTTAATTTCTTTTACTTGCAAATAAATTCTTCAAAAATTATTTTACTTGTTAAGTCCTCAATTTCTTTTAAATCACCAATTTGTCCAATTTTATCAAAACTTGCATTTTGGCTCCAAATTCTTGATTCATGAAAGTGAGAGATGAAATCGTGTTAATTTTCTTCTAGAATGCTACCAATTGTCCCTCATCTTCCTACAAGCATACTAAGCCTTGAATGAATTCAATTGACCTAAAATTAAGCAGAGATTTATCAGAAAAGTTTTCTACATATAGAAAAGTTCATTTACTTATCGACGAAGGGACGATTGCCAGAATTCTGAGTATGGGCGGCTAGTTCTCATCGAGTGGATCTTCTTATGGTCAAGTTGAGCATCAATTGATAGTATAAGTAATGAGAATTTTATAAGAGAAGTTTTTATGTTATATGTTCTAAAATTCTACTATTCTAATGAAGGGAGGCAAAATTGGCTCAACTTAATGCTATCTTTGGATTGAAGGGTTTGAAGGAATTTAGAGTGACTTGGAGGGGTGAAATAATCTTTTTATTTGGTAAATTATTTTGGAGGGGTTCAAAATCCCCTCCAAACCCTTTTTTTTACACTAAAAAGTAATTCCTACAATTTTGGGGGATTTGGAGAGAATTTAATTTTTTTTAATTAAAATAATATTAAATGACATTAATATTCTTATTTTTCTTTTATATATAATACAAAATATTATCTTATTTTCTTATTCCTATTTCCTCTATAATTTCTTCTTCTTCCCCCTCAGAATAATATGAGGTCAGTTTTTATTTTTAATTAAATAAACTTAGTTAACTATTTTTGAAATATATTTGTAGTTATTTTATTTTATCTACAAATATTTATGTTTAAGAATTTTTTAAATAATATATTCTAGATTTGTTGATCAATTTATATTCACTATTTCTATGTATTTTAAATTAGTTATTATGTGTATTTATAGTAATTTTTTAAATATTTATACGAGTTAAATTTTATGTTTTATATTTAGTTATTATTTTTAAATATATTAAAATTTTGATATCTTATATTTATGTATTGATATATGTATATTATGTGTTTTGTATTTTTATATAAGGATTTTGAGTTGTTAAATAAAACTATTATTGCATATAAAGAAAAGTAAATTACAATGCTAATTTCATTTGTTCGATTTTGAATGATTTTTTTAAAAATATACTTGTTAAAATTGTGTTTATCTTATTTTAAACACAAAAAATAGACAATTAGAACTAATATATTGAATATAATATTTGATAATTTTGTATGGCTATATTTATTTGAATATATATTATATTATTATTAATATTTTCTATGTTATAGATTATATTATTATTAATCTAAATTTTATTTTTATTATTGTTAAAATATGTGTAATATATATATATATATATAATCATGTATTATTCTGGAGAAATGAGATGGTGGTATACTTGATGCTAAAGAAATTAGATTATAGTATATTTTAAAAAATATTTAATTAAATGTATAATAGTATATTTACAATAATTTGCACTTCCCCTTTATCGAAACAATGGATTTGGAGGTGTTTACACCTCCAAATCCATCGCTTCACATCCCCTCCAAAGCACTCGCTCCACCTCTCCTTCAAATATTTTCAAATCACTCAATCCAAATATAGCATAAAGGTTCTAGGAGGTCAATGGTCGATTGGAGATAGTTGGGGGAGGGTCAACCTAATTACAATAGGTCAGAGTTGATCGAAATTCAGCTCGAAGGATGTTGTTATTTTGCGACCGTCAAAGTAATAGTACTGTACGAGCATCGGTGCTCCTCCGATGATCCCCAAGCTAAATGAATATTGCAGCAAGATAAGGGACTTATTTCCGATTCCAGGGAACCCGAATTCGACTTCAGAGGTTGAGGAAAAATATGGGTTAAATTGTAAAGGGTGACTTTTGTACCTGTATGTAAATAAAGAAAATTGTGGGGACTAATTTGTAAAGTTTTAAAAATATAGGAACTAATGTGTAAATTATAATGAATTAGATCGATATCATTAATTATAAGTTTTTAGAGATGAACCATAGAATAAGAAAGGTTTGGGAAAGTTAATTACATGTTTAGTCGTTAAATAATAAAAATATAAAAATTGAGAAATTATAAAACGATACAAGTAAGTATTGATAAAATTCTATTTTATAACCCAATATGTTATAATAAAGTAAATCATATTATTGATCAAATAGATACCCCCATATATTTTGGCCGTCATGAAGGCCACTTTGGCCAAGGTTAGTTTGGTCAAGCCATCACACCAATGAGTAGACTTTAATTGAGGGTAGTGGTGGTAGTTACGGACCAACCTATGGTCGTGGGAGACATTGCCAATACTCAGTTATATTATCTATCGATAATAGTGCATTATTCGAGTGACTGAATTTCTAAAGAAAAATGCCACTCATCGGTATTGAGTTGGGCAAATGTGTTTTTGAGAAAATGTGTGGGAGGAAGTCAGTAACTCACTCATATATTTTGTTGCATGAAAATGATCAAAATTAAGAGTTTTTGCAATGATTTACATAGTGTTTAACCGAAGAAAATAAAGCATAGTAATAAAGATGAACAAGGAATCTGTGGGGATGAAAAAGAAGACCACTATGATTCGATCGGTTCGATCTGACCAAGTTCAAATAATTCATTTATGTTTATATTTCCAATTTTTATTTATTTACACATTTTACTAAGAAATCAATAATTTTCCAATTTAGGTTCTCACTCAAAATAAATTTCAATTTTATCTTGTTTTATTGATCTCAGTCTTATAGTTACAATGCCTTGAGGGTAGCATACTTCTCTACCTCATATGCATCGTGATAGTGCCAAATACACCGGGATCTCATGTCCCTCATACAAGGAATGACCTACACTCAGCTGGCATTTCCGGGCAACTTACGGCCCATGCATCATCCTAGGCTACACAAGCCATAAACATAGTAGACTACTCATGCCCTTAAAACAATACACCTCGGAGTATATGACCGCTCGAACGATACCAAACCAGGAAACTGGAGTGTGGGAGTCGTAATTTGTGCTCTTACCACAGTCGGCACTCTCCGAGTGCCATCTCGCAGCTGGGTGTCTCAATACCTGAGGGCCATGGTAGTCTCTTTGACACTCCCTCGCACAACCATGAGTAACTTAGGCCTACACACAATGGGTTACTCAGACTCACATTTATATCACTCCTGTAGTGTATCACCACTTTGATGATACCAAACCATGAACTGGAGAGTGAAAGTTGCGTGGTAACTCTACCACAACCGACACTCCTCAAGCATCGTCTTGTAGATGGGTGTCTCAATATCTAGGGTCATGGTCACATTACTGCCACTCGCTTGCCCATGCTCCATACACATGAGATTCAATTTCGTCACCGTCTCATCATAGCGGTGTACTAGGACGACACTTGTACATCACCCAAGTGTCCCAAAAAACATGAAAGATAACACAAAATCACTCCCCCATCTCTTATCCATTTTCCCTCAGGAGACAGTACAACCTCTTAGGTGTCCATCTGTCGCCCCCTTCACCTATACTGATACTCAATACAAGAAACAACATGACTCGTGGTCATCCCCTCGCACTCATGGTCGGGTTACGTAATGGTGCTTAATGTATCTCATTACCTAGGAGCTTGGTATGTCACTCATCCGACTTCCCTATTTACACAACATAATCATGCAACAATCAACATGCTTATAACATGGATATACTTGGAAGTCCATTTTCTCACTAGGCCAACTCCCTAGAAAATTTAACAATCTCAGGAGCCTGGCCAGTCTCTCGGTTGTCTCCTCATGGTGGACATCAGTTCCCATACCCAAGGTCACACGACATACTCCGTGCCCCGATCGCTAATTCAACAAACTGCATAGAAATGACACTCACTTGGGAGCCCGACCGATCGTTGACCATCTCCCAAAATCACAATATGGCTCAAGGCCTAATAATTTTACCGGTTCCTCAGAACCATATTTATGTCATTTACCCTGGTCTCATGAATAGTTCCTTCATTAACCCTTAAAATCACATTTGTTTTTAATGGGAATGATTTTAGTCATTTTGTACTTCTTATATGAGTTCTAAGGCCATCTTTCTACTTGTATTAATTCAATCAATCAAGCATATATCTAATGCTTCGGTTGTTCCAATCGGACTCACCATGAATAGGTCACCTCACAACATGAAACTTGCTTGTTTCACAGGGTTTTCAGAATCCACTCTTGATCCCGCTAGAGTGCTTCTTGTGTTCTCCACAAGGATTTGCAATACTAGGGCCAATTCCAATTTTGACCATTTCTTATTTCTTCGACCGTACTATTTCTACTGCCTTACGGTTTATCCCTTCTGACCCTAGTCATCCGACTTACTAACTAGTAACCCAACCCTCCCAATTTGTTCGGAACCCTATGAACAACCCACCACTCTTTCCAATATTTTAAAGAGTAATTTTGTACCATAGTCCCAGTAGGAGTCAGGCGTAACCCAAAAAGTATTTTTGAATATTTTCAAGAAAATATATTTCTATAAAAATATATTTCTATAAAAAATATATTAGAATATTATTAAAGCATAAAATGTACCATGTAGATAATTCTTCACAAGCATTTCTCTTCATGGTTTTCGTGGGAGTTTTAATGAAAATGGGTGAGTTCACAACTCAGTGAGTAGGTTTTAAGATATAAAACTCAAAGAGATAGAAGGATATATTTTATATCACCAGATTATTAATTTGGTGGGTCTATATTGGACAAACAATCAAACATCTTTTCTTCATAAAAAATGGATCACTCATTGGCAGAACAAGCCGTGTGAGGCTACAACCTAGGCTTGTCCCACTTATGGCCCAGAGCGTATTTACCGTCCACCTTGGTGATATACTACAACCTCTACCACTTATGCATGAGGCCAAATGAATTACTAGCCTTTAAGAGTCGGGTGGTGGTACCCAATGACAACTAGTTGAAAAATGACATACCCGAGGAGGCATACGACTACGTTTACGCAATGCATCCTAGCAGCACCAAGATGTATTGAACCTTAAAGGAAGGTTACTGGTGGCTAGGTATGAAAAGGGAAGTCATGGAGTATGTGGCCAAGTGTTTATCTTGTCAATAGCTAATACGAGGCTAGCATCCAGATGGCCCCGTATGAAGCTTTATACGGGAAAAATGCAGAACTCCACTGTACTGGGATGAGGTCGGAGAACACAAGTTGGAGCGAGTGGAGTTCATTGATGACACAACTAAAAAGATCTAGATAATTTAGGATCGACTCAAGGTAGCATAAGATCGACAAAAGAACTATGTTAATAACTAATGTTGTGAGCAAAACTTTGAGGTGGATAATCGGGTATTCCTGAAGGTATCTCTCTAGAAGTGGATAGTTAGGTTGTAGAATCAAGGAAATCTAAATCCGAGATACATTGGATCCTACCCGATCACTCGAAGAATTGGACCGATGGCGTACACGCTCATGCTACCGCCAGAACTAAATTAGATTCATGACGTCTTACATGTGTCAGTGCTGAGAAAGTACGAACCAGATCCGAGACATGTGCTGGACCAGCAGGATAAATATATTTAATGGAAGAAAATTCCAATGGTCAAGGTCCTATAGCATAATTCCAAGGTGAATGAGAACTAGGAAACTAAGGCTAGAATGAGAGAGAAATATCTGAGACTATTTGGACACTCCTTGGACCCGAGCTTGTAATTAAACCTTGTAAAGTGAACTAATTAATAAATGTACAACTCATTTTTGGGATAAAACTCCCAAAAAGGAGGAGATAGATGTGATACCAGGAAATCCCAAATCGAAAACCATTCTGAATTGAACCGGGAGACGAGATCAAACAGAGGAAGAAAACATGAATCAAGATTTCAAATTGAATCAGGCTAGGGAGATGGTTTGAAAGAGACTCCTAGGGTGTTGAGAAGGGTCATAAGAAACCCTAGAGAACATCTCGGGGCTCGAAATCAAGGATCAGGAAAAAACTAGTTTGAACCGAGTTTTGGTCGGCCACCACCACATAAAGTTTCGCATGGACCTTGGTTACAAAACGCTTAAGCTCTGGCCACCTTCAATGAGAATTTTCAATAACTCCCTCTATAGTTTTGTTTTGGTCGGATGTAGAAAATGACCAAATTTGGTCGTGGTTGATCGGTGTAAGGCCTCACACTCCTCCCACAATCCATTAGGATTATAATGAAATCATTTGGGAGTAATTTATGAATTTAGAAATTTATTTGATTAAGTTTCAAAGTTTATGGACTAAAGTACAATTATGGAAAGTTTTGGGGCCAAATTGCTAATATGGAAAATTTTGTGGGAAATGTCACTAAGAGTAGCCTAAGGGGATTAAATGTGATTTTAAGACAAATTGAGATGTTTAAAGTCATTTTTAAAAGTTTGGAGGCAAAATTGTAAATTTCTAATAAAAAGAGGTAAAATGGTAATTTTGCACAAATAGTAAAAAAAAATGGTTATTTATGTACAAATGGAGATCAAATAGTTCATTTTGAAATAGGGAGGGTAAAATGGTAATTTTCCAAATTTAACATGCAAAAATGGGTCTTTTTGCAAGTAAGTGAAAATTGGTAATTTTGTCCATTTTAAGGACTAATATATTTTTGGAGTCCAAATGTGTTAAATAAGTTATGAGGACTCAAATGAGATATTTGGGAAATCTATGGTCCAAAATGGGAAACTTTTTATTAGTATGGGCAAAATGTTAATTTTTTCCAAATTAATAACAAAAATATAAACTTTGTAAAAGTTTAGTTATCTAAGTAAGTAACTTAGAAATGTTTGGGAATTCTGGTAAATATGACCAAATGTGGGTTTAATCCATGATTTGGAATGAAATTATATGTGGGCATTAATAATTATGAGTGTTTATCAACATGTTAGTTGAGAGAACCAAACCGAAAGGTAAAATCATAATCTATGGAAAATTATGGTATAATGTTTATAAGTGCTTAGTTGATATCTAAACTGGCCCCAATTATACAATTTTAATTCATGTAAAACAAATCATGTAGATGATCACATATGCATTGCACAACCTAAGTATGTATGAAAATAGTGAGTGAGAGTAACGACTGTAAGTCCGATTGGACAAACAAAAAACGCTTTACTACTTTTGATAGTTCTTTGAAAATATATGATGCATGATTTAGAAAATCATTAAAAGAACTCAAAAAATGACATGGATGCATGTTTACTAAAGAATACAATTTTCATAACTTAAGTAACAATTAAGGGTCATATGGACCGAAGAAATAGAACTATAGTTCTATACTAGAACTGTGTGAGTTGGGACCTTGTGCCTGTATTATTATGACTGGTAGGAGTTGGTCGAGTGATGGACCAAACTTCGTGTGACATGCTTGTGAACATGATGTAGATATGTTGAATTTGGTATATGCATCTAAGTAGTTAGTTGGTTGGGATATGGACCAAACTAGATGCACCTGAATATAGATGGTCAAATGAGCACAACGTTAAATGATAATTGTGATAGGCATAATTTTTGCATGTGTGCATATTTTGAATATACAAGAGGGTATATCGTATATTGGTAAGGAGCGGGGGTGCTGACAGGACATCTGTCGATTTAGTGTCGACGCTCGAGTGAAATTGGAATGGTAGACAAGGGAAGATTGAAATTGTTACCTCTAGATTTCCCAAAAACACTCAGTTGATGAAAACGGCAGGATTGAGTCACATGTATAAGAGACATGTATATAGCAGGACGAATTTGTGCCATGATCTCAGATGTTAAGTAATCTCGAATGTGAAACGAACCCGAGTGGTATTAGTTGTGGAGAATACACATGACTAAAATATTTTCTTCTTACCCGATCAGAGTTATAATACGACTTTTGAGCATGGCTTAGGCCATGAGTTGCTAGTATGTGTTATTGCTTGCATATCATGATATATTGAATTAATTTATTTGAGAAAAAGATGTTAGCACGATTTTCTTCATCCCTCTCTTCCTCCCCACCATTTTCTTCATTTTTTCTCCTTCATCTGGGTGGGGAATCTTACCTCAAACCCGCCTAGGATATATGTGTTCCATGGTTCCCATGTGACAGGGTCCCTTAGCAATTAATCTGGCAGGACCAGTTCCGTGTGTGTGATGGCTGAGATCTGGGATAGTGGGTGCTGCTGCGGGACCACATATACTGACCAAGGTAATCGACTAGAATTGGATTGTCCTAAGTGGTCGTCTCTATATGCCCTATGAATTATGCCTATGAATATAATGTAAGTGAAAATGTTCGAACATATGATCTTGTCACTATGCTAGTCCACTCTAAAAAGAAAGAATATGCTAATCATTTGGTCTCTCGATATTATTGTCCAACAAGCATGTGAGGACTAAATTGTATGAAATATCTTATACATTAAAAGAATCACATAACCTCAAAAATTACTAGACAACTTCTACATTAGTTAGATGGCAATTTGGTTTTTTTAATATGGTATGACCTGCATGAAAAAAAAAATCACATAAAGGAAAAAAATAGAAGAAAGAATATTTGTGAAGGCTAGCTAGCTAGCTAGGTTACATGGAACCAGTGCAGTATGTGATTGAGAGGGTGGGGCATAGGGCGCTAGGAAGAGTCACCATCCATCAGAGAGGAAAACTGGTAGGCTATGGAGTAACATGGACGGACGAAGACCACTCATTTTTTTCTTTCATATAAAATTTATTGCATATTTATTAATTCATGGAATAATATACTATATAATATATATTATTAAAAAGCAGATATTAATTTAAATAAATAAGTTTATAATCTTTAAAGTAATTATAAATTATTAATATTTTATCCTACTTAATACATCCATTTAAACCTCCGGCTCTCTCATCTCTACTTCTAATGTCGCGGGTTTCAGAAAGTCGAGGTTTGCTGATGAAGCAACCAGACCTACATGTCAGTCTGTCGTCAGTGATCATTTTTTTTTTCCATCAAAAGAACTTGCAGACAGTCTTTACAGCTCATCATAATTCATGTAACACTTCCTCTTGTAGTATATATTTAGAAAATGATAAATAAAATATCATGAGTTTTAAAAAAAAGCATTAATTTAATTTTTTTAATAAATGTGAATTTCGTTTTTTATAGAAATGCAACCATTTTATAAAAAATATATTAATTTGTGATGAGAAATTCCTATCGTAATTTATTTGAATATGTGAAAATAATAATAAATTTATAATTTTATTATATTGATGGGAAATAATTATATATAATTCATATATAATTATTAAAAAATATATCATTTTTAAATTTACTTTACGTAAGGATATATTTTAAATTAAATAAAATATATAAATTATGTGAATTTATAAAAAAATTGGTGTAGAAGAGAATGTTTGGCTTAATGCAAATATGAGATTTTATGTATTATTAGGGCACAAAGATTTTTTTACAGTGAAAGGAGTCATTTGGTCGATATATATAATTACATTTGTATGCATCTCCCCGCCTGTCATGTACATAACTATCAATGATTGTGGTTGTGGATTCGACGGGCCCTAGAAATCCGATGACTACTCTCGAGATGGCTATATAATGGACAACACAGATATTTGTATAATAGTGATGGATTTTAAAGTGTATAGAGACACAATCAATATTTACTTTCTGTTCATTATGGTAGGGGAAATGGGGTGAAAAGAAATGTATCTTTATCATAAAGACAAGATGATCATGTGAAAGATGAGTTTTGTAGAGGTACTTGAGGGGGCTATATTATGACATTATTATTAGTTGAATGGTTGTGATTCTGTCATCACTCATTTCCATTATTTCTCCGGATATATAATTGAAGAGCTATTGAGCAAGTATGGGGATGGATGGGTCATGAAGATGACCGCTAAGTCATCACAAGACAAGACATGGGGGAAAAGGATAGTGGGGGCCAGAACGAGTTCACCCTATTTAGAAGGACTACACCTTCCATTATTGAATAATATCTCATTTGAAGTTATTATTAGTATTTATTGTACCAAAAAAATATTGAGGATTAAATTAACTAGCTAACTTTTTTTTAGCATCAATTAACTAGTTAACTTCTAGATAGCTTAACTAGGTGGCACCCATGGGCCTATTTCTACTTGGTAGTGGAAGTAGAACTGACATGGGCTGCACTTGTTGCAATCATATTCATGGGCACCTCACATCTCTTTATCTAACTATATAATTCAATTCGTCCCAAGCCCATATTTATCGTAAGATGCCCAAAATTCCCTAATTATAAACCACCCCAAGGGTTGTCTACTATTATTGTCTTTACCAATAGAGGACAACGAGATTCAAAATCGGGACCTACCATTAGATAATTCAGCATGTGAAGAAGCAACATACCGTTTGTTTGCTTTGCTTTGCACTGAGGCCATCTGCAGCGGAGATGTTTTCCTTTCAACATTTTTTATTACCCATGTGATGTAGCATGCATAAGATTACAAATTAAATAGAGTTTATGTGTGCATTAGTAAGATTTAAATATGTGCCCAGTTGTATTACATAGGAATATTCAAATTTTGAATAGAGGGTGCGTGTATGATACACGGAATTTATCAAAATGTATAAATTGTGCAATAAAATTAAATTATTCATATTTTTTAACTATACTTTAATTCTTAGAATTATTATACTTATTATTTAAAAACAATTATTTGATATATAAATTATTTATATATCTTAATTTTATTATTTTCAAAATACCCGATATTTGAATGTATTTTTTATAGTGTTTAAAATACAATAAAGTATAAATTTACATTATACATAATTTTTATATTATTTATAAAAATTGCTATATTTTATTATTATTAATATTATTATTATTATCATCATTTAAATATTAAAATAAATAATTTTAATATTCTAATATGGTACTCAATATTTAGAGTATAATACAAATTGCGAATAATATAAAATATAATATAATTTTTTTTTGCATAAATAACCACATTATATTAAATTAAATAGAGTGCGGTATCTAAATGCATGGATATATGATGTTCAATTTACTCAAACAAATTATTTGACACAATTATATAAATTTAGTCAAAACATAACAGTAAAACACTTATTTGAGCTACAACATAATAATATGTATAGATATACTATTGTAGTTGCAAATATCACTAGTTAATTGATGCTAAAAATCAATTGTATTTCATTCACTATAATCAATTGTATTTTAAAAATATTTTGAATAATTGAATGAAATTGTTTTAAAAAATATTATAAGTTATATTATTATGATAATTTTGCACACTTTCAAGTATTATATTAGACTGATTTAAACATGATAATCTCAAATAGCAAGTTTTGGTTAGCTTTATCTCAAAAAAAGGGCAATAACTTTTCACTCTAAGTTGTGATGCACTTTACATGATTTTTACTATCCATAAAACATGGTTTACCCCATCCCGAATAACAACAATGATTTCAACAGGATTTCAACAGGTGCCCCAGTGAGAAAAAAGATTCATTATAGTTATTATAGTTATCATGTTGTCATTTAAATTAACAAGAAAACTCAAAAAGTACAAAATTTTAATTTTAGGATTAATATTAAATAATTAAAAAAATAAAACGCCAATGGACCCATTGAATATACCTGTACTGATTGGCCAACATTCTTACGTAACTCCTTCGCCCTCCACCTATTTTTGGATTACAACACGCTATCACATACATCAATTGTAAACATACAAATTGACTTAATTTTTTACTAAATTATACGCAACAAAATGCTAATTGAGTTGGAAACTTTGTGCCGATTAATCAAATTATCTCATTCCCATCAAATCGAGTGACATAATTTAAATTAGCAAAAGTACTAAAAGTGATAAAATTTTAATTTTGGAACTAATGTAAAATAATTTTTAAAAAATAATAAAATGTCAATAGATCCTATCAACCAAATTCAAACACGATTGACCATTGTCCCTGCCCTTCCACCCACCCCAAACTACAATACACTAACTAATACATCAATTGTGAACACGCAAATTTACACAATTTTCACTAAATTGCACACAACAAAATACATTATTGAGTTGAAAACTCCCATATCGATCTCCTCATATGAATAATCGAGTTATTTGATCTCCATCAAATCAAATTATTCTTCCAAAGTTGGAAAAGCCATTCCCAGATACACCATGACCACTAGAGCTTCGACCTCCAAATTATCCACTATCCGACCATAAAATGAGGTGATTATTATATCAAAATAATTCTATTGAAATCCTCTTAAGTTTTGTGGTTGAGTCCCAACTCAAAATGACCAGAAACCACCATATGTGTGCCTTTTTGTCGAATCTATTTATGGGACCAAGAAATCGTGCATCATCGTTGGCCTTTCAAGAGAAAATTTCACCACCTCTGACCACCTCTCCAATTGAAACTGATTCCAAAAGAACCTCCTACCACTGCTCTACCTCCCAAAATCCTCACCTTATCTCTAACAAGTCATTTTCTAACGGGTCTTCTCTAAAACTCACAACTGCAATCGTTCAAGGCTAAATATAACGCTAGAAGACCCGAATCTAAGGTTAAACCCACTTGGACTGAAAAACCATTATTGAATCGGGAACAAAAATCCAATAATAGAGGGTTAGAGTAAAAACTAAGTTGTAAACCGATTTAAACCCAAGAATATGAGGAAGTGGGTAAGACCACTAGAAATACTCTCAAAAGATCCATAAGGGCCCTGAATTGAGGGGTGGAAAAGATCCAAGTGAAAATCAACCCAAATGTGAGTCATACCGATTTACAAGAAATTGACTTTAATTTTTAAAGGGATCAATACAACTCTAAAAAGGAAGGATATTGAGCCTAATCAATATAGAATGAGAAGATGAATTTTTTGAAAAATGGATTGGGCCAAGAACTAGTCGAATTTGAGGTGAACTGACCTTGTAATGGTTGAAACCGATAGAACTAGCTTAGAGCGTTAAAACCCCATTAATTTTTTAGGGTGCTAAACAAATTCAAATATGACGGTTTTTAAGTCCATTCAATAGGAAATTAAATGTAGAATTTTCACTATTTTTATTTTCTCAAGAACGGCAAGAAAATGTGTAAATTAGGCCAAAACTGCTGCTGCGCGTACGCATTATCTTTTTTGTCCGACCCCCAACCCGATTTTCGCCATATAACCTGATAATGATTGGCAGACAGTCCAAAACCCACCACTTGAGGAAATTAATTCACTAACATGGCTATAGTCTATGAAATAATGAAAGGAAGCTATGGATGGATTGTCGCGTAAGTCTAGAATCCAGTCATATAAATATCAGGTGTTCCCTCACTAGAAATTGATCGAAATCCTCTCTAGAACACAAATAAGTCCCAATTCCAGTGACTCAATTACAGAGAGCCTAGCTCCAGTGTCCGACCACCTCAGAAGGTGATCTTGGTATCCCTAGAAGTTGGATAAATTAGCTTTCCATTGCTAACTCTCCCGACCCTCAACTCTTTCTCAACAATTTCCAATGGGATTACATAGTGTGGGAGCTTCGACAGCCGAAAATAGAGAAGTTGCTTCGATGAAAACTTTTCATGGCCTCAATGGCCATAGAAGGTTGAGAAACATTCAACAGAATATTCACACGACCAGCTTTCCATAGCCACCGACCTTGCTCAATTTGAGTGAGAATTAAATCTTTTAATTTTCAGATATTAGGTTAAGGGGCTGAGCTGACTAAATTGGATATTGTAAGAGCTACAAACAACCAATTAAAATGATTCAAGTGGCCATGGACTCCTTGAGGAGTCAGGTGGCCTTTTAAGTCTAAATTTGACCACCTCCAGCCACCACTCTAGTGACCACCTGTGCCAAAGTGACCACATGCCTCCCATCTACCTATCTATGGCAAGGGGTGACCTCCAACAAGGGGAAAATTGGTCGGCATGGGCTGTTTCCACCAGTGGGTCTATCGGGTTTCGCCCGATTGCAGCTAGTCGACGGCCAAACTCTCCCAACTTCAGTGACCTCTTGGTCGATCACCACCACAGAAAGTTTCTCTTGGACCTTGGCTACAAAACTCCTAAGCTCCGACCATCTTCAATGAGAATTTTCGACAACTCCCCCAATAGCTCTATTTCATTTAATTTTGGAAAACAACCAAATCCGGCCATGGTTTGATGGGGTAAGGCTCTTCACTACTACCACGAGCCATTATGGGTATAATGATATCATTTCGAAGTATATTGTGAATTTATAAGTTTATTTGATTTAGTTTTAAATTTTAGGAACTAAAATACAATTATGGAAAGTTTGGTGGTCAAATTGCAAATATGAGAAAATTTGTGGAAAACATCCCTAATGGGCTTAGAAGTGATTTTGAAACAAATGGAAATGCATAAAGTCATTTTCGGGAGTTCGGGGGCAAAATCGTAAATTTCATGTAAATAAGGGGCAAAATTGTAATTTTGCTCAAATAGGATCAAAATGATCATTTATACCCAAATATATACCAAATAGTTAATTTTGAACTATAGAGGGCAAAATGGTAATTTTTTCAAGGTAAAAATACAAAAAATGAACTTTTTGCAAGTAAGGGGTAAAAGGGTAAGTTTACCATTTCGGGAACCAAAATGTAATACATATATTTTTGGGACATAAATGTGTCTAAAGGAATTTTGGAGACTCAAATGAGAGATTTATGAAGTCTAGTGTCTAAAATGAGGAACTTTTGATGAGTAGGAGCAAAATTGTACTTTTGCCCAACTTAAAAACCAAAATATAAACTTTGGAAAAGTTGAGTTATCTAAGTTTGGACATTTTAGTAAATAAGATAAAATGTGGGTTTAACTTATGGTTTGTAATGAAATAATAGGTAGAGTTAGTAATTTTGATGGTTTATCAACACAGAACTAAGTTTGAGTTACAAAAATATTTATAAGTATTTAGTTGATATCTCAATGGACAGTTATACCATTTGATTCTTGTAAAATAAATCATACAATTGATCACAAGTGAACTAGTTAAGGGAAATAATAGTTGGGATGAACAAGTTCTATGAAAACTGTGAGTGGGGGTAATAAAGGTGAGTCCAATTAGACTGATTAAATGCACTTTATTACTTTTGATAATTTTGTGAAAAAATGATGCATAATTTAGAAAATCATTTAAAAAAGTGAAAAATGACATAAATCATGCTTATTAATGAATATTATTTTTAGAACTTAAGAAATAGGTGAACGGTCATCTAGTATGATGTAAAAGAACCATAGTTGCATATTAGGACTATTTCAGTTGAGGTCTTGTGCCTGTGATAGCATTTATGGTAGAAGTTGATCGAGCAATGGACTGAACTCTAGGTGATATACTTGTGAATTTGATAATTGACTACTGAATTTGGTACATGCATCTACTTGAATAGGTGGTCGGAATATAGACTAAACTAGTTGTGATACATTGATCATGCATACGACGTGTTGATTTTATAAATGCACTTGAATATAGAGGGTCAAACGAGAACCCTGCTAAATGAAAACTATGATAGGCATGATTTATGCCTAAGTGCATGTTTGTGAATATATGTGTATACTAGCATGAAGTTGGGGTATTAATAGAACACGTGACACCTAGATAAATTGGAATGGTGGACTAAAAATATTACTTCCAGATTTCCTAGGACCCTTGGATGATGTACATGTGTGGTCTCAGCATTACACCAATTGCAATAAAAAGAGGCAAAATTGAGTTGCATATGTTAGGGACATGACTAAGGTTGTCTGTGGGATACTAGCATGACATCGGATGCTAATACATCCAAATGAAAGACGAACATGAGGGACATCGTTGTGGAGAGAACGTGACCCCACACACTCTAATATTACTTGATTGAAATTATGGCATTACTTTTCGGATATGACTGGGGTATGCATTATTATTTACATATATCATAATATATGTTGAAATGATTGTTTGAAAAGAGAGAGAGTTTGATTGGATGTAATGTGAAATTACAATTTCCGAATGGCCTAATACAATAGTCTTAATGAGTTGAATACAACTATGAATATGAAATAAGTTTGTAAAACTAAAAATAAATATCCATGTTATAACTTTTATTTGAAGTATGAGGTTATAATCGATGTAGTGCTTACCTTATTCACTCAAGCTATAAGTTTACCCATTCCCCTAACCAATTATAAGTGAATGTTGAGATTTTATAAGGCACGAGTCAGATCACACATATAAAATTATCGCGATTTGAGGTAGATCTTAAATTTTACGTACGAACATTTTTATTTTATTTTTATCAATTGTTATATCCCCGTAGGGTATAATATGTTTATAAGAAATTTTTTTAATTTTTTATTAAAAAATGTAGCTAATCTTTTTTGTTCTAAGTATTAGTAACTAATGTTCTATTTTACTAAAATTACTAATTATTGTAATATCAAATAAATTTGAGAGTTGCACAAGATTACCGATATATACGAAATTAAGATCATCAATAGGAATTTTATAAGTCTCAAACCACATGAGTACAAAGGTAATATAATAACGCATGATCAATATTATCATTACCTACGGACATAATGGACTAATGTCTAAACTTTTATGGTTTAGATTCTCGTTATAGCATTAGGCATGATACGTCACATAGATCCATCTAATTACACCATTCTTCTCTCTCGTCCAAACTATAACGCAGGTGGACTAGCCTATTTGGTTTTGAGAGATATTAATAATTCTAACTCTTTATAAAGTAAAAAAAATAGTATAGCATATGAAAGAAAGCCAAGCCATGTGAAAATGTAAAACTAGAAGCACCTTTCATCACGTATGATTAAGCTGGATTGTGATTATCATTTGATCAAACACATTTTATTACATATACATGTTTTCTAGCTTGAAATGACCTAAAGCTAATAGAGAGGATGAGGGATTCAAAATTTGCTTGTGCTTATTCCTTGATTTGGAAGTGTGTGCACTCATCGAGGGATCTAAATCGTCATAATAAAACAATGAAAGATGATTATAATTGAGACGAATTCCAAGATACTCACCAATACTTCTAGCTATAGCTAAGAGCAGAATTCTTAGTAACCTTATGCACGTGAATACTTTGAATATTTGAACATTATATTTATAAGTTAGGCTATTAGGTTAACATATGGCACTTTTTATGGAGGATTTCCCGTAACATTTAAAAGAAAGGGAGCACGTGCGCCTCTCTGTTGTCAGTCCACTGGTTGGTTTGCGTTGCTTATTTCCAATTCCTGTGAGGCCAGTGCTCCTTTCCAAGCTGAGCAGAGCTATTTCCTGCCAGAGACGGAGAGGGACAGACTGAGAGCAAGAATCTCCGTGCAGATCTCTTTCTTCTCTTCAACTACTCCCGCTAAGTCTTCTACTTCATCGATGGCGGACGAGCCTTCCCTCACTCGATGGTCGTTTCCGGTAAGACCGTTTCGGCAAACTATGTTCGCAGTTATCATTTATTTCATGA
Source organism: Trapa incisa (assembly GCA_030064435.1). NCBI lineage: Eukaryota > Viridiplantae > Streptophyta > Magnoliopsida > Myrtales > Lythraceae > Trapa > Trapa incisa. Next base: position 10,183,784 of record CM057767.1, on the reverse strand, counting down.
AATCAGGAGAGAACTCCTAGATCTTTGGGACCACCTCCAATCAGTGGCTTGTGTTGACTGCGTGATTTGGCTGATCTGAGCTTAACTGCCCCTTCCTGTTCACGAATTTGGGAGATTCAACCAGGATGCCTCTGCATGCATGGCCTTGTGGCGTCATTTCTATGCCGATAATCACCGTCTGCCCGTTCAATGTAGCAGTCTCTTAGTTGATCCTGACTCTACCTCCGAATAGCGGGGAATCAGATTCGGAATTTTCATATTTCTTTTGCGTGTCTGAATGGAGTATTCTACCTCACTATGCTGCCGATTTTGGTTGGATAGATTCAATTTCGTTTCCCACACGGATCGTCCCAGGAGAGAGTCTGGAAAACATTTTGCATTTTTGCCTTTGGGTAGCCGAAAATAAATTTAATTGAACGTCCTTAAGTAAATACTCCGGTTGACATTCTGGTCATTCCTTTTTGCCCTTGGCTTTATTCTGCCAAAAAATAGTGGCAGCTTGTTATTACAGAAAATAAGAGTTATGCCTGAGTTTTCTCCTAAGAAAAAAAGTTCTACCTAATTTGTAGAAAGGATGTTCTATCTTTATTCATTTCTTTCTTGTGCGTCATGAAGTGAATTAACAGTGATATTAATCTCAGCCTACATACGGTAATAGTCATGCACATATTTAAGCAGCACCTCTATATATAGGATTTTAAAATGTTTTATGATGCCAAGTTTGGGAGGAAGAAGTTAGAGCCACAAAATGGTCATGGTGATGATGAAGCAGCAGCACCTACATCTAATGGGAGCTCTTCTGTAATGTCAAATGGAAATGGTCATGGCAAAATAACATCAAGTATGGCCATATATGAGCAGTTCCAGAGACAGGTACTTGAATAATATAGTCGTGGTTGTTAGCCCATTATAAAATATCAGAGCCTTAAATTATGTTCTGTTGGTTTCATAGGGAAGTTCAGCTCACCTGAATGGGGTACGGTCCAGCCAACATATTGAGAAGCCGTAAGAACCTTTTTGTTTTATACATCTCATAGATCAAAATTAGTTATTGATTCTTGGATTTATCATCCTTGATTCTATAGCATGAAAAATGGTAACATTTTATTGTGGTCATCTGTATTGTTTCTTGTTGGGTCATCTAAGTTTTCTGCCTTTGAACCATTAGTTCATTTTTGTTGGTGTTGAAAATATTACATATAAAGTGTTTGATTTCATGTATGAGTATTTAAGAAATAACCTTGGCATTGTTTGGAAAGTCAGAATTGTCATTTTATTTAATACTAAGCATCTGTTGATCCTTAGTTCATATGAATTTGAAACTGCTAGATACCCTTATGTTTCCTGTATGAGCTGGCAACATTTTATTCAGCATTCTCTTAGATATCTTTCTGGTACAATCACCATCACGATTTTTCATTTCCATAACAGCTTTTCTATTCCTTATTATTGTCTTGTTTGATTCATCATATATTCTATTTTATTTTTCAGGCTGAAGCCTTTGTTTCCAACCTTTGAATCTGCAGAAATGCTTACACTGGCAGAGAGTCTTAGCAGGTACCAAAGTAAAGAAGTCCTGACATTGCTTAGCATTATGTATTACAAATTTGAATATTTTTCGTCTTGCTGTGGGATCACCTTGACAGAGGTGGTATTGAGTTTGCAACTGTGTTAATCTGTCTGCAGGGATATCATTCGCGGGAGCCCTGATGTTAAGTGGGATAGCATTAAAGGACTGGAGATTGCTAAACGGCTTCTCAAAGAGGCAGTTGTGATGCCCATCAAATATCCCAAGTAGGCATTGTTGTCCATCTGATCTTTAATTCACCATATTTTTTATTTCTTCTTTCTGAGACTTAAAAGGAGGATAGCCATGTGTTAGATAAATTTTGGCTTGATTTCCTTGAGTTGTCTTTGTTCTCAAGTTTGACAGATAGGTTTGGTTGGAGACAGTTTGCATACTCCAGGGGTATATAAGATGAATTTTTCATTCTTAATTTTTCCTGGTGATCAATGGAATATCTTGACCATTCAATCTTTTGCATTATTAGGGAAAGTTGCAATTGTTACTTTGTCAATATATCATTAATCACTACAGGGTCAAAGTTTGGAGATCAATTAGTAGGAACTAACTTATTACTTGTATGCTCTTGACAGATACTTTACTGGTCTTCTATCACCATGGAAAGGCATTCTCCTCTTTGGTCCTCCAGGGACAGGGAAGGTGTGAAAGCCATGCTTCATCTTTCGTATGACTTCATTAATGTTGATACTTTTCATACTTGTTTTCCCTTTGAACCACAATCTCTTTCATATGTATATGGTTCTATAATTATTTCCAAAATTTCTGGCAGTACAGCACATAATCTTCAACTATGTTTAACTTACACATCTAATCATTGATATATGACCATGTGTTGTTTTCTCTGACACAGACTATGCTTGCAAAGGCTGTGGCAACTGAATGCAAGACTACATTCTTCAATATATCAGCATCATCTATAGTTAGCAAATGGCGTGGTATGTAATTATTGAGTGCATGACCTATAGCCAATGTCAAGTGTTGGTGGGTCATAAACTTGTGAATGAGTAACATGTTTTATGAGTTTTTGGTCATGGATGTTGGTTGTATTTTTTAGCAAATAGATTTTAAATTGATAATAAAATATCAATTATTGGTGCTTGGAAAATTGAAGTTATCATGTTTATCTCTGTAAATTGGACCCAATTTAGCTGGGTTGTGCTTTTCAACTAATTTTAGAAATCCTTGGAATATAAATTATTCATGGCGCTAAAACTTTTTGATATAATTTGCAATATAACAGGTGATTCTGAGAGATTGGTAAAAGTTCTATTTGAGCTTGCAAGGCATCATGCTCCATCAACTATATTTCTTGATGAAATTGATGCAATTATTAGTCAACGCGGTGAGGGTCGGAGTGAACATGAAGCCAGCAGGCGCTTGAAAACTGAGTTGCTTATACAGGTGATTTTTGCTCAACTATTAGGTTGACACTTTGTCTTCTATAGATTGATGGAAATACCTTCCTCAGACACCACTTCTCAATTTTCTTTTTGTCTAGAAAAATTAGGAATGCATACTTAGAGCTTAACATAGATCCCATTTTGCTGGAAAACTGAGTTTTTTCACCTTTCTGGTTCCGTAAGCTTTTGGAAACTTCCTTGTAGTGTTTAGTAATCAGCTTCATTGGTCCTATCTTTAAATAGGTAACCTAAGGTGAACTCCTCTATCAGGTAAATAGCTTTTAGAGCTAATGATCAGAAGGAAGAGTTCTTTATTCACATAGTTCCTGGGCAGTAAGTTCAACATTTAAGGTAGTGAATGTAAATAAAAGGTCCTTGTCATGTATTATCTGTAGGATATGTTAAGAAAGGTGTGATAAGATTCTTACCTGGAAGTTAACAATTGGTCCATGTTGCAGATGGATGGCCTAACAAAGTCTGATGAACTTGTTTTTGTTTTGGCTGCTACAAATCTACCATGGGAATTGGATGCAGCTATGCTTAGGCGTCTTGAGAAGAGAGTATCCTTTTGTCATGAATACTCAACCTTTATTCTGAATGTCGAACGATTACTCTATATTTAGCTGAATAATTGAATTTAAAAGTGGGATTTAACATATTTACATAATGCATTGGGTTTATCTGGAATGCTGCAGACACTAGTAAGAAACAGAGTATTCCCCTAAAAAACCATCTGGCTATATATTTCTCCTTCCATCCCTAAATATTTTAGTGGTAATCTTATATATTACATAGAAAAGCATAACCAAGGATGCTCATAGATTACACATGAATTATGTGCCTTGATTTGAGGGGTTCAACGAGATAATGATGTCTGTGTTTATCTTGATGTAGGGATGTTAACTGAAGTGGAGAATGTTATTGTATTTCATACCATTGAAATCAAGGAAAAGTTATCAAGAAAAAAGGGCAATCATTTGAACTTACAGAAAAGCTCTTCTTAATAAGCACATGCAGGAAGGAAGGCAAGCAACTGTTTTTCTTTGACTATGGTAGATACTCGTTCCCCTTCCAGAGCCAGAGGCAAGAAGGGCTATGTTTGAGGAGCTCTTGCCTTCTCCAGCTGGTGAAGATGACCTTCCATACGATTTATTGGTTGAGAAGTCTGAAGGTTACTCAGGCTCAGATATAAGGCTACTTTGCAAAGAGGCTGCCATGCAGCCTCTGAGAAGGTTGATGACACAGCTTGAGAACTGCCAAGAAGTGGTGCCTGAGGATGGTATGTCCTCTCCAATCTTTTCTTTTCGATAATATACCCTCTCCAATATCATTGTTGCTACAGACTCGCTGGACAAGGATATTTATAGCATTATTGTATGCAACACACTTGAGCAAAAAGCGAAATAACAAACAAAATGCCAGAGTTGAAGTTGCAATCACCAGATTATTTCATATGTTTTCTGTAACTGTGATTTCATAGCGATTTAATCTGCAATGACAGAGTTGCCGAAAGTTGGACCCATCAGGTCGGGCGACATAGAGGCGGCGTTGAAGAACACGAGGCCCTCAGCCCACCTCCATGCTCATCGGTACGATAAGTTCAACTCCGATTACGGCAGTCAGATACTTGTCTGAGTGGTACTGTCCATTCTGGATCCTCTTCTTCCTTGCCTTCATGCCAAATATTAGGCTATTATTTTATTTATATTGTACAAGTTATTAGTTGTTTCCTCGCTCATCCCATTTTGTCTCTGGCATATAAACACAAAATTGAACATGTTACCGAACCAGCCGTTTCCATTCGAACGATTCAAAATAGAACAGGCATGGCTTTGCTGCAGAGTAAAGACAGTATGGACCTTTTTGCCATTCGGTTCTTGGTAAAGTTACAGATATCTACCCCTCCAGGACGACCCACAAAACCAGGGGTCCACGTCTACCACCGGTTCTTACAAGTGACATCATTATCCGTTCCGGTGGAGTTTCTAATGGGGGGATTGATAAAACAAGGTGATTGTTAATGGGGCCGGATTGTACACATTTCTATCAGAAATTGCCTCCTGGCTCTCACCGGCATCTCCGGATGTGGAGATGTCGCAGTCGGGGACGTCCAAGCTGTCTGACTTCTTCTGGCAGGTCCTTGTCGATCCATAGGGACCATTCTACATCATCGCTCTAGCTCTCCCATGAAAGGTAGTTGCGCTTCTTCTCCATGCGAGGGATGTGTAGAGGGATCTGAAGAACGTGATGATGACCTTCGCTTGTTGCTCGATATTGAGCATCCAGTGAGGTCTCATCGGCCTTCCCCTCTAGCGCCTCTATCTTTGTGAAAATCCCCTCCCGTATGGGGGCGATCTCCTACTTGATCCCGGTCGCCTCGGCCCTCAGGCTCTCCATGTCATCGAACTACCTTCCATGAGAAAATATTATTATTTTCTCAAAATTCATAAAAATGATATATTAGTATAAAAAATTAAAAATATTATTTTAATATCAAACATTTAATAAAATAAGCTCAATTTTTTATTCTAATACTAAATAACATTCACCATTCTGGGGAGCTGACCACCCAGATTGGGCTGGCTGCTCATGAGCCCTTTCTGGAGGCAGTTAATTTGCAAGAGAAATTGTAAGCCGCACCAAGGACAAAGAGGGAATTAGTTGCTGGTGGAGGGTCGATCCAATCCCGACAATGGCCAATCTTCCTTTTAAACAGATATCCTTCTATCTATACTATTATATGCATCAAAATCACGGGTAGAATAGTAGCATGGCAAATACAGCCCAAACATGACGATGTTATAATTGACATACTGAGATATCTGTCCACGAACATACTGTGGCAGAGAAGAGAGTAGAGTAGCAGTTAGAGGAACAGTTTGGCACTTTGGATATGCAAAACGAACAATCACCTACCAAGCACCATCACCTACCAAACACCGTACTGACACCATGCGTCAAAATCCAAGGTTTATTCGCTCTTGATGAAATAACTGGGATTAGCAAAATCTGAGCCACAATCTCATCGGAAATTCATGTGGTCGGCTGCTTTTCCAGACCTAGCATCCGTCCATGCCTTTGCGATGGTTTTCTTCATTTCATCGTCCCCTTCTTCATACATGTTCTGAAAGTTGGATGAGCAAACAGATATTCAATACACCTTCGTGCATTCCCAAGTTTGACAACATAAAGAGGATCAGGATTCACGCAAGCAAAACTCCATTTGGATCAGTCAGTCAAGTAGCAGGAAAGAACTACTTGGAACCATTAAACATTGCTTGTATATGCACCATATAGATCGGGAGAAGCTTTGACAGGCCTGATCTTTAAGGATCAATTTCACAAGTATCACACAATGAAAGACTTCCAGATAAGAACCTGACCTGTCTAGCATCCCCTCCCCATCAACCCATCTCATCCCAGGGAAGAGAGTATAATAAATACATTCTAGTTTCTGCATATGATATACTTACCAATGCATACCAATTCTAAATATATGCTTGCATGAATGTTCAAACTGTTAAAACAACTAAGATCATGCATGTAACTGAGTCTTTACCTTCATGAGATCCATGATCCCTGCCATGGGATCTTTGTCCTTGTCAGCACTCGGCTTCAGCTGTTTTAAGAATTATCATCCCATCAATACCTATTCCGAGGAGGAACACTATGCGCTAACAACTCAATGAAAAACAATTATGATACCTTGTCATCCTTGTAATGCAAATCCAGCCAGTTGCCTTTTGTAGCCTTTGGCAGAGTGACTATTACTCTTGTAGGCTTGACCAATATCTTACACTTTTCCGGCACAATCTCCTTGTTTAATTTTGGTATCACACACCTGTAGTTCTTTCCTTGAACATCATGGATCTTAATGTCAACTGACATTGGCTTAAACTCACTCTGCACCTTTTCCTGATCAACACCCTCCAGTGAAATATAAATCTGTGGCAAAACATAATAGAGGAAAGGAAAATTGAGATGACCATGGATTACGAGAATCAGAACTCAAACACTAATATTCCTTAACGCTTCTGATTTTCACAATATCTAACCACAATGTCGTTAACCTTTTAATGGAAAACATGCACAGCCTAACCATATCAATACCCAAATGACAAAATGAGGCAAAAATAGGTGAGTGAGAAAGGTACTCATACCTTAAGCTTGTCGCTATCCTGATCCCAGCTGAAAGATCCGAGAGTGGTGTAAATCAATGATGAAGTAGATGGAACCTTAGCCGGGGTTGGAACTGGAGATGGATTCGGGATCTGTGCAGGGCTCACACTTGAAAGCTGAACAATATAACCATTGAATCATATTCAAAAACAGATTAGCAGAACTACCCTACTGTTAATACATAACACCTTCCCGTTCTTCATACACAATACTTCATGATACGCACAATTAAGACAGCAATTTGGTCTTATCTATAAAATAAAACCGGACGGAACAAACACCAAAGTGTTTAAAAATAGGATTGGTAATTTCGTGCATGGATGTCTGTTAGAATTTCACAGTTCCTAGCTCATCTCGACCAGAGAGAAAGCAGATCACCTAATTCGCTCACTGGTGAAATTCCAGAGGCAACGAAAAACTAATGTAATGAAGAGGCCTATAACTTCTACTTTTAAACTAGTGTCTCAGTACCTGTGCGCGAACATACAATGCGAAATCATCAAGCAGCGGCAGAAAATTCAATTATGCAAAAAACCCAATAGGGGAAGGAAGAGGGAAACAAAATGTAACCTTCTCCAATTTGCTAATTTCGCAAGAGATGAGGGAGACGACGCGAGGTCGTTTCGCGATGCCGTGGAGCTGCCTGAGCTCCTCCAAATCCAGCGCCATCTCGTCTGCCATTGGACCGGTGTTTCGCTAGCTTAGTGATCGATGAGGCTATGGAAGCTTCTAGAGTATGGAAGGATACAAAGAAGGCTTGCAAATGCAGGAGGCTACACGAACAAGGGAAGAGAGAGATGATCATATGAGGAGACGAAGACGCTAGAAACCACCGGAGGCTACAGTCATATTGGGCCACAGCCCATTAATAAATTATAGGCATGGGCCTACTCTGCCTTATTGTTCTTCCCTTTTTTTTCCTATGATCTTTCTTGTATTCTTTCATTTAATATCATTCTCCAAATCACAGCTCTCCTTCTGTTAGTTGTTTAAGCTTAAAATAAGAATGAGCTTAAAATACCGATTGTCAATGGGAATGTAAAGGGGACCCGAGATTCAAGATTCGCGTCCGAACTCGACCGGAAATTGTTCGGGTGCAGGCTTAGGTACTTCGGGTGCGGACTTAGGCACGGATTTGCTTGTTGTACATGTACTGATTACATTAGTCGGATCTAGGTACAACACATTGGACCCGAGGATCGGGTCCCGCCGAAGGGTGGGACCCGCCCTCATCTTCATCTCACCCAGGTCCAATAAAGGACCTGCCCACTTTTTGGGTCCGGTTCACGCGTACTCGAACTTTGGATCGGTTCCGATGGGAGTTTATTGGACATAAATTCGGGGTGGGTGCAAGTTATCAATATCGAGACGTGAAATTTTAACATGTTTAGATGTAATTATTAATTTTTTTACACATAAAAGTACTTAGTTTAACCAATAGTCAAACTCGTGCTATTAGAGTGAGATTGCTAAGGATATCTAAAAATGAATGGAAATTGATCACTAGTGAATATTTTAGTTGGACGCTTATCAATCTTGTAATTATATAAAATGTAGAAATTAACACCTATATTCATTAATTTATATCTGAATAAAATAAAAACTTGTGAAAGTAAATAAATATTCTATATAGAGTAATTTGAGAACTTATGGCTTCAAACAGGTAGTGGTATGAATTCCGAAATGATTCCTTGCAAAAAAAATCTAAAATAAGTAGGTAAAATATTTTAAAATATAAGAGTATTAGGGAATAGAAATAAATTACTAGAATAAAATTTTACTGACAAATAACTGAATTATATAATAAAATATCTATTTATAAAATTAAAATAATATAAATATAAAAATAAATAATATTATAATATAATTTTAATTAATAAAATTACAGCATATATTATAATTAAATAAAATACTATTCTAATAATTTATTATAATATTTTAACACTTTTAATCAATATAAACATATAGTCAAATAAAATGTTAATATTTTAAAATAATAAATCCAAACTATCAATTGCTAATTTAAGATCAAATATCTATAAGTTGTTTTTTTATCCTGCCAGCATATTAGACACCAACTGTACAACAAAATTTCATTTTTTTATTTTACCCATATAGCAAATATCATATTAACTATTTTTTATACCATCGACATTTCAGTTTTTTCGCACTTTCAAAAACTTAGACATCACTTAAGATATAACATTTAGTTAGTAAATTTTTTGTATCTTTCTCACTAGAATTATCTAACCTAATATATAGAAATTTAAAATAGATGAGGAGAACACGTTGAAATATAGGTGTAATAAATCACATGAATAAATTACAAAAATAAATATTTATTAATAAGTAACTTAATAAATTACATAATAAATACATTTATTTATAAACTCAAAATAAAATAAAGATAAAAAAAATAATATTAGAATATTTTGATATAATTTTAATTAATAAAATTATATTATATATTATAATTATCTAAAATACTATTTTAACAACTTATTAAAAATACTATCTCAAATTAGATAAAATAAAAAAAATGTTATATATTTATAATGTTGAAAAAATTACACTACTTATTATCGGTATAATATCTTCTCATATATTATCAGAGCTAGTTAGCTCACAACCGTAACCGATTCGAAACTGGAAATTCAGCTCGTGTTCTTTACAAGTATAAAGGAAAAATACTCAACTCGAGTTCATTATTTCCACTTTTTCGAGACCGGAAAAATAATACTCAGCTCGTATACAATTGTTGAGAATTAATTTAAAATTGCACGTGAGAAGTGTATTCACGTTGCATGTGAGGACCAGTGTTGAGAATATTATCCCAAATTGGATAAAATAGAGAAGTATTTTGGATTTATAAGATTGAAAATAATACACTACTTACAAGTTCTAACTTTTAAATAGATATGAACCCGACCCCTTATCGATCCATAATATTTTCTTACACAATCTATCATAATATTTCAATAGTACCATATACCTGTCACACCAGGAAAAAAAAAATCAAAACCGCGACACTCTAATTTTAATAGAACCTTGATGTGTGGGATTCGTGTAATGAAAAAGTTTTTATCAACAACTCGTTACATACTCTTATTTTACAATGATGTGCGCCTAATTATTATAAGCCTAATAGAACTTAATTCTTAGAATTAAACTTTTCACGAACTTTTACATAAAAATTCATTTGAAATAAAAAAAAATTAATAAATAATACATGTACCAAGTACTAAAGATAAGGCGTGCTTTCAGTTTATTGCAACTTTCCATATCTTTAAGTATCCTTTATACACCATAGTTTCCTAAAATAGATATTGGAGTGGAGTGAGTTCACAACTAAGTGAGTAAGATTGTTTGACATGGTGACACCATTTTCACCATTCAACACATTAAAATAGTTATAAAAGGTATTTTAGGAAAAAAATCACAAAATTAAACCATGAAATGAGTTTGAAGTTTTAATACATAAGGCTTATATTGGACAAGCTTACAACACGTTCATTTCATAAGAGTAGTACATTTTACATGTTTTATCCGTAAAAAGGCTTAAGATTTCAATTTATAAAACTTGTATTGCACACGCATATTATATATTACATACATTTTTTCCACCATGGAAAAAATTACACATTTACAAAATCGAAATCTTATATATTCTATTTGTGGTTGAAAGTAAATTCACCAAACCATAGATAATATGTGAATAAAAGGGCACCGAGAAATGAGAGAAACGAAGGATTGAAAGCCAGAAAATGGAAGTGGTATGGATTATACTCACTAAAAATATGTTTGAGAAATGAAGTACGATGACAAGGTACTTATTTGGAAACTATAATCGAAAATAAAAATCGCAAACCAAAATGGTTGTAAAGGAAACATTTGATAACCACCTAGGATGTATGATTATGTAATGAGAGTAGGGAAGTATCTAAAAAAAGTTATAAATGAATTATTTTTTCATTCGACGAAAATGGTTATCTGGCAGGAGAATAAACTTAAGTACAAGTGTGACAAGAATAAAAGAAATCTATATTTTCATAAGTAATATTCTGATGAAAAGAAAAAAAAACGAGTGAAGGAACACTTTAGCAGAGTAAGGAAAAGAGCTTGGGAAAGTAAGCGTGAAACATTGGAACTTGTAGAATTCTCGGTGTTAATTCTTCTTGTACATATAACCAATTTGCTCCGAAATCCGTAAGAGCAAATGCCCATATACCATTCACTTGTACGAGTACTGAAATAATGCCAAAGTTTTTTATTATTACTAAGGATTTTATTAGTTTTAGTATTTTACCATTTCATACAATGGCCTCTAAGGCACACGTTCATGGGTGATATACCCCTTTAATTAGTGCATCCCTTATAGTTGTAACTGAAGCTCTATCTTTTATTCTCAACTTCCCATAATGTATATTCATATATACATTACACTTCTTACGTCTTCCCATGTACTTACCTAAGTTAGGTCTCGCTGCAGTGATCCACTTATACTATTCGAAGTTAGCCTAATACCCATACATATCAAAAATAAGAAATCAGTAATAATTATCTTGGTCAGACTCCTAGACTAGAACCTAGTGGTTTCGATCGGTACTGTCCATCTAAACTACGTCTTCCTCTTCCTCTTCCTCTATGTTCCCTATGTTCCCTACGTTCCTTGAGTTCTCTGAGGCATTCCTTACCAATCGCTCGTACTCATATTCCATGTCAATGGTGGTTTTGATGTTCTTGTAGGGTCATAGCCCACTTAGGATGCATCTAACCACTCGGTTAAGCCCTTGGGTGAATCGTTGGCATATGGTGTTGGGTAGCACCCATTCCGGTACAAAGTATTGGAGTTCCATGAACTCCTTGGCGTATACATCTATCGACCCAGTCCCTTGCTCCAGTAGTGCTAGAAGACACGTTTGCTCTTGCATCTAGGCCGTAGGGAGGTACCTCTTAATGAGCTTCCTTTGAAATACTGTTACACCTTGACCTAGTTTGGATGGTCGGAACCTATGAACAACTCACCACCCCTATCTATACTAAAATAAAATTATCTAACATGATAGTCTAGACAAGAGAAATACTATAAAAATAAGCATTTTACAAAACAAAATTAACAAAACTAACACAATGAATCACAACCTTTTCTTTGTACATTGGTTGAGGAGTCGAGATATCATTTCTCTTAATGGTTCAAAGATTTCTTGTAGGGGATTTAGGGGAGAGTGTGAATTTGATAATTTAGTGAGCATGTATTAATGTAATTATGCAAGGGTTCAAAGAGATGGTTCACACACCATTAGGTTCACGTCATATTTTTATGAGTTTGTATTAGACAAACAATCAAACACCATTTTTATCATAAAAGGGATCAATCATTCACAAATCAGATGTCCTAACTACCCCACTTGTGATTTTGAGCGCCTTTACCGATCACCTTGGTGAGAGAATACAACCTCTACCACGTTGGTGCGATGGTATAACTTTGACCATTAGTTTGTGTGAGCACCATTACCCAACCCCCAAACTTTTCCAATGAAGTTATTTGCTATAGAGGGGCAAGACCTTTCTTCACCATTAAGTCTATTTGCACATGAAACTCCTAAAGCTCCCTAACATACTGTACTAGTGATAGCTTCCCTTATTCCATACTTACTGTCCAATAGCTCATAGAACCATCACTACCCCATACAGGGCATCTCATGATTCCATACAATTTCAATCACAAATAATAGTATTTTGGTTAAGACCTTTCTTTTTGCACTATGGGCCCAACATGCTACAACACAACTTTGCTTCAATAGCTTAAACATAAATTATCCATTTGTGATAGCTTTTATGAAGCACATAAATAAGAATTTATTTACAGGATTGAACCTGTTTTTATTGGCCTTAGGCCTATTTCTCTTTAAAAAACCATGCCCTTGAGCCCACTAAGACATCATAACCTAATTAATGATATATATGATCCATGCTTCATGCTTTTAAGGAAAATATCACCCAAAAGTTATTTTGAGCAATTTCATAAGAGAATATTTTGGGAAAAGAGGTTTTGGCTTGTATTTAATGTTTATTAGCTCAACCAAGCTTGATGCGGAATGTCACGCCCCGACCCGGTTTGGTCGGATCCCCGTGATCAACCCGCCACTCTCCCAATTTATTAAAGGGTTTTCCCTTATATTATAAATCGTAAAGAGTAAGGCGTTAACCTGCACCTTTTTCCAGGAATATCATAAATCAAAACTGCATAGTAATTTAAATTAGTTGTACCAATCTTGCAGGCGTTTAATTGCGCAAGTCCTTTAAGGTTCGGCTTTCCGGGACTTCCTGAAAGAGGTATAAGGGAGGGGGTGAGTACAACTACTCAGTGAGTGGGATTCAAATCTTTTAACTTTCAAGAAAAACATTTATATGGAGTGTGCCAGACTCCTTTGTTTTCAGAAAAATCATTTCATTTAAAAATTCATCTTTTTCCATTATTTCTTAATTATCAATGTGTCATCACCCAACACACATCCTTCATAATGAAGGTTACACACATTCGCAAGTCAGTATCACTACTGAACCTGCTAGTGGCTTCGGAGCGACTTTTCTTGCCATCCGGATAGAAGTACGACCACTTCTACCTTGGGAATGAGTGGATGTACGAAACATCCGACCCACAATCCCGAAATCACTTCTTCGTGTCCGTATGAGGACAGAGACCTCATCCTGTCCCCACCCCGGTCTCATGCGCTTAGTGCTACTCCAGATTTCGCACAGACACCTGGAACGACGAATTGCCCTTATAGCCACCAGGTCGTCCAGTGCCCTTAGGATGCATCACTACCCCTCATGGGCGTCTTGATGATCCCGTACTCATAGTGCATGCACAAACAATGTTTTCTTATATTGCCATGTAATATGTGGTGCCATTAGTCCAACGGCCCCGACTCTCAACTCAACCCGCAGCTGTTTGTCTTGACTAGTCCGTCGACCTGTCATGTCGCACTGCCGCTAGTTGACTGAGCATGTCGGTCCTATCTTGGTACCATGGCCAAACAATTCACTTATTAAGTTTTATGGCACATATATCATGTTCGTTTACGAGCTCCTGCTCGTGCCAACTGGCCTTGGGCCCACTGTACGAGATTTTCAAAATCGGGCATTTCGCCCCCAAGTTCCAAAACCGAGGCCCTTGGCCTATCAGAGCTATTGGAGCTCCCGTCGAGAAGGTCTCCCAAATAGTTTAAGCATTGGCACACAGTCAGGGGAGAATACTTCCGACAAAAATAGGTTTTTACTATCCATCATACCAACCGGTATAAGGACATCTCCGTTCATAACCGATGAACGGGTTTTCAACTTCCTTCTAGGAAGTCTCATCATACCAACCAGGTATGATCTACTTACAACCCGTAAGTAGTTTTTTCGCATAACTTTCACATCACTTTCTTTAAGTAGTGATGATTAAAATACCACTAAACAGTGGGTTTTTATATCGAGGTACTTATCATCCCCAACCGGGTATGATGTTAGTAAACCCACTCACAACCCGTAAGTGGTTTTTAACTTTATAAGGTGTGCTCATCATCCCAATCAGGTATGATGTTTGTAAACCCACTCACCCGTTAATGCCGTGAATTCCACTAGACCGGTTCTTGGTATTCACGCGAGCTTGTCCTTGCTGGGGTTCCTGGTACTTCGTGTTCCGGTGAAGGCACGATGGTCCGAGCTTTCGATCTGGGCAGATAGGTCTCATCTTGAGGTTCATCCTTTCGGTCCTAATTCGGTCGTGGAAAGGCTGAGAAAGTGTTGGGAGGGCTTGAAATGGCCGATTTCAGCTTGGCCAAAATAGGGCAGCTTCGGTCCGCCGGAGTTGCTTCACTATTCCATCATGTCGGCATTTCTCCAACGATACTCGGATTGATTGGAGTTTGCTATCAGATAGTTGTCTTCCCCTCGGTTCTAAAGAGCCCGACCTTTGTTCAAGTCGAAGCTCTCGTTCGAGCTTTACCGGTAAATGGAGCAGTAGAGAGAGAGAGAGAAGTGTTCAGGTGTGAGGAGAATGAAATGGGGATGAACTCTTTATATAGTTGTAAAACCCGTGTATTAAATGGGCGAGATTTATTACTGGTATTAATATTGCCATAAATTATTGGTATTAATTCCAATAATTTAATTTCTGTATTAATTCTAATAAATTAAATTTCAGTATTAATTCTAATAATTTAATTTCGGTATTAATTCTAATAAATTAAATTTCAGTATTAATTCTAATAATTTAATTTCGGTATTAAATTATTTGTATTAATTTTAATAATTTAATTTAGGTATTAAATTATTGCTATTAATTATATATTAATTTATGATAAGGCGTACATACAAATTTTTGACCGAAATTTCGGGTTACAAAAAAAAATTCATACTTTCCAGGAGGTCAGCCATCCTCACATTACTCTCACGCAAGCACGCTTAACTTTAAAGTTCTTATGGAATCTAGTTCACTTGAACCACTTTGGTTTTTATTTTCTAATTTGTGTTAAGTTTCTTTTCCAAGGTTTAATGAACCCTTTGGATCACCCGAGAGTTGTAAATTCCCATCTTGCCCGTTCAGAAATAATCGGGTTTGTGAACCGGTTCTAAATCCTTACTTGGTTTGACCGGTTCTTTTTGCTGGTTTTCCTTAGCTCAAAAGGGCGGGTTTTACAACTCTCCCCTCCTTTTAGGAGTTTTGTCTCCAAAACTTAGTTAACATCCTTGCATGAGCAATCATTTCCTTTGATGCCCCTTTAGTGTTTGCTTAAGATGCAAAGTCTTCTCTTGTTCTTTTAATTAGTCCTTTTTACATCCTTCACTTAAGGAATTTCTTTTTCTTTATATTATTTACTCCCTCCATGGAGATTATCATAACGAGACATACCTTACTTCATGGTATATTTTTAGATTTATATCTTTCTTTGCTTAGAGCACATTCTTCCCTTTGAGGTTCTGTACTCAAGATTAGAAATTCCAAGATACCTAACCATTCCCATGTCTAGTTAACCCCTTGGTCGTTGAAACCTTTAGCTCAATGTTCTTTCGGGTGTTACATACTAGTTGCCACAGTTTTCTTTATTCTCACTTTTTCATCTCATTTTGACCCTTTCTCCATTCGTTGTCTATTATAACTTCAGTCCAAATTTTTATATTAGACCTCGTCATGCTTATTAGTCGACTCTTCCTTACTTTGAGTCATATTCTCCTCGGGATTGTTGGGATTACATACCCCTTACAACATGGCATTTTCTAGGACCTGTCTTTGTCCGTTAGATTTCTAGAACATCTCCTTGAGGGTCTCTCTTAGCTCTTTTTTTTTTTTGATCTTTCAGGGATCATATAACTTTATCCCTCTTTTCTTTTGATGGCATTCCTCAACTATCCTTTTTACCGTTATCCTCTCATCCATCATGCTTTTGAAGTTATGTCTCACATAACTACATGGATTTCTCTTACCTACTCATCCTTTCAAAACGTTTTTATTTTGTCCTTTCAATTCCAATCGTTGGGTTTCCTGATGATTATTGACATACGAGGATTTTTTTTTCTTATGTCCTTTCTCTTCTTTAGTGACATCCCTTATTCAATGACTTCCTTTTTCCTTAATCCTCTTTTACTTGCTCATAAATCACTTCATGATTCTTCATTCTACAATAATTGCTTTCGATCTATGTGTCGATTACTTTGCTTGGGAAGGTTCACCCATCCAGTTTTGTTCATTATCTTTGGCTGTCCGCCGTTACTAGTATTCCTCTTTCTACATGGTTCTCCTATTCTTTCCAAACAGGTCACAATGGACCATTACAATACTTCCTTTCTTGGAAAACATTTCCTAAATAAGGGTTGGTTCCATTTCCTCTTAATTGGGATACACATGTCTTTCCGAGGCTTCCTTCCTTGGTAGGATTCTTTGCCTTTCCCCTGACATTCTTTTCTTACATTTGCTCTAGGGGATTTGTACCCTTAAATGACATCCCTTGATGTCGTCTTCTCCTATTTACCTTTACTCCTCAAATCTTTTAGGCATATCTTTTATGCTCTATTTGCATCCTTATTCGTACCCAGTACTTGTCTATTTCTTTAGGGAGCGTACAAATCTTCCTTGTTTCAGGATCATTGTGGGAGAGGCTTGCCAATTCCTTTCTTGGCTTGAGTTTAGTCGTTAATTGGCCCTTGGTCCTTTTTAGGATTTCTTGTATCCTTCTTTTCCCGAGTATTTGACCTTCCTGCCTCTCTCTTCTTTGTCGGAACTTACATTATGGCTTTCCCGAGTATTTGTTCGTTAACTGCTTTGCCTCCACCATTTGTTTGGTCTAAGTTTCTTAGCAGTAGTTTCTCGAGTCCTCCTATCCTTAACATCCATCTCACCGACCTTTTTAAGGTGTAGTCCCTTCTACTTCCCGGTCTTCCTTAGGGTGTCATTTGTTCCCTCTGACTATCTTGTTGTAACGACTTGCTTTCTCTTGTCCTGTTGGTCCGAACTTCCTATTTGACATAGTTGCTTTTTCCAAGGTGATTTATTCCTGTAATCCCAATACGTCCCGTTTGTAAACAAATGTTCGTCTTGTCTTCTCTTGTGGATGCACTCCTTTCTTTGCTCCTAAATGGTTTGGATTTTCTTCTTAACGGGGGAATTCTCTTCAACTATCCTTTGTTCTGTTTGTGGTTTTATTGAGGTCCTACCTTTACCCCTTTTTCCTTCTTACCACTTTGCTAAGATTTTGAAGAGTTTCCTCTCATTTGTGGTTGCAAATGGAGTCACATTTCTTGGGATGGTATCCTCTCGAATTTCCTATAGTTGTGGGGTATTTATTCTTGGAAAATATTGTCCTGACTCCTAGCGATGTGGGACAATTTTTCACTTCGTGTCCTATTCCCCTCTAGGTTAACTTGATTCCTGTCCTTTGTAGGGTTGGGCACTTCTCCATGCAGTGTCCCTATCATTCATGCTTGTAATTACATGAACATAAGTGGTTCCTCTTGGCATTTTCTTAGAAATTGTTAATTTTAGTGCTCCTTCATCCTTAAGTCTGGATACCGCGAGAGTTTTTTTTTTTTTTTTGAGTCTTGAAGATCACATCATTTGAGGGACAGGGTTTTTAGGAATTTGGAGTACTTCATTAATAGAGTAGTACAGTATGTTGGGGATTTTGTCCCTATTACTGAAAATGGTCACCAAATAACTAGGGAGCTACGAGATTCTTGATTAGCATCCTCCTATGTAAGGTTATATGCCTCATTTTATGGCTTCACGCTTGGCTTCCTTTGTACTTAGAGTTGTGACCTCAATAGGTCCTGTCACCATTCTCTAGGATACTTTCTCATTTGCTCTTTTGAGATTCCGGCAATGCTTTAGGCATTTGGGAAGCTTCTAGGGTTGTATTCCAACGAAGATAAGGTGTTGAGTAAAGCCATTCCTAGTTTTCTTGGTTCCTCTCCTGGGAGCCATCTGAAAATTTTAGGATAAATCCTATTAGTTACAATATTTTATAGTCTTGATTATGTATTCGAGGAAACAGGCTCTGATACCACTCTAGTTGTCACGCCTCGACTCGGTTTGGTCGGATCCTCGTGATCAACCCGCCACTCTCCCGATTTACTAAAGGGTTTTCCCTTATATTATAAATCGTAAAGAGTAAGGCGTTAACTTGCACCTTTTTCCAGGAATATCATAAATCAAAACTGCATAGTAATTTAAATTAGTTGTACCAATCTTGCAGGCGTTTAATTGCGCAAGTCCTTTAAGGTTCGGCTTTCCGGGACTTCCTGAAAGAGGTATAAGGGAGGGGGTGAGTACAACTACTCAGTGAGTGGGATTCAAATCTTTTAACTTTCAAGAAAAACATTTATATGGAGTGTGCCAGACTCCTTTGTTTTCAAAAAAATCATTTCATTTAAAAATTCATCTTTTTCCATTATTTCTTAGTTATCGATGTGTCATCACCCAACACACATCCTTCATAATGAAGGTTACACACATTCGCAAGTCAATATCACTACTGAACCCGCTAGTGGCTTCGGAGCGACTTTTCCTGCCACCGGGATAGAAGTACGACCACTTCTACCCTGGGAATGAGTGGATGTACGAAACATCCGACCCACAATCCCGAAATCACTTCTTCGTGTCCGTATGAGGACAGAGACCTCATCCTGTCCCCACCCCGGTCTCATGCGCTTAGTGCTACTCTAGATTTCGCACAGACACCTGGAACGACGAACTGCCCTTATAGCCACCAGGTCGTCCAGTGCCCTTAGGATGCATCACTACCCCTCATGGGCGTCTTGATGATCCCGTACTCATAGTGCATGCACAAACAATGTTTTCTTATATTGCCATGTAATATGTGGTGCCATTAGTCCAACGGCCCCGACTCTCAACTCAACCCGTAGCTGTTTGTCTTGACTAGTCCGTCGACCTGTCATGTCGCACTGCCGCTAGTTGACTGAGCATGTCGGTCCTATCTTGGTACCATGGCCAAACAATTCACTTATTAAGTTTTATGGCACATATATCATGTTCGTTTACGAGCTCCTGCTCGTGCCAACTGGCCTTGGGCCCACTGTACGAGATTTTCAAAATCGGGCATTTCGCCCCCAAGTTCCAAAACCGAGGCCCTTGGCCTATCAGAGCTATTGGAGCTCCCGTCGAGAAGGTCTCCCAAATAGTTTAAGCATTGGCACACAGTCAGGGGAGAATACTTCCGACAAAAATAGGTTTTTACTATCCATCATACCAACCGGTATAAGGACATCTCCGTTCATAACCGATGAACGGGTTTTCAACTTCCTTCTAGGAAGTCTCATCATACCAACCAGGTATGATCTACTTACAACCCGTAAGTAGTTTTTCCGCATAACTTTCACATCACTTTCTTTAAGTAGTGATGATTAAAATACCACTAAACAGTGGGTTTTTATATCGAGGTACTTATCATCCCCAACCGGGTATGATGTTAGTAAACCCACTCACAACCCGTAAGTGGTTTTTAACTTTATAAGGTGTGCTCATCATCCCAATCAGGTATGATGTTTGTAAACCCACTCACCCATTAATGCCGTGAATTCCACTAGACCGGTTCTTGGTATTCACGCGAGCTTGTCCTTGCTGGGGTTCCTGGTACTTCGTGTTCCGGTGAAGGCACGGTGGTCCGAGCTTTCGATCTGGGCAGATAGGTCTCATCTTGAGGTTCATCCTTTCGGTCCTAATTCGGTCGTGGAAAGGCTGAGAAAGTGTTGGGAGGGCTTGAAATGGCCGATTTCAGCTTGGCCGAAATAGGGCAGCTTCGGTCCGCCGGAGTTGCTTCACTATTCCATCATGTCGGCATTTCTCCAACGATACTCGGATTGATTGGAGTTTGCTATCAGATAGCTGTCTTCCCCCCGGTTCTAAAGAGCCCGACCTTTGTTCAAGTCGAAGCTCTCGTTCGAGCTTTACCGGGAAATGGAGCAGTAGAGAGAGAGAGAAGTGTTCAGGTGTGAGGAGAATGAAATGGGGATGAACTCTTTATATAGTTGTAAAACCCGTGTATTAAATGGGTGAGATTTATTACTAGTATTAATATTGCCATAAATTATTGGTATTAATTCCAATAATTTAATTTCGGTATTAATTCTAATAAATTAAATTTCAGTATTAATATTAATAATTTAATTTCGGTATTAAATTATTTGTATTAATTCCAATAATTTAATTTAGGTATTAAATTATTGCTATTAATTATATATTAATTTATGATAAGGCGTACATACAAATTTTTGACCGAAATTTCGGGTTACAAAAAAAATTCATACTTTCCAGGAGGTCAGCCATCCTCACATTACTCTCACGCAAGCACGCTTAACTTTAAAGTTCTTATGGAATCTAGTTCACTTGAACCACTTTGGTTTTTATTTTCTAATTTGTCTTAAGTTTCTTTTCCAAGGTTTAATGAACCCTTTGTATCACCCGAGAGTTGTAAATTCCCAACTTGCCCGTTTAGAAATAATCGGGTTTGTGAACCGGTTCTAAATCCTCACTTGGTTTGACCGGTTCTTTTCCTGGTTTTCCTTAGCTAAAAAGGGCGGGTTTTACACGGAAAATCCCACTCACCCAGAGTTTGTGTCCTGTTTGTCTCGAATGGAGTTCCAAAGTTTTTCGGTCGATGTTGCATTCATACTGTAGGTGTTTGTACCTAAATAGTTATAAAGAATTAAATTATAAAATTTACAATTACATCCCTATGCATTCTTTTATTTAAATAGAAATTCCTAATTTTATTTTATTGTCAAATAAATTCCAATTATTTACCATTAAACCCATATATTTACTTTATTTACAATTTAACCCTTATATTTATTTTATTTATAAATAAACCTTTAAATCACCTAATTTATAAATAAATCCTTATATTTATTTTTATTACAAATAAATCTTAAATTCTATTTTTTTATTTGCAATTAAATCCCTAAACTCTTCTTATTTTTAATTTGATTCTTAATTATCAATATTTTCACAAAAATCTTCAAATATTAAAAAAAACCCAATTTTGCCAAATTTCTTAAAAGATTGTATTTTAGTCCCTTAATCATTAAATCTTCAAATTGACCAGTTAAACATCATTTGCCTCCTATCATGTCACTAATCATCTTTTCTACCTCACAATCATTCTAAGCTTTAAATATTTCATTTAGACCTAGAGAGAGAAAGTTTCAAGTTTTTACATGAGAAAGCATGGTTGCTAGAGTTATTGGTATATGGAGCAAGCTCTCATAGAGGGGATACTTACATGATCAAATTTTACCTCAATTGATGGAATGAGAAATGGGAATTTAAATTAGTAAAATTTTACAATTTTCATTTTGTAAATTCATTGTTCCGGAGAAGGGCGACGATAATTACTTACCTCTTGGGCTCAGGGGGGGACTAGGCTTGGTCGTAGAGTGTTGGAGGATGGTTGGCTCGATTGGAGGAGGTTTGAAGATGGCCCGAAATAAGCTTGATTCATTCATGAAAGGTTTGGGGGGCAAAGCAAGGTTATTGTGGGATCCCCCTGGCGTTTCTTCGATAATCCTCAAATGAAAAGGAGTGTGTAGGAAGGTAGAGTACTTCCTTAGGATTTCAAGGAACTTGATTTCATGTTCGAAGGTGAAGAAATGTGTTGATGTGAGAGTTCTGGTTCAAGGATGGCCGAAAATTGGAGTTGTTCGGGTTCTTTGAGCTTTGGAGGTATGGAGAGCATGAATGGAGGAGAGCTCGTTATATAGAAAGCTCGGAGACTGACATTTTTATCCATCCATCCATTGGTCGGCCATTAACTATCCAATTTAATGTATTCTGAGAGAGATTTAAGGAAACGTTTCTCTTCCTCTCATGTTCACATGTTAGAAGAAAGAAGACGACATTGTGCTCTCACATGTGAGTTTTGCACGTGTGAGCTACAACGTGGCGCACTATGATTGGCTGGCATTATTGACGTATCATCCCATTTAGTGTTCAAGTCACCCTTTGACCCGTTAATTGGACACATGAAAACCTCCCATTGGTCGCTTTATTTGACATGGCAGTTGACCAAATCGGATCATCAGATGACTGTTGTTGACTTTTCCACGTGGTGTCCTCTGATTGGTTGATTTAAATCCGCTAGCTTTCTCACCTTACACACTGTTTCATTGCCACATGTCATTTTCTGGTTGGCTGTAGTTATTCAATGTGGCTATGCTATGTGTCAGTCACCGATTGGTAGTCCTTCCCGTTCATCATAACCGGCTGCTGACCTGGTGCACTTGCTACGTGACACCCTCTCATTGGTTAGTCCAGTTGACGAGGATTTCCTTCGATTGACCGTTGACTAAAGACACGTTTCGCACTCTAATTGGTCAATTCCTAATGATATGAAATTTCTTTAGTTTGACCATTGACGAGGGACACGTGTCACACTCTAATTGGTCAGCGCTTGCTGACCTAATGGCTAACGGAGCACACTTCGCCACATGTCGTGCGTTGATTGGTTACATGCGCTGATGGGGCGCTGACCTAGCAAACGGTTCATTGTACCAACTAGACCATTGACCAGTTTGGTTGGATTAGGTTTGATTATCTGAACTAGAAAATCAGTCGGTTTAGGCCCAATTGGATCGATTTTCTAAATATTAAAAAATTTTAAATCATCTAAATTCATTTTCTATATGATGGTGACTTTAATTTACCAATTTGACATTTTTAAGTCACCTCTAAAAATGAATCTTTGAACCAGTTATTCTAGGTTCAATTTAATTTAGACTGGTTCGATTCCGGTTCACATTGAAACAGTCTCGTTCTCTCTTCCAATTTATATTTTGAATCATTTTTATGAACTTTTGGAACTTAAATTATCACTTGAGATCACTTCAAGATTCGTTTTAATGTCTCTTCACCTTTTTAGATCACTTTGAACCATAGCTTTCCATTTAAAATTTTCTGCTTCTCCATTCTAGCTTATTTTTCTTTGAGAGAACGAGATTTACGACTACTTATCTTCTTTCAAGGCATTTTGTCCCTAAAACTCATTATATTTTAAATAATTGGGGATATTTTTCTCTCATTACATACTATGTTTCCCACGTTTCTTCCTCAAGTTGGCTATTACGCTAGAGTACATTTACCATTGGTATCTTCTTGTTCCTGAGGTTCTTTCCCCGTCGATCGATGATTTTGACAAACTCCACTTCATAGGATAGGTCCTCCTCCAACTCTGGCGGTGGTTATTCCAACAAATGAGTTGGATCATGCTAGTACTTCCTTAGTACAGATATGTGGAATATATCGTGTATCTGTTGTAAGTCTCGGGGTAATTCTAGCTTGTACGCAAGAGGTCTGACTCTTTGAATAATTGGGTAAGGACCTATGTATCTTGGATTTAATTTTCCCCTTAATTGTAACCTCAAAATCCCTCTCCATGGTGACACATTTAGGAATACCTTATCTTCCACATTGAATTCTAATGCTCTTCATCTATGGTTTGCATAACACTTTTGTCGATATTGTACTGCCTTAAGTCGATTTCTAATCAACATAATCTTCTCTTCTGCGTCTTCAATGACCTCTATCTTCTCAAGTTTCCTTTCTCCCACATCATCCCAAAATAAGGGAGTACTACATGGTCTACCATACAAATTATTGTATGGTGTCATTTGTACATTGGCTTGATAACTATTGTTATAGGCAAACTACATAATGCATAAATAATTCTTCCACTTCGGATTTAGAGTTACACTGTAAACCCCGCACTTTTAAGAAAAATCGGGAAAAGAACCGATCAAACCAAGCCCTCCTTAGGCCAAACCAAGCCCTCCCAACACTTCCTCAGCCTTTCCATGGCCGAATTAGGACCGAAAGGTAAGCCAATTCGGCTCCCCTTTATAATTTTCGATCAGTGCTAGAGAGAGAGTCGACCGAATTTCAATGATAAAATTCTAATCCAATTCCGCATCAATTGATGCATTTCTTGATTCTAGGATAAACCTCAGGACGAGACTTATCTGCCCAGATTGAAAGCTCGGACTACCGTGCCTTTACCAGTGAGTAATCGAAGCTTTCTCTCTCTACAGTCTATTTTCCGGCGAAGCTCTGTTTGAGCTCGTTCCGGCATTAAAATCTATGATTCAAAGTTTCTTAGAATCGTATGAACATGCAGGAACTCAATTTCAACTCAAATTTCAATAATTAGAAGTGTTTGATCAGTCAATTTGATGAAATCAAATTTGGTAGTGTTGAAGAGTTGAAATTGGGGGAAAATTTTGGGATTTTCGAAATTCAAAGGGCCAAAATATAATTTTATGAAATTGAGGGTCAATTGGGCATGAAAATAATGTTGGAGGACCAATTGAGGAATTTTAGAATTTTTGGGGCAAAACTTACCATTTTTGTAAAAGAAGGGCAAAATGGTAATTTTGGAAAAAATTGGGGAACCAAATTGGAAATTTGGGAAATTAAACCCCTTTTTTGTTAAACTGAATAAATTGAGGTCCCAGGATAAATTTTAAAAGTTACGGGACTCAATTTGAGGAAAAATCGACATTAGGGACTTAAAGTTAAAGAGAAATAACTTTAGGGAACTAATTGCAAATAACTAAAAGTTTGGGTTTTCTCATTCATTGGAAATGAATGAGGGCTGTTATGCCGAGTAATAATGAACAAAATTGTTAATATCGTGTAGGAATGTGAAATACCAGGAATGCCAAGAAGGACAAGCTCGCGTGAATACAAAGAACCAGTTTAGTGGAATTCACGGCATTAACGAGTGAGTGAGTTTACTAACATCATACCCGGTTGGGATGATGAGCACAACTTAAAGATAAAAACCACTTACTGGTTGTGAGTAGAAATTTTATGTCATACCCGGTAGGGAATGATAAGTACCCTGGTATAAAAACCCAGTATTTAGTGGTATTTTAATCATCACCACTTAGAGAAAGTGATGTAAAAATTATGTGAAAAAACTACTTACCGGTTGTAAGTAGATCATACCCAGTTGGTATGATGAGATTTTCTCGAAGGAAGTTGAAAACCCATTCATCGGTTATGAACGGAGATGTCCTTATACCAGTTGGTATAATGGACAGTGAAAACCTATTTTGTCGGAAGTGTTCTCCCCTGACTGTGTGCCAATGCTTAAACTATTTGGGAGACCTTCTTGACGGGAGCTCGAATGCCGGGGGCCTCGATTTTGGAACTTGCGGGCTAGAATGCCCAGTTTTTTAAAAATCTCCTACAGTGGGCCCAAGGCCAGTTGGCACGAGCAGGAACTCATAAACGAACATGATATATGTGCCATAAAACTTAATAAGTGAATTGTTTGGCCATGGTACCAAGAAAGGACCGACATGCTCAGTCAACTAGCGGCAGTGTGACATGATAGGTCGACGGACCAGTCAAGACAAGCAATTGCGGGTTGAGTTGAGAGTCAGGGCCGTTGGACCAGTGGCACCACAAATTACATGGCTTGATAAGAAAACATTGTTTGTGTATGCACTATGAGTACGGGATCATCAAGACACCCATGATGGGTAGTGATGCGTCCTAAGGGCACTGGACGACCTGGTGGCTATAAGGGTAGTTCGTCGTTCCAGGTGTTTGTGCGAAATCTGTAGTAGCACTAAGCGCATGAGACCGGGGTGGGGACAGGATGAGGTCTCTGTGCTCATACGGAAACGAAGAAGTGATTTTGGGATTGTGGGTCGGATGTCACGTACATCCACTCATTCCTAGGGTAGAAGTGGTTGTACTTCTATTCGGGTGGCAGGAAAAGTCGCTTCGAAGCCACTAGCGGGTTCAGTAGTGATACTGACTTGCGAATGTGTGTAACCTTCATGATGAAGGATGTGTGTTGGGTGATGACACACCGGTAACTAAGAAATAATGGAAAAACCCAAATTTTTAAATGAAGGGATTTTTTTTGAAAAGAAAAGAGTTTGACACACTCCATATAAATATTTTTCTTAAAAGTTAAAAGTAGACCTTTGAAAACCCATTCACTAAGTAGTCGTACTCACCGCCTTCCTTATATCTCTTTCAGGAAATCCCGGAAAGCCTACCTTGAAAGACCATAAACTAAGATGCCTGTAAGACAGGTATGTAAAGTTTAAAATTTCATGCAGTTTTAATTATGCTATTCCAGAAAATGGTGTAGGTTTAAAGGACGCCTTACTCTTTATGGATTATAATAAGGGGAAACCCTTTAATAAACCGGGAGAGTGGCGGGTTGTTCATGGGGATCCGACCAAACCGGGTCGGGGCGTGACAACTAGAGTGGTATCAGAGCCTGTTTCCTCGAATACATAATCAAGACTATAAAATATTGTAACTAATAGGATTTATCCTAAAATTTTCAGTTGGCTTCTAGGAGAGGAACTAAGAAAACTAGGAATGGCTCTACTCAACACCTTATCTTCATAGGAAGACAACCATAGAAGCTTCCCAAATGCCTAAAGCATGGCCGGAATCTCAAAAGAGCAAACGAGAAAGTATCCTAGAGGATGGTGACAGGACCTATTGAGGTCGCAACTCTAAGTATAAAGGAAGCCAAGCGTGAAGCCATAAAATGGGGCATATAACCTTACATAGGAGGATGCTTATCAAGAATATCGTAGCTCCCTAGTTATTTGGTGACCATTTTCTGTAATAGGACCAAAATCCCCAACATACTGTACTACTATATTAATGAAGTACTCCAAATTCCTAAAAACCCTGTCCCTCAAATGATGTGATCTTAAAGGAAGACTTCAAAAAGAAAAAAAAAAACTCTCACGGTATCCAGACTTAAGGACGAAGGATCACCAAAACTAACAATTCCCAAGAAAATGCCAGGAGGAACCACTTATGTTCATGTAATTACAAGCATGAATGATAGGGACATTGCGTGGAGAAGTACCCAACCCTACAAAGGACATGAGTCAAGTTAACCTAGAGGGGAATATAACACGAAGTGAAAAACTGTCCCACATCGTCAGGAGTCAGGATAATATTTTCCAAGAATAAACACCCCACAACTATAGGAAATCCGAAAGGATACCATCCCAAGAAACGTGACTCCATTTGCAACCACAGATAAGAGGAAATTCTTCAAAATATTAGCAAAGTGGTAAGAAGGAAAAAGGGTAAAGGTAGGACCTCAATAAAACCACAAATGGAACAAAGGATAGCTGAAGAGAATTCCCCCTTTAAGAAGAAAATCCAAACAATTTAGGAGCAAAGAAAGGAGTGCATCCATAAGAGAAGACAAGACGAACATTTGATGACAAACGAGACGTATTGGGATTATAGGAATAAATCACTTTGAAAAAAGCAACTATGTCAAATAGGAAGTTCGGACCAACAGGACAAGAGAAAGCAAGTCGTTACAACAAGATAGTTAGAGGGAACAAATGACACCCTAAGGAAGACCGAGAAGTAGAAGGGGCTACACCATAAAAAAGTCAGTGAGATGGACGTTAAGGACAAGAGTACTCGAGAAACAACTGCCCTAAGAAATTTAGACCAAAGGAATGGTAGAGGCGAGGCAGTTAACAAACTAATACACGAGAAAATCATAATTTGAGTTCCAACAAAGAAGAGAGAGGCGAAAAGGTCAAATACTCGAGAAAAGAATGATAAAAGAAATCTTTAACAGGACCAAAGGCCAAATTAACCAAAAAAAAAATAAGCAAACCTTTCATATAATTATCAAGAAATCTTGAAAAAAAGGAAGATTTGAATGC
The DNA here is from genome assembly GCA_030064435.1 of Trapa incisa. Lineage (NCBI taxonomy): Eukaryota > Viridiplantae > Streptophyta > Magnoliopsida > Myrtales > Lythraceae > Trapa > Trapa incisa. The sequence goes on along the minus strand of CM057767.1, from coordinate 10,155,389 downwards.
TTTATAAAGAAATACACTATGAAAGTTACTAGAACGGTGGATGTTATCCTATAAAGGAACAATGAATAAGGAATTCAAGCGCTTGAGGTCTACTTCAGAATATAACTAACGCAGAATAAGGTAAGGAGAGCACGGGCCTCCCGCCTACGGGGATTCTTCCTTAGGTTTAATACCCAATTTCTCAGTAGGTTGGAGAATCTCATGAAATGCGAGAGTGATTTCCGAGGGGTGGAAAATGGGGTTTAAGGGAAGCAATCGGAGGGGTGGAGATCGAGGTGATTTGTTGGGGCTAAATGGCTAGTGCCTAGCTCCCACCGTACGTAATTCCGACAGTATAGAATGGCAGCATTAGGGCGGGGAGGCTCACTCAGTACCCTAAGAGATGATAAAAGAACCGGGTGTTCCACAACCAAGATGAACCATTGAAAGTTAGCATCATCCTCCACCAATCTCCTAGAAATAAAATGACCCATGAAGTCGGACAGTCTTATCCTAGCAATCTCTTCCAAACAAATTCACCCTTCCAGCAATCTCCTCCAAATAGGTCTTCCATGAACACTATTTATTTTTTGCCCTAGAAGACAAATCGACCCATAAAACTATTGAGAAGGCAAATTTCATACCAAATGTCCAATATCTCGATGGACAATACACATGCAATAATTACCCAGATGCAAAACCAGCAAAAATAGAGTCCGCCTTTACAAGTTTGTGAATAACCAGCCCAGCTTTTCATCCTCAGGCAACTCCAACGTCGACCAATCCGTTCCCAAATCACCATAGACAACTTCCGTGTGCATTGCCGATTCGACGATACCACCGTCTTGGGCAGCAGCGGCCACTACTTTTCCGGGAATAGACGAGCTTTCGCACCTAACCGTGGTGCCATAGGGCGGTCTCCCTTCTGTGATCTTCTCTTGCGTAGGGGAGATCTTACCGGTGAGGCGCTGAACGACGGATTTGAAGCTTGCCCGATCGACCTCTACGTAGTAGGTATCGATGAAGATGACTTTCACTGGCTCGCGGGTCGCCTGCGATGCCATCGATCGAGATTCGAGAGTCGGAATATTGATTTGAAATGGTCTCTAGTGTGTATGTATGCATGGAGTAAGTGAATGCATCTTTCCAGCTTTTTATAGTAACGTCCAGAAGATGAAGAGGAAGAAGAAGGGGTCAGTTCGGGTCAACTGGTCTAATTAGTAGCTTAAGTATGACTTTTTTATTCCATGGCAGCAAAAGTACGACCTTCTTGGGCTGTCTCCGGATACATGCTTTGAACATCTCAGGCTCGAAAGGTCCACCGGAGAATGGTCAACGGTGGCATCCTTTGGACGAGAAATTCTAACTTTGAATCAAACCAGTCTACAGTAGATCCAAACTACGTATATAGTGAAATTTTCATCAACTTGAACTAATATATATATATATATATATATATATCAAACTTCTACTAATCGTTTGCCCTAATATCCAAATATTTAATAAAATTATAATAAATTTATTCCCAAAATATCATAACCAATTTAACCTTAGCTAATTCTAGATCCTCAAGTAGTCAATTTTTTTAAATATAAATATATATTTTCTTTAGAAGAAAAATATGATTGATTATATATCTTTGAATTTTTTAGTATTTAAAGTCCTATATTTTGCAAATGGTTTCCTGCTTGTGGGTTGATTGGATAAAAGTGTATATTATTCGGTGTGAGACTATTTGGACAGTGAAGATAATGTCTAATCACTATTGGCCATGGAGGAAATTGCTCAGAGCCAAGCTCATGCTCGTTCATAACCTGCAAAATTGGTAGCAGAAATCTTATCTCCTTTTGTCATGACAGAACCTGCTCCTTGGTAATGTCTATAGCATATTGCCCGCCCTAAAGCCGTCAGTCAAGGATTTTCAAGTGTTTCGACAAGGTTATTGACAGTGATCACGAGTCAGGTCTTTAAGTATTAGAGCTCTACTTACATATCATAAACAATCTACATTTATTAGCTAGTGAAGAGACTTTCATGTGGGAGTTTGACTGGCATAAGTTCACCACTGGCTCTGTTAGGCCAAGATTGACTAGCATACGATAGGGTATTTTTATAGCATAGCTTGCTTTTCACAACTGTCTCATTCACATGTTCATTTTACTCTACGTTAAAGGAGTTTTGTGGCCATCATAAATATGGCTATCTTAAGACTGCTTTCATTTGGTACATGATATTGGTGTACATTTAGTCTCATCGTTCAAGCTTATGCTATAGGTTGTTACTTGTTTCATATATTGTATTTAGATGGGGAGGATGTGAGTGTTTGGGGATGAAAAACTACCTAGCTTAGTTATTAGAGATCACATTGTTACACTAATGATGTCAAGTGGCGACCGGCTGACCATGTGATAATGAATAACAATTATGGTACAATGAGAACACAATGCTATGAGCTAGATTCATCAAAATAAACACGACACATGACAATATGCAAAGTGAGACAATCAACTTCACTTAAGATTTTTCAAGAATAATCCAATAGTTTAAATAACATCAAATTCAAGATTCACACTAATTAATTGTATATGATCTATGTTTTATAACTAATTAAATAAGCATAATTTATTTTCATCAAATCATCACCTACTCATGTATACAAGAATTAATTTTATATGCATGGGGTTTTTTAATTGGGGCGGGACGAGTCAAATCATGACCCACTCATGTATACAAGAATTAATTTTATATGCATTGGGTTTTTTAATTGGGGCGGGACGAATCGTGTTAAATTTTTGGGTTGTGGTTGTTTAGTAGGAAGTAGTGGACAACATGTGTACGACATATAGCTCTCACATGTGCTTGTATGTGTATGGTCTCTCCATCGGTTCGGTTCGATACTTTTTCAAACCAGATTCCAATGAGTATTTTTGATAAATTTAATTAATTTTAGATATTTTTTTGTTGGCTCATTTTTAATTTGACCATTTTTGTTTGATTTATTTTTTTCAAAACTTTTCTTGTCCAATTCCATACTTTTGGGATAAAGAATTTACATTTCCTGATTTATGAAACTCATAAAATTCGTGAAGTTTTTGGTTTAAGTCAGTTCGATCATGAATAGTCATTTGGTGACAATTTATCACAATTTATGTCATGTCCCAGCCTATTTTATGGGTCAACAGTCCCCTACAATTTAACGCATCCTCTTGGTATTACAATGATAGGTATGTTTATAAGATAAAACTCAAGGGACTAAAACTTAAAATAAAAAAAATGATACCTCGAGTTTTAACGAAAGATTAAAATTTTCTTTAATAAATAGTGAACCCAAATATTTACCCAATAACTCTAGGAATACAACAAATGGTAAAAAAAGACTCAAAAAGATTGTACGTGAATTTTGAGATATGTATCTCAACTTATGTATGTTATATAGGTGACGTCCCGACTTGTACCTATTGAAACTTAGATTTCACATGTAATGTAATTGTTTGGGGAGTAAATGAGCTCATAGCTCAGTAAATAAAGTATTAACGTCAAACTAATACATAACTTACTAGTTCAGATTTCACATAAAAATCCATACATGGATATTTGATTTCTTAAATTTAGTTACTTTCATAATTTTATATGGTTGTTTATTTCTCATGCCTCAAGCTTCTCATATTCATATTCATATTCATAAATAGGTTGAGTTGAGCTCACATTCCTAAAATAAAAATCAATAATAATTGATATGCATAGAATATCTCCTACTAACAACTCATGACCATTGTGGTACCTGAAAATCAAGCCATAATTATGATCAAGTAAATATGAAAGTGTGTGAGTTATATGTACTTTACACAACTGACACCCTTAGACTTGTTCTCTCATATGGATGACTTGCATCATGAGAACATGACACTAACCCACCCAATTCATGTACATGGCTCTATACACATATGTCACATCATGTCATACACTCAGGTGTAGAGGTGCACTACAAGGGGAGCAGGTTAACAACCAAGTAGGATGTATGAGAAATGTCGACCAATTAGAAGTCGATATGTGGAAAAGCCATGTCGGATGGCCACAACCCATTAGAGATTGACACGTGGCATTGACATAGTGCGCCAAGTGGAAAAATTAACGAATTTAAACTAACCAATCAGAGGACGACATGTGGCAAGGTCAATGAACAAACAAATTCATTCAATTGTCACAAAGGAGATAGCGACCAATGAGAGGTCGTCATGTGCTAGTCAACGAGTCAAAGGATGACTTGATCGTTGAGTGGAAGCTTACGTCAGTAAAGCGGACCAATCACAAAGAGCCATGTAGTAGCTCGCACATGTGCGCACATTGTTATCTTCTTCCTTTAGACAACTAAATAAGGGAGGAGGCCGAAAGTTACCATAACTCTGACGACCATTAAACCTCTCGGACAAGGGAGTAAATTAGAGATTTAATAGTCGACCGATGGATGGATGGATAGGAATGGAAGTCCCCAAACTCCTTATATAAAGAACTCCCCTCCATTCATCCTCTCCATCCCTCGAAAGTAGAAATAAGATGAACCACTCCACTTTCAGACCATTTCTGAACCATAACTCTAACATCGACCCATTTCTTCACCTCTGAACGTACAATTGGATTCTCTGGAATCCTGAGGAAGTCCTCTAGCTTGCTGCATATTCCATTCAGCTTAAAGGTTACCGAAAAAGTACCGGTGAGGCCGCACAGTACCATCACTATGACGGTCAAGTTTGAGTAGAGGTTTTTGAGGTGAATTTGGGTTACCCTCAGACCTCCCGAGGCTAGGCCGACCCTCCCACCACTCTCCACAACTGAGCCTCGTCCTCACTAAGCCTTTGAAGTAAGAAATTGTCACTATCATTTGCCGGAATATTGAATTTACAAATAGAAAACAGTGAAAACTTTGTTGATTAAATTATCTCTTCTCATGGTACAATTGAGGTGAAATTTGATCCTAAGAGTATCCTCTCGACAAGAGCTAGCTACTCATATCAAGACGTTGGAAATCGTGCCCTTGCCGATAAAAAATCAAAGTTTTCTCTATATAAATATTTTTCTGGTAAAGTTTTGTTTGGGCTCAATTCTAGGCAAAATTGGACAATTCAAAGCTTGGAATGATCGTGGAGAGGTAGGGAAAATGATTAGCAGCATGATAAGAAGTAATTAACCAAGTTTAATTAGTCAATTTGATGAATTGAAAATTCGGGAATCAAAGTACAAATTTAAAGAAATTAGGCAATTTGTGGATTTTTGTACAATTACCATAAATTGAGTTTCAATTGATAAATAAGAGGAGTTTAGTAAATCACCTATAAAAATGAATTATTGAACCGGTCTCTCCAGTTCAATCTAGTTCACCTTGAACCGATCCGATTTTTGCACCCAATCCACTTCATGGTCCTTTACATGATTTTCGTGATTTATTGGCTACTTGGAATTTTCCATATTCCGGATTTAACACTACTTTACCAAATTTCGTTTTGATTAAGCCTTCGGTTTCCCTCTCTCTTGAGGCTACCGATTCCTCTTTACGGTTCTCTTGGTCCTAGGGGTGGAGTTTACATCACAAGTATGTTATAATAAAATAATTCAACTCATATAATTCTCATCACGATAAAATACACATAATCAAATAATTTATTAATTGGATGGTCATTATATTTTATAACTAGCTTAAATGACCATATCATTAGCCTTTTTTCATGGCTTATACATGCTCAACTCATAAATTATTCGATTCCACATTTTTACTTGCCTCTTAATCGATCCATCTTATTATGCTATATTCACATTGTATCAATTTTACATTTCATTCTATATGGTATATCTCATATAGTTTGCTCTCCATTTCTTTTTCATGTCTTTTCAAAATCATATACATGATATTAATTTTTATTATAAAATCTTGTAAAGAACTACAGACAGTCCAATCAGACTGGTCGACGATAAACCAAATCACCTTATATACGAGACTCGTTCGTCCCGACTTTATTTCCAATTATCTCAGGAAGTACGATCTTGTTTCTCTATGTAAATCATATTATAATATTATGGTTAGTTTGGTACACCCCATTATATTCATATTTTTTTGAAATTTCTAAATTTGTGATTTTCTCCCCCATGACATGGTACCTCCATATTATATAGCAGAACTCGATCATACTACCATTTCCACCTATATTCATAATTTCCAAAATCTCCCCCTCCTTTTCTCAATTTACTCTTCAGCCTCCAAATCTTTACACTTTTAAAACTTATACTTCATTTTTTCCAAAATTAATTTTGGCCCCATCACTTTTCAGAAGTTACCAAAATGCCCTTACTTCTTTCAATTTCATCCATTTAGGAGTCTTACTTCCAAAACTTCTCCATTTAGTCCCCATATTGTGCCTTATTTTTTCAAGTTTTAAAAATTACATTTTGCCCCCACACTTTACATTATTTACCTTTTTGTCCTTTTTTTTTTAAAATTCCATTTTTTCCCCGTTTATTTTCACAATTATTATTTTTACCCATAACTTATCAAAACTGACCATTCTATCTCTCATGGTGCAAAATGATCATTTTACCTCTTTTTAGGAAAAAAATAACAATGTATCCTTCACTTTTCAAAATTGATCGTTTAGCTCCTAAACTCCATAAACTTTATTTTTGACACCTCCATTTGTCCTGAAATCAACTATGAGCCCCTTAGACTTTCCTTGAGAGTTTTTCCACAAATTTTTCTTTTTTTACAAATAAGTCCCCAAATATTTTTAAAATGTTCACTTTAGTCCCCAAACTTTGAAAACAACTTCAATCAACTTAAAAGTTTGCAAATCAATCCCAAATACTTTTATTTAACTGTTAAGGACTCGTGAGAGGAATTTGGGGTCTGACCACGATCACATTTTGTTGAATTTGACCATTTTCCAAAAATTAGCTAAAATTGAGCTAATTAAGGATTAGTTGGAAATACTCATTGGAGAGGTCTCCACCGGTGGCTGGAGGGTAGGAGTTTTGAAGTCATGGTACAAGAGACTTGTTATGTGGTGGTGGTCAACCGAGTGGTCATCGAAGTTGGGCAAATTTTGGTCTCAAACAACTACGGTCAAAAGTTCCATAACAAACCCACAAGAAACAATTGACTTGTGGCGACCAAAATCTACTTATGAGAGGTCGGCAAAGGCTTGTGGGAGGTAGAGAAGAGATGTGGGGTTCTTTTGCATCGATGTCAGTTGGAGTGGTGGCTGAATTTGGCCTTGAAAGGGCGGTGGCACTGCATGGTTTTTTTGTTAGGAGTTAGAGTCGGTCAAAATTGCCCTAGTGCGACATTTTTCGGCCACTTGTAGGTCGGGATCCAACACAGACATTAAGAGGACTCACTTAGCAGAATTTTGATACAAAAATACCCTCATTTGGTAGTCGGATGAAGGAGTATTGCTCTATCAACTACCCTGGTGTCGGAAGTATTTCTGGGAATAAGTTTTCCAACTTTGGGAGTGAAATTTGATCTGATGAGGAGATAACTCAATTAATTTTTCAAGAAAGTTGGTAAGTGAGTTGTCAACTCAATCTCATGTAATTTGATAAAAATCAAATCAATTATGCATGTTTTCAATCATTGTCACGCAACATAATGCTATCAATAGAGTGGGTGGAAGGGAGTGAGTCTAGTCAGTTATGGGGGAAGTCGGGTTGAATGCATGAAGTCGAGTTGGGTTCGTGACTCGACTTAGTGACTCAGTTTCCTTTTTTTTTTTCACATCTTTTCCAAAATTACTTATTTGCACTCTTTAGGTCCCCTCGTTAATTTAAACCATGTCTCTTCCTGATACCGACTAATCTAAATCGACTTCTTGCAAAGTCTCAGCTCATTATTTGGGAAATGATTCTTCATCCAATTTCAAATTCTTAGTTCGGATTCTCATTTTCGGTTCAACCTTGATTATCAATCCTAATGAGCTAAATTCTACTTTCAGGAAATTCCAACCTTATAGTGACATTTGAGGCATTAATGAGCTATGTTTGCTTGTAGATATATGTATATAATTATTGTTGTGCATGGTGATATCAAACTTTATAGGAATATATATATATATATATAAATATACTTATTATTGTTATTCATGTTGAGCTAAGCTCTACCTCTATCTGGATACACAAAAATGTGTAGTTTTAAGGTTGACAGCTGAGGGGTGTGAAAATTATTAAAAAAAGATGATATAAAAATTATGATTAATTATCTATGTATAGATATTTTGGGTGAAGTATGGTCAAAGTTATTTAGTAATTTCACATAACTAATTTTAAGTAATGAGATTATTCTATTCCCCAAACAAATTTTAAATAAAAGAAAAGGTTTGTATAATTATAGTTTGAGGTATAAAATATATTGTTGGTGATTTTTTGAGATATATATTAAATGTATATAAAAGTTTTTTTTAATTTCTTATCAATTATTTTATTTTTAAGGATATTGTACTATATTTAAGACATTAATTATAAAAAAATTAATTTATGTTACAAATTAAAAAATATTTTATTATGAGTATTGAACCAGTAAATTCTATATTAATAAATGTATCTACTAATATAATATCGATTAAATATAATATATTGTTATTAGACCTGCACCTCCCTCGAGAGAGATTGGAATTAAACAAAAACTTTCATACTTGAATTCATATTTTTCTCTACCCGAGAATTTACGCTCCACATCACGCTTAAATACTTTCTTTATATTTATATTAATTTTGCAATGCAAATATATGCTCCTACATCCACACCAATAACATGTGTGATAGCATCTGACAGGGAATAGATGGGCAGAAGACCGAACTTGCTAGAGCACAAGTGACCCAAGCCAAGAGAAAGGGCCAATTTTGAGATCCATGATTCGTGAGTGGTCGTGGTAAGGCTGATGGTGTCTCCTGAAGTGGCCCCTAGGCCTGAGAAGAAAGAAGTGCCCTACGGAACACCATCCAAAGTGAGGAGGTCGACTCCAATTGGGGACAACAAAGCCAAGCAGACGGGAATGTATCTAGTAACTAACTCACGTACTCAAGTTCTTTTCCATCTATATAGAATATTATTTAAAAAAAGAAGGGGCATGCATATGCCCCCAACATCAATATGAGCGATCGGCCCAATGGGTCGAATCTTGACATCAATTAGGAAGTCAGGATGAATAGAGAATACAATATTCCAATAATATTCAATTAACAATAAAAAAAAAACTCTTGACTATACCAATGAGAGTGATGCTTGATTTGATAAGAAATGAAGCTTGGTATGCATAACACATCACTCAACATCAAGGAAAATATATTATTCTGAATATTTAATTCATAATAAAATAATTGTACAAAATGATGTAATTAACGGAAAAGTATTTGAATATATCCATACATACTTATTTGATATAGTATTACTTGAGAAAATAAAATTTTTATAATTAATGTTAAAGTTATATGGATCTATATTTAATTAAATAAAATAAATAGTATATTATTAATTATGCGCTACATCTCATTTCCTTGAGAAGTTATATTAAATAAAATGTAATATAAAGGTTTTATTGAGAATACAATAATTTGTTTCATTATTATTCGTTAATTTCTTGAAAATTTTATTATGTTACCTAAGAGGATAAATTTCTATATGCTACAAAATATTATCTTTGTTACATATAATAATTTTAGATTGTAAAAAAAAATTTCTCAGTTGAATCTTTTTTTCATTAATAGAACATAAAATATGTTCATGTTTTTTTACATCAAAATGAAAGAAAAACTCATATGAATTAGAGACTGTCTCCTATGTTTAAAATTCCAAAATATGTAGCAGATTATAAAATAAGTTTTTTTTTATGTAAGAACATCATAATTTTACAATAAAATGAAATGAAATTTTCTAATTGACATTAGTACACATACATTTTATGTTGAAAAAATTAACACTTATATACACACACGTAACTAATCTTAAATTTGTGCATTTAGTGACATATTCTTCTCTCATTATTTGGGGATCAAATGAGATTTCACTAGTAGAGATACAATATTTCAACTTTAAAATTTAAGGTATATATTTGTTTCCCTATGATTATAGCCCACTATCTTCCACATAATCCTCTTGAACCCACCAATTAAACCAACACAGAGATAATTTGATTACTATGCCTAGCCTTATAAATAAATAAATTTTTAATTGGATAGACACCTAGATCCAAAAACATATGTTACACAACCGCATGTTCATCTATTCTCCATATGGGCGACATATATGATCTTTTTCGCAAAGTTGCAATGATGTCCTCTCATAGGCATCTATAAAGATGGAACTTATCCACAAGCAAATGAGAGAGGAAGTCAAATGGAATTCATTTGTTGATTGTCTTATTGCCCCACAAATTGCTATTCATTCATTATTAATTGTCTTTTTTTCCGATTTCACATGGATACCGACGGACTGACCCTTTTCATGCTCCCCTTGGATGACCGATCCCATCATTTTCTGCCCTCCAGGTTCTGTGGGTGTGCACGACACATCACCCGAATTATTAGCATGCACGTGATTGTTGTATATTAAAAAGTAATGATGAAGGCCGCCATAGATAGATGTGGTTTCCTCTTATCTTGCAGCAAGTAGTCCAGGTGAAATTGGCTATGCAATTATTGACCCTTATTGCAGCATTGTATCATATGGACATGGGAAATATTTACATCTTGTCCCTATGGACACCACATTTGCAATGATATTCGGACTATGTCCTATATCAGTCATATGGATGCTCTTCCAACAATACAATGATATATATATATATATATATATATATATGGGTTTCTTGTCCCGGATATAGACCTTGGATATGAACAAAAATGGTCAGGTCACCATGGTGAAAATTGGGCACTAGCGTTTCCTCGTGATTATGCTTGACATGCACGTCGTTTTCTAGTAGAAGATGATGCATAATGGACTCGATCACACTGGAAGCAGGCTTGATGTAATGTGTTTGTTGAAGACATGACTGTTCTCCTAATATGATAATTGAGTATATTTATTCATTGGAGGGACGTGGGAACTACGACACCATGGACTAGGTTTGTGGCTAAAACGATATATTCGTAGCACCTCATATATACACATAGAAGCTAATCATATATGAGGGATTTGAGGACCCACAAAAGCTAGTTTTTCTTTTTCATGTAACCAAGTCCAGATTTGATTTAAGGAAAATTTAGAAGGGTCCATATGCAACAAATATATGTTTCAGGATATTTTAAAAAAATTTGGCGTAATTTTTTAATTCAAGTGTACGATCTTTTCTCCTTATCCCCTTAATTTGCTGACAAGTTATACCGTATGTTTCGGAAAGAGAGAATAGAAGATCACGGAAGCTTCATGCTTCATGCAGTGCCTCCATATGGTCTCTTTCTCATGCCCTTGCAACTGATGAGCTCACGGAAGGACTGTAGAACACAATCTTGTCTCCATATGGAAGGGTGAAGGGAGGAGCTACCTTGTCGAGGAGAGCCCCTAAGTCACTCTAAATCCTTAAATGGGTATCACAATGCAAGCTGGGGTGCCCTAAAAAACCCTTCTTCACTTCGTAGGGACTCCAAATATCTATATTATGCACACACTCTACAAGTACTGGTAATTAAAATAATTTTTTATAATATATTTTGTTAATAATATGTTCTCATATTAGATAAAATAAAAAAAATTATATGTTTATAATATTGAAAACTTTAAACTATTTATAAGTTATAATTTTTATTTTGTGCCTAAATAAATAAAAAATAATAATTTATATAAATATAATCTTTTATTTATGTATTCTAAGATGCTACTAAAGGATAAAAATATTCCAAATCTCTTAGTATCTAGGAACTCCCTTACCAAAGTATATCCCTTCCAACTCTTCTGCAAAAATGATTATTATGCTCACGAACCTACTCTCCACACACACTTAACTAGAAGGTTATAGTCAAATACATCCTTAAATCACATTCGCCTAATATTCGATGTGAATTAACCTATTATAATAGTCAACCCAATTAATATTTTCTTCAATAATCATTACCCCAACCAAAACATAGCAATAAGATTATTCAAACACTTTACACCAATTCAATTTGATACAAGTTATAAGGATAAAATAGGTAAAAAATTATAGATTGATATAATGTCTTCGATAATTCATTAATAATGAGTATCAATATAATATATAGGCTCCAACTATATAAATGTATTTGACAATTATAATTGGAAGAGAAATATTTAAACTATAATGGAAGACGGAGTGTTATCGACTATGAGTAATCTTGTAATTATTTTTGTATTTTGGTAAAATATTTGTCATGTCTCAACCTAATTTTTAGGGTTAGATCCAATAATAACATGTTAGATAATCTCAATACTAGTTGTTACATTTATCAAAATAGTATCAATATAACAAATACTTATAATATAAAATATTTATAATTTTCAACAAAAATTAATTTTTTTCTTAAAAATCACTTCAAAAGTTCATATACATTTAAATTTTTTGGAAAGCATATTATAACAAATATAAAGTTAATGTGCATTTCTATTCGAGATTCTCTACCTCGATATCGATTTCGATTAGAGCTAATTCCCGATGCATAGGATCTTTCTCCCTTCCTCTATTCCTCTTTAATACTTGGAAATATTTTTGGGGAATGTAGTGGGTGAGCAATCCTCGTTAAGTGCGATGATCTATCATTAAGTTATTTATGGCTCGATGTCACCTTCATTAAAAATGGTTAACATAAAAGTTTTAATAACATTTTCTTTTTTCTTATTTTATTTTAAAAATATTTAAGAGTTTATATTCGGCCACTGGGTATCTTTCAAAACCAATATCCTGTCATTGGTCCCTCGCAGAATCCACCGTCAAATGTTCAATTAACCATTATTAGGTGCATTTAGGGTATTCTTGAACTGGAATTTTTTTTTCGAACCAACTAACCGAGTGGCATTCACGGATGCCCACTCATTAACTCTTTCTAGTTTCAACAGATTTTATATATGTATCATTTTCATTTATATAGAATCTCATTATTCTCTTCAGTCGTCTTTATTACGACTAAATACCCTTAAAAGGTAAGACTCATACGAGTATTCATCTAATCGACCCTCATTTTAAATTAAGATGAATTCCCGAGTAGAGGCGTGACTTTCAAGGAAACTAAATCAACAACAAAATGCAAAACATATATCCCAATCTTCAGGTTACACCCTTGTATCATTTATTCATAAACAACATACATTCACCCCTTTTTACACTACTCTATTTATAGGTATTATCTCCCACTTGTATCTCGACTAGGTATGTAATATAATGCTCCTTTGTATCTCATTCAATTCAAATGCTATTCACATGATATTATGCAACATTTCATAATAATTTAAAAATATTAGGAAAACATAACTCATGATAAACCTTCAAGACCTAATTCATCATGCATAGAAAACAAGCGTGCATGTCATATTTTACGAGGTGTTTAATTATGTTTACTCTTTCAAATTTTCTCGGGACTTATCCTGGTATTTCATGAATTTCACGGACCGTCATTCATTCTTGCTTTTAGACCATATCTTAATCTTCGTTTTAGGTCTTAAATTGTTTCACATAAGCTACTTTGGGCCTTCACTTGACCACCTGAACCCATGGTCCCAATTTATTTTCTACTTTACCATTCTCTAGTCCATGTTCTAACTCAAACCCTAACTCATTTTTTTATAAATAATGGAGTAGGTAATTTTATAAATCATGGGTCTTAACCCATTCATGCACATAGGGTCTTATACCCATTTCATCACTTGTGAAGATAACAAATTTATAATTATGGGTATTATCCCTATTTATATCCCTAAGATCTTATGCCCCTTTTGTAAACATGTAGCCTAGATTTCTATTCCTAAATATCGGTCTATACCATTTATAATACATAAATCTAGCATTGTTCCATAACCGAGGGCCTCATACCCCTTCTTTGTAAATGGTGGCCTTAAGCCCCTTTGTATGAACATGTCTTATTTTTATTTTCCAAGACACTAGCCTCTTTATCCTAAGCATACACATTGTTCTTAATACGTGGGCTCTATGTCTCCTTTTATGAGCATTGTGAAGGTTCGAGATCTTCATCCCTCTTTAACACCCGGGTTCATACTTGTCCATTTTATACTATTGGTTCTCGACTCACTTTTCAAAACAATTTCGGATAATTCTTGTATTTTGATAAAATCTACCGTGTCATATTTTTTTTTCTAGAAATGTTTTCCAAACATCCACATCAGCATTTCTTAAAATGAGAGCATAGACAACATCGGTCCAATTGGACGGGAAGTTAAAAATTCCACTCACCATAGTAGTCATGACTTATTTGTTCTGACCGTATTTCTATTCGTCATGGAAGATGCAATCCCCACATGCAAGTTATCGAATTATTATAAATCAAGGAGTAGGTTTGGGTCAACCTCGACCTTAACTTAGTACTCATAAGCTATACATAATTTTCCAAAAAATTACGATTTTGCGTCTTGGGCTCGGTTTGCACGACCCCCGTGTGTCGACAAACTCGTCAAGACTAACTCATGCTTATTATTTCTTTTAACCAATATATGGTTATATCCATATTGGTTCACATTTGCCAAAAATGCCTCCAAGGATTCTAAGTTTCACCCTCAAATCCTTAACTTTCCCATTTTTACATTTTAGTCCCTAAACTTTTCAAAAATTACTATAATGCCCTTATTGTCACGCCCCAACCCGGTTTGGTCGGAACCCTGTGAACAATCCGCCACTCCCTTTGGTCTAAGAAGAGTTACCACTTCCCAAGACCGCGAGGAGTCAAATGTAATTTCTATCATTGTTCCCTGGAGTAGCATTATATAAAACCCAATAGCTTAAAAACTTTACATACCTAACTTGAGGCTTATTCTCAAATTTCTTTATGGGTATTCTTCTTTCTTAAAAAAGGGTTGGGGGGTGGGGGTGAGACCTCATCCTAACCCTGCCCCGACCCGGTTTGGTCGGATCCCCGTGAGCAACCCGCCACTCTTCCCGTTTTACTAAGGGTTTTCCCCTCTTTTAACCCATGAGGAGTAATGCATCTTTTAAACATGTACCTTTCCTAGAATACATAAATAAAAAATGTATAAAAATTTTAATTTACATACATGTCTTGCAGGTGTGACTAACAAGAGGTTTTTGGATAGGTTTTCCTTGGTTACCTGAAAAGGGATATAAGGGAGTGGGTGAGTTCAACGACTCAGTGAATGAGTATTTCAAGTTTGACTTTTAGCATAAAATATTTAAATTGGAGTGTGCCAGACTCATAATTTTAAAATTTCTCATTTTCAAAAATCTCGGTTTCATCGTCATTACTCACTCCTCAACCATAACCGGTGTGTTTATCAATTAACACACGCACTTCATCATGAAGGGAACACACATGATTAAAACTCTATATCCGTATGAGGACATAGACCATATCTTGGTCTCATGCACATGAAACTCAAACACAGAAGCTTCAGGAAGTCCCAAACACAATAGCTTCGCGGATTCCAAACACAAAAACTCTGTGGAGTACAAACACAGAACTTCATGACTAATTGGTATGACAAGAAACACAAACCCAATAGCTTCTCTTTTTCCCTTATCTCCACCATGTCATTCAGCAACCCTTAGGACGCATCACTATCCCTCTTGTGCGTCTTAATGGTCCCGAACCTTAAGTGTATGCACAAACAAAGTTTTCCTCAAAAGCCATTTAATCTTTGGTGCCATTGGTCCAACGGTCCCGACCCTCAACTCGACCTGCAACTGTTTGTCTCGACAGATCCATCGACCTGTCATGTCGCACTACCGCCAGTCCACCGAGTATGTCGGTCATGTCTTGGTACCATGGCCAATCAATTCACTCATTTAAGTTTTGTGGCTCTAATTCATGTTTGTTTACGAGCTCTTGCTCATACCAACTAGCCTAGGGCCCACTGTTTGAGATTTGCAAAATTGGGTATAATAGCCCCCAAGTTCCAAAACCGAGGCCTCTGGCCTAATAGAGCTATTCGAGCTCCTGTAAAGAATGTCTCCCAAATTGTTTAAGCAGTGGCACACAGTCAGGGGAGAGTACTTCTGACAAAATATATTTTTAACTGTCCATCATACCAACCGAGTATGAGGACATCTCCACTCATAACCGATAAACGGGTTTTACACTTCCTATAAGAAAGTTTCATCATACCAACTAGGTATAATCTACTTACAACCGCTAAGTAATTTTTTCGCATGATTTTCACATCACCCCTTTCAAGTGTGAAGCTTAAAATACCACTTAGTAGTAGATTTTTATTTTCGAGATGTTTATCATCCCAATCGGGTATGATATAAAAATCTCACTCACATGTTAATGTAGTGAATTCCTCTTAACCGGTTCTTTGTATTCACGCGAGCTTGTCCTTGCTAGCATTCCCGATACTTTGTATTCCTACATGATATGAACATTCTTGTTCATTATCCCCAGCCTAATAGCCTTTATTCATTCCAAATGAATGAGAAACCGAACTTTTTATTTATTTGCAATTAGGTTTCAAAAGTTATTTTTCTTTAATTTTAAGTCCCTAATGCCGGTTTTTCCTCAAATTGAGTCCCAAAACTTTTAAAATTCACCTTGGAACCTCAATTTATTCAATTTCACAAAAAGGGGTTCAATTTCTAAAATTTCCAATTTAGTCCCCCCAACTTTTCCAAAATTACCATCTTCCAATTGGTCCTCCAACATCTTTATTATGCCTAATTAGTCCTCAAATTTATGAAATTTCACTTAGTCCCTCAAATTTTTGAAATTCCCCAATTTCCCCCTCTCCAATTCCAACCTTCTAACTCTGCCGAATTTGATTTTATCAAATTGAACAATCAAATGAGTTTAATTTTGAAATTGAAGCTAGATTAGAGTTCCTACACCTTCATACGATTCAATTGCACTTTGAATCGCACAATTTGGTGTAGGAATGAACTCAAACGGAGTTTCACTGGAAAACTGGACTTGGAGAGAGAAAGCTTCGAAAGCTTACCGTCGAGGGCGCGACGGTCCTGAGGTTCCTCCTAGGATAAAAAATTGCATCAATTGATGCCGAATTGAGTGAGAATTTTATCATCAAAGTTTTATCGGTTCTCTCTCTAGCACCGATCAGAAATTGCAAAGGAGAGCCAAATTGGCTTACCTTTCAGCTATACGAGGACTATGGAGGTGTTGGGAGGGCTTGGTTTGGCATGAGAAGGGCTCGAATGGGCCAATTTCAGCTCAACCAAAATAGGGCAGCTTCAATCCATTGAAGCGGCTTCACTGTTCTATCACGCCTGCATTTCTTTAGCAACTCTCGAAGCAAATGGAGACTACAAGCGTGTAGCTGACTTCTCCCCGGTTCTAAAGAACCCAACCACACCTTCTTTGGCTTAGAAAAGACCCTATATCGGATCTCTGGTTTGAGCTTCACTGAAAATTGGAGCTACTGAGAGAGAATGGAGTTTTCAGGTGTGGAGAGGATGAATGAGGAGGGTCTTTTTATATAGGAAGCTCGGATACTTCATCGCCGTCCGATTGATGCCTTAATGGTGTTCATTCATTGCTTTAAACTCCCTGGCCAGAGACTTTTCAGCTTCATCAGCACTGCACAATTTTCCTGCAAGTGTAGAGTGTTGTTATCTGAAGGAAGAAGATGACACTATTCCGAACTGGACCGGACTGGTTCGAACCAGGTTTAAAGATTAAATTGGCTGGTTCATCCCCAATTTGACCAAAATTTTCAAATCTAAAAATTTCAAAATTCATTTTCTATCCAACGGTGGCCTCAAATCTTAAATTTGAATTTTTTAAGCCACCTAAAAAAATGAATTTAGCATCCGGTTCAATAGTGGTTCAAATCGGTCCAAAACGGTTCAATCCGGTTCGGATCCAGTTCACCTAAACCGGTTTGGTTTTCATCTCCAATTCAACCTAAATTCTTTTTTCTTGACTTTTGTGACTCTTTAGGTCACTCATGATCCATAAATTTCCCGATTTGCCCTTTCTCTATCGGTTCCGGTTCATGAACTAACTTAGTTCATAAATCGGTTCAATCAGTTGGATCCGATTCATCTGAACTGGTCTGGTCTTTCTCTTCCAATTTTTCCTAAGGTTCTTTTCCAAGGTTTTATGAACGCTTTGGGTCACTCAGGAGTTGTAAATTTCCTAAATTGCCCGTTCTTTGATGATCGGGTTTGGGAACCGATTCGATGTTTCTCACTCGGGTTAATCGATTCTTTTCCTGATTTTCCTTAACTCAAAAGGGTGGAGTTTACACCCGGTCTCGTGTGAAAGAAGCTACTTCGAGCTTCATGACTTATTGGCATGACAAACTTCTATTATGCTCCCTGGGTCGTCCAGAAGCCCTTGGAACCCATCACTACCCCTTCTTGGGTATCTCGATGGTTCCATATCAAAGTGCATGTACAAATAATAGTCTTAACAATCATTAGCCATTATCTTTGATGCCAATGGTCCAATGGCCCCGACACTCGACTTGGTCATGTAGTTGTTTGTCTAATTGGTCCATCGACCTGGTCTTGGCGCACTACCACTAGCCCAACGAGCCTTGTCGGTCATGTCTTGATACCGTGGCGAGTCACACACAAATTGCCAGTTATGAAAGTTTTCATGACTTTCATCGTTATGCTTGTCTACAGGTTCAAACCCGTGCCCACTGGCCTATGACCCACTTCACGAGTTTTTCCAAAAATTGGGCTTTGGCCCTATAAGTTCATAATCGAGGCCTCCGACCTGTTGGAGTTGTCCCAGTTCTTATTAGAAAAGTCTTCCAAATATTTTAAGCATTTGCACACAGTTAGTGGTGAACATTTATGGAAAAATAGTTTTAAACTTAAAATGTACTAATCATCCCACCCAGGCATGATGATGAAAAATCTCATTCTTAGGGATTTTTCATTTATGTAAAAGTGCCCATCATACCAATCGAGTGTGATGTTCAAAATGACTCACTCACAACTAGTAATTGGTTTTTCATCCAAAATTGGTGCTCACCACCCCAAACGGGTATGATGTATAAATAAGCCCACTCACCTGATAAACGTGATTTGTTCGTCCTAGTTGGACTTTCCATCCTTGTCGTGCTCTCTTGCACACGTTCTTGTCCAATATGTCCCTACAAGGTTCGATCATGCTCATGAGGAAAGGTTAGGCAAAGGCCTTCTATTTTAATATATTTGTAATTATACTATTATTTTTGTCTTATTGCAACTAGGTCCCTAAAGTTCAAATCTTCGACTTTAGGTCCCTAATACTCAATTATTTCAATCAAGTCCTTGGGATTTCCAAAATCACTCTTGGATCCTTAATTTTCAAAAATCATCATCTGCGACTCGACTTTTCAAAATTTCCAATTAATCCCTTAAATTTCCATAATTATCAATTGACCGCAATTTTTCAAAAATGACCAATTGGACCCATTTTTTCTAAAAAAAAATGACCAATAGGCACTCCAAGTTTCTCTACTTTGCCAATTGACCTTCAATTTTAGAAAAATCACACAACGGTCCTCTAATTTTTGAAATCCCCAAAATTTTCCCCAATTTTACCATTTCCATTGACCCAAAGTTGATCACATCAAATTGACCCTTCAATTCATATTAATTGTCCCCTGTCATGGTGCTAATTGATTTTCTCACTTCCTTACGATCAGACCAAGCTTTGAATCTCCATTTTTGGTCTAAAATGAGCTCAAACGGAGTTTTGTCGAAAAATTAGATGTAGAGTGAGAAAGGTTTGAGAACTCACTGTCAGAGGTGTGGCTGTAAACCCCACACTTTTGAGTTAAGGAAAACCGGGAAAAGAACCGGCAAAACTGAATAAGAAAACCGAGCCGGTTTACATTTGGGAATAAGCAATATGGAAATTTACAACTTTTGGGTGATCCAAAGGGTTCATTAAACCTTGGAAAAGAAACTTAAGACAAACTAGAAAATAAAAACCAAATTGGTTCAAGTGAACTAGATTCCATAAGAACTTTAAAGTTAAGCGTATGATTTTTTTGTAACCCGAAATTTCGGTCAAATATTTTTATGGGAACGATCATAAATAGACATAAATTAATATATATTTAATTATTATAATTAATACCAATAATTTAAAACATAAATTAAATTATTAGAATTAATACAAATAATTTAATACTGAAATTAAATTGTTGAAATTAATATCAATAATTTATGGCAATATTAATACTAGTAATAAATATCTCCCATTTAATACACAGTTTTACACCTATATAAAGAGGTTATCTCCATGCATTCTACTCACACTTGAACACTTCTCCCTCTCTCTCTACTGCTCCATTTCCCGGAGAAGCTCGAACCATAGTTTCGACTTAAACATTTTTCTTAGCCTTGGAAGAAGAGGTCGAGCTCTTTAGAACTGGGGAGAAGTCAGCTATCAGATAGCAAACTCCAGTCAAATTCGAGAATCACTAGAGAAGCGCCAACATGATGGAACAGTGAAGCAGCTCCGACGGATCGAAGCTGCCCTATTTCGGCGAAACAAAAATCGGCCATTTTGAGCCCTCCTCAGACGAAACCAATCCCTCCCAACACTTCCTTAGCCCTCCCACGGCCGAATTAGAACTGAAAGGTAAGCCAATTCGACTCCACTCTACAATTTCTAGCCGGTGCTAGAGAGAGAACCGATGGAATTTTAAATGATGAAATTCTAACTCAATTTTGCATCAATTGATGCGATTCTTGATTCTACGATGATCCTCAAGATGAGAGCTATTTGCCCAGATCAAAAGCTCGGACCGCCATGCTCTCACCGGTGAGAAATTGAAGCTTTCTCTCTCTACAGTCTGTTTTCCGGCGAAGCTCCGTTTAAGCTCGTTTCGGCATTAAAATCTGCAATTCAAAGTTTCTTAGAATCGTATGAACATGTAGGAACTCAATTTCAACTCCAATTTTAATAATTAGAAGTGTTTGATCGGTCAATTTGATGAAATCAAATTTGGCAGTGTTGAAGAGTTGAAATTTGGGGAAAAATTGGGGATTTTCGAAATTCAAAGGGCCAAAATGCAATTTTATGAAATTCAAGGTCAATTGGGCATGAAAATAATGTTGGAGGACCAATTGAGGAATTTTGGAATTTTTGGGGCAAAACTTACCATTTTTGTAAAAGAAGGGCAAAATGGTAATTTTGGAAAAATTGGGGGACTAAATTGGAAATTTGGGAAATTAAACCCCTTTTTGGTGAAATTGAATAAATTGAGGTCCCAGGATAAATTTTAAAAGTTATGGGACTCAAATTGAATAAAGTTAAAGAGAAATAACTTTAGGGACCTCATTGTAAATAACTAAAAGTTAGGGTTTTCTCATTCATTGGAAATGAATGAAGGCTATTATACCGAGTAATAATGAACAAGGTTGTTTATATCGTGTAGGAACACGAAATACCGGGAACGCTAGCAAGGACTAGCTCGCGTGAATACAAAGAATCGGTTTAGTGGAATTTACGGTATTAACGGGTGTGTGGGTTTACTAACATCATACCCGGTTGGGATTATGAGCACAAATTAAAATTAAAAACCACTAACCGGTTGTGAGTGGAAATTTTATATCATACCCAGTTGGGCAATGATAAGTACCTCGGTATGAAAACCCACTATTAAGTGGTATTTTAAACATCACTACTTAGAGGAAGTGATGTGAAAATCATGCGGAAAAACTACTTACCGGTTGTAAGTAGATCATACCCGATTGGTATGATGAGACTTCCCTGAAGGAAGTTGAAAACTTGTTCATCGGTTATGAACGGAGGTGTCCTTATACCCGTGCGGTATAATGGATGGAGAAAACATATGTTTTGTCAGAAATGCTCTCCCCTAACTGTGTGTCAATGCTTAAACAATTTGGGAGACCTTCCCGATAGAAGCTCGAATAGCTCTGATAGGCCGGGGGCCTCGGTTTTGGAACTTGGGGGCTAAATGCCCGATTTTGAAAATCTCATACAGTGGGCCCAAGGCCAGTTGGCACGAGCAGGAGCTCGTAAACGAATATGATATATGTGCCATAAAACTTAATAAGTGAATTGTTTGGCCATGGTACCAAGATAGGACCGACATGCTCAGTCAACTAGCGGCAGTACGACATGACAGGTCGACGGACCAGTCAAGACAAACAACTACGGGTTGAGTTAAGAGTCGGGGTCGTTGGACCAGTGGCGCCACAGATTACATGGCAATATGAGAAAATATTGTTTGTGCATGCACTGTGAGTATGAGATCATCAAGATGCCCATGAGGGGCAGTGATGCGTCCTAAGGGCACTGGACGACCTGGTGGCTATAAGGGCAGTTCGTCATTCTAGGTGTCTATGTGAAATTTGGAGTAGCACCAAGCGCATGAGACCGGGGTGGGGACGGGATTAGGTCTCTGTCCTCATACAAACATGAAGAAGTGATTTCAGGATTGTGGATCAGATGTCATGTACATCCACTCATTCCCAGGGTAGAAGTGGTAGTGCTTCTATCCGAGTGGCAGGAAAAGTCGCTCCGAAGCCACTAGCGGGTTTAGTAGTGATACTGACTTGCGAATGTGTGTAACCTTCATGATGAAGGATGTGTGTTGGGTGATGACACACCGTGGTAAATAAGAAATAATGGAAAAAACCAAATTTTTAAATGAAGGGATTTTTGAAAAGAAAGGAGTCTGGCACACTCCATATAAATGTTTTTCTTAAAATTTAAAAGTAGACCTTTGAAAACCCATTCACTAAGTAGTCGTACTCACCCCCTCCCTTATATCCCTTTTAGAAAATCCCGTAAGGTCTCCCCCTAAAGACCGTCAACAAAGATGCCTGTAAGACAGGTATGTAAACTTTTAAATTTTATGCAGTTTGATTATGCTATTCCAGGAAAAGGTGCAGGTTAAAGACGCGTTACTTTTTACGGTTTATAGTAAGGGGAAATCCTTTAATAAACTGGGAGAGTGGCGGGTTGATCATGGGGATCCGATGAAACCGGCTCAGGGCGTGACAGTAGTGATCTAAGATTTTGATTTGGGAAGAAATCTCTCATCTACGGTGTCCTTCTAGGATCAAGAGCTACTACAATTTTTGTCATGAGCAGTGGGAATTTGGTTAGTGAAATTTGAGCACTTTCTCTCTCTAGAACTGGACTATTCCGATGAGTGAGGGTCGAATTGACTTACTCTTTCCCTTGGGGAGGTCAGGTACATGCTGTAGAAGTTAGGTAATGGCTCAGTTTGGTTGCAGGAGGTTTGAATTGGCATAATTCGAGTTGTACAGAACAGGGCAGCCTTAGGTCCTATGGAGCAACTTCACTGTTCAAGCTCGCTAGTGCTTCTCTAATGATCCTTAGGTCAAATGAAGGGTGTCGTTAGGTAGCTGACTTCCTCGGAAGCCTGTAGGACTTAAATTTACCTTCTGAGGTTGAAAGAAGTGCCCAAGTCGAAGCTCTAATTTGAACTTGTTTAGAAAACCAAGCACTTCTTCTTATTCGAAGGTTTGATGTCACGCCCCGACCTAGTTTGGTCGGATCCCCGTGAACAACCCGTCGCTCTCCCGATTCAAGAGGAGTTTCTCCCTTCTTTTAATCGAGATGAGATAGGCGTATATTCGACCTTGTTCCCTGGAAAGACATATATCAAATAAAATGCAAGCTTAAGAGAAATTAAGAATACGTGACAGAGGGTAAGGCTTGGTATTATTCTTAGTCATTTTCTCTTTTCCTAAAAAAGGGATGGAAATGAGGGCTGAGTTTCTACCACTCAAGTGAATGGGTATTTAAAAATATTAGTTTTAAAAAAAATATTTTCAAGTTGGAGTGTGTCAGACTCCTTAATTCCCTCAAACTTTCTCCGCTAAATCTCAGTTTTTCCAAAAGCACATCCTTCATCATGAAGGTCAATCACACAATCGCAGGCCAGTACATCCACTGAACCCACTTGTGGTATCGGAGCGACTTTATTGACAACCTAGATGGAAGTACGTCCAGTTCTACCCTAAGCATAGCGACACCCGACCCTCAATCCGATAACAATTCTTCGTGTCCGTATGAGAATAGAGACCTCATTCCGATCCCACCCCGGTCTCGTGCACTTGAAACTATATCGAGCTTCGCAAGGTCACCTGGTATGACGACTTGTCTTTATACCCACCAAGTTATTCAAGGCCCTAGGACACATCACTACCCCTCTTTTGCGTCTTGAAAGTCCCATAAACATAGTGCATGCACAATTAGTATTTTCACATCATGCCATATAATCTGTGGTGCCACTGGTCCAATGGCCCCGATTTTCAACTCAACCTGCAGTTGTTTGTCTTGACTAGTTCGAAGACCTGTCATGTCGCACTGCCACTAGTTGACTGAATATGTCGGGCCTATCTTGGTACCATGGCCAAACAATTCATTTATTTAAAGTTTTATGGCATATATCTCATTTTTGTTTACGAGCTTCTTCTTCTGCCAACTGGCCTATGGCCTAGTGTTCGACATTTTCAAAATCGGGCATATTAGCCCCCAAGATCCAAAACCGAGGCCTCCGGCCTAACAAAGCTATTCGAGCTCCCATCAAGAAAGTCTCACAAATCGTTTAAGAAATGGCACATAGTAAGGGGAGAGCACTTTCGACAAAAATATATTTTCAACGGTACATCGTACCAACCGAGTATATGTATATCTCTGGTCATAATTGATGAACGGGTTTTCCACTTCCTTTGAAAAAGTTTCATCATACTAACCCGGTATGATCCACTTACATCCTGTAATTATTTTTCTACGTCATTTTCACATCACTCCTCTAAGTTGTGACATTTAAAATACAACTAAGTAGTGGGTTTTCATTTCCGAGTTACTTATCATCCCAATCAGGTATGATATAAAAATCACACTCACCCGTTCGTGCAGTGAATTTCCACTTAGTTGATTTTTGTGCATTACGAGCTTAACCTCAGCTGGCGTTCCCGATGTCTCGTGTTCCTACATGAAATGTACATCATTGTTCATTATAATTTAGCTTGATCACCTCATTTAGTATAAATGACTCAATTCACAACTTTTCTAATATTTGCAAATTGGTCCCTAAAGTTAGTTTTCCTTTTTTACATTAGGCCCCAATTGTCAATTTTTCGCCAAATTTAGTCCCGAAACTTATAAAATACCTCTTGGATTTTTTTAATAACATAAAAAGGGGTTCAAATTCCCAAATTGGCCCCCAATTTTTTAAAAATTACCATTTTGCCCTTCCTTTACAAAAATGGTAACTTTTATGCTAATAATTCTAAAATTGTTCAATTGGCCCTCTAACATTCTTATCATGTCCAATTGACCCTAAATTATATAAAATTACATTTTGGTCCTTCGAATTTTTGTAAATCCCCAATTTCCCCAAAATTTTCCCCAATTTCAACTCTCTCACATAGCCGAATTTGATTTCATCAAATTGACCGATCAAACACTTCTAATTGTTGAAATTGAAGTTGAAATTGAGTTTATACATCTTCATACAATTCCATAGCACTTTGATTTGTAAGTTTTAATGCCAAAACGAGCTCAAATGGAGCTTCACTAGAAAATAGACTTTAGAGAGAGTAAGCTTCAATTGCTCACCGGTGAGGGTGCGATGGTCTGAGCTTTCTATCTGGGCAAATAGCTCTTCTCCTGAGTTTTTTCCTAGGATCAATAATAACATCAATTGATGCTGAATTGGATTAGAATTCTGTTATCAAAATTTTGTTGTTTCTCTCTCTAGCACCGGTCGGAAATTACAGAGTGGAGTCAAATTGGCTTACCTCTTAGTCCAAATTCAGCCGTGAGAGGGCTGAGAAAGTGTTGGGAGGGCTCAGTTTGCCTGAGGAGGGCTCAAATTGGCTAATTTTTACTCGGCCAAAACATGGCAGCTTCGATCCGGCGGAGTTGCTTTACTGTTTAATCATGTCGACACTTCTCCGGCGACTCTCGGAGTGAATGGCTGTCACCACCGTGTAGCTGACCTCTCCCCGGTTCTAAGGAACCCAACCTCGCCTACTTTGGCTTAGAAATGACCCTATATCAGAGCTCTAGTTTGAGCTTCACTGAAAAACTAAGCAGCTGAGAGAGAGTGAGCTTTTCAGGTGTGGAGAGGATGAATGGAGAGGGGCTCTTTATATAAGGAGCTCGAAGACTCGTCGGTCGTCCGTTTGGTACCTTTATAACAGACATTGATGGCCTGAAACATAATGAAAGGAAACGTTTCCTCTTCGTCAGCGCTGCTTCGATTTTCCAGTAAGTGAATACTGTTGTCATATGAAGGGAGAAGACAACACTGTTCTGAACCGGGTTCAAAGCTTAAACCGGTCGATTCACCACCGATTCGACAGAATTTTTCAAATCTAATAATTTCTAAATTCATTTTCTATCCAATGGTAGCCTCAAATCTCAAATTTGAATTTTTTAAGCCACCTAGAAAAATGAATTTAGCATTCAGTTCAATAATGGTTCAAACCGGTCCAAACTGGTTCAATCTACTTCTGATCCGATTCACCTAAACCGGTTTGGTTTTCTTCTCCAATTCATCCTAAAGTCCTTTTTCATGACTTTTATGACTCTTTAGGTCACTTAGGGTCCATAAATTTCTCGATTTACCCTCTCTTTATCGGTTTTGGTTCATAAACTAGCTTGGTTCTTAAACCTGTTCAATCCGGTTCACCTGATCCGGTCTTGTTTCTCTCTCTCCATTTGTCCTAAAGTTCTTTTCCAAGGTTTATGAACCTCTTTGGTTCATTTGGTAGTTAAAATTTCTCCAATTTTCTCATTCCCCAATAACGGGTTTGTGAACCGGTTCGATTTTCTCACTTGTTATGACCGGTTCTTTTTCCTAGTTTTCCTTAACTCCAAAGAGTGGGGTTTATAACTCTCCCCTCCTTTTAGGAGTTTGTCCACAAAGCTTATTTCACATTATTAGTGTGTTGGCTTAACTTTGTATTGTTATACAACTTTCTAGTCTATCATCCTACAACCTTCTCGGTTATTTTCGTTCATCCCTTTCATCACGTATTTAAGATTCTCATCTCATTCTCATCCTTTCCTCATTCCATGGAACTTACCTTAGCCTGGAGTATTTTCCTTGAAAACCCATGATCCTTTCCTTTCGTTACGTTCTTCTGTCCCAAGGCACCATTTCACATCCCAAGCTTCCTTTACCCAAAATTTTAGAACTATAATTTTCGGTTATTTTTCTTCCGCAATTTATGGCATTTATTGTCTTTTCATCCTACATGGATTCCATCTCCATTCTTTGACTTCATTATGTCTTACTCATAGACCATTCCTTGCCTAAGTCATATTTCTCTGAGTCAATTAAATTTACATGCCCTCTTATCGCATGGCATTCTTCGTGATGTCTTAACTTTACATCCCCATAACTGTATTGATTTTCGTACTTCTCATCTTTTCCAAATTTCTTTATTTGGTCATTCGGCCTTCAAATCCTTAAATTTCCCGATACTTAATGACATATTAAAATTTCTGATCTTTAACTTCATTCGTTATTCCCACTGGTGTCCTTCCCCCTTGAGGTCTTTTCTCTTTCTAAATCCCTACTTGCCCTTATCAAAGTTCCTCCCACTATTATTCATTAT
Source organism: Trapa incisa (assembly GCA_030064435.1). NCBI lineage: Eukaryota > Viridiplantae > Streptophyta > Magnoliopsida > Myrtales > Lythraceae > Trapa > Trapa incisa. Next base: position 10,127,701 of record CM057767.1, on the reverse strand, counting down.
GAGCTTAGTTCCTTTCTTACTCATATGGCATCTTTTGATATCATCTTCCTACCTATACATTACCTGGGTTTGACTCATCCCTTGATTCTTTATGTTTTCCTTCTCCTTGAACCTGATCCTTTCTTTTCCAGCATTTTGTTCTTGATTCTCTTTCTTATTCCGTTGGTTCCATTTTCTCTCCTTGGTACACCCATGTCTTCCCAAGATTTCTTTCTCTAGTGAGCTTCACATTCTCTTTCCCTCGGTATTTCCTTCTAGTTCTACCATTGAAATCCTTAAATTCTGGAGTATCTTTTTTTTACCGATATTTTCACCAACTTAATCTTACTCTTTGGATCCATGAGTACCTTCTATTGATCCTAATTCATTCCCACTTTCTTCAGTATTTGTTTATTTCTTTGAGGTAGACCTCTCATCCTCATCGTGTCCAAACCTTTCATACCTTCGTATCCTTGGTATTTCCCTTTTGTCTTGGTTAGGGTATATTCTTTTACTACTCCCCATCTCTTGTTAGACTTCGTCTACTCCTCCAAATGATTTGGCTCATATAAATTATTTTCTCATATCAGATTCTTCTAAAGTTTCCATTTTGAGTTCCTAGATCTTCTTATAGTAGATCACACTCAACCTCCCAATACTTTCACTTAGCCACTTGTACTCCTTACTAAGGACTGTATTTCTTCTCTAGTTTGCAAACTTAACTAGATTGTTTGTCTTTACCTGAAGCTTCCTCCTCCCTCGCCCCAACTTCCTATTTTTATCCTCTTTCTTGTATCTTTCATTATGGGATTCCCTTTTTGTTTAATCATCTTACTGCTCTCTAGGAATTTTGTCACACCCCAACCCAGTTTGGTTGAATCCCCGTGATCAACCTGCCACTCTCCCGGTTTATAAAAGGGTTTCCCCTTATTATAAACCATAAAGAGTAAGGCGTCTGAGCTTTCAATCTGGGTAGATAGCTCTCGTCCTGAGGTTCATTCTAGAATCAAGAATCGAATCAATTGATGTCGAATTGAGTTAGAATCATTGAAATTCTATTGGTTCTCTCTCTAGCACCGGTCGGAAATTGCAAAGGGGAGCCGAATTGGCTTACCTTTTAGTCCTAATTTGGCTGTGGGAGCGCTGAGGAAGTGTTGGGAAGGCTTGGTTTGGCCTAAGGAGAGCTCGAAATGGCCGATTTCAACTCAGCTGAAACAGGGTAGCTTCGGTCCGCCGGAGCTGCTTCAATGTTTCATCAAGCCGGCATTTCTTCGGCGACCCTCAGAGCAAACAGAGACTATAGACATGTAGCTAACTTCTCCCCGGTTCTAAAGTACCCGACCTCACCTTGTTTGGCTCAAAAAAGACCCGATATCGAAGCTCTAGTTCGAGCTTCACCGAAAAATGGAGCAATTGAGAGAGAATGGAGTTTTCAGGTGTGGATAGGATGAATGAAGAGGGGCTCTTTACATAGGGAGCTTGGGGACTCATTGGTCATCCATTTGGCACTATTATGACAGGCATTGAAGACTTGAAACGTATCGAACGAAAGAGTTTCTTCTTCATCGGCGCTGCTTCGATTTTTCGGCAAGTGAACAATGTTGTCATCCTGAGGAAGAAGATGACACTGTTCCGAACCGAACTGTACCGGTCCAAACCGAGTTTGAAGCTTAAATCGATCGGTTCACCCTTCATTCAACCGAGTTTTTCAAATATAAAAATTTCTAAATTCATTTTCTATCCAATGGTGGCCTCAAATCTCCAATTTGAATTATTTAAGCCACCTGGAAAAATGAATTTAGGATTCGGTTCCATAGTGGTTCAAACTGGTCCAAACCAGTTCAAATCTAGTTCACTTGAACCGGTATGGTTTTCATCACCAATTCCTTCACAAGTTTATTTTCATGCCTTTTGTGACTCCTTGGGTCACGTAGGGTCCATAAAATTTCCAGATTACCATCTCTTTATCGATTCTGGTTCATAAACCAGCTCGGTTTTTAAATTGGTTTAATCCGGTTCGGGTCCGGTTCATCCGAACCGGTCTATTTTTTCTCTCCCACTTTGTTCTAAGGTTCCTTCCTAAGGTTTATAAATTTTTTTGGGGCACAACGGAGTTGAATTTCTCTAATTTGCTTGTTCTCTATCAATTCTAGTTCATGAACCGACTCGGTTCATAAACCGATTCAATCTAGTTGGATCCGATTCATCTAAATCGGTCTGGTTTTTCTCTTCCAATTCATCCTAAGGTTCTTTTCCATTATATTATGAACCCTTTGGATCACCTGGGAGTTGTAAATTCCCAAATTGCCCATTCACAAATGATCAAGTTTGTGAACCGGTTCAGTTTTCTCACTCGGTTCGGCTGGTTCTTTTCCCGGCTGTTCCTTAGCTCAAAAGGGAGGGGTTTACAACTCTTTCCTCCTTTTATGAGTTTTGTCCCCAAAACTTAATTATCAGCCTTGTATGAGGAATCATTTCCTTTGATGCCCCTTTGGTTTTTCCTCAACATACAAACTCTTCTCTTGACCTTCCAATTAGCCTTTTTTACAACCTTCACTTAAGGAATTCCTTTTCCTTTATATTATTTACACCCTCCATGGAATTTATCATAACTAAACATACCTTACTTAAGGGTATATTCTTAGATTTTATCTCTCTTTGTTAGAGCAACATTCTTCCCTTTGAGATTCTGTACTCAAAATTGGGAATTCCAAGATAACTAATCATTCTCATTTCTAGTTATCCTTTTGGTAGATTAAACCTTTAGCTCGATGTTCTTTTGAGCGTTACGTACTTATCTCCACAGTTTTTCTTTATTATAACTTTTTCATCCTATTTTGACACTTCCTTCATTCATTGTCTATTATCACTTCGGTCCAAATTTTTCATATTCGACCTTGTCATGCTTATTAGCCGACTCTTCCTTACTTCAAGTCATATTCTCCTTGGGATTGTTGGGCTTACATGCCCCTTACAGCATGGCATTTTCTTGGACATATCTCTGTCCATTAGATTTCTAGAACATCTCCTTGAGGGTCTCTCTTAGCTTTTCGACCTTTTAGGGATCGCATAACTTCATCCCTCTTTTCTTTTGATAGCATTCCTCAACTATCCTTCTTACCATTATCCTCTCCTCCATCATGCCTTTGAAGTTATGTCTCACATAACCGCATAGATTCCTCTTACCTATTCATCTTTCCCCAACTTCTTAATTGGGTCTTTTCGGTTCTAATTGATTGGGTTTTCCAATACTATACCAACAAGTTGGGATTCATCCTTTCTTAGGTCCATCCTCGTTCCTAATGACATACTTTACTCAAGGATTTTACTTTGGCCTTAATCAACTCTTACTTGTTCGTAATCATTTCATAATTCATTATACCGAGTTGATTCCTTTCGGTCTATATGTCGATTTGTTTGGTTTGGGGAGTTTTCCCTCTTTACGATTTCATTCTCTACTATTTCCTTCAAAGTAGAGACTTTCACCTTAGGAGTTACATGTTCAACCTTCTTACCATTTCTTGAAGGTTTTCTTTCTTCATCTCGTTACATCCTTTCTATATTGGGGCATTTGCCCGTTTTCAGTCCTCCATTGTCTTAAATTTTCCATTCCATCCCTTATTCCTTATTTGAGTAGCTTTCGATTATCGGTCTTATTTTAGAATCCTTATTCGTCTTAAAATTTCCTTTCATTCCTTATATAAGGAATTTCTAATTGTTGGTCTTATTTCAGATACTCTACACAATGTTCATCCATCCATTCTTTAGGCCCCATTAAGTAAGCATGGACCACAACCCGTCCTGATGTCAATGATCATTTTCCCTAATTGATTTCTTAATTGAGGGCTTACTACTCCAAGATTCCTCATATATTTTGTCTTTTACTGTCTTATTATTGTAGTCCACCCACTCCTATTCGTTACAGCATTCTTTGATGCTACCATGCCATTTATCCATTCCTTTGGTTTAACTTACTTCTTAAGACCTCATGAGTATTTTTCCTTGCTACTCGATCTTTCCATCTCAACCAGCATTTCATTTGTGAGCTTATCGTTCTTTCTATTTCGGTTGGTTCCATTTCCTCTTCATTAGGATACGCATGTCTTTCCGAGGCTTCCTTCCTTGGTAGGATTCTTTGCTTTTCTCTTGACTTTCTTACATTTGCTCTAGGGAATTTCTACCCTTAAATGACATCCCTTGATGTCGTCTTCTCTTATTTACCTTTACTCCTCAATTCTTGCAGGCACATCTTTTATACTCTATTTGCATCCTCATCCGTACCCAGTACCTATCTATTTCTTTAGGGCACGTACAAATGTTCATTGTTTCAAAATTTCTTGACCATTGTGTGAGAGGGCTTGCCTATTCCTTTCTTGGCTTGAGTTTAGTCGTTAATTGGCATTTGGCCCGTTTAAGGATTTCTTTCATCCTCCTTTTCCCGAGTAATTGGCCTTTCCGCCTCCCTCTTCCTTGTTGGAAATCAAATTATGGCTTTCCCGACCATTAGTTCGTTAACTGCTTCGCCTCCATTATTCATTTGGTCTAAGTTTCTTAGGGCAGCTGTTTCTTGAGTCCTTATGTCCTTAACATCCATCCCACTGACCTTTTTAGGGTGTAGTCCTTTCTACCCCCGATCTTTCTTAGGGTGTCATTTATTCTCTTTGACCCTATTTGGCTTCATTACTTTTTCGAAGCTGATTCATTCCTAAAATTCTAATACATTCTGTTATTTGGCTCTATTACTCTTCCAAGGCAGGTCATAATTGGCCTCCGATACATCCTTCCTTCATGAAGTTTCTAATGGTGGGTCGGTGCCTTGCACACCACGTTATGTCCATCTGCCAATCCAATAATTCCTTCAAGGTACTGAGTTGTATGCATCCCTCTAGAGTTCCCTTTCCAAGCGTATTTCTTCTCTTCTTCACTCTCATTGTGCCATTCCCTAGAGTTTCTAGAGGACATTTTTCTGTGTTTGCTCCCTTATAAGAGGGTTCTAGGTATACTTCCCATGTACCTTATCTCTATTCTTGTGGTATACTTCTCGATTTGACCTTCTTAAGAAGAAGTTTAAACTTGGCATTTACCTCATCATTTCTTGACCTCTTTGTGAACCGCTTACTTAACCTGCTTCATAGTTTTTGTCTCCAGTCCTTCATGTCTTTAGTGACCTTTGAGGAGGTATTGCCCTAAATCTATGAGGTGTGGGACACTCCTTCTTTCCTTACACCTATAATAGTTTATCTTGGTACTTGTCTTTAGTAGAGTTGGGCACTTCTTCACGTAGTGTCCCTATTGTTCATACTTGTAATAGGTTATTCATTATGGTAGTTCCTTCTTTCCTTCGAGTGGGGCTTTTCCAGGGTTACTAGTGATTTAGTGCTTCTTCGTTTTTTAGTTTTCTTGTTGAATCCCCTTTGCTAAAGGGTCATAGTAAGAGTCCTCCTAGGTTTCTAAATTCCCTTATTCATCTTCCATAACTGAAATGTAACTTTTCCTTAGTTTCTAGGATAGTGTGGGTTTGTTTAGTTTATTTGCCTCTGGCCATCATCCTAGCAAGATCACATCATTGGGAGCTAGAGATTTAAGAATTTCAGTATTTCATTAACAAGGGGATACAAAAGGTTGGGATTTTAGCCCTATCACATAAAGTAGTCACATAATAGATAGGAAGCTATGGTTTTCTTAGCAAGTATCCTCCTTGGTAAGATTACATGTCTCTACTAGCATTCCTGGCTTTAGGCTTGGCTCCCTTTATACACAGGACTGTGACCTTAACATGCCTTGGCACCGAACTCCTTGGTAGTACTGGATGTTTCCCCATTTGGTCCTTTGATGCTTCTACTATATCCCGGGCTTTGAGGAGCTTCTAGAGTTATCTTCCAACGAGGACAAGGTGTTGATTAGAGTCATTCCTAGTTCTCTTGGTTCCTCTCTTAGGAGCCATCTGTAAATTTTAAGATAAATCCTATTAGTTACTATATTTTCTAGTCTTGATCATGTATTCGATGAAACAGGCTCTAATACCACTCAAGTTGTCACGACCTGACCCGGTTTGGTCGGATCCGTTATCACAAGCATTGAAGACCTAAAACATATCGAACGGAAGCAATTCTTCTTCGCCGACGCTGCTTCGATTTTTCGGTGAGTGAAGAGTGTTGTCATCCTGAGGAAGAAGATGACATTGTTCCGAACCAGACCGGACCGGTCTGAACAGGGTTCGAAGCTTAAATCGGTCAATTCACCCTTCATTCGACCGATTTTTTCAAATCTAAAAATTTCTAAATTCATCTAAAATCATTTTCTATCCAATGGTGGCCTCAAATCTCTAATTTTGATTATTTAAGCCACCTAGAAAAATAAATTTAGGATTCGTTTCCATAGTGGTTCAAACCGGTTCGAATCCACTTCACCAGAACCGGTTTGGTTTTCATCCCCAATTCCTTCACAAGTTTATTTCCATATCTTTTGTGACTTCTTGGGTCACGTAGGGTCCATAAAATACTCGGTTTACCATCTCTTTATCGATTCCAGTTTATAAACTGGCTCGGTTCTTAAACCCGTTTAATCCGGTTTAGGTTCGGTTCACCCGAATCGGTCTAGTTTTTCTCTCCCACTTTCTTTGGGGCACAAGGGGGTTGAATTTCTCTGATTTGCCCGTTCTCTATCGATTCCGATTCATGAACCGACTCGGTTCATAAACCAATTCAATCTAGTTGGATCTGATTCATCTAAACCAGTCTAGTTTTTCTCTTCCAATTCATCCTAAGGTTCCTTTCCATGGTATTATGAACCCCTTGGATCATCTGGGAGTTGTAAATTCCCAAATTGCCCGTTCACAAATGATTGGGTTTGTGAACTGGTTCAGTTTTCTCACTCGGTTTGGCCGGTTCTTTTCCCAATTTTTCCTTAGCTCAAAAGGGCCGGGTTTACAAATTTATTCCCTTATATTCTTCTCCTGACTTAAGGGTCTTGTATGACTTATCTACTCCTATTTCCCTTCCTCTTTTGATTCATACCTTTGCCTCTCACATATCTCCTTATCCTTTGGAGTTCCTAATGAATTGTATCTTTGTTACACCTGTACCTACCTATTACTTTACTTTATCTCCATCTTTCCTTGGTGTCTTCTATACTTTTTACTCTCTTCTTGATCAACTTCTATTCTTGGTGTTCTTATTGGCATGTTCTACTTCTCCTAGTGTAAACCCCGTCATTTGATAATGAGAAAACTGGGGAAAAAACCGGTCAATTTTGAATTTTTAAACCGAATCGGTATACAAGCTAGATTAATAGGAAATGGCCAAATTGAGAATTTACAACTTCAATGTGACTCAAAATGGTTCATAAATCTTGGAAAAGAATCTTAGGACGAATTGGGGAAGAAAACTGGACCGGTTCAAGTGAAGCGGGTCCGAACCAGAATGAACCGGTTTATGAACCGAGTCGACACATGAACCGGAATCGATTGACAAAGGATAAACTGGGAAATTTATGGATCCCAAGTGACCAAAAAAGTCCCAAAAGTCATAGAAATGGACTTGAGAAGGAATTGGAGAGAAAAACCAAACTAGTTTAGGTGAAACGGATCCAAACTGGATTGAACTGGTTTAGACCACTATTGAACCGAATTCTAAATTCATATTTCTAGGTGGCTTAAAGAATTCAAATTTGAGATTTGAAGGCACAATTGGATAGAAAATGAATTTAGATTAATTTAGAAATTTTTAGATATGAAAAATTCAGTCAAATAAGGGGTGAATCGGTCGGTTTAAGCTTTGAACCTGGTTCGGACCGGTTCAGAACAGTGTCGTCTTCTTCGTACAGATGACAGCACTGTTCACTCACCGGAAAATCAAAGCAGCGCCGGTGAAGAATAAACGTCTCCATTCAATACATTTTCGACCATCAATGCATGTTATAAAGATTGCATACGAACAGCCAACGAGTCCCCGAGCTCCCTATATAAAGAGCCCCTCTCCATTAATCCTCTCCACACCTGAAAAGCACACTCTCTCTCAGTTGCTTAGTTTTCCGGTGAATCTCGAACCAAAACTCCAATATAGGGTCATTTCTAAGCCAAAGAAGGCGAGGTTAGGTTCATTAAAACCAAGGAGTAGTCAGCTACATGGTGGTGACTTCCATTCATTCTCTGAGTTGTCGGATAAGCGCCGGCATGATCGAACACTGAAGCAACTCCGACGGACCGAAGCTGCCTTATTTCGGCTGAGTTAAAATCGACCAATTCGAGCCCTCCTCAGGCCAAACCAGGCCCTCCCAACACTTGCTCAGCCCTCTCACGGCCGAATTAGGACAGAAAGGTAAGCCAATTCGGCTCCCCTCTGTAATTTCCAATCGGTGTTAGAGAGAGAATCGGTCGAATTTCTATGATGAAATTCTAATCCAATTCAACATCAATTGATGTCATTCTTGATCCTAAGAAGAATCTCAGGAGGAGGACTACCTGCCCAGAGGAATTTTAGGAGCAAAATGTAATTTTCTAAAATTGAGGGACAATTGGGCATGATAAAAATGTTAGATGGCCAATTGAGGAATTTTAGAATTTTTGGGGTAAATTTTATCATTTTTGTAAAGAAAGGGCAAAATGGTATTTTTAGAAAAGTTGGGGGACCAAATTGGAAATTTGGGAAATTAAACCCCTTTTGTGAAATTGAATAAATTGATGTCCCAAGGGTAAGTTTAAAACTTTTGAGACTCAATTTGAGGAAAAACCAACATTAAGGACTTAAAGTTAAAGAAACATAACTTTAGGGACCTAATTGTAAATAAATAAAAGTTTAGTTTTTCTCATTCATTTGCAATGAATGAACGCTATTAGTTCGAGAGATAATGAACCTAGATGTTCATATCGTGTAGGAACATGAAGCACCGGGAACGCCAACAGGGACAAGCTCGCGTGAAATCAAGGAATCGATCTAGTGGAATACACGACATTAACGGGTGAGTGGGATTTTCTATCATATCCAGTTGGGATGACAAGTACCTTGAAATGAAAACCCACTACCAAGTGGTATTTTAAACATCACAACTTAGAGGAGTGATGTGAAAATCATGCGGAAAAACTACTTACCGATTGTAAGTACATCATACCCGGTTGGTATGATGAAACTTTCTCGAATGAAGCTGAAAACTCATTCATCGGTTATGAGCGAAGATATACTTATACTCGATTGGTACGATGGATATACTTATAAGCGTATGAGATCGGGGTAGGGACGAGATGAGGTCTATGTCCTCACACGGACACGGAGAATTGATTTCGAGATTTAGGGTCGGATGTCACGTACATCAACTCATTCTCAGGGTATAAGTGGACGTACTTCTATCTAGGTGGCCAGTAAAGTCGCTCCGAAGCCACAAGTGGGTACAGTGGTCATGTTGGCCTATGAATGTGTGTTTGACTTTCATGATGAAGGTTGTGTGTTGGGTGATAACACGTCGTGATTAAATAAGGAAATGGTGATAAAACCTGAGATTTTAAATAAAAGAATTTTTTAAAGAAAGGAGTCCGACACACTCCAATAATTTTCTTTTCCTCAAAGTGAATTTTTGAAAACCTATTCACTGAGTAGTCATACTCACCCCCTTCTTTCTATCCTTTTTTCAGGAAAAAAAAATGACTAAGAATAATACCGAGCCTTACCCTCTATCAGGTATGCTTAAATTTCCCTTAAACATACATTTTATTGGATATATGTCTTTCCAAGAAAAAAGGTCGAAATTATGTCTGGCTCATCACGAGTTAAAGTCGGAGGGAACTCCTCTTGAAGCAAGAGAGCGGTGGGTTGTTCACAGGGATCCAACCAAACCGGGTTAGGGCATGACACCTAGTTTTTTTTCCTTATCCTTTATTCTCAGAGCTTAGTTTTAACTTCTTGGACTATCCAAAATCTGTACTCTTGGACTATCCAAAATCTCCTTTAGATGAATTATTCCTTATCATATTTCTAAGGGTAAGTCTTAAGGATTGAGTTTAACTATAGATAACCCGTCTTTTCTTCCTTGGGTGGATTTTTATCTTTAAGAAATATTTTTTATCATACTTTTAAACTTTATCAAAGAACTCAGAAGTTTTAATCAAACTTTTCCTTTTATTTAATCAAGAAATATTTTATTGCCATAATTTGGCTTATTACAGAATTCTCTACCCCTTAATCCCTTGGGGTCATAGGACTAGAGTTAACCCTAGAACGAATATGGGATTCTTGATCAGAGGACTCATGAGAAAATGATTGGGGTCCATTTGCATTCCCTAATAGGATGAATTTCACATATGGCCTCCAATTCGTACCTCCTCAGTACTTCCACCTCACACTCATAAGTCCACTTCACCCATTGAGAGAGATTGAAGCCAGGTTGAGTGGGTGGAGTTATTAGATGGACCTTCATAAAGGTGGCATACGCATCCCAATAGTTATCCCATGCATCTTTCTTGGTGGGATTCCCTTTTGGTTGTTGTGGGACTGGAGGAGGGGTTGGACTTCTAGGAGGTGACGATGGTTCCTCTTGTATAGGAGGAGGGTATATGATGCCTTTCGGTTCTAGTAAGGCTCCAACTAGTTTATGATAGTCTTCCACCATGTCCTCTAGCACCATTTTCTCGCCCTTTAGAAACCATTGTACGGCTTCATCCCTTGGGTTGGATGTCTTTTCCAAGGTTATGGGTGGAGGATGGGATTTCACCGTAAATTTTCTAGGGACTCTCCTTCCTACACGATAGTTTAGGGTTGAGTCATTTTCTATTTTCCTGAAAAGGGATAGAAAAGAGGGGTGAGTTTTTACAACTCAATGAATGGATATTTAAAACAGTTAGTTTTAAGAAAAATGTTTTCAAGTTGGAGTGTGTCAGACTCCTTAATTCCTTTAAATTTTCACCGCTTAAAAAAAATCTCAGTTTTTCCAAAAATACATCCTTCATCATTAAGGTCAATCACACAATCCTAGGCCAGTACGTCCACTGAACCCACTTGTGGCGTCGGAGCGACTTTACCAGCCACCTAGATAGAAGTACGTCCACTTCTACCTTGAGAATGAGTGGATGTTTGTGACACACGACCCTCAATCCCGTAACAATTCTCTATGTCCATATGGGGACAGAGACCTCATCCCGACCCCACCCTGGTCTTGTGCGCTTGAAGATACGTCGAGCTTCGTAAGGTCACCCAATATGACGAACTGCCCTTATACCCACCAGGTCGTCCAAGGCCCTAGGACACATCACTACCCCTCTTGGGCATCTTGAAGGTCCCGTAAACACAGTGCATGCACAATCAGTATTTTCACATCATGTCATATAATATGTGGTGCCACTGGTCTAATGGCCCCGACCTTCAACCCAACCTGCAGTTGTTTGTCTTGACTAGTATGGAGACCAGTCATGTCGCACTACCATTAGTTGATTGAATATGTCGGACATGTCTTGGTACCATGGCCAAACAATTCATTTATTTAAACCTTTATGGCATATATCTCATGTTTGTTTACATCTTTTGCTTGTGCCAACTAGCCTATGGCCCACTGTTCGAGATTTTCAAAACTGGGCATATTAGCCCCCAAGTTCCAAAACTGAGGCCTCCGGCCTAACAAAGCTATTCGAGCTACCGTCAAGAAGGTCTCCCAAATTATTGAAATAGTGGCACACACTCATGGGAGAGCACTTCCGACAAAAATATATTTTCAACTATCCATCGTACCAACCGAGTATGAAGATATCTCCGCTTATAACCGATAAACAGGTTTTTCACTTCTTCTGAGGAAGTTTTATCATACCAACCGAGTATGATCTATTTACATTCTGTAAGTAATTTTTCCGCATCATTCTCACATCACTACTCTAAGTTGTGACGTTTAAAATACCATTAAGTAGTGGGTTTTTATTACTGAGGTACTTATCATCCCAACTGGGTATGATATAAAAATCTCACTCACCCGTTGGTGCAGTGAATTTCCACTTAGTCAGTTCTTGTCCCTTGCGAGCTTAACCTCAGCTGGCGTTCCCGATGTCTCAAATTCCTACACAAAATGAACATCATTGTTCATTATCATCTAGTATGATCACCTCATTTAGTATAAATGACTCAATTCCCAACTTTTCCAATATTTGTAAATTGGTCACTAAAGTTATTTTTCCTTTTTACTTTAGGCCCCAATTGCCAGTTTTTCCCCAAATTGAGCTCTTAAACTTTTAAAATTCCTCTTGGGATCTCAATTTACTCAATTTCATAAAAAGGGGTTCAAATTTCCCAAATTCCCAATTTGGCCCCCAAATTTTCCAAAATTACCATTTTGCCCTTCGTGTAAAAAAAATGGTAAGTTTTACCCCAAAAATTCTAAAATTGTTCAATTGGCCTCTAATATTCTTATCATACCTGATTGACCCTCAATTTTATAAAATTGCATTTTGGTCCTCCGAATTTTCAAAAATCCCCAATTTCCCCAAAATTTCCCCAATTTCACATTTTGGTCATTCGGGTCCAAATCTGTTCGAATCTGGTTCACCTGAACCGGTCTGGTTTTCTCTCCCAAATTATCCTAAGGTCCTTTTCCAAGGTTTTTATGACTCTTTGGGTCACTCAGGAGTTGTAAATTTCCCAATTTACCCGTTCTCTAGTGATCGGGTTTGTGAACTGGTTCGGTTTTCTCACTCGTTTTGACCAGTTCTTTTTCCCAGTTTTTCCTTAACTCCAAAGGGTTGGGTTTACATTTTCTCTCTCTAACTCCGACCTGCAATGACCGAGGAGGGCTGAATTGGCTTATCTTTGAGCTCTGTTGAGGTTGAATGAGGGTTGTAGGTGTGTCACACCCCGACTCGGTCTGGTCGGATCCCCATGATCAACCCGCCACTCTCCCAATTTATTAAAGAATTTTCCCTTATTGTAAACCGTAAAGATTAAGGCATCCTATAACATACACCTTTTCCTGGAATATCATAATCAAAACTGCATCAAATTTAAAACTTTACATACCTGTCTTCCAAGCATCTTATTTGACAGTCTTTAAGGGGAGGCTTTACGGGATTTCCTGAAAGGGATATAAGGGAGGGGGTGAGTACAACTACTCAGTGAATGGGTTTTTAAAAGCTTTTAACTTTTAAGAAAAATATTTATATGGAGTGTGCTAGACTCCTTTGTTTTCAAAAATCCCTTCATTTAAAAATTCAGGTTTTTCCACCATTTCTTATTTACCACAGTGTGTCACCACCCAACAGACATCCTTCATCATGAAGGTTACACACATTCGCAAGTCAGTATCACTACTGAACCCGCTAGTGGCTTCGGAGCGACTTTTCCTGCCACCCAGATAGAAGTACGACCACTTCTACCCTAGGAATGAGTGGATGTATGTGACATCCGACCCACAATCCTGAAATCACTTCTTCGTATCCGTATGAGGACAGAGACCTCATCCTGTCCCCACCCCGGTCTCATGCGCTTGGTGCTACTCCAAATTTCGCACAGACACTTGCAACGACGAACTGCCCTTATGGCCACCATGTCATCTGGTGCCCTTAGGAAGCATCACTACCCCTCATGGGCGTCTTGATGATCCCGTACTCACAGTGCATGCACAAATAATGTTTTCTCATATTGCCATGTAATCTATGGTGCCATTGGTCCAACAGCCCCGACTCTCAACTCTACCTGCACTTGTTTGTCTTGACTGGTCCGTCGACCTGTCATGTTGCACTACTGCTAGTTAACTGAGCATGTTGGTCCTATCTTAATACCATGGCCAAACAATTCACTTATTAAGTTTTATGGCACATATATCACGTTCGTTTACGAGCTCCTGGTATTGCCAACTGGCCTTGGGCCCACTGTACGAGATTTTCAAAATTGGGCATTTAGCCCCCAAGTTCCAAAACTGAGGCCCCCGGCCTATCAGAGCTATTCGAGCTCCCGTCGAGAAGGTCTCCCAAATTGTTTAAGTGTTGGCACATAGTCAGGGGAGAGCACTTCCGACAAAACATATGTTTTCTCCATCCATTATACCACATAGGTATAAGGACACCTTCGTTCATAACCGATGAACTGGTTTTCAATTTTCTTCAAGGAAGTCTCATCATACCAACCGGGTATGATCTACTTACAATCGGTAAGTAGTTTTTTTCCGCATGATTTTCACATCACTTCCTCTAAGTAATGATGTTTAAAATACCACTTAATAGTGGGTTTTCATACCGAGGTACTTATCTTTCCAAACCGGGTATGATATAAAATTTTCACTCACAACCGGTAAGTGGTTTTTAATTTTAAGTTGTGCTCAACATCCCAACCAGGTATGATGTTAGTAAACTCACTCACCCGTTAATGTCGTCAATTCCACTAGACTACAAGCTTGTCCTTGCTGGCGTTCCTGGTACTTCATGTTCCTACACGATATGAACATCTCAGTTCATTATCCTTCGGCCTAATTGCCTTCATTCATTCCAAATGAATGAGAAAGTCAAACTTTCATTTATTTGTAATTAGGTTCCTAAAGTTATTTCTCTTTAACTTTAAGTCCCTAACGCTTGTTTTTCCTCAAATTGAGTCCTGAAACTTCTAAAATTTATCATAGGACCTCAATTTATTTCATTTCACTAAAAGGGGATTAATTTCTCAAATTTCCAATTTAGTGCTCCAACTTTTCCAAAATTACCATTTTGCACTTCCTTTACAAAAATGTTAAGTTTTGCCCCAAAAATTCTAAAATTTCTCAATTGGTCCTCCAACATTATTTTCATGCCCAATTGGCCCTTGATTTCATAAAATCTCATTTTGGTGCATTTGAATTTTGAAAAATCCCCAAATTTGCCCCAATTTCAACTCTTTAACACTACCGAATTTGATTTCATCAAATTGACCGATCAAACACCTCTAATTGTAGAAGCTGGAGTTGAAAGTGAGTTCCTACATGTTCATACAATTCTAAGTAACTTTGAAATCGTAGATTTTAACGTCGGAATAAGCTCAAACGGAGCTTCGCCGGAAAATAGATTGTAGAGAGAGAAAGTTTCGATTTCTCACCAGTGAGGGCATGACAGTCCGAGCTTTCGATCTGGGCAGATAGCTCTCATCTTGAGGATCATCCTAGAATCAAGAATTGCATCAATTAATGTCGAATTGAGTTAGAATTTCATCATTGAAATTATGTTGGTTCTCTCTCTAGCACTGGCTGGAAATTGCAGAGGGGAGTTGAATTAGCTTACCTTTCAGTCCTAATTTGGTCGTGGGAGGGCTGAGGAAGTGTTGGGAGTGCTTGTTTTGGTCTGAGGAGGGCTCAAAATAGCCGATTTCAGATTCGCCGAAATAGGGCAACTTCAGTCCGTTGGAGCTGCTTCACTGTTCCATCATGTCGACTCTTCTCTAGTGATTCTCGGATTGACTAGAGTTTGCTATCAGATAGCTGACTTCTCCTCGATTCTAAAGAGCTCGACCTCTTATTCTGAGGTTAAGAAAAATGTTAAAGTCAAAATTCTGGAACAGTAGAGAGAGAGAAAAGTGTTCAGGTGTGAGGAGAATAAATGAGGATAACCTCTTTTATATAGGTGTAAAAATCGTGTATTAAATAGGAGAAATTTATTACTAGTATTAATATTGCCATAAATTATTAGTATTAATTC
Organism: Trapa incisa; assembly: GCA_030064435.1. Taxonomy (NCBI): domain Eukaryota; kingdom Viridiplantae; phylum Streptophyta; class Magnoliopsida; order Myrtales; family Lythraceae; genus Trapa; species Trapa incisa. Next base: position 10,112,100 of record CM057767.1, on the reverse strand, counting down.
CAATAATTTAATTTAGATATTAAATTATTGGTATTAATTACAATAATTAAATATATATTAATTTATGGCCATTTATGATAAGGCGTACTTTCGCATAAAAAATTTTTTACCAAAATTTCGGGTTCGGGTTACAAAAAAAATCATACTTACCAAGAGGTCACCCATCCTCACATACTCTTAGGTAAGCACGCTTAACTTCACAATTCTTATGGATTCTCATTCACCTAAACCAATTTGGTTTTCTATTTGTCTTAAATTTCTTTTCAAAGGTTTAATGAACTTTTTGGATCACCCAATAGTTGTAAATTCCCAAATTGCCTGTTCAGAAATGATCGGGTTTGTGAACCGATTATGAATCCTCACTTGGTTTGACCGGTTCTTTTCCTAGTTTTCCTTAGCTCAAAAGGGCGGGGTTTTACAAGGTGTGTTGGGGAGGCTTGGTTTGGCCAAGGGAGGGTTGAATTTGGCTGAATTCAGCTCAGTCAAAATGGGGCAGCTTCGATCTGTCGAAGTTGCTTCATAGTTTGATTCCATCAGCGCTTCTCTAGCGGTCCTTGGGTCAAAAGGGAGTTGCTGTCAGGTAGCTGACTTCCCTCGGAGTTTGTAGGACCCGACCTTGCCTTCTAAGGATAAGAAAATTGCCCAAGTCAAAGCACTAGTTTGACTTTACCGAAAAATGGAGCAGTTGAGAGGGAATAGAGATTTCACGTGTGAGGAGGATGAATGGAGAGGATCTCTTTATATAGGGTGCTCGGGGACCCTCTACCTGACAACTTTCTTTTTTGGTCGAGCTCATCCTTGCCTAGAAATGGCTTGATCGAAGCTATTTTTCCTTCGCCGACGTCATCCATTTTTACATTGAATGAACAGTACTGTCATCTAAAGGAAGAAGACGGCACTATTTCGAACCAGAACAGACCGGTCCGACCAGTTCAATGCGTAAATCGGTCGATTTAGGCCCAATTCGACCGATTTTCTAAAATTAAAATTTTCTAAATTTATTCTCAATCTAATGGTGGATTCAATTTCCCAATTTGATCATTTTAAGCCACCAAGAAAAATGAATTTAAAAACCGGTTCAATCCAGTTCAGTTCGGTTCACCTTGAATCGATCTGGTTTTCTCTTCCCAATTGTCCCAAGGTTCTTTTCCACTCTTTTTATGAATTTTTAAGTCACTTGGGAATTGTAAATTTCCCAATTTATCCTTTATTATTGGTTATGGTTTGTGAAACAACTCGATTTTCCCTTTTGAAATAACTAGTTCTTTCTTTGGTTTTCTTATCTATAAAGGGATGGGGTATACAGATTCCATGGAACAGTTGGTCGCCCTATACATAGTAGAAATTGTGAGACTCCATGGTGTCTTAGTAAGCATAGTGTCGGATAGGGACCCTAGGTTTACCTCAAGGTTTTGGCCTAGCCTACAAAATGCATTGGGAACCAAACTCATGAGTATGACATTCCATCCCCAGACCGATGGACAGTTTGAGCGGATAATCCAAACCCTAGAGGATATGCTACAAGCATGCGTACTCACCATGAACAAAGGTTGGGAGGTATACTTGTGTCTAATGGAGTTTGCCTACAATAACCGTTACCGAGCCAGTATTCAAATGGCTCCTTATGAGGCTCTTTATGGACAACCATGTCATACCCCATTATTTTGGGAAGAGGTGGGAGAAAGGAAGCTCGAAAAGGTCGAGCTAATAGAAGATGCCACCGAGAAAATTAAGATAATAAGGAGTCGAATTAAGGCGGCTGAGGACAAACAAAAGAGTTATGCAGACCATCGGAGAAAAGACTTGGAATTTGGATGGGGAGACCAAGTATTTCTCAAGGTATCCCCATGAAGGGGAGTACTTATGTTCCAACAACAGAGGAAGTTGAAACCTAGGTATATCATTCCTTACACTATAATCCAAAGGGTAGGGCTAGCCTATAAACTTGAACTGCCTCCAGACTTACAAAGAATACATGGCGTATTCCACGTCTCAGTACTCCGAGAGTGCCAACAGACCCTAGTCATGTGTTGGACCAACCCCCACTCGAGTTAGAAGAGAATCTGACCTATCAAGCAAAACTGGTGCAAATCATCAACCAAAGAGACAAGAATTCATGGAACAAGAAGATTCACATGGTCAAGGTTCTTTGGCAGAACAGACCAGAACAAGAGTATACTTGGGAAACATAAAGTGTTATGAGGGATGGATACCCCCAAATGTTTGAGATGTAATTGTTTTGGGGACAAAATCCATAAAAGGATGGGAGAGTTGTAAACCCCATCCTTTCAAGAATAAGAAAACTAAGAAAAGAACTGGTCGATTCTAAAGAGAAAATTGAGCCATTAACAGACCGAAATTGGTAAAGAAGGGTAAAATGGGAAATTTGAACATCACAGGTGACCAAAAGTATCACGCCCCGACCTGGTTTGGTCGGATCCCCATGATCAACCCGCCACTCTCCCGGTTTATTAAAGGGTTTCCCCTTATTGTAAACCGTAAAGAGTAAGGCGTCCTTTAACCTGCACCTTTTTCCTGGAATAGCATAATCAAAACTGCATGAAATTTAAAACTTTACATACCTTGTCTTACAGGCATCTTAGTTGACGGTCTTTAAGGGGAGGCTTTCCGGGATTTCCTGAAAGGGATATAAGGGAGGGGGTGAGTACGACTACTCAGTGAATGGGTTTTTAAAAGCTTTTAACTTTTAAGAAAAATATTTATATGGAGTGTGCCAGACTCCTTTGTTTTCAAAAATCCCTTCATTTAAAAATTCGGGTTTTTCCATTATTTCTTAGTTACCATGGTGTGTCATCACCCAACACACATCCTTCATCATGAAGGTTACACACATTCGCAAGTCAGTATCACTACTGAACCCACTAGTGGCTTCGGAGCGACTTTTCCTGCCACCCGGATAGATGTACGACCACTTCTACCTTGGGAATGAGTGGATGTACGTGACATCCGACCCACAATCCCAAAATCACTTCTTCGTGTCCGTATGAGGACAGAGACCTCATCCTGTCCCCACCCCGATCTCATGCGCTTGGTGCTACTCCAAATTTCGCACAGACACCTGGAACGACGAACTGCCCTTATAGCCACCAGGTCGTCCAGTGCCCTTAGGAAGCATTACTACCCCTCATGGGCGTCTTGATTATCCCGTACTCACAGTGCATGCACAAACAATGTTTTCTTATATTGCCATGTAATATGTGGTGCCACTAGTCCAACGGCCCCGACTCTCAACTCAACTCGCAGCTGTTTGTCTTGACTAGTCCGTCGACCTGTCATGTCGCACTGCCGCTAGTTGACTGAGCATGTCAGTTCTATCTTGGTACCATGGCCAAACAATTCACTTATTAAGTTTTATGGCACATATATTATGTTCATTTACGAGCTCATGCTCGTGCCAACTAGCCTTGGGCCCACTGTACGAGATTTTCAAAATCGAGCATTTAGCCCCCAAGTTCCAAAATCGAGGCCCCCGGCCTATTAGAGCTATTCGAGCTCCCGTCGAGAAGATTTCCCAAATTTTTTAAGCATTGGCACACAGTCAGGGGAGAGCACTTCTGACAAAAATAGGTCTTTACTGTCCATCATACCGACCGGTATAAGGACATCTCCGTTCATAACCGATGAACGGGTTTTCAACTTCCTTCGAGGAAGTCTCATCATACCAACCGGGTATGATCTACTTACAATCCGTAAGTAGTTTTTTTTTGCATAACTTTCACATCACTTTCTCTAAGTAGTGATGATTAAAATACCACTAAACAGTGGGTTTTTATATCGAGGCACTTATCATCCCCAACCGGGTATGATGTTAGTAAACCCACTCACAACCGGTAAGTAGTTTTTAACTTTAAACTGTGCTCATCATCCCAACCGGGTATGATGTGAATAAACCCACTCACAACCGGTAAGTGGTTTTTAACTTTAATTTGTGCTCATCATCCCAACCGGGTATGACGTTAGTAAACCCACTCACCTGTTAATGCTGTGAATTTCACTAGACTGGTTCTTTGTATTCACACGAGCTTGTCCTTACTGGCGTTCCTGGTATTTAACTTTCCTAAATGATATGAACAACCTTGTTCATTATTACTCGGCATAACAGCCTTCATTCATTAATGAATGAGAAAACTCAAACTTTTAGTTATTTGCAATTAGGTCCCTAAAGCTATTTCTTTTTAAGTCCCTAATGTCGGTTTTTCCTCAAATTGAGTCCCGTAACTTTTAAAATTTATCGTGTGACCTCAATTTATTCAATTTCACCAAAAAGGGGTTTAATTTTCCAAATTTCCAATTTGGTTCCCTAATTTTTCCAAAATTACCATTTTGCCCTTCTTTCACAAAAATGGTAAGTTTTTCCCCAAATTTTCCAAAATTTCTCAATTGGTCCTCTAACATTATTTTCATGCCCAATTGACCCTCAATTTCATAAAATTGTATTTTGGCCCCATTAAATTTCGAAAATCCCCAAATTTTCCCCTAATTTCAACTCTTCAACACTACCGAATTTGATTTCATCAATATAACCGATCAAACACTTCTAATTATTGAAATTGGAGTTGAAATTGAGTTACTGAATGTTCATACGATTCTAAGAAACTTTGAATCGTAGATTTTAACGTCGGAATGAGCTCAAACGGAGCTTTGCCGGAAAATAGATTATAGAGAGAGAAAGCTTCGATTACTCACCGGTGAAGGCACGACAGTCCGAGCTTTCGATCTGGGCAGATAGGTCTCGTCCTGAGGTTCATCCTAAAATCAAGTATTGTATCAATTGATGCGGAATTGAACTAGAATTTTGTCATTGAAATTCGGTCGACTCACTCTCTAGCACCGATCAAAAATTATAAAGGGGAGCCGAATTGGCTTACCTTTCGGTCCTAATTCGGCCGTGGAAAGGCAGAGGAAGTGTTGGGAGGGCTTGGTTTGGCCTGAGGAGGGCTTGAAATGGCCGATTTCAGCTTGGCCGAAATAGGGCAGCTTTGGTCCGCCGGAGTTGCTTCACTATTCCATCATGTCGGTGCTTCTCCAACAATTCTCGGATTGACTGGAGTTTTCTATCAGATAGTTGTCTTCTCCCCGGTTTTAAAGAGCCCGACCTTTGATCAAGTTGAAGCTCTGGTTCGAGCTTTACCGGGAAATGGAGCGGTAGAGAGAGAGAGAGAAGTGTTAAGGTGTGAGGTCACCCATCCTCACACTACTCTAAGGTAAGCACGCTTAACTTTAAAGTTCTTATGGAATCTAGTTCACCTAAACAAATTTGGTTTTTGTTTTCTAGTTTATCTTAAGTTTCTTTTCCAATATTTAATAAATCCTTTGGATCAACCGAAAGTTGTAAATTTTCATATTGCTTATTCCCAAATGTAAACTGATTTTGTTTTCTTATTCGATTTGACCGGTTCTTTTCTCGGTTTTCCTTAACACAAATGTGTGGGGTTTACAAAAAGAGTCATGAAAATCATGGAGAGGAACCATGAAGCCAATTGAAAGGGAAAATTGGACTGGTTCAGTCCGAACTAGACCTAAACCGGATTGAACAAGATTGAATCAGTTTGAACCATAATAAACCGGATTAGGTAATTCATTTTTCTAGGTGGCTTAGAGATCTCAAATGGGGAAATTGAGGCACACCATTGGACATGAAATTAATTTAGACAAATTTTTAAATTTTTAAATTTGAGAAAACCAGTCGAATCGAGCCTAAACCGATCGATTTTTGCCATTGAACCTGGTTAGTCCGGTCCAGTTCGGAACAATGTTGTCTTCTTCCTTGGGATGACAGCACTGTTCATCGATTCAAAAACTTTCCTTTTCCAACGAAGGAATATTCCCTTCGATTATGGAATTTTCGGGTGAGGATAAGCTCGACCATAATGCAAATTGGTTGGGTAGAGGGTCCCCAAGCTCCCCTCCATTCATCCTCTACACACCTCAAATCGCCCTACTCTCCTAAGTGCTCCATTTTACGGTGAAGCTCAAACCAGACCTCCAACTTGGGCACATTTCCCAGTCTCAAAAAGCAAAGTTGGATCCTACAGACTTTGGGGGAAGTCATCTACCTAACAGCGACCTTCCTTCGACCCAATGATTGCTAGAGAAGCACCAACGAAATCAAACAGTGAAGCAACTTCGTCGGTTCGAAGCTGTCCTAATTTGGTCGAGGTGAATTCGGCCAATTCATACCTCCTCCAGCCAAACCAAGCATCCCCAAAGTCCCCACGGCCATCATACGACCTCCACAGAGGTGAAAGGTAAGACAATTCGGCCGTACTCCGTCGTTGCATATCAATGCTAGAGAGAGAAAGTGTTGAACTTCACTAACAAAATTTTCATTCATATGGACATCAATTGTAGTGATTCTTAAACCTAGGAAGACCCTAAGGACAAGAGCTACCTCCCCAAATCAAGAGCTCAGACCGTCGCACCTCCGACGGAAAGCTTTTGAAGTTTTCTCTCTCTCTCTCTCTCTACAAATAGTTTTTCGGCGAAGCTCTGTTTGAGCTTGTTTCGTACCCAAATTCTGCAATTCAAAGCTCCATTTGATCGTATGAAAGTGTTGAAACCAATTCATATCATCAATTTGAGGAAATAACCCTAATTGAATGGCCAATTTGAAAAAATAAAATTCAATCAATATAGCAGAAAGAAATTGGAGAAATTTGGGGAAAATTAGAGATTTCAAAAAATTGAGGGACCTCCATGCAATTTCTCAAAATTGAAGGTCAATTGGAAATGAGAAAGATGTTGGAGGACCAATTGGTCAATTTTTGAAAGATTTGGGGCCAAATGGCTATTTTTGGAAAGTAGGGGCAAAACAATATATATAGAAAAATTAGGGACTAAATTGGAAATTAGGAAAACTTGAGCCCCTTAAACAATTTTAAGTAAATTAAGGACCCAATGAGAATATTGGAAGTACTCAGGACTTGATTTGGGAAAATTTTGACACTAGGGACCCAAAGTCAAGAAGTATGAACTTTAGTGATCTAAGTGCAATAAACCCAAAAATTGGGCCTAATAGCCAATACTGAAAAGCTAAAAAGCTTTTAGGCCAAACCCTAACATATAAGAGTGGCCAAACCATGTAGGGACTCTTGAGATCAGACTGCTTACAAGGGAGTCAAACTCAAACTTGGTGAACTGGCTAAGGACGAACGCTTGAGAATCATCGAGTGAGTGAGAACTTTATACTTCAAACCCGGTTGGGATGATGAGCATGTTTTAAAAGTTAAAAACTTATTTACCAGCTATGAGTAGTATCATTTGAACATCATATCCGGTTGGTATGATGAGCTTCCTCACGGAAAGAAAAAACCCACATACCGGTTGTAACCTGACCTATCGTCACACCTAGTTGGTGTAATGAGCTAAAAGAGAATTTTGTTAGACGTGTTCTCCCTTGACTGTGTGCCATTGCTTAAACAATTTGGAATACCTTCTTGATGAGAGCTAGAATAGCACTAATAGGCCAGGGGCCTCGGTTTTGAACTCATAGGGCTCAAGGCCCAATTTTGAAAAACACGTGTAGTAGGCCTAAGGCTAGTGGGTACGGGCTAAAGCTCATAAACAAACATGAGTAGGAAGAGCCATGAAAACATTTATTTTAAATGGAATCAATTGTGTGATTCTCCACAGTACCAAGTCAGGATGGACAATGCTCGATAGGCTGGCGGTAGTGTGCCAGGGCCAGGTCGACGGACCGGCCTAAACAAACAACTGCAGGTCGGGTTGAGTATCGGGGCTGTTGGACCATCGGCTCAAAAGAAAATGACTAATTATGAAAAAAAAATTATTGTTTGTACATGCACTCATGGATTCAGGACCATCAAGAAACCCTAGGGGTAGTGATGGGTTCCAAAGGTTGCTGGACGACATGGTAGAGATAAGGGCAGTTAGTCGTGTCAGTTAGTCATGAAGCTTTGAGAGCTTCTTGCTCATGAGACCGGGGTGGGGTCAGGATGAGATCTTCATCCTCATACGGACACGAAGTGGAATTCAGGTCTGAGGGTTGGATGTCTAGGACATCCACTCAAACTCAGGGTAGAATTTTGGACTTCTATCAGGGTGGACATCAAAGTCACGCTGATCCCCAAGAGGGTGCAGCCTGGGACTGCCTTGCGAACGTTTGTACCCTTTATGACAAAGGGCGTGTGTTTGTCTTCTAAAAGCCTCCCGAGGCAATGGGGTGAGCTAAGAGAGCTAAATGCGCCTAAAATGGAATTGGGAAAAGCCTTGAGATTTTAGAAAAACTTTGAAAAGGATGTTAAACATTGGCATGATTTTAACGAAGCACTTGTGAAAACTCACTCCCAATACCCCGCTCACTAAGTTGTAGAAACTTATCCCCTCCCTTTCACTCCTTTTCAGGAAAAAGGAAGACCAACCTTAAAGACCCCTTGCAGTTGAACCATAAGATAGGTATGTAAGTTTTAATATATTCAGTTTTGTATAATGCTATTCCAGGAAAAACAGGAAAAATGACGTCTGACTTCTCACGGTTTAGAAGGGGGTGAAACCCCTCATAGACCAAAGGGAGTGGCGGGTTGCTCATGGGGATTCGACCAAACTGGGTTAGGGCATGACACATATCCTACATCGACAGTTGAATTAGATCATCCACTTGAAGTGTATCCATACACCTTTCAAGGGTAGTCCTACTAACATGATTTATGCTTGCAACAAAAATAAATTCCAAAATAGTAGCAGTTTCACATAGGTTTTTAAATCTTGCAAGTAATAATGTATCATCGGTCCAATCGACTTGATTCCAGAAATCTCACTCACCCGTATTCCGATACTTGTTCGTCCCAGGGAATTTCTGACACTTGGGAGTCTTTACTTCGCATGTACTTGTAGGTAATTGGTTACTACAACAAATTGGGCAAGGTTTTTACACTTAAAACACGTAACTTTTCGTTAATTATAATTTGGTGCTTAAGTTATACCTTATTTCTAATTGGCTCCCAAAGATTCCCAAATCCTTTTTTTTTTGTCCCTAATTTCTCCTTATTTTCAATTAGGTAGTTAATTTCTCATTATTTTCAATTAAATACTCAATTTTCAAAAATTAAAATTTAGTCCCAAACTTTAAAAAATTGCAATTTAGTCGTTCAACGTTGATTAACCTCAAATCAATCTTAAACCTCCCCAATTGAAACCTAACATGATACTAATCATCTTTTCTATGTCCCAACGATCATTTCAAGCCATTAATCATCCAATTTGGCTTAGAAATGAGCTTAAATGGAGTGTTACTGAAAAATTGTTATAGAGAGGGAAAGCTTCTATTACTTACCACTGAGGGCCTAGTAGTTAGAGATTTTCATATAGGAAGATAGCTCTTCTCATCGAGATACTCCTTGAATCAAACCGCACCTCAATTGATGGTTTGTGCCGTTCAAATTTATCAAATAAATTTTTGGGTAAAACACACTATGAAGAATAAATTCTGACAAATGGAAGTGGTGGGGACTTACCATGACGATGCAAGGTATGGACTCCACTAAGAAAGGTCTAGAGAGCTTGGTTTAGTCATTGGTGGCTCGAGGATGGCTCGAATTGGGCTCGGGTTTCTCTAGTTGCAGACAGCCAATGAAGCAATGGTACTATGCGAGTTCGTCGGCACTTGTCCGGTGATCCTCAAGATAAATGGAGAGTGCAGTTGTGTAGAGGACTTTTGTAGTAATCTAGATAACCTAAATTCACCTTCAGATGTGAAGAAAAGTGCCCAAGTTGGAGCTCTAGTTCATGGGTGATCAGAAAATGAACCAGTTCATCTTTTTGGAGCTTTTGAGGGATAAAGAGAATAAATGGATGGGAGCTATTTATATAGGAAGCTCAGTGACTGTCGTTCCTATCCAATCATCCATCGGTTGGTCATTAACTCTCCAATTTACTCTATTGTTGGAGAGGTTTAATGGTCGTCAGAGTTATGGCCTCTCTCTACCTCCTCCTTTATTCATCCATGTAAAGGAAGAAGACGATATTGTGCACATGTGTGAGCTTCGCACGTGTGAATTGTCACATGATGTATTGTAATTGGTTGGTATTGCTAACGCAACATCCTACTCAGCATCTAAGTCATTCATTGACCCATTGTTTGAACACGTGGCAACCTCTCATTGGTCGCTCGATCCTACGTGGCAATTGATTGAATATATCTATATGATTACTATGTCACATGGCGTACTCTGTTTGGTTGATTTAAATTAGTTAGTTTCCCACCTTACGCATTGTGTTATTGTCATGTGTTCTGATCTGGTTAGTTGTGGCTATCAGACGTGGTCTTTCCATGTGTTGACTTCTAATTGGTCAACATTTATTGTATATCCTAGTTGGCTGCCGATCTGGTATATTTTCCACGTGTGAGCCTCTCATTGGCTAGCCATGCTCACAGGGATTTTTCTCAGCTGACTTTTGACTGAGTACACATGTTACGCTTCCATTGGTCAGTTTTTTATTACATAGATTTTTTTTGTATTATCATTAACTAAGAACACGTGTCACACTCTAATTGGTCAACAATTTTCAGACGCTGACCTAGTGGCTGATTAGGCATGTTTCGCCACGCATCACATGCTGATTAGTCGCACTTGCTGATGGGGCTCTAAACTGGCAGGCGGTCCATTGACCTGGTTGGATTGTTGACCGGTTCAATTGGACCGGATTTAGTGACCCGAAATCAAAAATCGGTCGACTGAGGTCCAATTTGACCGATTTTCTAAAAATTAATATTTTTTAAATTTATTTTCTAAATAGTGGTGACTTCAATTTATTAAATTGACATTTTTAAGTCAACTTTAAAAATAAATTTTTTAACTAGTTATTTCATTTTCAACTCAATTCAGTTATGATTCACCATTAACAAGTATGGTTCTCACTCCAATTTGTAATAAAATCATTTTACTTGATTTTTGGATCTTGATTAATTACTTAGAATCATTGAAATTCTAATTTGATGTAAATAAATTGCAGTTAATTTTGAAATTTTATTTTCTTTCTAAATTATTTTGAAAAATGGGGTTTACATAATAGATATTTATAAGATTAATTATTTTGTTAATCTAAATGTAATTATTTGAGTTATCAAGCTTAATAAGTAGTGTGGGCAATAATTTGGATAAATTGATTGAAATTGAATTGTTCATGTTATTATTGTAGGTAGAGAAGAACTAAAGATAATAAGTTGTAAATTGAAGAAGGGAGCTCGAAGTTGAGAAGCACGAAAAATAAATGGTTGAAGAAGGCACTTGTAAGTTGATATGGACTGAATATGACATTGAGAATTATTGGAACAAGTATGGTTAATCTCATGATAATTAAGATTATAGAGAATTTGTTTTACCATTTCACGAATGAGAAAAAAAGATAAGAATAATATAGAATTATATAATGTGTTTGATGATTCATTACCCATACTATATAGCTCTAATAATATAGAATTATATAATGTGTTTGATGATTCATTACCCATACGATATAGGCTCTAATAATATAGAATTATATATTGATAGTTATAATTGTAATAGTCATAATTAGGTTTTATTAGAAAGTGGAGGGTTGGGTAATGTGGGCCTTTACTCTGGCCCTTTATTTTTATATTTGGATATCAATAATGCTTTATCATGTTTAAATATACTGTGTTTATTACAATTTCATCGAATAATTGACAAATTACCTAATCAAAATGTAATAAGCATACTCTTTCAAAAAAAATATTTGCTTCTACCCTGTCAATCTCTCAATTTTTCACGTTCTTTTCCCAACAAATCTTTCTTACTTTTACTCCAGTTAATTGGAATCATAAATACTTATCAATGATGAACCTGTAATATACCCTATCTTACAAAAGACAATAATTAATTAAAAATAGACATCCATGATTAATTTAATTCACTCATTATTGAATCATATTTTCTTTTCTTCTGATTCAACTTGTAATACCCTATTCTATTCTTTGTAAGTTGATCATATATATATATATATATATATATATGCTGATTTCCTACTTAATATTAATTAATAAATGCACCTTTATGAATGTGACATTACTTTAGGAAAAGGGACTTTCAAAACTGTTAGCCTAAATTTAACTTGTTATTCATATCTTATAAACCTCAAAATCGACACAATTTACATTATATTAAATACGTTTGACCAACCATATACGTATATCAAAACATATAAAACAACAGAAAGAAATAATGTCAAACACTTTAGAGAAGACTATTAAAACCATATGGCCTGGAGTCTTTTATTTGCACCCAAATTAAATGATGATGACCTCATTTCATGGCTATTCTGGACATCATTTTCAGCATCCACCCATTCTCCTTGACTATTCTGGGCATCATTAAAAGCTCTCTTATTCAGCCAAATTTGATGGAATTGTTTTAGATATTTTTCATTAAAATTGCTGGCTGTAATGGCCCATGAAGGCCGACAGTACCTAGTTCCAATGAAAAGTCAATCGTTTGACGCGTTCGACTTTCATGTGCTCAAGTTAGACTTGGCAAGTTTGACCCACGTGGCACATAGCCACGTGTCAACGGCGTCGTATATTCTATGAATCTCAAGTATTTCCGTTCATAAGATTCGAATATGAAATAATATTTTGGCCGACCTGCCGCTTACATCCATAAATTGTTTATTGTTTACGTGCTTCTTTTCTATTTCTATTTCTATTGGATAGAATGGACGTGTCCTTTCATTTATGTCGTTCTTTGCGGGTCGGGACCCAATGTACACGTGCCTGGCGGGTGAGTCGGCACTTTCGAATGGAGATCCGAGTATGCTTCACGTGGAGTTCACGTGGGCTTCATGTGCAGGTACCCGCCAGGTGGAGCCAAGGAAAATGCCCGCGTTTGGACCCGTATTTTGGATTCATGCAGATCGGATCAATGCTAGTGTGATTGTCTTAGGGATAAATGTGAAAAAACAAAACAAGTTGGAATTACGTACTGTCCCATAATATGATTGATAATGCCGGTCAAGTTGTTTTATTTTATTGAATTTTCGATTCTTTTATGTGTGTATATATATAATAACTTTACAAAAATCCTCTAATATTTAATTTGTTTTAATTTATCACACCAAGTTGTGTTGACATTCCAAATACAATAGCACACAAAGCTACAATCAATTTGGGTTTTTCAATAACTACATAAGTATTCATTCCAACTTCACATGAGTCATCGAATTCGACCGACAGACAGACTATTCGTACGTGTTGTGTTCTTCTGCATGGATTTTTTTAGGGTTGTTGGATTTGTTACTAAGCTTCAAGATCTTTGCCAAGGTCAAAAGATGGGTGGTTATATTTCTAGCAATATAGAAGATACAATAGTGTAGGTAAGTAAGGAAGATAGAAATCGACAATTCACTTAATTGTAACGTACGCTATGTCGTAATTACTTACGATGAGTAGCGTAGGATCATTTAGAACATTTGCTTTCAATGGGAGGCTTTCTATTCGTCAGCCTCAGCTTACTCATTCAACCCCTATCTTACTTTCTTGCTTGATCTGGTCTTGACTTGCTCACTCTGCCACCTAAGAAACTCCAACTTATTACCATTATCAAACAAAGCTAGCTTGCTTCTCATCTACTCAATTGAAGAAATTTTATATTCTTTTATATGTTAGGGTATAATTTGACACAAATATGATAATTTAACTCATAATATATTCACAACATGCAAATATATGGGTTCAATCCACTGTATCACCATCTTAGTATAATTGTATACCTTATGGTTGCATAATGTTTGGTTGTATAGCCCAAATTCTAACTATTAAATGTCACTTGACCTGAATCACTTCTAACCCCCTTCACCAGGGTTAACCCATTTGAACTGTAATACAGGAAATAAAAATAAATAAATAAATTGTGGTAACAATATAAAACCCATTCAATCAATTTTCACATCTCACACTAACCTTCATAGAAACCTAGAAAGAGACTAAAGAAACCAAGAAATGGGTAGAGGAAAACCTTAAAGTACGACAAACGGGCATCCGATCCGAGATTGAGATTTGGCTTGAGGAGCAGCAGATAACCAACCGGACGGGTAGAGCTGCAATCGACCCATGGGTGTAGTCGAGCAAGGAGCTGCGAGATTGACGGTCCAAGTTTCTTTGATCAAGGAACGAACATTACTACCACTTTTTAGGGTTGTATAAACCAGTTTTAAAACTACAGATTTAACTTTTTAACGTTCACCTTCACCTTCACGAAACTTGTGTAATTCTAATATCGTTGTCCCCAGATTTTTCATACATGAAGTTCAGACACTTTGAACCCTAATCAACCGCACCATAAATTGAATGACCCTTATTTCAAAATACGGCAAAGCAGCGCAAATACTAGACTAGTGTGGGATGGAACCTTCCTAGTGGGCGGTTGTCTGGTCTGGTACCAAGCTAAGCTAGTCATGTCATGTCATGTCTTGTCTGCTCACGGAGAATTAAATCAAGACTACTATCCCTACCATCCACTAATGGCCTTAGTGGTTTGCCTTCCCTGCAAGGGTTTCTTTGATTGCCATCAATCACTCTCTCTCTAGAAAAGAAAGCGAAATGTATGTCTTAAAATGCCGCCAGCCACACTCCCACCATTGTCATCAATGCTTTTTTTTTCCTTTTTGGCCATAAAACATTCACCGTGTCAACCACTATTTGAATTCAAAATTACGTTGAATTCTTACCGCTTCATATTCGAAATATGATGATTTATGATTGTAAACCCAATCTTCTAAATGCGATTATTTGAAGAATAAAACAAGCAATTAAATGTGATCTAACATATATGTTTTCTATGTGTTTGTCGTCATACATGACACCCCGATGTTGGACTATTTTGTTGGGAGCGTTAAAAACTGCCTAATGGTCGGTGGAAGAATTACTCCTGTTCAAGTGGGACAGGATAAGAACACGACAAGAAGGCAAGACTTTTTGCAATTAAAGGGTGGATGACTCGCTCCTTTACATCGACAAAATTTAATGATACCCAACTCTTCCGATCACTTAATACCAATCGTGAAGAAGGTCCCAGGATCTTGCTTGCCCCAGTGGAAGATCAATCTTATAGCAAAAAAACAAAACAGTGGGAAAAATGGATGGACCATTCCATGCATACATAGTTAGCTCATCTATCCCGTTATTGCCACAACAAGAAACTGATTCAAAAATCGAGCTAATGGACCAAATTGGTTGTCGTACGTTTATACCGAATGGGAAAGAAAAGGGACCATCAGCTTCAGCTTTGAAAAACACTAGCTAGCATGTGTGTCTGCGAAGCCCTTGCCTCATGTCATGCCGCACTATGCTTTCAAGTCCACGAGGTCTAGTAGTCCAAGCACCATTTGGGGGTGATCATGGATCTCAATAAAGTGAATATAATTCGAGGTGGGTGTTCAAAAATGTAAAAAGTGTACAAATAACGAGTTATATCTATTTTTAATTAAAAATTATAATTTATAAGTAGTGTTTTATAATTTTACTTACCACATTATCCAATATTGGACTTTATTATTAACATCAGTTCTCAATAACGGTATATAAGCTAAATATCATTTTTCTGATCTCGAATTTATAGGAAGAATTTACTCGATTTTGGTATTTTTATTCAGTATTCGATAAATAATAAGTCGGGTTTTCAGTATTGGTTTGGATATGCATGTAGGATATTAACTATTATATTATTTGATAAAGAAATGTTAACCAATAATATAAGTGATATAACTCATTTATACTTAAAATTTATTATTTATAGATAGTATAATATTTATAATCTTATAAACTAATAAATTTTTCTATTTTATCTAATTTAATATATTATTTTCAACAAAATTTATTATATTATAAAATTTAGAGTGATAGTATATTGAACCAAAATCAAATATTTTTTTTCAACTTACGTGAAACTCTAAATATGATCGTGTACATGTACCGCGTGTTCTTATATAATGGGAGTTGCCATTATTGAAATTTTTCGAAATTTCGAAAGAGTAAATAAAAATGTGAATATTCTATCAATTCATTATATTTCACGTTAATTAAAATTTCAAATTGTCGTGGCTTGGCAACCAATCAATTAAAGAGAAAAGGTGGCCCTTGTCTGTTAATATGTTTGGGTGAGCACGAATAGTGAATAGAACAAGACAGCCAACACCTTCAACGCGGT
Organism: Trapa incisa; assembly: GCA_030064435.1. Lineage (NCBI taxonomy): Eukaryota > Viridiplantae > Streptophyta > Magnoliopsida > Myrtales > Lythraceae > Trapa > Trapa incisa. The sequence continues at coordinate 10,095,901 of CM057767.1, read as the reverse complement.
TGATCATGTTAGGTGTAATAGTTTTACACTTAAATTCAACGACAGTACAAATGATTTTACCTTATTTGATATTTTAGCCTAATATATTCTCTACTTGAAACTAAACCCTTAGAAAGTAATTGTCGCTCACCATAAAAAGGAATTATAAGACACGTCTTCCTTGTTGGGAAGAGTAGAGTTTATGGCTGGATTTGAATCTCCGGCAAAATAAGAGAACGGATGATTATATATGTATAGTACATTATATATATATAATGTTAAAACATCAACAAGTTCTTCCCTCCCCTAGTCAAACTTGCACCAGTTTAATGTTGTCGATGAATTGGTCCATGGCTGCATGGACTAAAAATGTATGATGCGTGGATCCCGTGATAAAAGCTGGACAGCTCATAGTCAATGTATATTCTGACCAACGCGGTTCCATTCCACCACACAGACTACAAGGGTGGTAGCTCAATTTCAGTCTTCCAAGTTTTGTTCCACCTTGTGTAAATTTATGTGAATATGGTCTTGAGCCGCCACGTGCTTGAATGAACATCAATCAAATAGTTATTGATGAAAGGGCAATGTCTTGCTCAAAATACTTGGCTACAATTATTAGGAACTATCATGGATATGTAATATATATAATATATATATATATATATAAAAATATAAATAATAAAAATCATGTTCCCCGCTTCTTCTTTCTTATTGGCTGGGCGGCCGGTGTCCCACAGTCAAAAGGGTTATCTGACCCTACAAAAAAGACCTCTGAATCCAAATGTGATTATCTCATAGATGACGTCATTGCTTAATTTTATATAATATTGTTGTATAAGATACACTAAGATAGTTGATGATCATGGTATATGCCACGCTAGCTAGATTATTCTCATATAATATCCAAGCATGAATTGGTCCAAACTCCCTCCAGTGAATATCCATATATCATGAGATCCAATAATCTAATAAATATTTGGTAAATTACTAAATTGTAATTATTTTTTTTGCTCAAACAACATCAAATTATGCACAATAACATGAGTATCTGAGTAGTTTTATCATAAGTGTCGGATTTGAATTTTCTCTTATTATTTATTATGAAAAAAATAATTTAATTAAATATAATAGTAAACTAATTACTTTAATATTATTTATCTATGTTAAACATGCTCCGTCCACAAAATTTTACTATTCTACTTATTAAAAACTCAAATATTTTGAGGTAATTAAGGGCATTGTTCCATCACCCTCCTAATCCATCCATCATTATTTATGAGTTTGTCCCGTTGTAATCTCTTGGGAAATTTCGGTAATCAATGTGGGAAGAGATCATTTAATGTATTTATTGAATATGTAAAACCCAAGAAAACATCCATGTAACACAGGAAAAAAATAAATATATTATTTATAATTAAATATATAAAAAAAGCTCCACGAGAAAATGGATTCATAATTGAGAATTTCTCGGGGAAGGAGAACAAACAGAAACCAGCTGAGGCTTAAAAAAACTGTCCCTGTCAAAAGGAAGAGCTTCAGACTGGCTCATGAAAAACAGTTCTCCGCCCCCCAAAAAAAAACATAAACCAGTGGGCATTCCACGAGCATACCGGGGACCTGCACTGCCGGTTGCTGCATCCCTCAGGTATACGAGCAAATGCTCTCCTCCCGGGTCCCACAATTTCCACCCTAAACACGACAATTATATATATATATATCATGTAACCACTTTGAACCGCCGGTCGAACCGTCCACTATATTTAAATCCGACCGCTGCTACGCTTGGTTGGCTAGGTCCTTGGATTCAATGAAGGTGCCGTGGAAGCCGTAAGGAACCCGGCTAGGCAGCATAACTGCCGCCTCGAGCTCCAAGGTGGATGCGTTCACAATCCGAAGCTCCGATTTCCATGCCTTCTCGTCGTGGACGAAGGCGAGTATGTAGCCATCGTCCTCCTGACCATTTGGGTTTGGCAGGAAAAACGGTTCACCACCGAATTTATGGTTCCCGTAAAAGTACTTTCTCACTTCGCCGGTCTGGAGATCAGCCTTCGCAAAACCTGATACCCTGGGCCAGGGCTCCGCGATGGCGAGGTATGCGAACCGAGTCTTTCGGCCCAGGAGGTTCCGGTTCACCATTCCAGCCTCTAGGTTGACCTGATCAAACCGATTCAGTATAGGACGGCGGGTTGATTCTCCGGTCCGGAGGTTCAGCCGGATCTCCGACAAGACGCTCTTCAGGCTCTCATCGCACTCGTTGAAGATCGAGTCGGGTGGTGTCATGCATGAACCGATCACCACGACCTCGTCAGTTTCCGGCTCCTCCCATGCGTTCCAGAGGTGGAAGCAGAACGTGTCCGGTGACTCAACCCACCGGATCTCTGAACCGGTTCTTGCATCCTTAGGGAGTATCCCGAACCGGGACTTCTTCGCCTTGTCATAGATAACCGGCGACCCCCCACGGACCATCTCCTGCAGATTGAAAATCACCTGCTGGTCCGGTATTACGACGAAGTTCTCGGTGATTGCGAAGTCGTGCATCATCGTCGGAACATCCACCGGAATTTCAAGGTCCGGCGATTTCGTACCGTCTGGGGAGAACCGGAAGTACTTGAGGTATGGCTTGCGAACGACGTCGTAGCTTAGAGAGAATAATTCCTTCGTGATGGGGTCCACCTTCGGATGAGCGATCATGGAGGAATGGTTGAGGAGTTGGCCGCCGAAATCAAACCGGCCGACCGTCTCGAGGTCACCCGAGGGACCGACCCGTACGTGGTACGGAAGGTCATCCTCGGACATTGCTAGGAGCCTGTGGTTGAAGTATACGAGGCCAGCGTTGGCCACTCCGATGCCCTGGCTCGGATTAATAAGGCCGAAGATGCCGCGACAGTAGAAGAGGAGCAGGCGGGCTATGCCGGAATGGCCGTGAAGCTCTCCGATGGCCTTGGGGAAGACGGGGCGGCCGAGCTCTCTCTCCTGAATCAGCCGCTGCGTCTCGGTGTATCGACACGAGTAGCTGGCCCGACCGCCGGATAGCTTCACGGCGTGGACCATCCCGTCGCCATCGAAGAAATGGTGACCAGCCACCGGTTCGAAATGCGGGTTCGCCCCGTTCCGTACGTAGACCCCGTCGATCGACTCCGGGATAGCTCCGACCACTGGGAGGTCCCGCCGGACGGGCTGCTCCGGGACGGGCGCGAAGTTCCCGGAGATCTGGACACTCGGGTCGGCGGTCGTAGGGAACGGGTGGCGGTGCTCGTAGGACATGAGGTAGTTCTCGGCCGCGTCGAGGACGGCGGCCGCCGCGCGCTGGAGAGGGTTCCAGCGAGGAAGGACGTGGGTGGTGCTGTCGGGTTCTTTGGTAATTACCGCATGGTGGTGGGGCTGTTTTGGGAAATGGAGGACGGAAGGGGACCGCTGTAAGGCGGCCATTACAGAGTTGCACCTGCTGCTGTTAAAAAGGCCTAAATCGACGAGACATGAGGAAGAAGGAGGGGAACTATTACAGAGAGGGTCAGCGGCATTTCTTGCCCAGCTACAGTAGCTGGGCGAAGCCATTAGAGAAGCGGCCATGGCAGATGATCAGATCAATCTATCTCTCGGTGTGAGTATCTCAGAGAGTGGAAGTTGCTCCCGAGAGAGAGAGAGTAATGAGCAAGGGAGTGGACAAAGTGGGGGTATATAACAGAGTGGGAACTGGGAAGAGGGGAGAGAGAGACTTGAGAGGCGTCCACCTAAGACGCTCAAAGACGGCCACGTGGTTTTCTTATGTGTGCTCCATTTGGTGTGTGATGATCAAAGGCAAGAACCAATATTAAATAATTATGCATGCTCTGTTCTTAAGAAGCTGCGATCATCATCAGACTTAAAATAAAATGCGAGATACTCTTTGGGCTTTCTAGATACAACGATTCAGAGATTCTCCCCTTTAATTCTGAACTTGCTGCCATGTTCATAGTCTTTAGTTGACCGCTAAAATGATACAGTGCCATGGATACATAGCGTAGTAATATAACAGTTCATTTAAATAATTAAAATATTATGAATTTTTTTTACTCATTTCATATTTCATATCTGATCATTAGAGTTTAGAACACAATATAATTTTATTATATATTTAGATAAATTTATTGGTTAATAATATTTTTATATAGTTGCATGATAAAAATATTATATATAAAAAATATATATTGTGCGCATATATAAAGTATATATATGTATACTATTTTCTTGTTGTTATTATAATATATTTGTATGTAAATATTGTTATACCATAAACATTAATTTATTTTCTAATTATAACAAAATCTAGTTGAGTTGTATAATATTATTACATGATAAAATGTCATAAATAAAAATTGTATGATGTTCATATATATCTTATATATATTTTTACTATTATATAATATTTATATATAAATATGAGTATACAATTAACAATAATTAAATTTATGATTGTAATAATTACTTGTTTATATTATATAATAAAATGTTATATATAAAAAATGCATCTCGTGTATGTATAATATAATTTATCATATACATAAATATTATTTTTTTCTTATTGTAAATGTATGATATTTATATATAAATATTATTATACAATTAATATGTTATATTTTACATTTATATGATAAAATATGATCTATTAAAATTGTGTACGGCGCATATAAAAAATAATTTATCATATATAACTTAATTACATGCATTTTATATTTTATATTGTTCTCCATGATATAATTATTAGTAATATAATTTAATTCAGTTATATTAATGAATATAAAATTATTTAACAAATTATTCAAGTCAATTAAAATAATAGAATGATATATTTATATTTTATTAACTTTTCTTATATTTCATCAAATATTAGATTTGAACATGTGTAATAACCTATATGAATCCTTCCATTCACCTCTTCTCCAAATGGACAAGCATCCCCACTCCAAATTTCTCCTTTGTATAAAGTGTGCACTTTCAGGTTCTTTGGGAGCTGTGATTGCTCTCCTCTCCTCTCCTCTCCGCTCCTCTCCTCTCCGTCAGACTAAGCTTGCTCAGCTCTAGATCCACATTTTTCTTGTTCCACTTGCAAGGACTAATTTCTCATGCGTCATTATCATTTTCGGCTTCCTTGTTTTACTTTTCCACCCACTCCATCCATCCTTCCCATTGGTTAAAAATGTACCCTATCTTATCTCATCAAGTCCATCTTTTTCGCCAAAAGGATAGTTTCCCATTACTTTCTCCCAATGTTCATTTTCTTTTTTCTTTTACAAAGTAATCGCTTATTTTCACTTTCCACAATCCTGTGTACACATGTGGGTGGTGATCCAGAAGGAACTTCAATTACTGATAACATTGCCCCAATTTATTTATTGATCAATATTATGGATGCATAATATATCATGCGGCCTACTAGAGGAACATCAGTGTCCCCATACACTCACTGTCACAAGTTTTATCCACTAACAAAGGATAGTCACCCACAAAAATTTCAGTTGAAAGAAAGTTTTCTTGTCTCCTATTTTTCCCAAAAGAATGAATTCCATGGTGCCTTATGTATTTACTTTAGATCCCCCCAACTGCTCATAAAAGTTATTTAAAACCATAATACATGTCATTGGTTTTCTGGGATCTTCTTGCTAGCAAGCACAGGACGATCATTTGTATGATTATAGTTGGGGTGATTATAGTCCGGGTCCTTATTACCGGATAAGCTCTCATTGGGTGGTCCCCGAGTACCGTCGTCGGGCTTCGGAGGGTTGAAGGGAGGCGTTGCTGCTACTAGTGAGGGCTACTTGAAAATGACGAGGAATGATAAGTATATATGTAATATGACAAATTCCGACTTTTGAGCAGCTTCCAGCGAAGGAAAGGTTTTTCTGCCACACATGGTTAGATATGGAGTTTAGTTCAACGTAAAGTAGATCTTTTCTATTTCATCCGGATGATTCTTATGAGCTTGACTCGTTTGGATGGGCTGGTATTCGCCAAAACAGTAATGGTCAGGGGAGTTATTGTCCATTTTGAATGTTATATAGCGCAATTCAGCCATTGAAAACGAGTTTCAGACGCTTGGACATTCATAAATAGTTTATTAGGCCACTTGCTCATTATGATTATGATCATCATATAGGGATACTCATTGCAGTCCCGAATATAGAGAGAAGGAAGTGGTGATTGATAGGGTATATTGTTCACGAGGTAGATCATATGGAAGGAAGCATACCCTGACCGGACTTACTGGAAATAGCCCTTAAATGCCCAAATTCGTGATGATGCCTAAATGACAGTGCTTACACTCTACTCTTAAGATATATATTGATTTCTTACCCTCTAACAAAATTCTTGAATTCATGGACGTCACACTCCAACAAGCTCCGTATTGCCTTCAAATGAGGGCAATATGGGGGTGGTAGGTGCCCTTTTCAGACCTCCATGTATGCAGTGCCAAAGTCGTCATCCATTGTCTGCACTCACCCTCACCATTGTAGTAGGTATAATATAATATAATAGACTCTAAGTTTCCTGTTACACAGTGGATGGTATTCTGTCCAACAAAAGAAGTTTGTAGGCACAAGTCTATATATATATATATGCATTATAATTAGTAATTTAAATAATTATATCTATCCAAGTATCACTTTATGTTGCCCGCCTGCCTGCCATGATTGTTGTTCAGCCACTTGTCCAATAATTCAACAGAATTGGAGAAATTTTAATTCTCTTGTGGCGGATATGTAGGCACTTTGGAGGTAATCATTTCACATGTGAGTGTCTCTTAGGGGATTTGGTTGGATATTTTAAAGGGCATGGGAAAATTGTGCTGTAACTTCTACCAATAATCAACGGATGAGAAGTCCGAATAATGGAATAATCAACCAAATAATGGAAATGTTTGGATATTATTTGAAATTTTAGCCAAAGTTGATGGCACGTCTTATTGGCATTTGCATCTAACATACCTTATATTATTTATAATCTATTTACTCTATAACCCTTTGAAAAACTAAGCAAATGATTCTTGATAAGATGGAATTCCAGTTAGGGTTTCACTTTCACCGAGCTCGGAAGGGGAGGGGAACATAGAGCCTGGGATCGTGGTTGAGCAGAAGCGACAATATATTGCATATATCAGCAAGCATATGCACGCAACTTGCGCAACATGATAAGATGGAGGAGAAAATAGAAGAAGCATCCCACTTGCTAGCTAAACATATATAGCTAGTAATGGATGGTCTGAGTGAAAACGCCACTACTTCTTCGAGCTAGCATTAATTTGTATGTGCGGTTAAGTGGAAGCTATTGGAGGAAGAGTTCAAGAGAGAAAGCGATACATGCAAAAGAAGGAAAAAAGAAGAAGAAGAGGCGATTCCCACTTGTAAGAGGACACAGCACTGAAACCCCTTTGGGCTATATGAGGAGGGGCACATCATTTCAAACCCAGCTCATCGATTGGCCTGCTCCTGAAAGCTGACAACTTAAAAGCAACTTCCTCTAGATTAGATTACTACGAGGTGTCCCGACAAATCTACTGTTCTTAGAACGTGACATACATTTTCCCAATTGCGTGTGTATGTGCTGACAATCGATATATCTGTTTGTTGAAGCGATTTATTCTATGCATGATAATCAGGAAACGTTTGACACAAACTGGCAATTTGGATATCGTTTCCCGTGGCATTGTCCCGACAGATTGCCCATGAAGGGCTTAATCTCTGAAGCAATCAGCAAAAGAGAATTCACCCAGGGAACAAAAACTCAGCTTCTGGTTCGAGCTTGTGGTTCATTTCCATTTCCCGTTCGGGTGCCTTGTCTATAATAACGACCATCGAATCAATAAACCCTTTTGTTAGTTTCATCATCCGGTTAACTAATGAGGGCGAGGCCAGCCAGCAGCTGAAGATTGTGTTCTGCAATCATACGACAAAAACATCCCATAATTTGGTCTGAATCATCCATCGGTGTGATATTTGGGTTATTTTCGGATCGTATGTCATACCCAACAAGATCATCAAATTGATAGGACCTGCCGAGTTAGGCTTTTGGAGGGATCGTCAAATCAAAGGCAAGTTAAGGGCAATTACGTGTCAATGGGCGCTATCTTCTGAAAGACAAAGATTAGGGTACTGCTTTTTGTCACTTGATAATGCTTTAGCTCATGCAGATCGTAGCCTGGACAGCGATTTCCACGTCGATCCATGTACCAGTGGATATCGAATACCATTCAAAATCTTCCTTTGTTAGAATTTAGTTGTTTAGAGCAATTACTCATTCTTTCATCGAAGACCGAAGAGCCCATTGAATTTGTTTTAGTTAGGCTCCATTGGGCTTGATGTGGGCCAGACTGCCCATTTAGGATTGATTACCTTTTTCTTTTTCCATTTAATTTTAAATAAATTTGTTGGAGATGAGGGGGCTTTTAATGCCCCTTTGAGATTTTAATAAAATTATTTTTTTGCTAAAAATATTTCATCATTATTTTGCAACATTTTTTCTCCACTCCAATCTCATCTTTTTTTCACGTACAATTACCATTAAATAATATTTTTTCAATGTTCTTTATATTCATTGCACTCACTAAAATTATTTCAAAGTTGGTCTATTTTCTCTTCAACTACCTTTGGCAACTATGTCATCATATTCACATACATCCAAAATCTTCATTTTAGTATGAGATTTAGTCTCATGTAACACTGGCCATAGCTGGCTCGGGCAGACTAATTTGACTAACCTAACCCATAACTGTTGAACACATGGCATGACATGGTTCTGCCTTAAGACCCAGATACGATACAGCTGACCCAACACATAGTTCAATTTAATGACTGGTTCAAGTCAAACTTGTAAACTCATTTGAACAATTTTAAAAATTCCAATGCCAAAATAATAAAATTTATAATATATTTATATACTTTCCTTTTTCATGGTCATTAAATTAGGAAGTTGCATGCTAATAAAAGAATTTGAGAATTTTAAAATCTCATAATTATGTTCCTAATATACTTATAATTATGTTTATATTAAATTCGAATAAAATGAAGCCTCTATTTTTTTTATAATAAAAATCATTATCACGTATACCCAATGGGTTCAATAGCTTACACAGTATATAATATTAATTTTTAAAAATAATTTTTTAATAATGAAATATTTACAATATTATAAATTTATAATAAATTTTTATTTTACTAAATATGTAATCAATTTTCTCATCAATTTATTTATAACAAATTTTTATAAAATTATTATTCATTACATTAACTTATTATTTGAGAATGAAAATTATATTTTTACTAAATTAAAAGAGTGTGTTTCCTATTTTTAATTAAATAATATAAATATATAGTGAATAATGATTGAACTACTAAATATATTATTTAAATTATTTTTGAAGAAAAATGTATTGTTATTGGATAAAAAAGATTTTATTTGGGAGCCCATGTGGCATGCTCATCTCGTATACTGTAGAATACTTGTCTAGAAAAGTGTTAGTGACGCCGAATGAGAGATGCCCCTCGGCGAGGGAAAATGTCGGCGGGCTCCGTGGAGATGGAGCAGCAACCACTCGAGTGTTGGGTATGCTTTCACTTTTACGAGAGAGACCTAACATCGACCAGTTTTCGTGTGTATCTTTACTGATTTAACTATTAGACGAGTAAATAAGTAAGAGAAAGTAAATTATACTTTTCTTTTTGTGATATCAGATTAGGTTATTATACGGTATATTAATCTTATCTGATACTTAAATAATTATTTTTAAATTTTTATAATTCGATATTATTTTTATTTAAGATTCATGATTTATAAGTAGTATTAAATTTTCAACAATATAAATTCATAATAATTTTTTATATCATTCAATATTTAATATTATTTTAAAAAGTTATAATTAAATATACATCATTTACGGTTTCACTACCTCGTCTCTTAATAAATTTTTTATTAAATTAGACATTTTAAACTATTATATATAAAATAATAATATAAGTCACTTTTTAAAAGTATATCGACTCCTTTAATATACTAATTACACACCTTCAATTCATCACTCAAACAACTAAATAATAAAATAAGTGCTAATTATCAAACTCAAAATTTAAAATTTGGAAAACTCACCATAAATTTTACCTCACTACTATTATTTTATCCTTAATAACTGAAATTAACCTAAATTTTATTAGAGTTATTACAACCACTCAAACTTGGCAACAATTGGAAACATTTTTCAATTATCAGGTCCATTCCCAACAAGATATACTAAATTAGCAATGGTGTGAACTAAAAAATAATGATAGTTATATGTATACTTATATGTCATCTATTAGCTCTCGGGCAACATGTTTAGCTCAAATCGGCCACCCAAAAACTACAAAAAAAATAAAAAATCACATGCTAGCAAGACTGGGTTATGAATGGGAGTCTCTTACCTTGGGGCTATCAACAACATTGGATTCTATAATTGTCAACGCCATCAAATCTCCACTCCTTGCACATGAGGCACGTCAAATCTTCCTGTATGGATTAACAAACCCAGGAGCTCCACTCTCTGGTTTTCTAGAAGGAACGCATGATCAAGGGACTCCCATTGCAACAGTCTCTCAACATCATCAAGAAACCTTTCATCCAAGATTGTTTGGGCACACCACATCGACGATTGGAACGGAAAATTGAAACCCTCATTTTGGCAAAATCGAAAACCCTTGTTTCCAGGCTTTAGAGAATCGGGGATGCCAACTCTGAGATGAGAGAAGAAATGAAGCTCAAATGCATCGTTTTGAGCTTCAGGGGCGTTTTAATAGGGGGGCCAATCATTTGGGCTTCACGTGACATGGACTGGGACGCAGTAATGGGCCCAATTTCGTTGTCCGCATTAATGGGCCTAGGTCCAATCATATGCCCTCACAATATTTTAGGCCCAATTTTGCTCCTGGTCTTCTTTCTTGACCCATCACGAATAGGATTGCCTCATTTGAGCAACAAATTGGATTATCATCTCAACAATCTTGCCAATTATATGGACAAATAGATCATATTGCACCAATTTGTCCACAATTGTCTACATTTCACGCTCTTCAAGCATGTGTCATACCCGGAAGCGACACCGTTCATCTACTTGATTGGTATATTGATTCAAGTGCCACTAACCATGTTACTAATAATTTATCTCAGTTATCTATTTAGGATGACTAGGCATTTCCCGAGCATCTGTTAATCAGAGATGGAACAAGTTTACCCATTCTCTACTCTATAACCACTTCTCTTACCAATTCTTTTCATCATTTACTTCTCAAAAATGTTTATTACATACCTCAAATATCAATAAATATTTTATCTTTTTCTAAATTCACCTCAAATAACTTGTGTTATTTGGAAATTTACCCTTCATTTTCCTTGTTAAGGACCTTCAAACTCATTAGAAGCTGCTACACGGGGACCATAGAAGAGGGCTATATTACTTGCGCTTGGGATCTTCACCTGTTTCACCTCACGCTTATGTTAGTCATTCTATTAGTAGTTCGATGTGCCACCAACGTCTTGGGCACCCCGCTTATCCTATTATGCATCATGTTTTATATAAGCATTTATTAATGAATTAAGTTTCTCCTCTTTGTGCAATGCTTATGCTTATAGTAAAATCCTTCAACGTCCATTTCCTGTGACTAATTATCTTAGCACTGCACCACTTCAGTTGATTCACACCGACATTTGGGGTCCTCCTCCAATCCTCTCTCAAATAGGTCATATATATTATATTCACTTTTTAGATGACTTCAACAAATATTCATGGTTTTTTTTATTCTTAAACATCACTCGGATGCTTTATCCATTTTTCACATTTTCCATCTTCAAGTTAAAAATCTTTTTGATCAGAAAATTAAGACCCTTCAAACGAATGGAGCCAAAGAATTCATGTCTCTCTCTTTTCAGATCGAACTTCAATCACATGGCATTATTTATCATGTGTCATGTCCTCATGTTCATCAACAAAATGGTTCTGCTGAACGTAAACATCGACACATTGTTGATATGGAGCTAACTCTTCTTGCTCAATCTCACCTTCCTCCGAAGTTCTGGGATTTTACTTTTGAAACCGTTGTTTTTCTTATTAATTGTCTCCCACCCAAACACACCCATCCCCATTTTCCCGTCTTTTTCATAAACCCCCTGATTACACTCATCTTCGTATTTTTGGTTGTCTTTGTTTTCCTTATTTACGTCCTAATCATCTTCATAAGCTTCAGCCCCGATCTACACCATGTGTTTTTCTTGGTTATCCCCCTGGCTACCTTGGATATCGTTGTCTTGATCCCTCCACCGGTCACATTTGTATTTCCTATACCGTTATTTTCCATGAGAATTATTTTCCTTTTGTAGGTCATTCCCCGTAAAGTAATGTTCCCTCTTCTGCTCCCATACAAGCTCCTTTTCATTCTCTTCCTTTACCCTCTCCCTCTATTCCTCTCCTAGATGCCTTGGAATCAGGTATGCCCTCTTCCTCAAATATTGTTGATACTTCATTATCTCCTATGATTGCAGACTCTTTGGCATCATCACCGCAAGTGCCTCTCGGCTCTCCCATTGCACCGGCCCATCCTCAGATGACTACTCGTTCTCAGGATGACACTCTTCCTCCTCGTCAGTTTACTATCGATCCCGTTATTTTTATGGCTATTTTAGAACCTCGTACCTATCTCCAAGCTAGTCGACATCTCTGCTAGCGGAATGCTATGTTCGATCAACTATCCACTCTCTCTTCCAATCATACTTGGGATTTGGTGCCTCCTCTACCCAATCGGCATATTGTGAGTTGTAAGTGGGTTTACAAAATCAAACAACACCCTGATGGCTCCATTGCTCATTATAAGGCTCGTCTCGTTGCTCGGGGTTTTTCTCAACAACGTGGTCTCGACTATGATGATACATTTAGCCTGTTATCAAACCCGTCACTATACGGGTGATTCTCTCTCTTATTGTCTCTTTTGGTTGGGTTACTTGTCAGCTCGACGTAAATAATGCATTTCTTCATGGCCACCTCACCGAAGAAGTTTATATGGCTCAGTCACTAGGTTTTATTGATCCTGCTCATCCTCATCATGTTTGCCGCCTCTAATGCTCTCTTTATGGCTTTAAGCAGGCTACTTGAGTGTAGTTTCTTCGTCTGAGCTCATTTTTACTCTAGTTGGGCTTTACGGGTTTTGTTGTTGACACTTCTCTTTTCATCTATCGTACTCAAGCTTTTGTTATATTTCTGTTTGTTTATGTTGATGATATCATTCTAATCGGCTCGGTTCATGCTCCTATTGATCATGTTCTCCTGGCTCTTCATCAAGAATTTTTCATTAAAGACTTGGGCCCACTTCATCACTTTTTTGATATTTAAGTTCACTCTCACTCCGACGGTATTTACCTTACTCAGCAGAAATATATGCGTGATTTGCTCTCTCAAGCTACTATGACTACTTGTCGACCTCTCTCCACTCCGGTGGCTATCGGGCCTCATCTTTCGCTCACTGATGAGACTCCCCTTTCCGATCCTATTCCATACTAACAAATTGTGGGATCTCTCCAATATCTCACTCTTACTCGCCCAATATTGCATGTAAAACCCGCCCTTTTGAGCTAAGGAAAATCGGGAAAAGAATCGGTCAAACCAAGTGAGGATTCAGAACCGGTTCAAAAACCCGATCATTTTTTAACGGGAAATTTGAGAATTTACAACTCTCGGGTGATCCAAAGAGTTCATTAAACCTTAGAAAAGAAACTTAAGACAAATTAGAAGAGAAAAACCAAATTGGTTCAGGTGAACCAGAATCCATAAGAACTATGAAGTTAAGCATGCTTACCCGAGAATAGTGTGAGGATGGGTAACCTCCTTGAGAAGTATGATTCTTTTTGTAACCCGAAATTTTGGTCAAAAAATTTTTATGCCCTTATCATAAATGGCCATAAATTAATATATATTTAATTATTGTAATTAATATCAATAATTTAATACCGAAATTAAATTATTGGAATTAATACCAATAATTTATGGTAATATTAATACTGGAATAAATCTCTCCTATTTAATACACAATTTTTATACTAGTATAAAGAGGTAATCCCCATTCATTCTCTTCACACCTGAACACTTCTCTCTCTCTACTGCTCCATTTCCCGGTAAAGCTCGAACCAGAGTTTCGACTTGAATATTTTTCTTAACCTCGAAAGGAGAGGTCGAGCTCTTTAGAACCAAGGAGAAGACAACTATCTAATAGCAAACTCCAGTCAATCCGAGAATCACTGGAAAAGCGCCGGCATGACGGAACAGTGAAACAGCTCCGACGGACCGAAGCTGCCCTATTTCGGTGAATCTAAAATCGGTCATTTCGAGCCCTGCTCAGACCAAACCAAGCCCTCCCAACACTTTCTCAGCCCTCCCACGGCCAAATTAGGACTGAAAGGTAAGCCAATTCGGTTCCCCTCTATAATTTCCAGTCGGTGCTAGAGAGAGAACTGTCAGAATTTCAATGATGAAATTCTAACTCAATTCAGCATCAATTGATGTGATTCTTGATTCTAGGATGATCCTTAAGATGAGAGCTATCTGCCCAAATCAAAGCTCGGACCGCCATGCCCTCACTGGTGAGAAATCAAAGCTTTCTCTCTCTATAATTTATTTTTCGGCGAAGCTCCATTTGAGCTCGTTCCAGCATTAAAATCTAAGATTCAAAGTTCCTTAGAATCGTATGAACATGTAGGAACTCAATTTCAACTCCAATTTCAATAATTAGAGGTGTTTGATCGGTCAATTTGATGAAATCAAATTCGGCAGTGTTGAATAGTTGAAATTGGGGGAAATTTGGGGGTTTTCGAAATTCGAAGGACCAAAATGAAATTTTATGAAATTGAGGGCTAATTGGGCATGAAAATAATGTTGGAGGACCAACTAAGAAATTTTAGTATTTTTGGGGCAAAACTTACCATTTTTGTAAAGGAAGGGCAAAATGGTAATTTTGGAAAAGTTGGAGGACTAAATTGGAAATTTGAGAAATTAATCCCCTTTTAGTGAAATGGAATAGATTGAGGTCCTATGATAAATTTTAGAAGTTTTGGGACTCAATTTGAGGAAAAACCGGCATTAGGGACTTAAAATTAAAGAGAAATAACTTTAGGGACCTAATTGCAAATAAATAAAAGTTTGACTTTCTCATTCATTTGGAATGAAAGAAGGCGATTAGGCTGAAGGATAATGAACTGAGATGTTCATATCGTTTAGGAACACGAAGTACTAGGAATGCCAACTAGGACAAGCTTGCGTGAATACAAAAAACCGGTTTAGTGTAATTCACAGCATTAACGGGTGAGTGGATTTACTAATATCATACCCAGTTGGGATGAGGAGCACAATTTAAAGATAAAAACCACTTATCGGATGTGAGTGAGATTATATATCATACCCAGTTGGGGATGATAAGTGCCTCGATATAAAAATCCACTATATATCATACCTAGGTATGATATCATACCTGGTTGGGAATGATAAGTACCTCGGTATGAAAATCCACTATTTAGTGGTATTTTAAACATCACTACTTAGAGGAGGTGATGTGAAAATCATGCGAAAAAACTAATTATCGGTTGTAAGTAGATCATACCCGGTTGGTATGATGAGACTTCCTCGAAGGAAGTTGAAAACTCGTTTATTGGTTATGAATGGAGGTGTACTTATACCGGGCAGTATAATGGATAGAGAAAACATATGTTTTGTCGGAAGTGCTCTCCCCTAACTTTGTACCAATACTTAAACAATTTGGGAGACCTTCTCGACGGGAGCTCGAATAGCTCTGATAGGCTGGGGGCCTCGGTTTTGGAACTTAGGGGCTAAATGCCCGATTTTGAAAATCTCGTACAGTGGGCCCAAGGCCAGTTGGAACGAGCAGGAGCTCGTAAACGAACATGATATATGTGCCATAAAACTTAATAAGTGAATTGTTTGGCCATGGTACCAAGATAGGACCGACATGCTCAGTCAACTAGCGGTAATGCGACCTGACAGGTCGATGGACCAGTCAAGACAAATAACTGTGGGTTGAGTTGAGAGTTGGGGCCGTTGGACTGTGAGTGGCACCATAGATTACATGGCAATATGAGAAAACATTGTTTGTGCATGCACTGTGAGTACGAGATCATCAAGACGCCCATGAGGGGTAGTGATGCGTCCTAAGGGCACTGGACGACCTGGTGGCTATAAGGGCAGTTCGTCATTCCAGGTGTCTGTGCGAAATCTGGAGTAGCACCAAGCGCGTGAGACCAAGGTGGGGTCATGATGAGGTCTCTGTCCTCATACGGACACGAAGAAGTAATTTCGGGATTGTGGGTCGGATGTCGCATACATCCACTCATTCCCAGGGTAGAAGCGGTCGTACTTCTATCCGGGTGGTAGGAAAAGTCGCTCCGAAGCCACTAGCGAGTTCAGTAGTGATACTGACTTGTGAATATGTGTAACCTTCATGATGAAGGATGTGTGTTGGGTGATGACACACCAGTAACTAAGAAATGTTGGAAAAACCCAAATTTTTAAAACGAAGGGATTTTTGAAAAAGAAAGGAGTCTAGCACACTCCAATAATAATTATTTTCTTAAAAGTCAAAAGCTTTTAAAAACCTATTCATTGAATAGTCGTACTCACCCCCTCCCTTATATCCCTTTCAGGAAATCCCGGAAAGCTTACCATTAAAGACCGTCAACTAAGATGCTTGTAAGATAGGTATGTAAAGTTTTAAATTTCATTCAGTTTTGATTATGCTATTCCAGGAAAAGGTGCAGGTTAAAGGACGCCTTACTCTTTACGGTTTACAATAAGGAGAAACTCTTTAATAAATCGGGAGAGTGGCGGGTTGATCACGGGGATCCGACCAAACCGGGTTAGGGCGTGACATTGCATATGTTATACACTAGGTTTGTTAGTTCATGCATCATCCCACCACTACTCATTGGGCCGCTGTCAAGCGCATTCTCTGCTATCTTCAGGATACTCTCCATTTTGGTCTTTTTCTGTGGCAGGATTCACCCATCTCACTTCACTATTTTTCTGATGCTAATTGGGCTGGCAATCCTGATGATCATCGTTTTGTCAATGGTTTTGTTGTTTTCATGGGACATAATCTTATCTCTTGGAATTCTAAGAAACAATGAACGGTTGCACGTTCGAGTACGGAGGCCGAATACAAGAGTCTTGTCAATGCTACCGCTAAGCTAATTTGGCTTCAATCACTTTTTCGGGAGCTTAGTATTTTCATTTCTCAGCCTCTCACTTTATGGTGTGACAACGTCTCTACTATTTATCTCACCACTAATCCTATTTTTCATGCTCGCACAAAACATATCGAGATCGATTATTACTTTGTTCGGGAGCGTGTTCGTCGTCACCTGCTTCAAGTTCGTTTCATTGGCACTGATGCTCAACTTGTTGACCCACTTACTAAAGGCATGCCATTCACCTGTTTCTATTCATTACAGTCCAAGCTCAATGTTTGTGATCTCTCCTTGAGCTTGCGAGGGGTATTAGACCTGTAAATGAGGAAGAGAAATACGTTATGATCAAGAGGGGACCACCACACCCAAGCCAACTATTCCATGACAGAAATGACAACACATACCAGTACTGTAAAACCCGCCCTTTTGAGCTAAGGAAAACCAGGAAAAGAACCGGTCAAACCAAGTGAGGATTTAGAACCGGTTCACAAACCCGATTATTTCTGAACGGGCAAGTTGGAAATTTACAACTCTCGGGTGATCCAAAGGGTTCATTAAACCTTGGAAAAGAAACTTAAGATAAATTAGAAAATAAAAACCAAAGTGGTTCAAGTGAACTAAATTCCATAAGAACTTTAAAGTTAAGCGTACTTACTTGAGAGTAATGTAAGGATGGGTGACCTCCTGGGAAGTATGAATTTTTTTTTGTAACCCAAAATTTCGGTCAAAAATTTGTATGTACGCCTTATCATAAATTAATATATAATTAATAGCAATAATTTAATACCTAAATTAAATTATTGAAATTAATACAAATAATTTAATACCGAAATTAAATTATTAGAATTAATACTGAAATTTAATTTATTAGAATTAATACCGAAATTAAATTATTGGAATTAATACCAATAATTTATGGCAATATTAATACCAGTAATAAATCTCGCCCATTTAATACACGGGTTTTACAACTATATAAAGAGTTCATCCCCATTTCATTCTCCTCACATCTGAACACTTCTCTCTCTCTCTACTGCTCCATTTCCCGGTAAAGCTCGAACGAGAGCTTCGACTTGAACAAAGGTCGGGCTCTTTAGAACCGGGGGGAAGACAGCTATCTGATAGCAAACTCCAATCAATCCGAGTATCGTTGGAGAAACGCCGACATGATGGAATAGTGAAGCAACTCCGGCGGACCGAAGCTGCCCTATTTCGGCCAAGCTGAAATCGGCCATTTCAAGCCCTCCCAACACTTTCTCAGCCTTTCCACGACCGAATTAGGACCGAAAGGATGAACCTCAGGATGAGACCTATCTGCCCAGATCGAAAGCTCGGACCGTCGTGCCTTCACCGAAACACGAAGTACCGGGAACGCCAGCAAGGACAAGCTCGCGTGAATACCAAGAACCGGTCTAGTGGAATTCACGGCATTAACGGGTGAGTGGGTTTACTAACATCATACCCGGTTGGGATGATGAGCACACCTTATAAAGTTAAAAACCACTTACCTGTTGTGAGTGGGTTATTCAGATCATACCCGGTTAGTATGATGAGACTTCCTCGAAGGAAGTTGAAAACCCGTTCATCGGTTATGAACGGAGATGTCCTTATACCGATTGGTATAATGGACAGTGAAAACCTATTTTGTCGAAAGTGTTCTCTCCTGACTGTGTGCCAATGCTTAAACTATTTGGGAGACCTTCTCGACGGGAGCTCGAATAGCTCTGATAGGCCAAGGGCCTCGGTTTTGGAACTTGGGGGCTAAATGCCCGATTTTGAAAATCTCGTACAGTGGGCCCAAGGCTAGTTGGCACGAGCAGGAGCTCGTAAACGAATATGATATATGTGCCATAAAACTTAATAAGTGAATTGTTTGGCCATGGTACCAAGATGGGACCGACATGCTCAATCAACTAGCGGCAGTGCAACATGACAGGTCGACGGACTAGTCAAGACAAACAGCTGCGGGTTGAGTTGAGAGTCGGGGCCGTCTGACTAGTGGCACCACAAATTACATGGCAATATAAGAAAATTTTGTTTGTGCATGCACTCTGAGTACGGGATCATCAAGACGCCCATGAGGGGTAGTGATGCGTCCTAAGGGCACTAGACGACCTGGTGGCTATAAGGGCAGTTCGTCGTTCCAAGTGTCTGTGCAAAATTTGGAGTAGCACCAAGCGCATGAGACCGGGGTGGGGACAGGATGAGGTCTCTGTCCTCATACGGACACGAAGAAGTGATTTCGGGATTGTGGGTCGGATGTTTCGTACATCCACTCATTCCCAGGGTAGAAGTGGTCGTACTTCTATCCGGGTGGCAGGAAAAGTCGCTCCGAAGCCACTAGCGGGTTCAGTAGTGATACTGACTTGCGAATGTGTGTAACCTTCATGATGAAGGATGTGTGTTGGGTGATGACACATCGATAACTAAGAAATAATGGAAAAAGATGAATTTTTAAATGAAATGATTTTTTTGAAAACAAAGGAGTCTAGCACACTCCATATAAATGTTTTTCTTGAAAGTTAAAAGATTTGAATCCCACTCACTGAGTAGTTGTACTCACCCCCTCCCTTATACCTCTTTCAGGAAGTCCCGGAAAGCTGAACCTTAAAGGACTTGCGCAATTAAACGCCTGCAAGATTGGTACAACTAATTTAAATTACTATGTAGTTTTGATTTATGATATTCCTGGAAAAAGGTGCAGGTTAACGCCTTACTCTTTACGATTTATAATATAAGGGAAAACCCTTTAGTAAATCGGGAGAGTGGCGGGTTGATAACGGAGATCCGACCAAACCGGGTCGGGGCGTGACAAGTACACACCACTGCTCCACCATTGCATTTGTTATAACAGAAATTGTACAATATTGTTTTTAGTTTATTTTGTCTTTTATTATACCAATCTTGTATAAAATGTACACAAATGATTAATAGAAGGTATGCAGAATTCTTCTATCAGCTACTCTCAATTCTTCTACAAGTCTTTCCTTTTCATTAACGAATATTTTGTATAACTATAATCTCTACAATTATAGATGATGCTAATTATGTCCTTGGAGGTAGCATAGGGGAGACATGGAAAGTTGATTATGGCGTGAGGTGGTGGTGTAATTATCCTGCTGCTGGTTGTTCATGGTATCGGTGGAGATACCAAGTCCACCAATACCATGAGATCATGTAATTATCACTTTCAAGTCCAAGTGGAGATAATAGAGTAATCAAATGAGATTAGTAGTAAAATTACCAATACTCTTATATTTAGTATCAGTGCTATAGTGGGCAACAATACATTACTTTTTTGAATACTAGAAGATTAATTTAGGATTGAGAAAAATAAAAAATTCACTAGTAGAGCGACGATTGTTATAATTACCAAGCTAATCAGTATCTTAAAAATAGTGAATTGTAATGGGTGAGTGGTGGTAGAGACTGAGAATAAAAGAGGAGATCTCAGGGCAACAAGTGTAGTATGGGCCTACAATTGCTCATAGCCACTTAGAATAGAAGACCGTGAATATATTTGAGAGCTAGGGATAGCTTTAATACCAAGAAAGTAATGGAGAGAACTCAAATTCTTGATGGATAATTCTACCTGAAGAGCTCGTAGGACGATCGTAAGAGTAGCATGATGAGAGCTTATAAGAATCATATCATCCACATAGACGAGTAGTAAGATGACAAATTTAGATCCATGATATATAAAAAGAGAACTATCAGAGATAGAGACGCATAAATCCAATTATTTGAGGAAGGTGCTCGAATATAAAAACCAGACACAAGTGGCTTGTTTTAAGGATGTAGAGGGAGCGAGAAAGATGACATACATAATCATGAGAGTGAGAATCAGCAAAGCACGATCGTTGAGTCATGTAAATTTCCTTAGTGAGATGACCATACAAAAATATATTGTTTACATGGAGTTGTCGAATATTCCAATTGTAAGAAACAAACAATGGAGATAATTACCCGAATGGTAATAGACTTAATAAATAGGTTGAAGGTTTCACCATAATCGAGGCTCAGTTATTAAGGGAAACCTTGACTAACAAGATGAATCTTGTATTGAGCAATAAAATAATGAGTGTGCTATTTGACTTTGTAGACCCACTTAGAACCAATCAAGGGACAAACAGGAGATGTTGGACCAAGATACCAAGTATGATTAAGTTGAAGAATGGAGAGTTCAACACGCATATCATCCATCCAATATTAGAGCTAACGAGCCTGAGAAAACATGTGAGGGGCCTGAGAAGCTGCAAAAAAAAAAAGAGAGAGTAATAGTAAAGCAACATGGAGGTAAAAACCCATCTTGGGGGTGAGTAATCATGTGCGGGAATGTGCAAAAACTGCAAAAGAGTTATCCTTGTGAATTGTGAAGCGCGTGGGGGAGTCCTGCATAGGAGATATCATATTGGTAGATAAAGGAGAGGAATAGACCATACATGAGCCTGATTGAGGAGCCGAGACAGGGGAAGGAACTCGTAAGGGGGAGAGGAGCGCACAACAAGAGCATGTGGAATTGTAGTGTCGTTGAAAAAAATAAAAATAGGCTCATGAAAAATGACAATATAATAGATAAAAATGCACTTAGTATGAGGATTAAAGATGTAATATCCAAGGAAATTGGAAGGATAGCCCAGAAAAATGCAAGGAAGAGAGTGAGACTGAAATTTATTGGAGAGATAGAGATGTAGATAAGGAAAATAAAGACAACAAAAAACACAAAGATATTTATAGTTGGGGGATTAGCTAGTGAGTACCTGGAGAGTGGAGCGATAGTGAATGGATTTATGGGAAGGTGGTCTCAAATGCAAAATCTTAGAACTTGGTTGGAACATGAGAGTGATGCAGTAAAGTGAGATTCATGTTAACAATGTGACAGTGTTTGCATTCAGTATATTCGTTTTACTGTGATGTGTGAGGACAAAAGAGACAGGGAAGGATTCTTGTAAATTGAAGCACGGTTTGAAAGAAATGAGATAAAGATTCCTTTACACCATCATATTGTAAATATTTGATTTTATAGCCAATTAAGTTTTTTGCTTGGAGATGAAAGGCATGAAAAATAGATAAAATGTTATAACAATGTTTCATAACAAAAAATCATAAATAATTACTGTAATAATCAAGAAAGTGAACATAATAGGTATATCTGTTATAAAATATGATTGGTGCAGGTTCCCATATATATGTATGGGTAAGTTTGAGTATAGCGACATTTTTGTGACTAATTAAAGGAAAAGGATGTTGAGTAATTTTTCTCCAAAAATATGATTCACAAAAAGGGTAAATGAGATATATTTTTCATTAAGAAATACTTGGAAAGCACACTAATGACAATAGGAGATACTAGATGATCTAAGCTTTGATGCCATGTAGAGATAAGCTTAAAGGAACTAACAAAACATGTAGTTGGTATGATAGGAAATGAAAAAATGACGAGTACAGCCGATCAACTCCTAGTATGTAGAAGGACTGGGTAGTCCAATTTAGGCTGGTTATCTTGGTATCGCCATTCCACTCCCTCGAAAATATCGTCCATGAGTTGTCCTTCAGAAATCTTTGAGCCTCCCTCTTGTTATTGAATGTGAATGAGAATAGGTTGGGGCGAATGAGAATAGGTTGGGGCAATCGCTGGTTATGTCGACTGCTCTTATATTACCTCATGCCCATTGGAGAACCCCTTTCAATGTCCCCAAGCTAATATTCATTTATGCCATAACTTTTCCGTCCATAAAGAATATTGAGCTAGTTGCCCCGACCACTAAATCCAGGTTGAAAACTGATTCAAAGCTCTTTCAGTTGATTGATCCCCTGGTTAGCCCTTTGTTAGTTGCACAGTGTCCCTGCATTTTCACAAAACAAAACAATGCAAATATCAAACTACAGAAATATAGTCCCCAGGTTATGGCTCCCTATGGTAATACTTGTGTGTATCAAATCCTCGAGCAACTTATCCTTTCGACTTGGTGGTCGTTGAATGCTCTTTTGGTAGGCCTCCTACCGTTAATAGTCAAATGTTGTTAGCATTTGTTGAGTCCTATCGCACCAGTGACATCTTAAAGGAGCATTCAACCTCTATCACTCGGACCGTGAGGAGTGATGAGTAATTTCTAGTAGCCTTATTCCTTCCCTTCATGATTTGTTTGCTATTGTGCTATGGCTACCTCTTCTCCTTCCTTCAATCCTTTGATAGTCGTCGATTGGCTGCAAGTTCCGAGGGGGCACTTTCTCTTCATTCTTCTATTCTCTACCATATCGTTGGATCTTGGGTCACCTCCTAGGAGATTGGGATCATGTTTGTGATAATCTCTCAGGATTAGATTGTCAAATCTCTATCTACCCGTGATTTGGAGGCAATTCTATCGACAAATAAGGGTTGTAACCCTAATTCGAGGATATTATGTAACGTAGTTATAAAGTATATTCGAAACTAGGGTTTGTTGAACGAGGCAATAAGGCCAATATAAAGATACTTTTGTACTACTTTGGACCTAATAAATTTTTATTAAAATTCTAAACTTTAAGAAAATTATCAATGAGGCTCGACTTCAAGAAAAACCAATATATAACATCCAATTTTATAAGAAGAAAAAAAATGGTGACTTCAAACGTTAGAAATATTACATTTGAGTGGTCCTTAGAAAAATATTTTTGATATTTAACGAGCAATATGGTGAAATAGTGATAGTACACCAATAAAATTATAATATGTAATTTCTCTGTGACAGATAAAAGGATTAAAAGTTGAGTCGGAACATTCTTAGACGAATGTCTTTGATATTTGTAGCAAAGTGAGTTTCTAGTCCCCCACATAAGTTTTATTTCTGCTGTGCAAAAAAAAATAAGATAAGTTTCATTTCTTGGTGTGCCATGTAAGCATTTTGATGAAACAAATTTGTCATATTGGATATGATAAAATGGGTAAAAGCTGTGTATACTTAGAATGAATGAAAATTATGGTTTTATATTAAAAAGACAAAATATGCCTAAAATCAATTATTATCCCTACAGTAAAATATATGCAGTGGAAGTAGAGGTTGAAGCTGTTGAGCTGGGACCAAGAGCCATACTCCTAGATTCGACGAGCGTCTTGTGCGATGAGGAGCACCTTGAATGCATGGAGGGTCGTAATGTCGATGATCGAACATAGCGAGGGTGAGGGCTTCCAACTCTTGATCCAGCCTGTTGAATAGTGTCTTTAATTTTATGATCGGTTTCAACCAATCAATCTCGCTAGTGGCGAGATTGAAGATGGTAGAGAGGTATGTAGTCATGCTTTGTTCTCCATTTTACAATTTGACATCGAGGTGATTCTAAGTTTTAATGGATGTTGTGACTCTAATTACCTGTAGAATCACATTAATAAATAGTGAAGTAATTATCTCAGTTAATGTAAACTTATATTTTATTATTTGTCTTGTAGTCTAAATTAATTATTTTGAGTTATTTATTATCTTATTTGATGAGAATAGTAAATTTAGGTTGAGGTAAACCCTAAAAAACCCTAAAACAATTAATTGCTAATGTTATTTAATTATAAATAGTAGTTGGTATAATGAATAGTGAGTTTGAGAAAACAATAGTTGTAGTGCTAACTCATTTTAAATGTAGTTGCTTCTACTGGAAATTTCAGAAAGGGATGTAGGAGTAGTTGCTTCTACCTATATTGAAGGAAATTTCATAAAGGGATGTAGGAGTTACTGAGTAGAGCATATAGTATTCAATCTAATGGATAACATGAGATCACCACTATTATTAATTTTAAATTGTTGAGCTTGTAGGTTTGATACCATAAATAAAATACAAATGACGGGAAGAAAAATTTAGATGTAAAAAATGTGAAATTTAGATCAATTTTTTATTTTATGTGTAGTGTAATTTATACATGTAAAATAAATATTATGTATTAATCTAATTTGTACAATTAATATATGTAAAATAAATATTATGTATAATTAATACAAATAAAATAAATATTTTGTACAACTATAATAGCTACAATTGTATGTGATGATGATGGTTGCTTATCTATTAATATAAATTTAATGGTATATTTTTTAAATAGTGTATTTGGGGTTGGCCTTGTTATTCTTAACAAATATAATTTATATTATCTAATTTAATCCAAAGTGTAAGAATAGATTAGGAAGGGAGATAGTTATGCCACTTAAAAGGTCACTTTCCTACACTAATTTCAATGTTATTAAATGTTACTGATGAAGAACAAATGTGCTCTCCTGGTTCAAGTACTGGAAGATTTATCTTAGAATATTGAAAGGTTTGTATGCGTATGTAAATTATGAAAAATAATAGACGATATAGATTTTGGTGGAGAAGGGACAATGCATTTGCTTCTAGAACAAAATAGTGTAAATTGATGTGAAGTGTTAGCTCTAATATTATATAAAAGTATTGTTCTTGATTAAATTTATATTAATCAAAATTTTATATTTCATCCGCTCTTTAAATTTTAATATTTAATTTAATTTATATTATATTTAAAAAAATTGATCTTACATTTATTAAAATAAAAAATATATTATAAGAATTTAAAATAAAATTACATTTTGAGATCATAGAAAAAAAAGTCCATTTATCAATTACTTTCCATTTTTCTACGTTATAAATGCTAATTTGAGTATAAAATTCTTTTTTTTACTCTATATATAATATATATTAAGTTGGTTAAAATATCCTATTTGTCACAAGTATATATATTTTAAAAATTATATCAAACTCAATTTATTAACTTTTATTAGTTAATAAATATTTTTTAATATCAATGAAAGTCTATTTTTCTTAAAAATAAAATAAGGAATTATTTAAAATAATAAAAAATTTTCATTCTAAATTACTAACAAAATCTTTTTTTTTTTCATTTTGGAATGAGTTAATAAAAAACCGATTAAAAAATATTATCAATATATCTTATCCAATAGTTTGTTTGCTCCTATTACTCACACCTTCTTATTTGTTTGTTAAAAACGTTGGGCATTGTTATTTGTTTGTTAAAAAAATATTGGATACTTCGAATTTGATAAATACATAAAATTTATTTCAGGTGAGGTTAATAATCTTAATTGAAATTTCTTTTTATAAAAGTTTAACTGAATTAATCCTACTCAAATCCATCATACCATATATAATGTCATTTGCGTGGAACAAATTAAGTAGAATTATAGAAATTGAATTAATTAATTAGTTATTATGATTTAAACATGTAAAAATAATAAAATAATCATCAAACAGACGTAGACAGCCACCAATTTAGGGTAATGTATATTATAGTATAATTTAATTTAAAGCTTATACTTACATAACACACAATATCAGGAAAATCCCATTAGCTGTTGAAAATTATTTTCTGTGTGTTTCGTTTTGACAAATTTAAGGTACAAAAGGAACAGTGTGGGCTCGTGATCAACGTGCATAAAAAAAGTATACGTTGACGGCTTGGTCTTCTTTGCCTAATGCTGTCGTCTCAGTCTGGGAGTCCTTTTTCCTAGGGCAGAGAGCGACTGGGCTCCACTACCAATGACATTTCATTTGCTCAACAGATTGATTATACATTTTTATTATAGAAAAGTTTGAGGAATTAAGATAAATATAAGAAAATAAAAAAAATATAGACAATATATATAATGATAAGGGAAAGTTCATTAGTACAAAATTATGACTTGAGCGTCCAAACTTTTCTACAGTGAAAATGGTTGTAGGTGGAGATTTTGGGATTGATTTAAAGTGGTAAGATAATTTGATAATTGTTTAATATTATAAAAAACAAATATTGTAAAATTATAATATATATTTTTTCAATGGTTTTAAAATCAATTAAACTTATTCTATTTCATAATATAGGATAAGGGTTGCCAAATAGGAAATAAATATCCAAGTCCTTTGTCCCTCTGGTGTTCATGAGTCTCCCTCCTCCCTGTCATCTCCCTGGCAGCAAACACTTTCACACGGCCACCGCCGATCTCTCGTATTCTCCCAACTGTATATCTATCCTTCATACATTATATATATATATATGCACGAATAGGCAGGCATATGCGGTGTTCTCCCCATGTTTAATCTTCCCGAGCCAGCTGTGAAGATGAAGAAGCTTGACTCGGAGCTCACTGATCCTTCTTCTTCTGATCAGTCTCAAGCGCTGCAGTCTGCCGATCATCACCACCACCAACCCATGTAACCCTCTCTCTCTCTCTCTCTATATATATATATCGAATCCTCTTCTCCTGCATAAGCTTTGCGTGGTTCCCTTTTGATCTTGAATAGAAGTTATTTCGTTTTCTGGTTAAAAAAAATAAAAATCCACTTGATTTGAGTATACAGAGCGAGATTTTTGAGTAATGATCATGGAAAGCAGCAGCAGCAGCAGCCCTTGACAATATTCTACAATGGCAAGGTCTGCGTCTCGAACGTGACCGATTTGCAGGTACGACAAACTTTTATCTCCTTTACTTATTACACTCACCCCGTCGATTCACAGCCCTGTAAATTGATCAAACGCAGCATTTCACCTCATCTCGTGATAATATGTAAATAAAACTTGCTTTGAATGTGGCTAAGCCTTTTGGTAAAGCTTTTGATCAGTCAAAGTTTGCGTCGACAAAACCATTTTTCGGTTTTCGTTCATGAAACCCAGTCAAAATGCAGCTCTTGGAGACATTGCTCTTGAGAAAGAGGAAACGTGTCGGGAAGAAATTGAACACGTGCCAACAGAAGCTTATGCCAAATTAGAGGTTGTGACCATCCACTGTAGAAGTCAGCATTGACTCGCTCTGCCCTGCCACCACCGGCAGGCGTCAATCTAATTCGCATATGGAACACGTGACCATGAAACTTCACATCAGGCTCGTCAGGCTTCCTGCCTAAAAGACACTGTTCATGAGAGAAAAAAACCTTTTAAATAGTTTCCGTTGTTATATATTATTTAATAATCTTAAATCTTACATTTTTCATATGTATGAAAAATGTGATAAGTTTTGTTCATATGTTTTAAAAATAATTGAAACTTTTGCTGGATTGGTTTGGTACGCACAGGCACGTACCATCTTGTACCATGCAAGAAGAGAAATGGAGCTGGAAAGTGCGAGGAGCCCTCAAGGGTCCGGGCCGGCTCCATCGAGCTGGCAACCCTACCAGGCATATAGCCCGAACAATACAGGTTCGATGAAGAGATCGCTCCAGAGGTTCTTACAGAAGCGGAAGAACCGGACCCATTCGACGTGCCCTTACAACCCATGATCGAGTATCGATCATCAGCTCTTCTGTATTATCGATTCTCGAAGCTTTAGGCTTTGTTTTGCTCAGGAACTGTTTAAGAGGATGACGCTCTCTCTTGTACTCCTGCTGCTGCAGATATCTTCTTTCTTAAGGAATTTGATTGATGTTGAGTGCCGCGATCCGTTTTCAGCCTCTTTTTTTGTTGATCGTGATAGGTTTTACTATCTAAGCTATGTGCATTTTACGCACTTTTTAGCAAAATATAACTTATAAAATGAAATTTATATCTGATTATAGGAACTGACTGTTTAAATTAGAAATTTATTTTTAAAATATATTTGATATAACATAAATATGTTGACATCTACCCGTTCATCTCCATCTTCATGAAGCAACAAATTGGACTCTTTGAAAGCATCCACATTCAAGGGTATCTATGGCAGCTCTAATCGCATCAATCACCTGAATAGAAGCAAAATTTAGGATCATATAATGAGTGTTGTTTATTGACTCTGGGAATTCTAGAGAAGAACTGGTTAGCTTTGGAAATTATTTAATAAAAGCTCACCTCTTTAGAGAGAAGAGATTTAAGATGTGCAACCATTCGGTCTATCTCTATTGGGTCAGTATTCGCTTTTCCAGAAGATGAGTAATTTGAACAGGAAAAAATATCTATTAGTGAACGAATAAGAGGGAACATATCAACACAGGACATTAGCCCATTTCCTAATCCATCTGAATTTTTATAACAATAATTACTTGGGCGGAAATTATTAAACCATCTTCAATGATTTACCTAAGATTATGTTCAATAAGAGTATTAGAGAAGATTATGGCTAGATAATGATTGGAGCTCATTTTCAATCTATAATGTGGTGGTATCATACTATCTTTATATATACATAATATTTTTTTTAATAATTATAAAGGATATACTAAAGAAATGGAGAAAATAATAAAAAATATAAATATATAATATAATTCATTAATAATGTGTTTAAGTATATGGATAGGAGCAACACAATTTCTATTAAGAATTATATTTTAAGTACACAGGTTTTTTATGGATTTTTTAGTAGAAATTTCAATAATTGATATGCACTTGAATTTTTGGTAAGTCTGATAAACTGAACCGATTCAGTGATTCCAAAACATGATCATTAGTGATATTGAAACATGATCATCGATTTGCAACATGGCATCAAGCCCAAATCTGACTAATTTTGAGTTCGATCAAACTGGTTGGATCATACAATCTCTAAATTTGAACGTTGAATATTTGAATTTTAGATATATTGAGTTTAAATTATTTTGATTTGATTAATTTAAAAGTCTAATTTTGGAATAAATCGAGATTTATTTGAGTAAGATCAAGATTTGAATAAAATTGTGTGAATTAGGATGGATAAAATGGATTGAAATCTAAATTTGAACGGGCTAAAGGGATTAAGTTATCAATGAAGACATTTTGGATCAAGATACAAATGAAATGGATAATGGTAGAAATGGGGAAGTTGGATGGAGTGGTATGTAATCAAGTAGATTGCATTACGAAGAAATTTAAAGATATAATAGTATATAATTTTGAATAAATTAAATCGTGTTATATTTTAAAATATAAATAATTATTTTAAAATATTTAATTAAAAATATAATAATATATTTATATTTTTAATAATTTGCACTGCCACCCTTTCAAATCCCTACCTTCAACTACATTCTAAATTACTACAAACTACTTAATCCACACAACTACAAACTACTTAATCCAAACATAACTTTAAGATAGTTTATCAGAAAAAAAATTTATTTTGGTATAAATTATCTTATATTGATCTTGACCAAAAATTCAAATAATTTTAATATGTATGTATCTCGATTTAACCAAATATTTTATAGATATTTTATGCTACTTTTACAATTTCTTTATCATAAATTTTATTATATAAAATAATTTCATTATTTTCTCACAAATCAACTATTATTTTAGTTAGAAGTATTTTCTCACAAATCAACTATTATTTTAGTTAGAAGTGTGCCAAAATAACTAGCATACATAAATTCGTTATTTAATATTGTGTACTTCACAGGTATGAATGGTATTTTATAAAATGTATGAGACATACTCTCCTATTTTCAATTGAATATATCCTTATAGAATACTGGTCTTTAATAATAGGCTTAAATTCATTATTAATTTATGCACTAATTTTATTGCCAAGTTCTATTACTTCACATGTATTGATTACACTTATATAAACGGTATTAGACATTCTCTCTTATTTTCAACCGAATATATATTATTATAAAGTATAATATTTTATCTAGATAATAGGCCTAAATTCATTATTAATATATGCACTAATTTTATTGTCAAATTTTATCATTTTATCCTTAAACAATACTACTAGGAGATTTA
This sequence comes from Trapa incisa, assembly GCA_030064435.1. Taxonomy (NCBI): domain Eukaryota; kingdom Viridiplantae; phylum Streptophyta; class Magnoliopsida; order Myrtales; family Lythraceae; genus Trapa; species Trapa incisa. The sequence goes on along the minus strand of CM057767.1, from coordinate 10,065,030 downwards.
TTCTTCTATTCATCTTTGACCACTACGGGCACTAATTCACATCACACTGTTTGGGTTTAGTTGTTTTTTTTTGCATCTTTAAATTTTTATAATTTTTTCCTCAAACTTTTATAATAAGGTGAGTTTGGATCCCTGTTGGGGGTATGAAAAGGACAATATTAGTTACTAAATAAGCCTTGTGTGGATTTACAGTTTTTTCCACCCCATCACTTAAAGCAAGAGTATATACAATTTCTACTTATATATCTTTACTAAATGAGCTAAATGTTTACTAGTGAAATTTTTTTGCAAAAATATATTAAATGAGATGAAATTAAGTGAATTAAATAAACTCCTATAATCAATTTAACTTATATTTTTTTCATACATAAATACTCCATTACATATAATTCAAAATAATATATAAATACCGAATAAAAATTGGGGTTGTTACTCGTGTAATAAATAATCCAAAATAATACAACTTATAAGTTATTACTAAATGAAAAAAATGATGAATTTGATTTTATAAAATAGGTCAAATAAGGTGAAGTTAAATTGAATTAAATAAAATTTATAAATCTATATTTTAATCATTTTAACAATTATTTATTAGGCTTAATACTTATAATCTAGTGATATGTTGGGTGCTTGATATGAACATGATTTTTATTAATTAATTTATTTAACAACAATTTTAATCCACTATTAAATTCCTAAACCCTTAAATTTAAACTAAAACTTTTGCATTTAGAGGGATTATAAATTTTTTATATAAAATGACAATACTCATTATCTAATTTTATTTTTATTCTTATATTTTAAATAAATTTCTATAATAATAATATTTTTTTATAACATTATATAATATTATACATAAAAATATATGTACATATGTTTCTTATTACCATTATACAATATTTGTATATAAATAATATTCACTTTCTTATTATAAAAATAATCCACTTATATTATATAATAAAAAATTGATATATATATATATATCATAATTATATATATTTTAAAAATTATATTAAAATTTTATTTATGATATATGCTATAATTCTTAATAAAATTATTTAATAAACTATTTAATCAATTAGAAAATAATACTTCCTTGAAAAAACAAACAAAATAATACGTTAATTTTTCATTAATTTAAGTAGGAAAGGAAATGAGATCCAAATTTACGTTATTAAATATGACACATGTTTTCTGAAGTGGGAAAAGGAAAATCATTGCCCGTTTTATACAATACTATCTGAGCATTTTTTTGCATCCAACCCCTTTTTGACAGTGGATTGGAATAAACTAAAAACAATAGGGATCAATTTGAAGATCCATGAAAGTATGAGGGGCGAAATTGGAGATCGCCGTTGAGTGAGAGAGTGGAAGGCTCCCTCTCCCAATTGATCGTCGTCGTCTGCTTCCGCTAGTTATCCTTTCCCTCTATTTTAGGGTTTATTTATCCGCTGCAGCACTCGTCTCTCTCCGTCGGTCATCTCCATCTTCCCTGAAATTCGGCGATTCCCCGCTTCAGAAGATGGTCGATTATGGGAAACGACCTCGCCCACAGAGGGGCCAAGAGGGGGATAATAAAAACTTCAAGAGGCGCGCAGCCGGCACGGATGAGATGGGCGGTGACAACTTGATCGTTTACAGGATCCTGTGCCCCGATGGAGTCATGGGGAGCGTCATCGGAAAGGGTGGGAAGGTCATCAACTCCATTAGGCAGGACACGAGAGCAAAGGTTAAGGTCGTGGACTCGTTCCCTGGTTCAAACCATCGGGTCATAACAATCTATTGCTATGTCAAGGAGAAGGTATTTTTCGAAATTGATAACGTTTTCGATCAGAAGAAGCCGATGTGCCCGGCACAGGATGCTCTTCTTCGGGTCCAGTCAGAGATTGCAACCTCAGTTGCAAGCGCTTCCTCTGAGTCGGACTACAATAAAGGAACGGGAGACAAAGAGGAGTGTCAAATTCTTGTTCCGTCTAGCCAAACAGCTGCTATCATTGGGAAATCCGGTTATAATATCAAGAGAATTAGGGACAAGACTGGGGCATATATTAAGGTCAATCCCAAGGATCCATCAGACCCTAGTCATTCGTGCGCTATGGATTTCGACAACTTCGTTGTGGTTAGTATATATTCTTCAGTCTGCCCGGAGTTGCTTGATATCTGAACATTTACTTGATGAATGTATGAACTTTGCTACAACGAGCTATCCATAAGCCATTCTTATAGAGATCTTATCTTGATATCTTGGTTAGTCAGGTGTTTTCCCCTTATATATGCAAAAGTTTCAATGCTCTGAATGATCTATCGTTTTCCATATTATGATATTTCTGGTTGTTGCAGAGGCACACTTTTTTTTTCCTTTTTTCAATTTTTGGGGGAAATTTGAATGTGTTCTTATCGGGCAATTCTTTTCTTGCTAGATTACGGGTAAACCAGAGTCAGTGAGGAAGTCACTGTTTGCAGTTTCTGCAATTATGTACAAGTTCAGCCCTAAGGAAGATATACCTCTAAGTACTAATGTACTTGAAAATACTACAAGTATTATCATCCCTCCTGACGTTCCTATTTACCATACTCCAACTGGACTCTACCCTGGTGCCAGTGATACCCACCTCTTTTCTTCTGGAGCAGTGCCAGGGATCTTATCTTCTCTACCAGAACTTCAAGGTTATGGCCATGCTGGTAACCCATGGCCTGCATATTCATCTTCTCTTCCTGTGGTTTCTAGCCAAGGAGCCTCTTCTCAGTCGGAGGAGTTGATTCTTAGGGTATTGTGCCCCTTTGACAAGATTGGGCGTGTTATTGGAAAGGGAGGAAGTACCATTAAGAATATAAGACAGGACACTGGAGCTCGGATTGATGTGAATGACGACAATAATGGCGGTGATGATTGTATAATCAGAGTTGCTGCAAAAGAGGTTTCCCATTCTTCTTGTAACTGTTCTTTTTGTGTCATTTACATCTGCTTCTTCATGTTAAATTTTAAAATACTGAGTTGGCTTTCCAAATTCTTTATCCAAGCTATCAGAGTAGTTTCTTTACTATAATGCATTTTGTTCTGATTTCCTAATAAAAAGTCTGCACTTTTTTCCTTTTTTAAACTTTGATGCATGCTGCATGGCATGCAATTTGCATTATAAATTTATGATACCCTGGAAGCAGCTTAGAAACTTTATTTAGATGATGGAAAGTTTTCTTTGACATTGCACTCAATTTTGTTGGTTATATTTTGTGGGTCTACTCTGTATTTTGTTTTCCCAATGCTTAATTTATAGTAAGACTTAATTTAATGGATCCTCTTTCTTGTACAGTCTCCTCAGGATCTGAAATCCATGGGTGTTGAAGCTGTTTTGATGCTCCAAAGCAAGATAAATGATGAAGATGACAACATTGTTACCATGCGACTCCTTGTTCCATCAAAAGTTATTGGTTGTCTTATTGGAAAAGGTGGATCCATTGTTAATGAGATGCGAAAGAGAACTAAAGCAGATATCCGTATTTCCAAGGGCAAGAAGCCTGAAGTTGCTGAAGAGAATGATGAATCGGTTGAGGTCCGTTCTATGTTACCTAACACATCTAGCTTTTTTGCTTTCCCTCCTTTGTTGTTTATTTATTGCTGTGCTGAACTAACCTAATCTGTTGTAATACAGATTAGTGGAGAAGTAGGAAATGTCAGAGATGCCATTGTACAGATTGTACTGAGGCTCCGAGATGATATTTTGAAAGAAAAGGATGGCGATAAAAACCTTTCTGTGGGGGCTGATTCTCTGTATTCTGGGGGCGGGTCAGGTCTGTCACTGTCATCTATGTTGCCTTCTGTAACTCCTGCGGTAGCTCCATTGGGTTATGATCAGATGATGGAAACTGGAAGTGGCCTGGGAATGGTTTCTTCAAGCAACCTTTACGGATATGGTTCTCTATCGGTATGCATGGTCACTATTTAATATATTACAACCAGAAAAGAAAATCCATAGTCAAAGGGTAATTTTTGCTCAGATTCCTTAGTAGAACTCCCAAAACTCTAATCTTCTTTATCTTCAGCGATGTTTGAAGCATCAAACACTCAATTGCTTGTATGGCCTTAAGCTTGACACTTGTTTCTTATGTCATATCTCCAATCTGTTCTCTTCCATTCTCCATTTAATGTTGTTTTAACTAATTCTTTACTTTGCAGATGGGTGATAGTGGCTATGGATCTCTCTCTTCCTATACATCCAAATTAATTGACAGGTCAATGTTTTGATTTATGGTAGTTGTACACTCTTGATCATTATTTCCATCATATTTGTCATATTGATACCACTTTGCTTATTTGCATTTGCAGTTTGGCACCACCTCCCTCACAACTTGAAATTGTGGTCCCTGGAAATTCTGTAGGGAAAGTGTTGGGTAAAGGAGGGGCAAATATAGCAAATATCCGTAAGGTTGGGCTCTCTATTTTCTCTGTTTTTTAATTGTTGCCTTCATTTTATTAAGTATTGTGGATTAGGTATATCTTTAGATTACCCTAACAAGAGGGGTGTGGGATCTGAGAGGATTCTCTGAGGCAGATAGAAAATGCAATCTTTATCCATCTTCCTCTCCCATTCCTCCACACATCTTTCTCTCTCTCCCTCTCTCTCTCTCCTGCTCATCTCTTTCCCTATCTCTTGATCCATCCCCTTCTTCACTTCCACCTATTCCAACTGATGCCACTTTACCGCCCAGATTTTTCTATTTTCATGGATCGCTGTTTTCCTGTTAAACTCAGCTTTCTTTTGTACCTTGTTGTCCAGTCATAACCATGTCATTGCTTTTTGGCTGTTCTTATTATATCAAGCACTTTTTATGCTTACCTGCTGAAATTGGCTGGCTTTGTTGGAAACTACATACACTTGCACACACGGATATTTTATATCCTCGGAGTAGGCGCCAACAATTAACTGAGGGGTTGTTTCTGAAATTCCAGATATGCTTTTTTCTATAATTCTCTTATTTGTTTGGTTGCATTAAAGTGTTCTATTTTGAGCATGTCCAGTTCTTTCCTTTTGCAGCTCTAATTCTTGTGATCCATTTTCTGGTCTTACCAATTTCTGCTTATTACAATGTCCATTTTTCATGGCCTTCTCATTCCTTGTCATAATTATGTATATCCTTTTTGGCTCACATTTTTCTTAATGATACCGAGTCATCATATGCCTATCCAAAGGTATTAAGTTCTGGATAAAAATATGATTTGATGAATTCTCACAACTTTGCTTCTTCCAGATATCTGGTGCAATGATAGAGATTTCCAACCCCAAATCTTTCCAGGGTGATCGTATTGCTCGTATTTCTGGCACTCCTGAGCAGAGGCGTACTGCTGAAAACTTGATTCAAGCATTTATATTGTCCACCTGATCAAAACATTCTTATGGCGTAGTCTTTTAGGAGAGAGCCTTCACATTTTCATTTCCCTCGGGAATATCTCACTCTGTCCTTTGTCATTCCAGCTGTCATTTAGATCTTTTTATAATATGAAAATACCAACAGATTTCTGGAAGCAGAGATTACTCTTACGTCTTGGAGGATAAAACCCTTATCTTTCATAGCCCTTGATAGGATCTGTTTCCAGTTTTATTAGTTGGGCAAGGTAATTCCCAAGATTTCCTTTCTCACCATTTGGTGGTGTCTATGGAGAAATTGAAGAGTGATCATTATCAAATCAGCGTTCATTGTCAAATTCACTGTACCGGTTGCAGTTGCAATTCAGCCCTCCAATATTCAGTTCCATGCTTTGATATTCTTTAGATCTCTTCATGTTGGACATGCGGAAGTTCTCAATCTCCTATCTGTAATCTGTGGGATTTTTATAAGAAGTGATGTTCACTCTCAAAACTATTCCAAGTGTTAAGCCCTTGCCTCAATGTTTCTGTACTTGTGCTCCTGGATCTTTTTTTCTCTGTATTCTGAATCATCGATCGCGACATTCTGGTTACAGCTGATGCTCCTGTTACTTCTCTTGCCTCTTACTCGTGAGGAGTCTTTCTGTTTAAAGAGCTATAGGAACATGAACCTGTTCTTACTCTGGTATTCTTTAGAAGAGCTTACTGTGTTTTTGCATGAATTGCATTAGGATCCCAATCCAGCTTTTACTATCTTAGGATATAATATCTATACATGTACCAGTTATAGGAACTGAGATTTTGATTTCTTTCACGGATTATTGTGCATCTGAGTCTTTGGTCATGTGTTAATAATCAATGTTCATTAGCACTTCAATGTCTTCTATATAGATTACTTGAGCTGCATTAAATCTCATTCTGATGCAAACAAGTTCTTGGAAGTTCCTTTATACATACTGAACCGGCTGTTTTGATGGATAGCTCTCTATTGATGTTCTATCAACAGCCAAGTTCTATAGCTTATCTGCCCTAGTATCACAATTGGAATCAACTTGACTGTGAGGAAAGGATTTTATCCATACTGCAGTCTGCTGCTGCCAGTATTGAACACTAACCTTTCAATCTTCTAGTCCTTAGAATTTATATTATCTTTCCTCTTGGGGTGGGTTGTGGTGAAACGTAGTCAGGTCCCTAGGATGAAAACTTTATGTTGGCGGATTCGTAGTGGCAAATGCCTTAGTTTAGGATGAAGTCATTGTCCTATTACATGAATGAAGATGATAAGTGGAGGCTTACACTCTTTAGTAATAGACGGCAGCATGCTATTTAACTTATTCTACTTCTTCCGTCTTTATTCATTTGTAGATTATTTTCCCCTGGTTGTTAGGAACAGTACAAGCGTATGTTTCTTTTTTTGCTTCTATTTCTGCACTTGTAGAATGTACGATATGAATTTGTTATATTTGCATCTTCAATTGTCCATTTGTATTGTAAGTACTCGTGTATACTTTGAGACCAAGAAGCAAGCACGACATGGCTCATCAATGTCTAAGGTCTTCAAAACATCATAGCAAATCTGAGTCTTGTTTGCGCGTTGTCTCTGAACATTATCTGGCTAGCAACTGCTGATCACTGTGGTACAAGCTCGAGAGACTTGTGCAGTAAAAAGCATCATGAGCTTGAGGGTTGTCTTGTTGATCAGGAAAGAATTTATTTCGATGGGATTGTCTGTCCAGCCATCTATGAATATTCTCCATATAAACTGGACAGTTTCAACCTCACTTCAAGAAGATAAAATTCCAAAGTTGACAAGGAGGGGCAGTACACAGCCTCATCATCACACATTTTCCTGAATGGATCCATGAATTTAAGGCATAAAGAACATGATTTAGCTTACCAGAGAGAGGTACACAATGAAAGGTGGGTAGGGGTGCGGTGCACCCGTTGGCGTTCATTCCCGTGTTCAGCCTAGCCTGCACATATTTTTCCTTGGTTTTTTGAACTTCACCCGCATTCTACTGTATGGTTGGGGTCGGGGAAAAGAGTTCGTGGGATAGTGGACCTATAGTCACCAGTGAATGCAGCATAGTAAGTAATACACTTGAAAACATTACTGTATTCCTATACATGAAAAAGGTGCCAAACCATGTAATTTCTAGTAGTATGTAATAAGACCAAGAGATGACCAAATCATATTAGTCCTAGTCATATGTAAAAACAAGAGATCCAAGAGCATCCTTATGAAAATATGCACCAAGGAAACCCAACAACTCAAGCAACTCTACATCTCTTTAAAAATTATTTGATTCCTTGGCAAATCAGTAGACAATTTGAAGAAAAGAATAGGGTACTCAAGTGCAATCTAGGATTTAGCCCCTAGCTAATACTAAGAGGGCAAAAGACATCAATATGTGTAAATAACCGATATGTGTATGTCTGTACATTTATGAGCATCGTTCAGTATAGAGCATAGCATGAAAATTTTGTTTTCTGAGAAAAAAAAATTCCACATTAAGAAAGTGGGAAATTGGCTTATAGTTGTGATATCATGCTATGACCGATGTTTAGATGAAAAGTAGGCTATAATAATATGATATTATGTGGCTGGCCAAACTCATGCTTATACTTATTATCGACGACTTTACAGCCTTTGTCTGTATACATTCAACACCCTTCATATATTTCTCAAACATAATATTATATTTGAGTTAATTGCAGCAATCTCAATTCCCCTAAAAGGCAAAACATGCATGCATTTAAACGGAGCAAAAGAGGGATTTTGTGAAAGCTCAAACACCAAATTTCTCTTAGAAACCAGATATTTGCTTTCCAGCATGAAACCTTCACTTGGACAAAGACAAAAGACAAACACAGAAGAATGGGAAAAAGGACGAAAAAGAATGAAAAATGAAAAGCAGCCTACGTGCATGGGGCGTCTTGTCTAACACAGAACAACGATATAATATTCTTATAAATAAATATAAGAAAAACATGAACTAGAAAGAACTGAGAAAGAACCCTCCAATTCAGCAAATAAAAAGCCTAGATGCTGCCCGACAGAGCGCCGGGCTCACAGCCACGTGATGTGATGGAAATCCTTGAGAACTTTAGAGAGCAAAAACTAAACATCTCTAGTTCTTTTGGCATCAACTTAGGCCAGGGGATTCGATTCTTGCTATTGACATCTTTAAAAATACATAAAAAAAGTGATCTTTTTCTAGAAAGATAACATGCACAGTTGCCATAGACAATCAATTACGACGTTGCAGTTCAAGAATAATAAATGCTAAAAATCATATCAACATCACATTTTCATAAAATCATTGGACAAAAACAAGAAAAGGTTGGTTTCTGGAGGAATCATAAAATATCTAGTTTTTATTGTATAAATAGAACAGTAAAAATGGGTCAATGTTCATCCTAGGGTTTACCTAACATACCTTGCATAGGATGAGCCATCCTTAATCATGCCAGTAATGGAGGGAACCACTTCTTTTGGGTGAACTTGACAGACACACACAGGAGACAGTCATAAGGCACTGGTTAAGCCAAGAAATCACCCCCATGGGATGGGATGGCGGAAAAGTTTACTATCTACCTTCTAACCATCCATACATCACTGAGCACATAAATCTAACACAGCGGACCCTAATGCCATTATAATTGTCATGGTGTTCTAACCAAAAGGAAGGGTTAGTTGCCGATTAAAAAAATACTTGAAGCATTTTTTTTACCAACAATGACAATTAGTTACATCTCTATGTTGCTTGAAGAGACAAGTACTTAATATTGAGTAAAATAAGAAGAGACTGTTCTTAAATTAAATGTATTGAGTTAGATGTATAATGATTTAAAAAAAATAATAATAGTATAAATGAAAGAATTTATGATTGCTTAAAGTAGTTTACCGGTTTATTCAATTATAACATATTATGCCTACTTAAATCTTAATAATATCAACTCGGAACCTCGTGATAATTTCAATTGGGTTTGGGTATACTCAATGATAATAGTGCATAACCTATCATTTTTTAAATATAAATTAAATATAACCATTAAAAATAATGGTTAAGGGTCAACTTCAAGAAAGAAGATTGTTCCACATCCTCGGAATCAATAATAATTTGGTTTGGGACAAACTTGAAACTAGATTGATAAAAGAAATACATGTCTCTTTTTTTAACTAGATGCTAATTATACAATTATATTTTATTACAATGAATTTATTTTTTAAAATAATAATTAGTCATTTAATTTAGTTTTTTTTATTTGTATTAATTAAACTAATCAATTACATTTACATATTTCAATTATCAATTAATTATATCAACCTGAATATCAAAATTTAATTTTATGTATAGGACTAGAACACATTTATGATAAAATTATTATTTATATAGTTTTTATCTTATATATATATATATGAATATATAATATATATAGAACATAATTATATCATATATGTATATATATCAAATAAATTACTACCTATGACAATACAAGTAACAACTAACAAGAGAAACCGGAAGAGTTTATATATATATATATATATATATATATAAAATTGAAAAAGGGAAAGCGTTTGATCTAACTCAAACCGGGCTAACTTGTTAACCACCCATTAAGGAAGTGGTCCCAACCTAAGCTCCGTTCCAATCCAAATGCCACTAGCCCAAGAACAGCTCGGACCCGTAAAAAATTACTCCGTCCTAAAGCCTAGCTCTAACTCGGCTTGTACGGCCTATTAGTCATCTCTAACCATAATTTGATATTGTAGTTTTTGTAAGACATTGGACCAATCACAAAGTTGCTTAATAAATCAAATGGTTGAAATATAATAATTTGACACATTTTAAACATTAAAAAATACCAATATGTTTTAAAATTCACATACTTTCATATTATTACGGTCCAGTTTGCAGTCAAATATTCTAACCAATCTCCGATTGCAAGGAAGATAGTTAGGTTGCATTGTTCTCCTCAACTCCTAGCATTTTTGGTGGACTTTTCCATGTTTCATTTTTGGTCTCCTTATTGTTGAAGGCTTCTTGGACCATTTCATCATATGGAAAAGAAAACTAGACAATGTCTATTTTCAGTTTGATCAGTACCTCACACAATACCACTGCTCATACTCATCCTTTCAGAAAATTCGGATTCAACAATTCCCTATTACAGGTTTGTGAAAAAAATCTGCAATTTTAGATCAAGTTCTCTAAATACTAATACCTTGACTTGGAAGATTAAAAAAAAGCAGAAAAACTAGATCATTAGATAGACTAGATAGACTGTGAAGAACACATACATGGGAAATAAAAATTCATCAAGCGTGTATTAAAGTCATGATAGTCATAACAAAGCCATGCTTACCACAAAAAAAGGAGATGGGCAGGGATAAACCGTTCTCCTTAAGATATCTTAGCTCTTTGCAGCCTTTCCCTTGTGGTCTGCCCCCTGCCGGTTGCCATCACCATGGCACAACTGCAGCCGACCATCAATTCCTGATGAGAACTGCTCACCGTGAAGCTGCTGGTGTTGATTAGAGTGGCGCTGGATGGTTTCTACTGGTGAAGCCACTGCCGCTGCTCCAATGAAGAAGGGTAAGTTGTTGGCGGATCCATCTACATGATGGTGAGGAGAAGTAAACCTCTGCATGAGTGGCAAATTGGACTGAAGGGGCCCCCTATTGAAGCCACCAATGAGGCCCGGAGAAGAAGAGGAAGCAGAAACAGATGAGGGCGAGATGGTAAAATTCAGGTTGTATTCTTCCCCGGCGGAGGAAGTCATGGGTATCAGATTCAAATGCTCCGAATTTAGGAACGAGATATGCTGCAGCTCCTGATGATGATTGCTGTTATTGTTGTTATCACTGTTCCCATCTCCTGAGATGGCCAAGGGCGGGATGTGGATGGGCATTGCTTGGGGCAGCTGCATATGCCCAAAAAGCTGCCTCGTACTGAAGTAGTCCATCAGACCGCTCGAACCCCACTGCTGGGATGTTGGGTTCGCCTGATGAGCCGTTCCAGTTGATCTGCTATTGCTGTGGCTTGTAATTCCAGTGGTGAGAAGCTCCGTGAACGAATTCTGAGAGATCGGAGGGGCTAAAGATGCTGCTCCACCATGGCCTCCTCCTTGATGGACCTCAGATGGTGATGGGTCCTTCTCCTTAGCTGTTCTTTCACGTGCCCGCTCACGGGATTTCTTAACCCTATTGACACGGATCTCGGATCTTGAGAGGGACAAACTCGATCCCTTGCTGGTCTCTGAAGTGCTGCTGCAAGCTGATTTGGATAAAGAGACATGCTGCTGCTGCTGCTGCTGGTCCTGATTCTGGTGGCAATTATCCTCATCTTCCATCTCCACATCAGCAGAGTCAATGCCGTGCTTGGTCCCCTCGTTAATCCTCTTTTCATCAGTCAGTTGCTTTGGAGTATCAGGAAAAGTATTGAGAGAAGGAAGCTCGGAAATGGCCTCAGAGGCAGCCTTGATTAGCCACTCCACTGCCTTGCTAGGCTGATCGTAGCCGAGGCGGTCCTGGATATCGTAGAACTGGATCGCTGTGGAGACAGACAGTCTGACCCTTCTGTCTCTTAAACCCTTCGAGGTGAGAACCTTGCTGTGGCGGTCCTTTCCTCCAGATGCCCGGGAAACCCTAATGATCCTCGAGTGGTGCCACCCGAGGAGTCTGTTGGCGCTACCGTCAGCAGCTGCACCACTGGCCATGGCTGTCAGCGACAAGTTATTACCTTCTTCCTCCAGTGGGTATCTGTGCCCTACCTTGAGAGTGTCAAAGTCCATGCGGGGCAGCTTTAAAGGAGGGGCTTTTGTTCGGGTGCCTTCCACCTCCATCCCACTTTCATGCCTCGGAGAACATCAAAAACATGGAACCAAGGAGAAGAAGGAGGAGGAGGAGCAACAAAGCTCTCTCAAGATCTGGCTTGTGTTCCTTCTACAACTAAAGGGGGAAATGGGTTGAGAGAGGTAGGGAGATAAGCTGGAGTTAGAATGATAGAGGAGAGTGGTGACTGTGAGGGTATAGATGTCCTATGCATTGATGACGATAATTCTGTTTTTTTTCACTATAACATTGATGCCATAATTGAGAGAGGAGATTACTTTGGTGGTAAGGTGAGAGGGGAAAAAGAGGCATCTGTCTTCTCTTTTTCTTCTACCTTTATGGGCCCCTTCCTTCTATCATACATCGCCATCCAAGTCAGGGTTTTGAGTTATGCCTCTTTCTCTCTCTTTGAGTTGGAGGAAGGGCAACTTTTACAGTGATTCAGAGGGTGCCCTTCAAAGCCTGAGGCATCTCTCAGTCTAAGCACACTCAGCAGAAGCAGCTAAAATAACCTGCATAAATCAAAAACAGTAGCAGACCACCAAGTATTTAAGGACATTTTTTATCACCATTCATTCTCCATCAATATCACCACATAAATTGTAAGCCACACCCACAACATAAAAGACTGAGTCAAGTTTGACTCGTTAACTCAGTCATAAAGGGGAGCTGAATAATTTTGGTGGTAGCTTCTGTTAATGGAAGTCTAGTACTGAGCAAAAAAAAGTTAATGGAAGGCTAGCCAAAATAGCCTTTTCGTGGAGCTAGGAAAGGTTTTTGCTGAATGAGAAGCTTGCAAATCAGAAGGTAAAAGGAAAGCAGTGAGAGATTAGTTGTGTTAGAAGGCCACCACAACCCTTTAATCAGTCTTCCTCTCTGTTTGCATTTAAAGTTATTGATCAATGTCGCATGTGAATGGCACACAGAGCTACTGATGCAAAACTACAGCCTACAGCTCGGAGCCTTGGAAATGTGATGAACACTGTTAACAACAAAATTCATAAAAAGGGACAATAATTGAGGAGTATTTATAAATCAATTTGTTTGAAAAGAAAACAGGAAAAAGAAAGAAAGAATGGAAGGTGAGCAGTGGGGAATCCTGTGCATACCCGGAAACAAATGTTGAGGGGATTCGCTTTGATTTTGTGAGTGACAGGTGTTGAGCTCTCAGAGGAAAATCCCAGATTTGCTTTGTTTTTGTGCCTCCTCCTGCCTCTCTTAAGGATACATACGGCAATATATATAAAACAATTCTATAAGCCTAATGAAAGCATCCAGCTAGATACATCCGTCGCCCTTCTTCCTCTCTACCTCCCAAAGCCCCTTCAAGACATTCACCGATGAACCAGCATCTGCAAACCCACCGCCGCCATTGCAACAAGAAATCAGGCCAACGGAACCAAAAAATTCACTGAAACTAACCGAAAACCACAATGCAGTTCACATCAGTATGGAATTACGACACCGCTGAATAAGAAACTCCGGAATCGAGTTTTACACTATAATCGGGGAATGCCGCTAGAAGCAGAGACGATCTACTGTTTTCCCTGCTGCTCTCTTTCTCGCGGCCAAACTTCTACATGAAGTGCAGGGATCATAGATAGGTTCTTAAGAATGGACATCAGCGTAGGGTTCTCTCGGTGCACATTGTGGACCTTCAGGCAGAGAGCTCGAGTTTCTGCAGTGAGCGAGAGAGATACTCAGGGCTCGAAATGGACAGAGGGGCGAAATTTTTGGGATGAGGATGAGTTTTCTCGTGAGACTGAATATAAATATTATATTAATTTTTTTATTCTATGAAAAATATGAAAGATGACGAGGTTGAAAATGTAAATGGCGAATATTAATATGAAAAAATAGTTTTTGTAAAATTTATTCTAATTTTATTTGTATTAATTAAAATTTTATATTAATTTTAAATATTAATAATTAAATTAAAAAATGTTGTATATGGAGGTAGCTTTTAAGTACAAAACTTCTAAAAAAAATGATTTTAATGGTACAAGTGTGAGAAAGAGTGGGACTTTTGTATGTTCACAAGTAGAAAATTATTTCTTTTCGTTTATATATATTGTGCTATTTCGATAATTAATTAAATTGCAAAATTTTATTACTTTACCAATCAATTTGTGTAAATTATTAAACAAAAGCGAGTGAGACCGTCCAATCACATTTTTTTTAAATTAATAATTGCATTTCAGACCACTCTCAATTCCAACACTAACACCTGCCCTCCCCCAACTTTATTTTTTGCACAATTCCCTCCCCCAACTTCACTTCCCCTTTCGATTACCTGATTTCCGCCTACTACTGCTACTACTGATAATAATAATAATCTCTTTAACATATATTAATAAATAATAAATAATTATTTAATAGGATTAAAATACTAAATATGGGACAAAATAAAATAAACAAAAAATAACAAACTCTACATATTTCTTGAAAATATGGTGAACATATATATTTATAAAGTATAGGTTTACTATTTATAAATAAAACTTAGTCAATATATAAATATATTTATATTTTGATTATATATTAAATTATGAATTATTATTTTAAAATATTAAATTATAATGTAGAGTTTTTTTTAACGAGATAGAGTAGTATTAATATATATTTATTTTTATATAATATACTATTATTATTACTATACTTATATTTTTTAATAACGTGCAATTATCCAATAAAAATAATAAATGAAAATATTGAGGTAAGTCCATATGTATTGTAAATTACAAGTGACTTAATAATATCATGGCTAAAGCATTAAACAATGTACAAATAATTGCACCTAACTTTACTTATCTATTTATCAAAATAAAATTTACATATTTTTCATTTATACCCTAATTCAATTATAAATTATTTATAATAATTGAGTTATTGATCTATGCTTTATATTAAATAAAAATTTGACTTTTATGTATACAATTAACCAAAATATTTTATCTATTTTTTAATAATCAAAATACAATTTAATATAATGACGGTATATATTAATTTAAATTTATAACACCAATTAATTTATTGGTTGCATATATTTTTTAATATTTTGTAATTTTTTATTATTTATAACTAAATTGTGTATAAATTAAAATACTGTAGTCAATAATACATTATAATTTATAATTCTATATTTTTTTAATTGTGTTATTTCTCTTCTAACTTTTATTTATTTTTTTTATGGTATCCCATTATTACATTATTTAATATCCACAAAACCCTTTCAAGTTTTCTTCCATAACTATTTTGCATTTCTTTCACTTGCTATTGATATTTTTTATCATAAATCAATCTTTTCTGTGTTATCAATAATCTTATCATTATCTACAACAATTAGTTGCTCTACCACATTAATCATTCATATTTATTGCCTAATTTACCTATAAAATTATACAATATTAATTATTATATTTTACGAAACAATATCATAAATTTGTTGCAAGTATATGCGTTATTTGGCTACACATTGTTATCCCCCAATCCAAACCCACTGTTATGCTGAAATGTGGTACTGAGTTTGAAGTAATCAACCCAAAATATAAATAATGTACTATACGACATAAGTTCACTTTAACAACTATAATTACATTTTTATCTATTGAGGTAAATTTACAGGTAATTAGAGCTATTACTTCTGAAGACGCCTGGTGCCGACTTAAAATTTTGTATAGCTCCCAAACTCGTACTCAAAATGATATTATTAATCAGCAATGGAGGGAGCTGTGAAAAGGAGACCAACCCATGACATCCTATTTGATAACCATTTTCACCTTAACTATCCCTTTTACTCAAATTGGTCGTTCGAAATCAGATCATGAAACCATTAACAAATTATTTGATGGTTTAGATCGGGAATGAGAAGCTATTACCATTGCAATTTCGTCTGTCCATGAACCAATGACTCGTTATTCACTGAATGCCCTTATCCTTTCCCAGTATGCTCGACAGGTTCAAAAATATGGTTCTAACTTCAACTCTAGTGGCGCACCACTCTCTAGCATACTCGCAAGTTCTTCTTAGGCTATTTCACCCATCGCTGCCTTCTCCATCCAAGGACCATGGGGCCTCCTTCCAAATCTGCCTCACCTTCACTTCATTGATCGCCGAATGTCTCGACAAAATGATCTCATGAACCTTAATTGTAGAGTAGTACACAATGGAGGAACTGATAGAGGTTGGGGAAAGACTCTTGAAAATCGTGGGCATTTTTCTCTGCAGAGTTTTCGATTGCACAAATATGAGCCACGTTTCAGCCCACGTCACACGGATGCACAACTTCTTATGAATTCTGCAATTTGACCCACTTCTCCTATTGGATAGAACTCACCCAAACCCACCTCTTCATATAGTATGATATACCAAGTGTGTGGGCTCACCAGCCACTTGGCCCATCATTATCCATCATGTGAATTAAAGACTACATCCTCTGCTGTTGATGCCCACTTTTCTTATGGAAATGAACTGATTTCACACCATCTAGACTAGTATGTTGATTCAGGTGCTACTAGTTATATTACTAATTATCTGTCACACTTGTTTATTTAGTACGATTCGACACTATCTGAGCAGCTCACTATTTGAGATGAGACAGGTTTACCTATTATCTCTTTTGTATCTACCTATTTAACCTCATATACCCGATGTTTCTCACTTACTAATATTTATTATTTTCCTAAAATTTCTCTCAACTTATTATCCGTCTCTCGTTTCACCCAAGATAATACATGCTATTTTGAATTCTATTCCACTCATTTTGTTATCAAATATTGATTTTCTCATCAAGGTCTGCTCCGTAGGAGTTGTAGGGAAGGTCTCTACTATTTGCACACTAGTCATAATATTTTCCTTGTTGCTTGTATTAGTCGCATCGAGTCAGTTACTCGGTGGCATCAACATTTCTTCTTTTCAAATTATGAGTTGTGTGTTTTCTCAACATTTATTAATAGGTAATATTTCTCATTTACTATTTTGTGACTCATGTTCTTGTAAAAAAAATTACTCAACAGTCATTTCTAGTCACTCACCATAAGAGTACCTATCCTCTCGAATTAATTCACATAGACATTTGGGGATCATCCCTCCTTATTTCCTCTGCAAGTCATCACTATTATGTTCATTTATTAGATGATTATAGCAAAATTTCATGGTATTTTGTTATAAAATAATGATATTATGTTCTTTCTATTTTTTGTGCATTGAGTTTGCAAGTTGAAAATTTACTTGTTCAATGCATTAAATCTCTCCAATTTGACGGTTCTAAAAAATTCTCTCTATTGCTTTTCAATTTGAGTTACAATATGCATGCATTCTCCATCGGATCTACTATCCACACACAACTTAACAAAATGGGTCCGCTGAACGCAAGTATTGTCATATTATTGATATGAGTTTTACTCTTCTTATTCACTCTCATGTTCCCAACAAATATTGGTCGTTTGCCTTTGAGACCAATATCTTTATTATCAATCGTATTCCCACAAGATCTCTCCAATTCTGATCCCCATATCAGACACTTCACTATTCTACTCCTAATTATATGCTACTTCAAGTTTTTGGTTGTGTTGCTTTCCTTATCTCCACCCTTATCTTTCTAATAAACTTCAACCTCGTTCCACTTCTTATGTGTTTCTTGGGTATTCCTCTAATTATCTCGGATATCATTGTTTTGATACTCACACATGACATATATTTATCCGTCGCACATTCTACTTTGATAAATCTATTATTTTTCATTTGCTTTCTTTGGTCCCACATGTATGTCTTCCCCTCCTCCTGGAGTGCACCTCCCCACAACTGTCCCGTCTCCACCTTCGTACTCAGGTATGTTGCCCCAATCTCCTGTACAGACACAAGTTGACTAACGTATTGTTTATGTTGAGGATGATCCTGCTGCACACTCTTCCTCTTTTGCATTGGATTCTCCTTCTGATTCACCTCCAGTTTCGCGTATGGTGACTCACTCTCAAGATGACAATCTACCCATTGGTGCTTCACTATTGATCCTATAGTGTTTATTGACTCTATATAACCCTATACTTATTCCTAACCTTCTTGCCACTCATTTTGGGTTAATGCTATGCATACCGAGTTCGCTGCTCTTCTTCACAACTAGACTTGGGATCTCGTGCTCGCTCCACATGGTTGGCCTATTGTGGGTGCAAATGGGTTTACAAAATCAAGCATTATTCTAACGGATGAATGACTCGATATAACGCGCGTATTGTTGCCAAGGGCTACTCTGAGCACCCTGGTCTTAATTATAATGATACCTTTAGTCTCGCTATTAAACCTGTCACTATTCCGATAATTATTTCCCTTGTTGTATCTTTCAATTGGTTCATTCATCAGTTTGATGTGTATAATACTTTTCTTCAAAGTTATCTCACTGAGAAAGTCTATATAGATCACCCCCTTCACAAATCTCTATGTTGCCTCAAACAAGCTACTCGTGCTTGGTTCTTCCACCTCAATTCCTACCTTCATCACCTTGGCTTTTGTAGCTCTACTACTGATAGCTCTTTGTTTATCTACCGCACGATCGAGTTTGTCCTTTTTCTACTTATCTATGTTGATTATATTATTTTCACTGGTTCTTCTGCTGTGCCCATTATGAATATCCTTCTTGTCCTTCGTACAAAATTCTCTATTAAGGATCTTGGTTCTCTTTATCATTTTTTAGGCATTGAAGTCACCACTAACTCTCATGGTGTGAAACCCAACCCTCGGACCAATTAAACCAAGGGAAGAACCGGCAGTTTTGAGAAAAACTGAGTCGAAAAAGGAAAAAAATGACAAAAAAGGGTTAAAATGGAAAATTGGAAAATCCTAAATGACCAAAAATTCATAAAAATCACGAGGAAAAACCGAGAAGTAGAATTGATGAGAGAACCGGACCGGTTCGGGGTGAATCGGACCCGAACCAAACTGAACTAGGATGAACCATAGTGAACCAGTTAAATAATTCATTTGTCTAGTTGGGAAATTGAGACCACCATTAGATAGAAAATGAATTTAGAAAATTTTAAATTTAAAAAAAATGGTCAAATTGGTGCTGAACCGACCAAATTTTTTCAATTTGGGTTACCGAACCTAGTCGGACTGAACCGGTCAACAATTTGGTCAATGGTCAATGAACAAGTCAACGGTCAATGGCCAATGGCTGACAGGGCAGCCACGTAGGCAATCCACATTAGAAAAACTGACCAATCACAGCGCACCACGTGGCACATCTACCACATCATCGTCTTCAACCTCCAGTCGTTGACAGAGATAAGAGAGAAGAAAGAGTCGCCGGAAAAGCTGGGGTCTCCGGCGACTCAAAAAATGCTCCGATCAAGTTGCCAACAGTCGAGTCGGAGGCCGAGTCTTACGTCGACGGGTAGCTTGAGTAGTTTTCAAGCTCCCTATATAAAGAGCACATCTCCATTCGATCTCAGCATCCCATAATTGATCAATAAAGGTGAACTACTCAGTTTTTCAGCGAGCAGCAAACTAGAGCTCCGACATCGGGGCTTTTCTCCATCTCAAAAGCTACATTTAGTACTATTAGAACCGAGAGGAAGTCCTCTACCTAGTTGCACCCTCCATTTTGCCCGAGTGCTACCGTAGAAGAATGAAGAAGCTCAAATAGTAACACTGCTCCTTGATCGTCAGTAGCCCGAGCTACTCAAGCTCAACTCGAGCCTTCCCTAGGCCAATGCCAGCCAAACCAAGCCCCCTAAACACTACCTAGAGGTACCTCGACCTTCCCCTAAGCTAGCACAATAAGCCCCTCCGTCGCCCCTTCGTCGAAAAATACTGTTCACAGTTGATTTCTGCAAAAACTTCAACACTAAAATTTGCATTGCTCAGGCCACCAATTGAGGTGCAGTTTGATCCAAGGAGGATCTTGAGGAAGAGAGCAATCCAGAGAAAGTGGGAGCTCCAGTCGCTGGACCCTCACTGGTATGATATTGAAACTTTCTTTCTAGACTTAATTTTTCGACGAAGTTCCGTTTGAATTTATTTCTGAGCCAAATCGAGTGATTCAAATCTTAAAATGACAAGGGAGACGTAGGGAAGATGATTCCAATCACCAATTGAGACAATTAACCCCGTTTTGGGGGTCAATTGAATGAAATAGTGATTCAGGAACCAAATTGTAATTTTTGAGAAATTGGGGGCCGAATTGCAATTTAAGGAAAATAGGGGCATTTTCATGAAATTAACTTCTAATTGGGACCCAATTAGGCAATTAGATAAAATGGAGGGCCAATTGACAATTTTTGAAAGTTCAAGGACCAATTAGTAATTTTGGGAAAGTTAATGACCAATTAGTAATTTTGGGAAAGTTAATGACCAATTAGTAATTTTGGAAAAATTGAAAACCAATTGGTAAATTTAGAAAAGTTAAGGACCATGAGTAATAATTGGGAGCCCTAGGGACTTAATTGAAATAAAATAAAATTTTAGGGACCCAGATGTAAGGTTGTAAACGTTGAGGGACCTAAATGCAATTTAGGCATAGTGCGAGTACCTATGCGCAAATACCCGAGATTATGAGGTCTCTTATGTCGATTATCCTGATAAGGATACTTGAACCATGCAGGAGCTGATCGTTCAAGTACCGGTGCAAGGAAGCACAACACGAGTTAAGATCTTACCAGGACGACCACGTCACTATCATCGGGTGAGTGAGATTTTCAACATCATATCCGGTTGGGGGTGATTAGAATTGTTTTAAAGTTGAAAATCATTTTCCTGGAATGGTCTCCCCTGATTGTGTGAAACTGCTCAAACATTTTAGGAGATGTTTTGGATAGGAGCGGGAATCTCTTTGATAGGCTCGAAGCCTCAAATTTGAATATTATAGGGTCGAAGACCTAGTTTTGGAAAACTCGAGAAGTGGGTCCAAGGCTAGTGTGCACGGGTTGGACCCGTAGACAAACATGAACTATAAGAACCATGAAAACTCTCAAAAAATTGGAATTATTGTGTGATAGGCCATGGGGCCAAAACAGGACTGACAAAGCTCGATGGGCTAGTTGTAGTGCACCCAAACCAGGTCGATGGACCAGTCAATGCAAACAGCTGCAAGCCAAGTCGAGTATCGAGGCCGTTGGACCATTGGCACCAAAGAACATGGTTAATGAATCAAAATTATTATATGCCTGCATGAGGAATTCAGGAGCATCTGGACGCCCAAGAGGGGTAGTTGATGAGTCCTAAGGGTTGTTGGATGACCCGGATGCAATAAGGGCGGGTATGTCGTGCGAGTCAGTCATGAAGCTTTGATAGCTTCCTACGCACCGAGACCGAGGCCAGAGGGGAAATGAGGTCTTGTTCCACCAATCAGACATGATAAGGGTTTGAAGGGTAGGACTATTGATGTCCTCTCAAACTCAGGGTAGAGGTAGTAGACCTCTATTTGGGTGGACAGCAAAGATGCGTCGAACCACAAGTGGAATAGTCAGGGATTGTTCTGCGAACGTGTGATCCCTTTCTATGATAGAAAGGGTGGGTGATTATTTGTTGAGACATCTCCCAAGCAAGGGAAAATGTTCAAGAAGAGACGAACCCGTATTACAATAAATTAAAAGCACAAAACTTTTCAATAAACTAATTGTTTTGAAAACTCGCTTCCCAACCCCCACTCACTGAGTTGTAGAAACTCACCCCCTTTTATTAACCTTTTTCAGGAGAAACACCTCACCGCGATGAGCCTAAGCTGGGGGAAGAAGCCAATGGTACCGCCATCAGGTAACTTTTATGTTTTGTAAACTTTGTTATGAAAAACAAGTACTCCAACGCCTTTACATTCCTCGGACTATTTAGTAGAAATACTAGTTTAGTACAAGGAAGGGTGGCGGGTTGATCACGATCCCCGACTAAACCGGGTCGGGCCGTGACACATGGTTTATATCTCATCGAGTATAATTATATTCGTAATATTCTTTCTTGCACCGCCATGAGTACTTATAAGCCCATTTACACGTCACTTGTCTATAGTCCCCGACTTGCTATTCCCGATCCCACTGAATATTATCAACTTTTAGGCTCTCTACAGTATCTCACTCTCACTCAACCTAACATCGCATATGCAGTTCATCATGTTTGTCAATTTATTTATCGTCCCACTACTACTCATTGTACTATTGTTAAGTGCATCCTCCGATATATTCAAGTGATACTTCATCACTCTCTTACTCTCTAGAGACATCCTCCATCCGATATACACTAATTTTTATGCTAATTGGGCCTAAAATTCGGATTATTGATGCTCTATTTGTGGTTTTAAAATTTTTCTTGGTCACAATTTTATCTTATAGAGTTCTAAGAAACAATAGACGGTGGTTCAATCTAGCACTAAGGCCGAGTAAAAAAGTATTGTAAATGAAACCGCTGATCTTATCTGGCTTCAGTCTATTCTTAAGCATTTCTCCCACTCATTTTTGAGTCCTGTGTTCCAATAATCTTCCGGCTATTTATCTCACTGCCAACCTTGTCTTCCATGCATGCAACAAACATATTGAAATTTATTTCTATTTTTTTCATGAAAAAGTCTATAAAAGTTTACTCAGTGTTCGTTTTATAGGCACTGATGCTCAATTAGTGCATTTGCTCACTAAAAGTGTCATGCCCCGATCCCGTTTGGTCAGATCCCCATGAACAACCCGCCACTTTCCTTGTTTACTAAGGGTTGCCCCTTATTTATAAACCGCGAAGAGTAAGACATCCTTTAAATCTGCACCTTTCCTAGAATAACATAAATAAAAACTGCATAAAAATTTAAACTGATCATACCTATCTTTACATGTGAATTAACGGTTGGTCATAGGGTAGGCTTTCTGGGGTTACCTGAGGGAGAGGGTGAGTACAATGACTTAGTGAATGGATTTGCAAAATTTATCTTTCTAGGAAAAATGTTTGATACGGAGTGTGCCATACTCCTTATTCTCTTGCAAAACCTTTCTTTTCAAATTCTTGTTTTTATCACCATTTATTATTAATCACGGTGTGTCATCACCAAGCACACATCCTTAATCATGAAGGTCAATCACACAATCGCAGGCCAGTACGTCCATTGAACCCACTTGTGGGATCGGAGCGACTTTACCAGCCATCTAGATAGAAGCACATCCACTTCTACCTTGAAAATGAGTGGATATTCGCGACATCCGACCCTCAATCCTGTAACAATTCTCCATGTCCGTATGAGGACAGAGATCTCATCCTGACCCCACCCCGATCTCATGCGCTTGAAGCTACTCTAAGCTTCGCAAGACTTCTGGTACGACTAACTGCCCTTATATCCACCAGGTCATCCAGAGCCTTGGGACGCATCACTACCCATCTTTGGCATCTTGAAGGTCCCATAAATATAGTGCATGCATAATCAACATTTTTCACATGATGCCATATAATCTGTGGTGCCACTGGTCCAATGGCCCCGACCCTCAACTCGACTTGGAGCTGTTTGTCATGACTAGTCCGGAGACCTGTCATGTCGCATTGCCGCTAGTCGACTGAGTATGTCGATCCTGTCTTGGTACCATGGCCAAACAATTCATTTACTTAAGTTTTCATGGCATAAAAATTATGTTTTTTTATGAGCTCCTCATCGTGCCAATTGGCCTAGGGCCCACTATTCGAGATTTTTAAAATTTGGGCACACTAGCCCCCAAGTTCCAAAATCGAGGCCTCTAGCCTAACAGAACTATTCGAGCTCCTGTCAAGAAGGTATCCTAAATTGTTTAAGCAATGGCATACAGTAATGGGAGAGCACTTTCGAAAAAATATATTTTTCAGCTATCCATCATACCAACCGAGTATGAAAACAACTTCGTTCATAACTGATGAACATGTTTTCCACTTTCTTCAAGGAAGTTTTATCATACCAACCGTGTATGATATACTTACAACTAGTAAGTAGTTTTTCCGCGTAATTTTTACATCAATACTTTCAGTGTGATGTTTAAAATACCACTTAGCAGTGGGTTTTCATTTTCGAGATGCTTATCATCCCAACCAAGTATAATATAAAAATCACACTCACGTGATAGTGCAGTGAAATTCCTCGTAGTCGACTTGTTGTCCTTACTCGAACTCGTCTTAGCTGGCGTTCTTGGTACTTCGTATTTCTACACGATATGAACGTTCTTGTTCATTATTCTTTGGCCTAACAACCCTTAGTGATCGTATAACTCCATCTCTCTTTTGTTTAGTAGTATTCCTTGACTACCTTTATTGTTATCCAATCAACTTATATAACCGTGTTAATTTTTCTTACCCACTCATCCTTTCCCAACTTCTTTATTGGGTCTTTCCGGTTCCAATCATTTGGGCATGGACCACAACTGGCCTTGATATCAGTGGTCATTAACTTTAGTCACTTCTTAACTGGAGAACTTACCTCTCCAAGATTTCTTAGATGTATTTTATTCTATTCTCCTTTTTATGGGCAGTCCTCTCCTTTCTTCCTCGTACATCATCTTTTGATGATATCTTCTGACTTACCCGTTTCTTGGGTTTAATTTACTTCTTAGGCCCTAATGAGTACTTTTTCCTTAGCACTTGATTTTTCCGTCTCAACCAACATTTCATTTGTGAGCTTACCTTTCTTTCTATTTCGGTTGGTTCCTTTTTCCTCTTAGTTAGGATACATATGCCTTTTTGTCACTTCTTTCCTTGGTAGGATTCTTTCCCTTTCTCCCAAAATTCCTTTTTCATTCGTTCTTTGGAAATATCTAATCATTAAATGACATCCTTTGATGTCGTCCTTCCCATGCACCCTTCCTGGGAAATCTAGCAGTGCGTCCTTGTACCATTTTCCTTAATTCTACTTATATCCTGCACAAGTTTTCTTACTTGGAAAAAGTTCTGACATAATTTATTTCAAGACCTCTTTGTGCGAGGCTTATTTAACCTTTTCTCACTTTGAGTTTGGTCGTCAATTTGGTCTTGGCTTATAAATCTCCTTAAGGATTTATCGCATCCTTCTTTTTCCAAGTGTTTGGCCTTTCCTTCTTTCCTTTCTTTACTAGAGCTTAATCTATGACCCTCACTAGGGTTAGTTCGTTACCTACCTAACTTTTACTATTCACCTTGTCTAATTCTCTTGAGGTAGTTGTCTCTCGAGTCTCCTTGTTCTTAATGACCATTCCATTACCTTTTTTAGGGTGTATACCTTACTACTTCCCGGTCCTCCTTAGGGCATTGTTCATTCTCTTTGACCATCTTGTTGTCACGATTTGCTTACTTCTGCTATGTTGGTCCAAAACTCCAATTTGACTTCTCTTTTTCCAAAGGAAGTTGTACTTGAAATCTCAAGACATCCCATTTGTAAACCCCACCCTTTTGAGTCAAGGAAAATTGGAAAAGAACCGGTCAAATTGAGCAAGAAAACTGAACCGGTTCACGTACCAGATCAATTGGGAACGGGCAAATTGGAAATTTACAACTCCCGTGTGATCTAAAGAATTTATAAAAACCTTGGAAAAGAACCCTAAGACAAATTGGAAGAGAAAAATCAGACCGGTTTAGATGAACCGGAACCGATAGAGAAAGAGCAAACAGGGAATTTATGGATCCCTTGTGACCCAAAGAGATTTATAAACATTGGGAAGGAACCTTAGAACAAAGTGGGAGAGAAAAACCAGATCGATTCGGGTGAACCGGTCCTGAACCAAATTGAACCGATTTAAGGACCGAGTCGCTTTATGAACTAGAATCGATAAAGAGATGGTAAACAAGGAATTTTATGGACCCTAAGTGACCCAAGGAGTCACAAAAGACATGGAAATGGACTTGTGAAGGAATTGGGGATGAAACCAAACCGGTTCAGGTAAACCGGATCTGAACCGGTTTGGACCGATTTGAACCACTATTCAACTGGATCCTAAATTTATTTTTCTAGGTAGCTTAAATAATTCAAATTTATGATTTGAGGCCACCATTGTATAGAAAATAAATTTAGATGAATTTAGAAATTTTTAGATTTGAAAAACTCGGTCAAATGAGGGGTGAACCGACCAATTTAAGCTTTGAACCCGGTTCGGACCGGTCCAGTCCGGTTCGAAACAGTGTCATCTTCTTCCTCAGCACTGTTAACTAGTCGAAAAATTGAAGCAGCACCGACGAAGAAAAAACACTTGCGTTTGATACATTTTAGGTCTTCAATGACTATCATAAAGGTGCCAAACGGACGGCCAACGGGTCATCGAGCTCCCTATATAAAGAGCCCCTCTCCATTCATCCTCTCCACACCTGAAAACTTCATTCTCTCCCAATTGCTCCATTTTTCGGTGAAGCTCGAACTAGAGCTCCGACATGGGCACTTTTCTAAGCCAAACAAGGCAAGGTCGGGTTCTTTAGAACCGGGGAGAAGTCAGCTACACGCTTGTAGTCTCTGTTTGCTCTGAGGGTCACCGGAGAAATGCCGACATGATGAAATAGTGAAGTAGCTCTGGCAGATCGAAGCTACCCTATTTCAGCCGAGTTGAAATCAGCCATTTTGAGCCCTCCTCAGGCCAAACCAATCCCTCCCAACACTTTCTCAGCCCTCCCACAACCGAATTAGGACTGAAAGGTAAGTCAATTTGACTCCCCTCTGCAATTTTCGGCTGGTGCTAGAGAGATAATCGGTAGAATTCGATGATGAAATTCTAACTCAATTCAGCATCAATTGATGCGATTCTTGATTCTATGATGAACCTTAGGACGAATGCTATCTACCCAGATCAAAAGCTCAGACCATTGTGCTATCATCGGTGAGTAATCGAAGCTTTCTCTATCTAAAGTTCATTTTCCAATGAAGCTTCGTTTGAGCTTGTTTCGGTGTTAAAACTTGCGATTCAAATTGCTGGAGAATCGTATGAACATGTAGAAACTCAATTTCAACTTCAATTTTAACAATTGGAAGTGTTTGATCAGTCAATTTGATGAAATCAAATTTGGTCGTGTTAAGAAATTGGAATTGGGGAAAAATTGGGGAAAATTGGAAGGAGCGAAATAAAATTTCCTAAAATTGAGTGTCAATTGGGCATTATAAAAATGTTAGAGGGCTAATTGAGGTATTTTAGAATTTTTTAGGTGAAACTTACCATTTTTGTAAAGGAAGGGCAAAATGGTAATTTTGGAAAAACCGGAGGACCAAATTGGAAATTTGAGAAATTAATCCCCTTTTTGTGAAATGGAATAAATTGAGGTCCTATGATAAATTTTAAAAGTTTCGAGACTCAATTTGAGGAAAAACCGGCATTAGGGACATAAAGAGAAATAACTTTAGGGACCTAATTGCAAATAAATGAAAGTTTGACTTTTTCATTCATTTGGAATGAATGAAGGTTATTAGGCCAAAGGATAATGAACCGAGATGTTCATATCGTGTAGGAACATGAAGTACTGGGAATGCCAGCAAGGACAAGCTCACGTGAATACACAAAACCGATCTAGTGTAATTCACTACATTAATAGGTGAGTGGGTTTACTAACGTTATACCCAGTTGGGATAATTAGCACAACTTAAAGTTAAAAACCACTTACCGATTTTGTGTGGGATTTTATATCATACTCGGTTGGGGATTATAAGTACCTCGAAATGAAAACCCACTACCAAGTGATATTTTAAACATCACAACTTAGAGGAGTGATGTGAAAATCATGCAAAAAAACTACTTACCGTTTGTAAGTAGATCATATCTGGTTGGTATGATGAAACTTACTCGAAGGAAGTTGAAAACCCATTCATTGGTTATGAGCGGATATGTCCTTATACCCGGTCGGTATAATGGACAGTTAAAAATACATTTTTGTTGGAAGTGTACTCCACTGACTATGTGCCAATGCTTAAATGATTTGGGAGACCTGTTTGACGGGAGCTCGAATAGCTATTATAGGTCGGGGGCCTCAGTTTTGGAACTTGGGGGCTGTTATGCCCAGTTTTGAAAATCTTTAACAAGTGGGCCATAGGCCAGTGGGCACGAGCAGGAGCTCATAAACAAACATGAGATATGTTCCATAAAACTTTAATAAATGAATTGTTTGACCATGGTACCAAGATAGGACCAACATATTCAGTCAACTAGCGGTAGTGCGACATGACAGGTCTCCACACTAGTCAAGACAAACAACTGCGGGTTGAGTTGAGAGTCAGGCCCGTTGGACCAGTGGCACCACAGATTATATGGCATAATGAGAAAATATTGATTGTGCATGCACTGTGAGTATGAGACCATCAAGACGCCCAAGAGGGGTAGTGATGCGTCCTAAGGGCACTGAACGACCCGGTGAGTATAAAGGCAGTTCATCGTACCAAGTGACTGTGCACAATTTGGAGTAGCACCAAGTGCATGAGACTGGGGTGGGGATAGGATGAGGTCTCTGTCCTCATACGGACACGGAGAATTGATTTTGGGATTGAGGGTCAGATGTTACGAACATCCACTCATTCTCAGGGTAGAAGTGGATGTACTTCTATTTGGGTGGTTGGTAAAGTTGCTCCGAAGGCACAAGTGGGTTCAGTGGACGTACTGACCTACGAATGTGTGTTTAACCTTCATGATGAAGAATGTGTGTTGGGTGATGATACATCATGATTAAATAAGGAAATGGTGATAAAACCCGAGATTTCAAATGAAATGGTTTTGAAAGAAAACAGTCTGGCACACTCCAAAATTTATCTTTTTCCTAAAGATAAAATTTTTTGAAAAACCCATTCACTGAGTAGTCGTACTCACCCCCCTCCCTTATACCCCTTTTAGGAGATTTCAGAAAGCCTACCCTTAAAGACCATCAACTAAGACGCCTGTGAGACAGGTATGATAAATCTAAATTATTATACAGTTTTATTTATGTTATTCTTGGAAAAGGTGCAGGTTTAAAGGACGCATTACTCTTTACAGTCTATAATAAGGGGAAACTCTTTAATAAATCGAGAGAGTGGCGGGTTGTTCATGGGGATCCGACCAAACCGGGTAGGGGTGTGACACCATTTGTTGTCAAACAATCGACTTGTCTTCTCTTGTAGATGCACTCCCTTCTTTGCTCCTAAATTGTTGGAAATTTCTTCTTTAAGGGAGAGTTCTCTTCAGCTACCTTTTATTCTGTTTGTGATTTTATCGAGGTCCTACCTTCAGCCTTTTTTCCTTTCTGCCACTTTACTAAGATCTTGAAGAGCTTCCTCCTGTTGGTGGTTGAAATTACGAGCGTGAGTCATGTTTCTTGGGATGGTATACTTTCGGATTTCCTATAGCTGTGGGGGCATCATTCTTGGAAAGTATTATTCTAAATCCTAGTGGGAAATCCTTTATTTCATGTCCTATTTCCATTGCACCTTGTAATAGGTTGTTTCCTTGCTTAGTTGTTACTCCAAGAGTTCTTCTAGACTCCTTACCTTGATGGTTTTCTTGTCATGCCTTCTTTGCCTAATAATTTCCTTGATTCATTCCTTGATCCTTGGTCTCCGTGGTGTCTAGGGTATTGCGGTTTTGTTGGCTTACTTTTCTTGGGGCCATCTTCCTAGAAAAATCACATCCTTTGAGAGACAAGGTTTTAGGAATTTGGAGTACTTTATTAATAGAGGAGTACAATATGTTGGGGGGAGGGGTTACCCTATTACAGAAAATTATCACAAAATAAATAGGGAGCTATAGGATTCTTGATAAGCATCCTCATAGGTAAGGTTATACGCTCTTTGCTAGCATTTATGGATTCATGCTTGGCTTTCTTCATACTTAGAGTTATGACATCAATAGATCTTAGCACCATCCTCCTGGATACTTCCCCATTTGGACTTTTTAGACTTCTACCATGCCTCAGGCATTGGGAAACTTCTAGGGTTATCTTCCTACGGGGATAGGGTGTTGAGTAGAGTCATTCCTAGTTTTCTTGGTTACTCTCCTGGGAGCCATCTGAAAATTTTAAGATCAATCATATTAGTTACTATATTTTCTAGTCTTGATTATGTATTCGAGGAAATAGGCTCTCATACCACTCAAGTTGTTACGCTCTGACCCGATTTGGTCAGATCCCCGTGAACAACCCTCCACTCTCCCAATTTACTTAAGATTGCCCCTTATTTATAAACCACAAAGAATAAGGCATTCTTTAAACCTACACCTTTCTTGTAATAACATAAATCAAAACTACATAAAATTTTAAACTGATCATACATGTCTTTACAAGCGAATTAACGGTTGGTCTTAGGTTAGGCTTTCTGGGGTTACCTAAAAGTGATATAAGGGAGGGGTTGAGTATAATGACTCACTGAATGGATTTGCAAAATTTATCTTTTTAGGAAAAATGTTTGATTTGGAGTGTGCTAGACTCCTTATTCTCTTTCAAAACTTTTCTTTTCAAATTCTGGTTTTTATCACCATTTCTTATTAATCACGGTGTGTCATCACCCAACACACATCCTTCATCATGAAGGTCAATCACACAATTGTAGATCAGTACGTCCACTGAACCCACTTGTGGTGTTGGAGCGACTTTACGGGCCACCTAGATAGAAGCACGTCCACTTCTACCCTGAGAATGAGTGGATGTTCGCGACATCCGACCCTCAATCCCGTAACAATTCTCCGTGTCTGTATGAGGACAGAGACCTCATCCTAACCCCACCCCGATCTCATGTGCTTAAAGCTACATCAAGCTTCGCAAGGCTTCTGATACGACTAACTGCCCTTATATCCACTAGGTCATCTAGAGCCCTGGGACGCATCACTACCCTTCTTTAGCGTCTTGAAGGTCCCGTAAACACAGTGCATGCACAATCAACATTTTTCACATGATGCCATATAATCTGTGGTGCCACTAGTCCAATGGCCTCGACCCTTAACTCGACCTGCAGCTGTTTATCTTGACTAGTCCGAAGACCTGTCATGTCGCACTACTGCTAGTAGACTAAGTATGTTGGTCCTATCTTGGTACCATGGCCAAACAATTCATCTACTTAAGTTTTCATGGCATATAAATCATGTTTGTTTACGAGCTTCTTCTCGTGCCAACTGGCCTAGGGCCCACTGTTCGAGATTTTCATAATTTGGGCATACTAGCCCCCAAGTTCCAAAACCGAGGTCTCCGGCCTAATAGAGCTATTCGAGCTCCCGTCAATAAGGTTTTCCAAATTGTTTAAGTAATGGCACACAATCAGGGAGAGCACTTCCAACAAAAAAATATTTTTCAGTTGTCCATCATACCAACCGAGTATGAGGGCATCTCCGTTCATAACCGATAAACGGGTTTTCCACTTCCTTCGAGGAAGTTTCATCATACCAACCGAATATGATCTACTTACAACTGGTAAGTAGTTTTTTCGCATGATTTTCACATCACTCCTCTAAGGTGTGATGTTTAAAATACCACTTAATAGTGGGTTTTCATTTTCGAGGTGTTTATCATCCCAACCGGGTATAATATAAAAATCCCACTCACCCGATAATGTAGTGAAATTCCTCATAATCAACTTGTTATCCTTACTCGAACTCGTCTTAGGTGGCATTTTTGGTACTTCGTATTCCTACATGATATGAACGTTCTTGTTCATTATTCTTTGGCCTAAGAACCCTCATTCATCCCAAATGAATGAGAAAACTAAACTTTTCCTTTATTTGCAATTAGGTTCTTAACGTTATTTTTCTTTAACTTTATGTCTATAATGTCAGTTTTTCCTCAAATTGAGTCCCAAAACTTTTAAAATTTATCTTAGTACCTCAATTTATTCAAATTCTCAAAAAGGGGTTAAATTTCCCAAATTTCCAATTTGGTCCCCAACTTTTTCAAAATTGCCATTTTGCCCCTACTTTACAAAAATGGTAAGTTTTACAACAAAAAATTTTAAAAATTGCCCAATTAGTCCTCCAACATCTTTACCATGCCCAATTGGTCCTCAATTTTATGAAATTGCACTTTAGTCCCTCTAATTTTTTAAATTTCCCAATTTTTCCGTAATTTTCCCCCAATTTCAACATTCTAACTTTGTCGAATTTGATTTTTATTAAATTGACCGATCAAATGAGTTTAATTATTGAAATTAAAGTTAAATTGGAGTTCCTACACCTTCATACAATTCAATTGCACTTTGAATCGCACAATTTGGTGTCGGAATTATCTTAAACGGAGCTTCGCCGGAAAATTGGACTTAGAGAAAGAAAGCTTGGAAAGTTTACCGTCGAGGATGCAACGGTATGAGATTTCGATCTGGGCAGATAGCTCGTGTCCTGAGGTTCCTCCCGAGATCAAGAATTGCATCAATTGATGCCGAAATGAGTGAGAATTTCATCATCGAAGTTCTACGAGTTCTTTCTCTAGCACCGATCGGAAATTACAGAGTGGAGTCGAATTAGCTTACCTTTTAGCTCTAATTCAACTGTAGAAGGGCTGTGGAGGTATTGGTAGGGCTTGGTTTGGTATGAAAAGGGCTCAAATTGGTTGATTTCAACTCGGCCGAAATATGGCAAATTCGGTCCGTTGGAGCTCCTTCACTGTTCTATTATGTCAGCATTTCTCCGGCGATCCTCGGAACAAATGGAGACTACATGCATGTAGATGACTTCTCCTTGGTTCTAAAGAACCCGACCTCGCCTTGTTTGGCTCAAAAAAATGCTCAAGTTAGAGCTCTGGTTCGAGCTTCGTCAAAAATTGGAGCAATTGAGAGATAATGGTGTTTTGAGATGTGGAGAGGATAAATGAGGAGGGGCTCTTTATATTAGAAGCTTGGGGACTTAATGGTCGTCCGATTGGCATTTTAATGACTGTATTCATTGCCTAAACTCCCTGGCTGGAGACTTTTCAGCTTCGTCGGCACTGTGCGATTTTTCAGTGAGTAAACAATGCTGTCATCTAAAGGTAAAAGATGACATTATTTCGAACCGAGTTTAATGCTTAAACTGGCCGGTTCACCCCCAATTCGACCAAAATTTTCAAATTTAAAAATTTTTAAATTTATCTAAATTCATTTTATATATAATGTTGGCCTCAAATCTCAAATTTAAAATTTTTAACCTACCTAGAAAAATGAATTTAGCATTCGGTTCAATAGTGGTTCAAATCGGTTCGATCCAGTTCACCTGAACCGATTTGGTTTTCATCTCCAATTCATTTTTAAGTCTTTTTTCTTAACTTTTGTGACCGTTTAGGTCACTGAAATCCATAAATTTCTTGGTTTGCCCTTTTTCTATCGGTTCCGGTTCATGAACCGACTCGGTTAATAAACCGGTTCAATCTAGTTGAATTCGATTCACCTTAACCGGTGTGGTTTTTCTCTTCCAATTTGTCCTATGGTTCATTTTCAAGGTTTTATGCACCATTTGGGTCACTTGTAAGTTATAAATTTTTCAAATTGCCTATTATTTGGTAATCAGGTTTTTGAACTGTTTTAATTTTCTCACTCGATTTGATCAGTTATTTTCCCGATTTTCCTTAACTATAAATAGTAGCGTTTACAAAAAGTCTACTTTCTACTTGTATTTCTATTTTATGATACAAATTCAATATTTGAACTTCACTTAATATTATTGGATTAATAACAAAAATATCACTTAATGGTTGTATATATTAATTTGAATTTTTCACACCACTTATTCTATTAAAGGTATATATTAATTTAATTTTATATACTTTATTATTATTTATTACTAAATTATATATAAATAAAAATAAATACAAAAACTTAATAACACTACAATTTACAATATAATATATTTTAAGTTTACTATTTTTATTCTATTTTTTCTTAATTTACTTTATTTTTATCTACTTTTTGTCTATCTTTCAATATATAGAAAAACATCGGTCAAAAAGATTGTTATGGGTAACTTCTGTTTAGTAAGATTTGTTTTGTCATGCAAATAGACAAATATTTGGTGTCTATATTATTAGTAGACAATAAATAGAATGTATTATTATAAGAAAAAAAGTTCTATCATCTTAACTTATTATTAAATATATATTTGAATTGAGTGATCGGTAGGTAAGAGTGAAGGGGTGTTGAGTGGTTTAATAATTTTTATTTTATTAAAATAATATGGAGTGATTGAAAAGATTTGGATGTATATTAATACTATTTTATACAAAATTATATAATAAAAATAAAATATACCATATATATTATAATTTATTATACATTTATATTATAATTATAAAATATGTATATTTATTAATTATTATATCATTAATATTAATTTTTTATTATAATAATAAGTTAATTATTTTATATAATATATTATTTACTATATATTATATTTAATATAATTTAATTATATATTATTTAATAAATTATTTAATTTAATTTAAATTATAAATTTATTTTTATAATTCTTTATTAATAATCATTTATTTTACTTTAACTCTATATAAATGATTAATTATTCAAATAAATTATTTTACTTCACTACCAATAACTTTGTACACCTATAGTTGACTTCTCACTCCAACCAGCTTTACTTGTGAACAACGTCCCAAGTAGGCCACTGAACCGAAAGGACCAGTGTCGTCTAATTTTTCATTTTATATTTTTAAAAATTTTAAAATTTGGTGATTTTAAAGTAGAATAGATTCCATTTTACAAAACTGAAATGATATAAATTAAAAATAAAGGAAATGTAAATTAAATTTAAACTACTTAATTTACATATAAAATTACCATAAAATACTAATAATAATTTTTAATAATATACTTTTTTCTTTCTTCCATGTATTTGTAGAGTGAAAGAATATTTGATTTGATAAAATAAAATGAGATGGTGAGGAGAAATAATCAATTCATTTACGCTAAAATACAATCTCCCTAGTTTTTGGAATTTAGAGAGGTTGCCATTGGGAAATTCCAATAAATATCATTTCATGTTAAGATGAGTTGAATTATGTTGGTTAATAATTTGCAATTAATTAATTTTCTCATTTTTTTATTTTATTTTCTTTAAGAGTAAGCAAAAGTTTACTCGTGCATATAAATCCTATATTATTTTATAGTAAGTAAACATTAATGAAATTAGTGGTAATTTTTTCTTTGTTATTTTATTTTCTTATAGATAGTATTATTTATCGATTAATACATATAATAATTTTATAGAAATATTATCTATTATCTTATCCAAGCAACGGACCCGGTTAGTGTTCACAGATGAGCTCAGCAGGTAAGGATGGAAGCCTCCCATTATAAACCTCGACCTCAACTTACGGAAAACTTGGTGTGTCTCCACCATGCAACTTCCTCTTCTCTCCCATTAACCCACTTTACAACTTCACACACTCCTACTCTTCATTTTCTTTCTCCATATTTTTACAAATAAATTTGGTAATATTGATTTTTTACAACTAAATTTGGTAAGATTGATTTTTTTGGCAAACTTATGCTCTAATAAAAGTAGTTTAGAATATTATTATTTTTAAATTAACTTTCCTAAATTTAGTAAAATCAAAGTAAGTTTTATGTAACGACAAAATTATCAAAATATTTTTCGTGGATTGGGTCTACTCGGGCTATAAAACATAGGTAAAATAACTGAATGTTTTATATTATTTTGTCCGTAAAAGAAATGCTTTATTTGCATATTTTGTTATAGTGAGAGTTGAAACACCACTCCATATAAATGGGTTAATGTCAGCCTTAGTGTTATATCTTTTAATATTTTGACACTTGATTATTATATATTTGTATATGGTTTTTTTTAGTTTTATAGGTTTGAAAAGTGATATTCCCATTCTTATATTTTAAAAAATATTTTCTCAAATTGTATGTATTACTTGTTTAAAAATTATATAATTGATAAAAATATTTTTAAAAATATATATTACAAATGCAGAATATTTTAAAGATTTATTGATATATACATCGTACAACATGTTTATAAGACCAACAGTATGGGCCATCAACATGTGTTTCCATTAAAGCTACATTTAGGGTTTGTTTTAGACAAAGAGCTTTTATATTGATTTGTAGTTAAAGAGTTTGGAGAGATTTGAACTCAAAAACTGTGTTACAAATTCTATTAAATTTATTGTTTATATAGATTTGAGTGATTATTAATAAATTTTTTTAAATAAATATATATTTAATTAAATTTAATAATTTATTAAATATTATAATATATAAATTTATTTAAAATATATAAGAATAAAAATATAAATATATAAAAGTGTTAAAATAATTTAAACAAAAAAGGTAACTCTCTAAATCTACAAACAATAATGGAAAAATTATATTTTAGTATAAATAAAATGTTTAGATGGGTTAAGCCAAATCCCATCAAATCACTGATCTCCTTTTTTAACAAAATAAGTAATTTCTGCATCTTTATAAACCCTCAAATACAAATATAGTGTTAGAGCACAAATCATGAGCTGTCCTTGCATTTGTGCAAAAAAAAAGTGGTCCTTAGCTAGGTGGCAATATTTTTATTAATTATTTATTGTGTGATATATGTTCTATATTAAAAAGGTATTTAATTAACGAGCAGAAAAATCAACAGAACAAAACACCATAGTACCCCTAGTATTATTTGTTCCTATTTTTCTTCAGAACAGTTGTCTTTTAGATTAGATCCTTAGTCTAAAAGATGTGAAAAACAAGAAGGGGGAGTGCAGGGTTTAGCCCAGGTAGCTATATTTATTAGAAGGGCTATAAGGGTGGGCACTAGCTAGGTCTCTTGACTCAGACATAAATGAAGGGATGATGACTGTACTGTAACTACATACATCATCTATAAATCAGGAAACTCACTGTTCAATTGTTGTCTTATGATATGTCATGTTAGTGTGACGGTAAGGAGCATAAAACTGGCCACTTGTTACTTTTTTTTCAGAAAACAGGGAACAAGGATGCTGGGAAAACAATCCTCACCTCAGCACATGGGAAAAAACATATTATATTGAACATCAATGGGCTTCAAATTTTCACTGAATGCCATCAAACTCATTCAACTTATAATTATCAGACAATAATTCATGAATTATAGCAGAAGTAACCTGCTAAGGTATCTATGGATCATAGCATTAGACTAGCTAAGCTCTCTTAGGCACATTTCTCTAAGCAAAAAAATGTTTCTTCCTATATATATATATATATATCTACCAACACGAAGTTGAGCTTCTATAGGAAAAGACTAATATACTCAAAGAAGGCAAAAGTATGCAAGTATGGTGGGTGGTACAGACACAAATTAAAGTCTAAGTCTGGGTAAGTCATTTTTTAGCTCAATCTTTTATACTTATATATAATCGAAATTTTCCATATTTTTTACATGAGATTTTAATGATACCTTAAAGTCTTATCTTATATTGAAAACCAGAAACTGCACATCTGGTATAAATTTAACACAAAACCAGAAAATTGTTTAATTTCTCGTCTCACCCATCCTGTATATGCCTCCTGTCATGGGTTCAATCAACATCCTTCCATAAAATTCTCACTCAACTTTCAACTGGCATGTGTTTTGATCTGTATATTGCAGTTGATAACTAAGACCATACAGTGCTTATCTTAATTACCAGGAAGCCTGACACACTTTTGTTTCCTAGACTAGGTAGATAATCACACAGCAGAAACCCGATTGCCGAATAGGCCATCAAGAACCAAGAATTAAACAAAGAAGCTCACAAATGTATGTAGGGCCATTTTGAAAGTATGACTGGATTATAAAACAAGAATGAACAATAAACTATGGGAGCACATGAGAGTTAACATGACCATGCTTACCAGAAATAAAGAGAGAAATGATTCTCCTCAAGAGTGTTTTAGCTCTTTGAAGCTAGCTATTCCTCTTTGGCGGGTCCTCTGCCGATCCCCATCACCATAGCTGCAGTCGGCCGGCCGTCGATCCCGTATGAGAACTGTGCATAGTGGAGCTGTTGGTTTTGGAAGGGTAAGTTCACGTTGGTGGTGGATCTATCCACATGGGGGTGAAGAGAAGTACTAGTCTGTAGGTGAGGAAAATTAGACTGAAGGGGCCTCAAGTTGAAGCCACCCATGAGGTCCTGAGAAGAAGAAATGGCAGAAGGCGATATTCTAACGTTCAGATTGTAATCAGTTTCCACAGGTATCAGATTGTAAGGTTACTGATCTGAATTCAGTAACGAAATATGCTGCACCTGCACCTCCTGGGGATGGCGGTTATCACTGCTGTTGCCATACACTGGAGAAATGAGGGGTGTGGAGGGATATTATTATTGCCCGTGGAAGCCTATAAACCCTCATTGCCAAGGTCTGTAGGAGGGCATGAATATTTGGACAGGGAGGCCTCTATACTTTTTATCCATGTAGAGGAAGTCCAAGATCAAGACCATGGCCCATACTTTATAAATAGGTGGGAAACGAGAGAGAGAGAGAACCGAATATGTTGATTAGGCTGATTCGACTCGAATCGGTTCACTCCATGGCGGTCCGAACCGGTAACCCGGCTTCATAGCTGCAAGGCAAGACGTTAGAAGTAGCTTCTCTCTTTCTTTCTCTGTCGTCCTCCCGTAAAAACACAGGGAAGCAGTGTTATATATCATATGCGACAGGATCCATAAAAAAAAAAATCAAAAGGAATCTCACCCTGCCTCTCTTTTTTCTCCTGCAGTGCAGCAGAGGGTACTGCGTACTGCCTGCAGTGCCTTCGTCGACTGGCGACTACTGCATCGTCAAAAAAGGAAGGGAAAGCGCGATGCCATGACATGCCATTAAAGGTAGCAAGATTAGGCTTTCGGCGGTAGAGTCCGGCAGAGGAAATCGACACACTGCAATGGCCCCCTCTCCCCCTTTTAATTTCACCAGCCCGAATCAGGGCTTTGTGGGCTTGTACGAATTCCTTCGGCCAGCTTTTCTGGCCATCTTAGGCGCCGGTTATTAGGTTCTCCGATTGGTCATTAAGCCTTAATCATAGGTTAAATATGTAGGCTAATCACTTATACTATCGCGTGTGTGTATATAAATATATTAATAACTAAAA
Source organism: Trapa incisa (assembly GCA_030064435.1). Taxonomy (NCBI): domain Eukaryota; kingdom Viridiplantae; phylum Streptophyta; class Magnoliopsida; order Myrtales; family Lythraceae; genus Trapa; species Trapa incisa. Next base: position 10,025,911 of record CM057767.1, on the reverse strand, counting down.
TAAAATATTTACAACCAAGATAAATTAGTAATTGAGTGAATAAATCTTCTCATAAGGGGAAGAGGGCACGGCCTCTTGGGTGGATATTAATTGTTCATACAGTGAATAAAGGAAAAAAAAAACAGACCATCATCTTGGACATGTAGTAGTAAAGATTATTGAAAGTATTCTACTGATAAATCTCTTTTAAATATATTACTCAAATATAGAAAATTAAAAGTATAAAATGGATCATGACTAAAAGGCTTAAGGTAAAGAAAATAGTGGTGATGATAAGTTGTTGATTGTATTCTATTCTTATATGTTTTCACTTTACAGTTGAAGATTTGTGGAAAGTAGGAGCAACTGGAGAATCAATGAAGGGATCTTAATGAGCCAATGTAGAGGTGCTAGTATAATTACTCAATCAATCATAAGCTGAATAATATGTCACAACATTGATTTTAGAATAAAATGGATCATGAAGAGATATTACCAAGTTGAGATGGGCCAGTTTTGGATTACATATTCCCATAAAAATAATAATTAATTTAAATATTTTTGTATCATTATAAAATATTGAAATATTTGTTAGATATATGGGACATATGGTCGTCAACAACGAATATGTAGAATTTTCATTGGACGCAGATTAGTTATGTAATATACAAATTTTTTTGTTGCTTTTTTAAGTGTAATACGTTTTGTGATTTTTTCACAAAACAAAGGATACTTTTTAAAGAAAACCACTTAATAAAAATATGTTAAAATTAATATGATATTAAAAATATTTTCATTTTATAAAGTAATTTTTTCGTTATTTCTTTGTCTCCTAATCTAATAAATATTTATTTTTACCTTAAATTCCTAAAATAGATATTTGAAAGGGTGAGATTTGAGGATTAATAGTAGTAACCTTAGCTTTTATATTCTTGGATCACCATATAATTAAAATATTTATATAATATATTATTTTACTTGTAAAATTAAGTGGATAAACTTTTTTATATATTTTTTATTTTTAAGCTTATCAACTTTAATTTAAGTTTTTAAAACTTAAATTTTAGACTTTAAATTTTTAAGTATATGTTATAAATTTAAATATATAAATTTTTAATAATTAACACAAGTATGGATATAACATATTATCCATAAAAAAATATTTTTATTTCATTATATAAGGATAGCATACATATATATCTTATGGTTTATAACAAGGTTACCAACTAACTAATGTATATCCCCAACCACAAATATACATGATACAAGTTTTTCATATGAGTAATCTCATTGGAATGATTGAACCATCTAGTGCTAGCCAAGTTTTCATACGAGTAATCATTGATAGAATCATCCATTGTTAGCCAAGTCAAGCACAATCAACCTCTTTAGATCGATACATGCCGAAAATAATTATTTCCTTATTTATCCCAAAGTTATAGTACCATATGAGATTATCACTATCTGTCATTGGTAATCTCATGATCATGCACTTCAAACACAAGCAATAGTAACTAATAGTAATTATATATGCGATTATGTGGCCAATTCCATATATTAATATCATGCACCATCAATTTTACAACATGTGATCCATTTTTAATCTTAATAGTAGCTACGTGGCATGATCTTATTTCACAAAATAAATAGTAGTTTTCCAAGGCAGGAGTACAAAGCTCAAATTAAAATACATTATATATTTTAGCAAAAGTTTTAACTTTTTTTGTATAAAATAGTTGTTAAAATATTTTTACAAAATTTCAAAGGAATATAGTAATTGATAAGAATAAAATTAAACTTTCTAGCATGTAGCATATCACGCCCTAACCCAGTTTGGTTGGATCACCGTGATCAATCCACTCCCATTTCCTGGGCCATAATGATATTTCTTCCAATATGGTTCAAAAAAAATAAAAGTTTATCGGTACATATGTTTTCCATAACAAATTTACAAAACATATTAAATGTGATTATCTTGGAGGTTCTGTTTTGTCCTTCGAGCTTCAACTAATCTTGACGCGAAAATTTCCCTGAAAGAAATTTAAGGGAGGGGATGAGTTTTATAATTTAATGAGGGGTAAATTCTACGACATACTTTAAGAAGATGTTTTTATGTAGTTTCATTATTTACAAGTGTAAATCACGTCCCTTAAGTAAGAAAATTGATCAACCCAAGTAAGAAAATCGAACCGGTTCACGAACCCCAAACAAATGGAAAATTGGGAAATTTACAAATTTCGAGTGACCTTGAACTGGTTTGAACCATTATTGAACCGATTTCTAATTTTTTTTTAGGTGGCTTAAAATATTCAAATTAGGGAATTGAAGCCACCATTGGATAGAGAATGAATTTATAAATTTTTAATTTTGAAAAACTCAGTTAAATTAGGCCTGAACCGATCGGTTTAAGCATTGAACCCGGTTTGGATTGGTCCGATCCAGTTTGGAACAGTGTCGTCTTCTTCCTTTAGATAACATCACTGTTCGCTTGCCGGAAGAACGAACAACAACGACGAAGCTGAATCGTCTCCATTCAGGGCGTTTCAGGCCATGAATGAGTGCCATAAAGGTGCCAAACGGACGGCAAGAGAGTATCCGAGCTCCCTATATAAAGAGGTGCCAAACTCCATTCTCTCTCAACTGCTCCAATTTTTGGTGAAGCTCGAACTAGAGCTCCGACTTGGGCATTTTTCTCTATTTCAGAAGGTGAGGTTGGGTTCTTTAGACTCCGGGGGAAGTCAAATATCTGATAGCAACCTCTGTTCGATTCAAGGACTATTGGAGAAGCACTAGCGTAATCAAACAGTGAAGCAACTCTAACGAATTGAAGCTGCCCTGTTTTGGCCAAGCTGAAATCGTTCGAATGAAGCCCTCCTTAGGCCAAACCAAGCTCTCCTAGCTTCCCCACAGCCCTTAGACGACCTCAACTGAGCTAAAAGGTAAGCCAATTCGATCCTACTAAGTCGTTGCAGGTCAAAGTTAGAGAGAGAAACTACAGAATTTCACTAATGAAATTCTCACTTGATTCAAGGTCAATTATAGGAATTCTTGATACTAGAAGATACCTCATGAAGAGAGCTATCTTCCCCGATAGAGAGATCGGACCGTCGCACCTCCGACAGTAAGCTTTTGAAGCTTTCTTTCTCTATGCTAAGTTTTCCAGTGAAGCTCTGTTTGAGTTCAATTCTAACCCAAATGATACATTTCAAAGCTCAATTGAATCATATGAAAGTGTAGGAACTAATCCATACCTTCAATTAGAGCAATTAACCCCAATTGAATGGTCAATTTGATGAAATCAAATTCAGTCAATTTTAAAAGGGGAAATTTGGGGATTTCATAATATTGAGGGACCAAATTACAATTTCCCAAAATTGAGGGCAAATTGTCCATGGAAAAGATGTTGGAGGACCAATTGGTTGATTTTTTATAATAATTGGGGTCAAATTGCCATTTTTGTAAATATGGGCAAAATGGTAATTTTTGAAAACTTAGGGACCAAATTGAAAATTTAGAAAATTTAAGCCCCTTAAACAGTTTTGAGTAAATTAAGGACCCAAAGTGAATTTTTGGAGGTTTCGAGACTCAATTTGGGGAAAAGTTGGCATTAGGGACCTAAAGTCAAGGATAATAAACTTTAGGGACTTAAGTGTAATTAATTAGAAATTTTGAGCCTAGTCGTTCATACATGAGTAACGAAGGTTGTTATGCCAAGAATTAATAGATAATGATGTCCAAATCGTGTAGGAACACGAGGGACCGGAACGCCAGCAAGGACAAGATAGTGTGAACGTTGAAACAAACTAAAAAAGAGTACTTCAATTATAGCGTGAGTGGACTAATTTACACTTTATACCCGGTTGGGATGATTAGCACCTTTTCTAAATTGGAATCTACCGTGAGTGGGTTTATTCACATCATATTTGGTTGGGATGATGAGCACTTCGGAAATGAAAAACCACTTTTATGTGAAATTTTAACATCACACCCGATTGGAGTGATGTGAGAACTAAGCAAAAAAAAACTAGAAGGAAGGAGAAAACCCGCTTTGTAAGCAGAGATGTCATCACACTTGGTTGGTGTGATGAATGGAAAGATTGTTTTGTCCCCTGACTATGTTCCGATGCTTAAAAATTTTGGATGAAATTGACGAGAGCTAAAACAGCTTAGATAGGCTAGAAGCCTCAGTTTTAGAACTTGTGGGCTAAAATGCCTGGTTTTAAAAAATCACTTACAATGGGCCCAAGGCCAGTTGGCACGAGCAAGAGCTCATAAACAAACATGTGATATTTATTCCATGAAAATTCTAAATGAATGGAATGTGTGATTTTGCCATGGTATCAAGACAGGAACGATATACTCGATGGACTAGTGGCAGTGCGTCAAGGCCAAGTCGACATATCGGTCTAGACAAACAGCTGCAGGTCGAGTTGAGGATTGTGGTCGTTGGACCAGTGGCACCAAAGATAAATGGCATTGTGGAAAAATTATTATTTGTGCATGCACTTAAGGTTTGGGACCATCAAGATGCCCAAGAGGGGTAATGATGTGTCCTAAAGGCTACTGGATGACATGGTGAAGATAAGAACAGTTTGTCATGCTAGTAGTCAGGGAAGCTTGACGTAGCTTCATGCACATGAGGCTGGGGTGGGGTTGGGATGATGTCTCTATCTTCATATGGACACGAAGTTGATTTTCGAGTTTGAGGGTCGGATGTCGCAAACATCCACTCATACCTAGGGTAGAAGTGGATGGGCTTCTATTTAGGTGGCAGGTAAAATCGCTCCAACACCACAATTGGGTGTAGTGGACGAGCTAATCTGCGAATGTGTGATCCATTCCTTATGAAGGGTGTGTATTGATTGTTAAACACACCTAATGTGGAAAATGAGTAGAAAGAAATTTTGAAAATCGTGATTTGAGGAAATTAATATTTTTAAAGGAAATAAGAAGTTTGACACACTCCGATTAAAGATATCTTGTTTATGAAAACTCTCTTCCAACACCCATTCATTGAGTTATCGAACTCACCCCTTCCCTTTACCCCTTTTTAGGTAACCAAGGAAAACTGTAAAGACAGGTATGTATGTTTAAAAGATTTTCAGTTTTGTATAATGTTATTCTAGGAAAAACAGGAAAAATGACGCTTTTTTTTTTTTGCAGTTTAGAAAAGGGCGAAACCCTTCATAAACCAAAGGGAGTGGCGGGTTGCTCACGGGGATCCGACCAAACCGAGTCAGGGCATGACAACTTGAGTGGTATCAGAGCATGTTTTCTCGAAGACATTATCAAGACTATATAACATAGTAACTAAGAGAAAATTTTAAAATTTTCAGATGGCTCCCAAGAGAGGAACCAAGAAAACTAGGACTGACGTTATCAACACCATCCAACACTTTGTCCCCACAGGAAGATCACCCTAAAATACCCGATAAGTCCCAAAGAACTAAGAGATGTTAGTAGGAAGTATCCAGGAGGATGGTGCTAGGACCTATTGAGGTCACAATCCTGAGTATGAAGGGAGCCAAGCCTAGAGCTAGGAATGCCATAAAGGGCTTATAACCTTACCAAGGAGGACGCTTGTCAAGAACCCTGTAGCTCCCTATCTACTTCATAACCACTTTTTGTAATAGGGCTAAGACCCCAACATATTGTACTACTTCTCCACTAATAAAGAACTTCAAGTTCCTAAAACCAAACAAATGATGTGACCTTGTGCCTTAGTTGTAGGAAGATTGCCCAAGAAAAGTAACCAAACAAACCCGCGTTACCCTAGACACCACAGAGACCAAGGAGATTCCCAACCCAAATAAATGTATGAATCAAGGGAATTATTGGGCAAAGAAGGCATGACTAGAAAACCATCAAGGTAATTAAGGAGTCTATGATAACTTTTGGAGTAACAATTGGGAAAGGAAACGACCTATTACAAGGTGTAAGGGAAATAAGACATGAAGTGAAGGACTGTCCCACACCACAAGGATTTAGAACAATATTTTTCAAGAATAATGCCACCACAACTATAGGAATATGAAAGGATACCATCCCAAGAAACACGACTACTGCTTAGAATTTCAACCACATCCAAGAGGAAGCTCTTCAAGATCCTAGCGTAGTTGCGTGAAGGAAAAAGGACTAAAGGGAGGACCTTGATAAACCGCAAATAGAACAAAGGGTAGCTGAAGAGAATTCTTCCTTAAGAAGAAATTTCCAACCATTTAGGAGAAAAGAAGGGAGTGCCTCCACAAGAGAAGACAAGTCGATCATTTGACTACAAATGGGATGGCTCGGGATGGCAAGTACGACTCACTTTGGAAAAAGCAGTGAAGCCAAATAGAAGTTTCAGACCAACATAGCGAAAGGAAGCAAATTGTAACAACACGATAGTCAAGGAGAATAAACAATGCCCTAAGGAAAACTGAGAAGTAGAAATGACCCCACCCGAAAAAAGGCATTTGGATGGACATTAAGGACAAGAAGACTCGAGAAATAACTACCCTAAGATAATTAGACCAAGGGAATGGTTGGGATGAGGCAGTTAACAAACTGATACTCGTGAAAGTCATAATTTGAGCTCCAGCAAAGAAGGGAGAGGTGGAAAGATCAAATATTTGGAAAACGAAGGATGAAAGAAATCATTAAAAAGACCAATGACCAAATTAACGACCAAACTCAAGCTAAGAGAGGGGTTGGCAAGCCTCTCACATGATGATCAAGAGATCTTGAAACAAGAAGGATTTAAGCTCTCCCTAAAAGAAATAGATGTGTACCAGGGTACAAGTGGGGATGAGGATAAAGTACAAAAGATGTACCCGTAAGATTTCAAGAGTAAGGGTAAACAGGGGAATACGACATCAAAGAATGTCATTTAAGGATAGATTGTAAACCCCACACTTTTGAGTTAAGGAAAACCAGGAAAAGAACCGGTCAAACCGAGTAAGAAAACTGAGCTGGTTTACAAACTTGATCAATTGCGAATGAGCAATTTAGGAAATTATAACTCCCAAGTGATCCAAAGGGTTCATTAAACCTTGGAAAAGAAACTTAAGACAAAAACCAAATTCGTTCAGGTGACAACGTACGCCTTATCATAAATAATCATAAATTAATATATATTTAATTATTGTAATTAATACCAATAATTTAATATCTAAATTAAATTATTAGAATTAATACAAATAATTTAATACCAAAATTAAATTATTGGAATTAAGAATTAAGAATTAAGAATTAAGAATTGCATCAATTGATGCCAAATTGAGTTAGAATTTCATCATAAAAATTCTATTGGCTCTCTCTAGCAACAGCCGGAAATTGTAGAGGGGAGTTAAATTGGCTTACCTTCTAGTCCTAATTCGGCCGTATGAGGGCAGAGGAAGTGTTAGGAAGGCTTGGTTTAGCATGAGGAGAGCTCAAAATGGCCGATTTCAACTTGGCTGAAATAGGGCAGCTTCGGTCCACCGAAGTTGCTTCATTGTTCCATCACGCCGGCGCTTCTCCAGTAACCCTCGGAGCAAACGGAGACTACAGGCGTGTAGCTGACTTCTCTCTTGTTCTAAAGAACCCGACCTCACCTTCTTTAGCTAAAAAATGACCCTATATTGGAGCTTTGGTTCGAGCTTCACCGAAAAATGGAGCTGTTGAGAGAGAGTGAGCTTTTCAAGTGTGGAGAGAATGAATGGAGAGGGGCTCTTTATATAGAGAGCTTGGGGACTCATCAATCGTCTGTTTGGCACCTTTATGAAAGGCATTAATGGCCGGAAACATATTGAACAGAGACATTTCTTCTTCGTCGGCGCTGCTTTGATTTTTTGGTGAGTAAATAGTGCTGTCATATGAAGGAAAAAGACGACACTGTTTTGAACCGGACCAGATCGGTCCGAACTAGGTTCGAAGCTTAAATCGGCCGGTTCACCCCCCATTTGACCAAGTTTTTCAAATCTAAAAGTTTCTAAATTTATTTTCTATCCAATGGTGGCCTCAAATCTCAAATTTGAATGATTTAATCCACCTAGAAAAATGAATTTACAATTCGGTTCAATAGTGGTTCAAACCGGTTCGGATCCGATTCACCTAAATTGGTTTGGTTTTCATCTCCAATTCACCCTAAAGTCCTTTTTCATGACTTTTATGACCCCTTAGGTCACTTAGGGTCCATAAAATTCCCGGTTTACCATCTCTTTGTCGGTTCTGGTTCATAAACCGACTTGGTTCTTAAATCGGTTTAATTTGGTTCGGGTCTGGTTCACCCGAACCGATCTGGTTTTTCTCTCCCACTTTGTTCTAAGGTTCCTTCCCAAGAGAGTTGAAATTTCTCTAATTTGCCCATTCCCCAATATTGGGTTTGTAAACCGGTTCAATTTTCTTACTCGATTTCACATGTTCTTTTCTCGGTTTTCCTTAACTAAAAAAGGCGGGGTTTACATGGGTTCCCGTTACCATTTTCAAACTCGATTTCTAATCCGATTCGATTTCCAAATCCCGGTTTGGGGTTCAATTCCTACTTTAGGTTTTCATTCCAAGTTTGAGATTTCATTCATAGTTCGGAGTTCCATTCTAGGTTCAGTCGATTTCTTGTCCAATTGGGAATAAACTTTAGTTCTTGAAGTTCTAGTGTTAAAAATTTGTAACACTGAGATTTTTCAATAATAGAATTTGACACAAACTAACCAAAAATCAGAGTTGAACTGAGAATGGGAATTCAAACCGGTAATTAGGATTGGATCATAACACACCAGGAGTCATTTCTCAAACAAGGAGCCAAAATATCCGGGAAGTCGATTTGGATAAATTGGGATCAGAAAGGGTCATGAATATAATTATTGAAAGAACCTAAAGAGGGAAAAAATGTAATTTTGAAAACATATGAAATTATAGAAAAAATGAAAAGGGGTCACCGAGTTGAGTCATCAGTTCAACCTTACTTGCCCGCCTCACCACCCACTCTTCATCAGAATTCTGCAATTGACATGTTACGAAAATTTGATCAAATTAACTCGATTTTGGCTAAATTACACATAATCAATCCCATGTATGAGTATAAAACTCATAATTGGTCTCCCTATGTAATTAATTGTGTTATCTCCTCCACATAAGAGATAATTTCACTTCTAAAGTCTAAAAACTTGCTTTCGAAAATGTTCTCGACACCCTAGTGGTTGATCGAGCACTACTCATTCACCCAACCACCAAATTAAGGGATTGTTGTGTCAAAATGCTGCTAAGGGAGTCATCTTGAAGTTTATAGCCAAGTCCTCACCTGCAAGTGGCTGGAAAATGATGCATGGGGGTCGTTGTTGCCGACTCATGCTTAGGACAAGGAAACTGTGTGGTGACGCTGCTCTTTCGGGGCTGAATTGGGCCAGCTCCGACAACCTCTCCTATTGACACCAATGCCATTAGAACCCACTACCTCTCCTCTACCTCCCTCAATTGGACAACCTCCGGTAAGGGGAGTTTTGGTTGTCGCAAGTCAATTTTCTCCGGTGGGTCTATTTTGGAGCGCCCGACCCTCGTCCTTTCTTGGCCAACCACCACCACAAAAGAGTCGTATGTGCCTTTGCTTCAAAAGTCTACCCTCCGACCACCGGTGTAGCCCTCTCCAGTGAGTATTTCTGACCAACCCATAGTTAGCTCATTTTCAACCATTTTTGGAAAACATCCAAATTCAGCCAAGTTTAGTCGAGGTAAGATCTCAAAGCCCTCTAACGAGCCCTTAGAAGACAAATTAAGTTAATTGTGATGGAGTTATGAAATTTGAAGTTTATTAGAGTTGTTTTCAAAGTTTGGGGATTAGTTTGCAAAAAAATGGGAAACTTGTAGAATAGTCCTAAGGGAAGTTTGAGAGGCTAAGTGTGATTTCGAGGCAAATGGATGTGCAAAAAATGATTGTGGGGAGTTTAGGGAAAACTATCCTTTTTTAAAAATGAGGGACAAAATGATATATTTTTCTAAAGATGGGCAAAATTACCATTTTTTCCTGTGGGAGGATGAAATGGTTAGTTTTAATAAGTTGTGGGTAAAAATAATAATTTTGAAAAATAAAGGAGATAAAAATGAAAGTTTTTTAAGAAAATAAAAAAAACATAAATAGTGTAAAGTTTGAGGCTAAAATATAATTTTCAAGACCTGGGGATCCAAATGTGACTAAGGCACAATATGAGGACTAATTAAAAAAGTTTTAGAAAGTTAGAACCCTAAATGAAAGAAGTTGAAAGAAATGACATTTTGATCATTTATGATGGGTTAAAGGGCCAAAAAATAATTTTAGAAAATTCAAATCATAAGTGTTAAAAAGTGTATGGATTTGGAGGAGTAAGTAAATGGAGAAAAAAGGGGAAATTTTATAAATTATGAAAGGGTGGCATGGTCATGTTCCATAATTCGTACGAGTAAAATCAAGTTACAATGAGAAAATTGCAAATTTAGAAATTTTAGATTTATGTGAATATAATGGGGTGTACCATATTAACTATGATACTGCGATGTGATTTTTATATAGAAACAGAATCGCACAATTTGTGGGGATCGCACTTCCCGAGATAATTGTAAAGAAAGTCGAGACAAACGAATACTGGATATAAGGTGAGTGTAAACCCCGCACATTTGAGTTATGGAAAACCGGGAAAAAAACCGGTCAAACCGAATAAGAAAAACCAAACCGGTTTACATTTGGAAATAAGCAATATGAAAATTTACAATTTTCGGTTGATCCAAAGAATTTATTAAACGTTGGAAAAGAAATTTAAGACAAAATAGAAAACAAAAACCAAATTGGTTTAGGTGAACTAGATTACATAAGAACTTCAAAGTTAAGTGTGCTTACCTTAGAGTAGTGTGAGGATGGGTGCCTTCTGGGAAGTGTGATTTTTTATAACTTGAAATTTCGGTCAAAAATTTTTATACGAATGTACGGCTTATCATAAATAGCCATCAATTAATATATATTTAATTATTGAAATTAATACAAATAATTTATTACCGAAATTAAATTATTTAAATTAATACCAAAATTAAATTATTGGAATTAATACCAATAATTTATGGCAATATTAATACTAGTAATAAATCTCGCCTATTTAATACATGGGTTTTACGACTATATAAAGAGGTTATCCCCATTTCATTCTCCTCACACCTGAACACTTCTCTCTCTCTCTCTCTACTGCTCCATTTCCTAGTAAAGCTCGAACCACAGCTTCGACTTGAACAAAAGTTGGGCTCTTTAGAACTGGGGAGAAGACGCTATCTGATAGCAAACTACAGTCAATCCGAGAACCGTTGGAGAAGCGCTGACATGATGGAATAGTGAAGCAACTCCGGTGGACCGAAGCTGCCCTATTTCGGCCAAGCTGGAATCGGCCATTTCAAGCCCTCCTCAGGCTACACTAAGCCCTCCCAACATTTCCTCAGCCTTTCCACAACCGAATTAGGACCAAAAGGTAAGCCAATTCGGCTCCCCTTTATAATTTTCGATCGGTGCTAGAGAGAGAATCGACCGAATTTCAATCACGAAATTCTAATCCAATTCCGCATCAATTGATACAATACTTGATTTTAGGATGAACCTCAGGATGAGACCTATCTACCAAGATCGAAAGCTCGGACTGTCGTGCCTTCACCGGAACGTTAAATACCAGGAATGCCAGCAAGGACAAGCTCGCGTGAATACAAAGAACCAGTCTAGTGGAAATCACGGTATTAACGGGTGAGTGGGTTTACTAGCATCATACCCGATTGGGGTGATGAGCACAACTTAAAGTTAAAAACCACTTACCGGTTGTGAGTGAGATTATATATCATACCCAGTTGGGGATGATAAGTGCCTCGATATAAAAATCCACTGTTTAGTGGTATTTTAATCATCACTACTTAGAGAAAGTGATGTGAAAGTTATGCGGAAAAACTACTTACAGGTTGTAAGTAGATCATACCCGGTTGGTATGATGAGACTTCCTCGAAGGAAGTTGAAAACCCGTTCATCGGTTATGAACGGAGATGTCCTTATACCGGTCGGTATGATGGACAGTAAAAACCTATTTTTGTCGGAAGATCTCTCCCCTGACTGTGTGCCAATGCTTAAACAATTTGGGAGAACTTCTCGACGGGAGCTCGAATAGCTCTGATAGGCCAGGGGCCTCGGTTTTGGAACTTGGGGGCTAAATGCCCGATTTTGAAAATCTCGTACAGTGGGCCCAAGGCCAGTTGGCACGAGTAGGAGCTCGTAAACGAACATGATATATGTGCCATAAAACTTAATAAGTGAATTGTTTGGCCATGGTACCAAGATAGGACCGACATGCTCAGTCAACTAGCGGCAGTGCGACATGACAGGTCGACGGACTAGTCAAGACAAACAGCTGTGGGTTGAGTTGAGAGTCGGGGCCGTTGGACTAATGGCACCACAGATTACATGGTAATATAAGAAAACATTGTTTGTGCATGCACTGTGAGACGGGATCATCAAGACGCCCATGAGGGGTAGTGATGCGTCCTAAGGGCACTGGACGACCTGGTGGCTATAAGGACAGTTCGTCGTTCCAGGTGTCTGTGCGAAATTTGGAGTAGCACGAAGCGCATGAGACCAGGGTGGGGACAGGATGAGGTCTCTGCCCTCATACGGACACGAAGAAGTGATTTCGGGATTGTGGGTCGGATGTCACGTACATCCACTCATTCCCAGGGTAGAAGTGGTCGTACTTCTATCCGGGTGGCAGGAAAAGTCGCTCCGAAGCCACTAGCGGGTTCAATAATGATACTGACTTGCGAATGTATGTAACCTTCATGATGAAGGATGTGTGTTGGGTGATGACACACCGTGGTAACTAAGAAATAATGGAAAAACTCAAATTTTTAAATGAAGGGATTTTTGAAAACAAAGGAGTCTGGCACACTCCATATAATTATTTTTCTTAAAAGTCAAAAGTTTTTAAAAACTCATTCACTGAGTAGTCGTACTCACCCCCTCCCTTATATCCCTTTTAGGAAATCTTGTAAAGCCTCCCCTTAAAGACCGTCAACTAAGATGCCTGTAAGACAGGTATGTACAGTTTTGATTATGTTATCCTAGGAAAAAGGTGCAGGTTAAAGGACGCCTTACTCTTTACGGTTTATAATAAGGGGAAACCCTTTAATAAACCGGGAGAGTGGCGAGTTGATCACGGGGATCCGACCAAACCGGGTCGGGGCGTGACAACTAGAGTGGTATTAGAGCATGTTTCCTTGAATACATAATCAAGACTATAAAATATTGTAACTAATAGGATTTATCCTAAAAATTTCAGATGGCTCCTAGGAGAGGAACCAAGAAAACTAGGAATGGCTCTACTCAACACCTTATCTTCGTAGGAAGACAACCCTAGAAGCTTCCCAAATGCCTAAAGCATGGCAGGAATTTCAAAAGAGCAAATGATAAAGTATCCCAGAGAATAATGGTAGGACCTATTGAGGTCACAACTCTAAGTATAAAGGAAGACAAGCGTGAAGCCATACAATAGGGCATATAACCTTACATAGGAGGATGCTTATCAAGAATCTCGTAGCTCCCTAGTTATTTGGTGACCATTTTTTTGTAATAGGGCCAAAATCCCCAACAAACTGTACTATTGTATTAATGAAGTACTCCAAATTCCTAAAAACCCTGTCCCTCAAATGATGTGATCTTTAAGGAAGACTCAAAAAAAAAAAAAACTCTCACGGTATCCAGACTTAAGGATGAAGGAGCACTAAAACTAACAATTTCCAAGAAAACGCTAGGAGGAACCACTTATGTTCATGAATGATAGGGACACTGCGTGGAGAAGTGCCCAACCCTACAAAGGACAGGAATCAAGTTAACCTAGAAGGGAATAGGACACGAAGTGAAAAACTGTCCCACATCGTCAAGAGTCAGGACAATATTTTCCAAGAATAAACACCCCATAACTATAGGAAATCCGAAAGGATACCATCCCAAGAAACATGACTCTATTTGCAACCACAAATAAGAGGAAACTCTTCAAAATCTTAGCAAAGTGGTAAGAAGGAAAAAGGGGTAAAGGTAGGACCTTAATAAAACCACAAACGGAACAAAGGATAGCTGAAGAGAATTCCCCCTTTAAGAAGAAAATCCAAACCATTTAGGAGCAAAGAAAGGAGTGCATCCACAAGAGAAGACAAGACGAACATTTGATGACAAACGGGACGTATTGGGATTACAGGAATAAATCACCTTGGAAAAAGCAACTATGTCAAATAGGAAGTTCGGACCAACAGGACAAGAGAAAGCAAGTTGTTACAACAAGATAGTCAGAGGGAACAAATGACACCCTAAGGAAGATCGGGAAGTCGAAGGGACTACACCCTAAAAAAGGTTAGTGAGATGGATGTTAAGGACAGGAGGACTCGAGAAATAGCTGCTAAGAAACTTAGACCAAACAAATGGTGGAGACAAAGCAATTAACGAACAAATACTTGGGAAAGCCATAATGTAAGTTCCGATAAACAAGAGAGAGGCAGAAAGGTCAAATACTCAGGAAAAGAAGGATACAAGAAATCCTTAAAAGGACCAAGGGCCAATTAACGACTAAACTCAAGCCAAGAAAGGAATAGGCAAGCCTCTCCCACAATGATCCTAAAACAAGGAAGATTTGTACGCTCCCTAAAGAAATAGACATGTACTGGGTACGAATAAGGATGCAAATATAGCATAAAAGATGTGCCAAAAAGATTTGAGGAGTAATGGTAAATAGGAGAAGACGACATCAAGGGATGTCATTTAAGGGTACAAATCCCCTAGAGCAAATGTAAGAAAAGAATGTCAGGGGAAAGACAAAGAATCCTACCAAGGAAGGAAGCCCCAAAAAGACATGTGTATCCCAATTAAGAGGAAATAGAACCAACCCTTATTTAGGAAATGTTTTCCAAGAAAAGAAGTATTGTAATGGTCCATTATGACTTGTTTGGAGAGAATAGGAGAACCATGTAGAAAGAGGAAAACTAGTAACGGCAGACAGCCAAAGATAATGAACAAAACTAGATGGAGTGAACCTTCCCAAGCAAAGTAATCGACATATAGATCGAAAGCAATTATTGTAGAATGAAGAATCATGAAGTGATTTATGAGCAAGTAAAAGAGGATTAAGGAAAAAGGAAGTCATTGAATAAGGGATGTCACTAAAGAAGAGAAATGACATAAGAAGGGAAAAAAATCATCGTATGTCAATAATCATTAGGAAACCCAACGATTGGAATTGAAAGGACCCAATAAAAACGTTTGGAAAGGATGAGTAGGTAAGAGAAATCCATGCGGTTATGTGAGACATAACTTCAAAGGCATGATGGATGAGAGGATAACGGTAAAAAGGATAGTTGAGGAATGCCATCAAAAGAAAAGAGGAATGAAGTTATATGATCCCTGAAAGGTCAAAAAAAAAAGCTAAGAGAGACCCTGAAGGAGATGTTCTAGAAATCTAATGGACAAAGACAGGTCCTAGAAAATGCCATGCTGTAAGGGGTATGTAAGCCCAACAATCCCAAGGAGAATATGACTCAAAGTAAGGAAGAGTCGGCTAATAAGCATGACGAGGTCGAATATAAAAATTTGGACGGAAGTTATAATAGACAACGAATGGAGGAAGGGTCAAAATGAGATGAAAAAGTGAGAATAAAGAAAACTGTGGCAACCAGTACGTAACGCCCGAAAAAACATTGAGCTAAAGGTTTCAACAACCAAGGGGTTAACTAGACATGGGAATGGTTAGGTATCTTGGAATTTCCAATCTTGAGTACAGAACCTCAAAGGGAAGAATGTGCTCTAAGCAAAGAAAGATATAAATCTAAGAATATACCCTGAAGTAAGGTATGTCTTGTTATGATAAACTCTATGGAGGGAGTAAATAATATAAAGGAAAAGAAATTTCTTAAGTGAAGGATGTAAAAAGGACTAATTAAAAGAACAAGAGAAGACTTTGCATGTTAAGCAAACACCAAAGGGGCATCAAAGGAAATGATTGCTCATGCAAGGATGTTAACTAAGTTTTGGGGACAAAACTCCTAAAAGGAGGGGAGAGTTGTAAACCCCGCACATTTGAGTTAAGGAAAACTGGGAAAAGAACCGGTCAAACCGAATAAGAAAAACCAAACCGGTTTACATTTGGAAATAAGCAATATGAAAATTTACAATTTTCGGTTGATCCAAAGAATTTATTCAACATTGGAAAAGAAATTTAAGACAAAATAGAAAACAAAAACCAAATTGGTTCAGGTTAACTAGATTACATAAGAACTTCAAAATTTGGGTGACCTCCTAGGAAGTGTGATTTTTTATAACCTGAAATTTTTATTACGGAAATTAAATTATTTGAATTAATACCGAAATTAAATTATTTGAATTAATACCGAAATTAAATTATTGGAATTAATACCAATAATTTATGGCAATATTAATACTAATAATAAATTTCGCCTATTTAATACACGGGTTTTACGACTATATAAAGAGGTCATCCCCATTTCATTCTCCTCACACCTGAACACTTCTCTCTCTCTCTCTCTACTGCTCCATTTCCTAGTAAAGCTCGAACTAGAGCTTCGACTTGAACAAAAGTTGGGCTCTTTAGAACCGGGGAGAAGACGCTATCTGATAGCAAACTACAGTCAATTCGAGAACCGTTGGAGAAGCGCCAACATGATGGAATAGTGAAGCAACTCCGGTGGACCGAAGCTGCCCTATTTCGGCCAAGCTGGAATCGACCATTTCAAGCCCTCCTCAGGCTAAACTAAGCCCTCCCAACATTTCCTCAGCCTTTTCACGACCGAATTAGGACCGAAAGGTAAGCCAATTCGGCTCCCCTTTATAATTTCTGATCGGTGCTAGAGAGAGAATCGACCGAATTTCAATCACGAAATTCTAATCCAATTCCGCATCAATTGATACAATACTTGATTTTAGGATGAACCTCAGAATGAGACCTATCTGCCTAGATCGAAAGCTCGGACTGTCGTGCCTTCACCGGAACGTTAAATACCAGGAATGCCAACAAGGACAAGCTCGCGTGAATACAAAGAACCAGTCTAGTGAAAATCACGGCATTAACGGGTGAGTGGGTTTACTATCATCATACCCGGTTGGGGTGATGAGCACAACTTAAAGTTAAAAACCACTTACCGGTTGTGAGTGAGATTATATATCATACCCAGTTGGGGATGATAAGTGCCTCGATATAAAAATCCACTGTTTAGTGGTATTTTAATCATCACTACTTAAAGAAAGTGATGTGAAAGTTATGCGGAAAAACTACTTACAGGTTGTAAGTAGATCATACCCGGTTGGTATGATGAGACTTCCTCGAAGGAAGTTGAAAACCCGTTCATCAGTTATGAACGGAGATGTCCTTATACCGGTCGGTATGATGGACAGTAAAAACCTATTTTTGTCGGAAGATCTCTCCCCTGACTGTGTGCCAATGCTTAAACAATTTGGGAGAACTTCTCGACGGGAGCTCGAATAGCTCTGATAGGCCAGGGGCCTCGGTTTTGGAACTTGGGGGCTAAATACCCGATTTTGAAAATCTCGTACAGTGGGCCCAAGGCCAGTTGGCACGAGCAGGAGCTCGTAAACGAACATGATATATGTGCCATAAAACTTAATAAGTGAATTGTTTGGCCATGGTACCAAGATAGGACCGACATGCTCAGTCAACTAGCGGTAGTGCGACATGACAGGTCGACGGACTAGTCAAGACAAACAACTGCGGGTTGAGTTGAGAGTCGGGGCCGTTGGACTAATGGCACCACAGATTACATGGAAATATAAGAAAACATTGTTTGTGCATGCACTGTGAGACGGGATCATCAAGACGCCCATGAGGGGTAGTGATGCGTCCTAAGGGCACTGGACGACCTGGTGGCTATAAGGGCAGTTCGTCGTTCTAGGTGTCTATGCGAAATTTGGAGTAGCACGAAGCGCATGAGACCGGGGTGGGGACAGGATGAGGTCTCTGTCCTCATACGGACACGAAGAAGTGATTTCGGGATTGTGGGTCGGATGTCACGTACATCCACTCATTCCCAAGGTAGAAGTGGTCGTACTTCTATACGGGTGGCAGGAAAAGTCGCTTCGAAGCCACTAGCGGGTTCAGTAGTGATACTGACTTGCGAATGTGTGTAACCTTCATGATGAAGGATGTGTGTTGGGTGATGACACACCGTGGTAACTAAGAAATAATGGAAAAACTTAAATTTTTAAATGAAGGGATTTTTGAAAATAAAGGAGTCTGGCACACTACATATAAATATTTTTCTTAAAAGTCAAAAGTTTTTAAAAACCCATTCACTGAGTAGTCGTACTCAGTCCCTCCCTTATATCCCTTTTAGGAAATCTTGGAAAGTCTCCACTTAAAGACCGTCAACTAAGATGCCTGTAAAACAAGTATGTATAGTTTTAAATTTCATACAATTTTGATTATGTTATCTCAGGAAAAAGGTGCAGGTTAAAGGACGCCTTACTATTTACGGTTTATAATAAGGGGAAACCCTTTAATAAACCGGGAGAGTGGCGGGTTGATCACGAGGATCCGACCAAACCGGGTCGAAACGTGACAGTGAGTGTGATTACCGTCGACGAATCTGATTGAACCATCCATATTTATTTACAAGTCTTCTTAAATATAATGAATGTCATACTTCATTAGTTGGAAAACATCAAAAAAATAAATGAAAGGAAAACCACATATACATATAATATATAAGTACACTTTTATATAATGAGAATGAAATAGAATTGTGCATGTATATAAGTACATTGAAATAAGACTTTTATATAATGAGAATGAAATAGAATTGTGCATGGTTGAATGGTGACCCTAAGAGAGAGAATAATTAAGCCTAACATATAAGAAAATAATTTATCTGAAAAAATTGAGAATATAATATGATATTTTATGAAATAATGATTGTGAATAGGGATGTTAGTTTAGACCTAATCCTAAGTTTGGGTCTAGTTAGACCCGAACATGGAGTAGAGGTTCCTCATTCATGTAATCTCGGTTTCAGGTTCGGGTTTGACTATTGAACTTAACCACACGAAACTAAATTTGGGTATTTGTGGGCTTAGGTCGGGTTCTGGTTATAAGAATCCCGACCCAACTCGAGCTTTTGACACCCCTAACAGTGGAGATATTAGTTGAGATAATCATGCCCTAGGAAGGATAAAGAGCTTGCTTCCAATTATAAAATGAGATGTTATAGTTTCATGCAAGTTATGAACGTTATGACGTGTGGAGAAGTTTATTTAAGTTATTTGATAAAGTTATTATGGTTGGATGTTTGTGATATATTATTATATGTTCGTATGCATATAAATTGTATGACGAATTGGACATCGGCAAGTCCCATAATTGATTATGATTTGATAGCATGTGGGAATATGATATGATATTGTTGGTAAAAATGAGTTGAATTGTGAATTATTAAGAGATGTTGCTATTAAGGCTAAAAGAGTATGGATTAACAAAATGATAGAAATATATAAACAATTAAGTCACAATAAATGGATAAATAAACTCCTATGATTAATTTAAAAGGTTTCATGCATGTACCATGTTTTGGGTAAAGAGTGGGGTGGCTCAACATCAACCATCTTAATCTTTACAAACTTGAGGGAATTTAACACGAAAACTATATAATTTTAACAATATTGTTATTCATTCTGAGTTTTTTATATATTTACAATTGTAGTCTTAAAAGAAAATTTTGGAAGTGGTATAAAATTGTTTTATATTCTGAATTTTTCGTCAATTCTACAATGGTGATACCCATATTTATAGTATCTTGTAAACTTGTTAAATTTTTATTGAGTTAAACTGAAAAATCAGATAGAAGTGTGACAAGCACTCCATTATATTGACATTTTATATCATGAGTGAGCCTTGGACGGTGCTAGGGGACTTTAATATGATTGGCCCCTTGAAGGAGAAGAGAGGGGTGGCTAGCTTCCTTAGTTTCCTTTGTGATTTATGGATTTAAAGGTTCCATGGTCCAATAATAGAGAACCCCGGTCACATCATAGGTCGTATTATTCCTCCTCTAGTGTCAATATTTTCCCTATACTCATGTGGATCATGGTGACTAGATTGGGCGAGACCATGTCCCTCTCATTGTTGATTGCTACGTTAAAGTTCTAAATTTTGTTTAAAGTATAAATGGCTTCTCGAATCAGTATGCCAAGAGGAGATTAAGGAGTCACATGGGACTTTTTCGGTGCAAAAAGTTGCCTTCTATGGCCCAAATGCTCCATATTGATAATGATCTTAGTCAATAGCAAAGGTCAACTTCCACTTGAGCCAATAAGGACATATTTTATCTTGAACATCGTTTATTATCTTGAACATTGTTTGAAGAGATTGTCTCCATGGTTATCTAGTGCTCTTGATATGCCTCCATGATTGTTTAGTGCTCTTGATATGCCTCCATGGTTGTTTAGTGCTCTTGATATGCGACAACAATTAATAGACTAGACTGACCAAATGTTGTCTAGCTTAAGGTAGAAACTTATTGTAAACAAAGATCTCGCAATGGCTAGCTGAGTGGATTGAAATACTAGTTATTTCAATCAAAGTAAAATTTAAAGATAAGCTAGAAATCGTATTATTAAGATTAAGGATGCTTGCGAAGAGTGGATTAATAAAACAAATTGCTTCCTTTGACTGTTATACTACCCTTTGATGCAAGTGTACATGTAAAAAAAAACTCTTCAATCAATTTAACATGTTATGCTTACAGCTATGAATCATGCCCTGACCTGGCATGTAACTACCGATAAATTGAGTAAGTGGTATTTGAGCTAGGTGCTAGACTAGCAGCCAATCCTAATAGATCTAATGGCCTCTTTTTTTCATGCTCATTAGGATATTATTAGCCATGATGTTGTTCTTTCTGTCACTTACTTCTTTTCTATAGAACTGCTGCAATCCCATTTATGTCCCATCTCACTTTATAATTTTATTTACAAAATCCTTTTTAAAGTACTAGTTAACAGAGTTAAATCTATAATGGATAGTATAAGCCAACAAAGCGCTAGTATTCCTAAAAGGGTAAACCATGACAATATTGTGAGCACACGTAAATATTTTCATTATCTTTCTCACATTTGCATGTGGGACTTCCTTGAGTTACCTATATAGGCATTCTCCTCCTTTGGAGAGGAGCATAAGCAAGAAGTGCAAGCTCCATAAGAAGTTTGAGGGGCACCTTCCACAGAGTGAAAGAGGCATGTAAGTACTTATTAAATTATATGGCCAATTATGTGATTAGTTATTTTATACTTACGTGCCATAACATTAAGGTAAAGAAAAGTGTGGTGATGATATGTTGTTGATTGTATTCTAGTTAGATGTGTTTTCACGTTACACCCAAGTGTTACAATTTATAGGCACACTATAGATGAGATTGCTGGTGAAATCCTGTGAGGAGCCATTTAATTAATTGATTATTTCTCTTATATTTCTGCATGTAATAAATATAGTTAGAATTCACAAAAGCAATATGTATATATATATATACATACACACCTTATCTAGTATAAATAGGGTGGTGTTACAAATTATCAAGAGGAATTGACCCAATGCTTCCCGACCTCTATCCTTTCCACTAGCAACACACATATCTAAACCCTAATTAATTCTTCCTTCTTCTTTTTCATAGAGATATCACCATGCAAGTAGCGGCAAAGAAAACCGAGCTCATCCCACTGTCCGGCTGCTCCAAAGCGTTGACCGCCGGAGGGTCAGTCACTGGGCTGGCCACCACGAAGCAGCTCGAACCATCGTACGAAATGGTCCGGCAGCTAGCTAGCAGGAACGCGGTGGTTGTATTCAGCATGAGTCGCTGCTGCATGTGCACCGTGGCCAAACGGCTGCTCTTCGGCCTCGGAGTAGGGCCCACCGTCATCGAGCTGGACGAACTCCAAACTGGGTTGGCTGGCGGAGATATCGAAGCGGTCCTCGACCGTCTGGCCGCAGAGGGGCAGCAGGCGGCGCTGCCGGCCGTGTTCGTGGGCGGAAAGTTCCTTGGAGGCATCGAGACCCTCATGGCTTGTCATATCAACGGCTCCCTCATCCCACTCCTCAAGGACGCCGGCGCCCTTTGGCTTTGACATATGTATTTATGCTATAAGTATATTATTTATATGCCTGAAGCTTTCTTCTCTAGATGGATCAGACGCAGGAGCTGCAATGTTTAATTTCTCCACGCGCCTTTTAGCTGTCTGCAAATTATCGACAGGTGATATGGCTAACAAGTTCAACACAGTAGTGGTCAGGTTGATCATCAGTTTCATATACATTATATGTGTTTCCTTCCATGGTTTGCATGCATGGCAATTACATTTTCTAGTGCCCAGATCGGCTGTAATCTCTCTATCTTCTAAACAAATCCTAAGCTTAGGACTATCACAAACAACAATGGAGGAAATAGATGATGTTATTAATATGGCTAATAGAACACACCACAAACAACAATGGCTTACGGCAAGACTAAGAAAATCACCAGAACTATCACAAATAATAATCACGAAAAAGTGGTTGAATTAAGGGGGTGCATGCACCAGCAGCCTCGACTCATAATCCTCTGCACACTGACAATGTGCATCAGCCTCCTTTTGACCACCTTTGACTGCTATAGACGTAAAAAAAAGAATATTCATTTTTAATGGAAATGTATATATATAGCCTTATATTATGTGTGTGTGAGTGTATTTGTCCGTATTGTTTGTTGGTCATGATCATCATCACCTGCAGGCTGCCGGCTCATCTCTCCTGAAGGCCCCCTCTTGTTGTGGGCATATAATATATGGCCGTTTTCGAGATTTCTGATGCTGATTTGGCAGCGTGAGGTCGTCGTCTCATCTCATGAAGGTTTCTGATCAGTTATGTGGCGGTTTTGATATGGTACGGAGGGGACCAAGGAAATCATATGCAGAAGAAAAGCAAAAGCAAAAGCAAAAGCAAAAGCAAAAGCTTTCTGAGTGTGGTAAAATAGTAATAGAATAGTATATATGGCTGGTGAATCAGAGTCTGTTGAGAGAGAGAGAGGGGAGAGACCTCTGCAGCATCCTGATCTCAGCTCAATCAGCACAGGAGTCACCTGCAACCAACAAATCATCTTGACCGCCCATGTCATCGTCTTAATTTGACCATTAATTCAACAAATGAGGGATTATTTAGCTCTCCTATATTCAAGAAATCTCAGATTCGGACATTTTGGCCTTATCTAAACACACTAACTATATAGAGTCTATTAACCACCATGAGATTGGAACATTTTGACTACATGCACTCTAGCATATGCAATTTGTTTTAATTCTGCTTGCATTGTCCATTCTCGAAGTTTTCAACTTAAATTTTAAAAATTACTATTATTTCGACTCGAATTATAAAATCGAGTAATTTGACCCGAGTAATTCAATAATTTCGAATGGATATTATATAGTCTTACGCCATACATGTACAAAAACATCAACAGTATAATAATTAGCAATCTAAAAAAATTAATGATTCTTAAAATAGTGTGAAATACCAAGCGATAACTTGTTTATGCCCACAAGTATTTTTCTACCGCTTAGATTTTTCACTCCGGCCAATTTACTTATGCTTACGGACTGCCGACTCATATCGATTGATATGTTGTCAATAATTTAGTGTGTAGAAAGTATTTAGTTTCTAACAAATTTTTTAATTATTTCGACTAATTTAGACTTTTTATTGACGAATTTTCAATAAATTTATCTAGTTCTTGATCTAATTTATTTTTCTAAAAAATATTTAAATTATTTTATTAATTTTAAAATTAAAATTATCTTTTTAACTCTACTAGATTTCTTTGAAATAAATAAAAGGTTTTCTTAATCTTAATTTTTTATCAATAAGTTCCCATTAGATTTGATTCAAACTGAAATTATTAATTTCTAAGGTACTAGATCAAATTAATTTTAAATATAATTTAATTTTCTTCCCCGATTTTATCTAATTTACAAGTTTAAATTCAATTTCTCGTTCAAATAATTAAATTTTCATTCCAAAATGTGATGTTATAACTATTGTCCTCATTTTAGTACTTTTGTTCTAAAAATTAACTTCAACTCTATTTATTTGTACAAATTTCATCTTATAAGTCAAATTTTCGTATAATTCTAGCGAATTAACTCAATATATATAGTGTGAGTAATACTAATACTTATTTAGCAATAACACATAAAACACATCGTATATTTTCTTTACCTTCAATGATAATTGTAACTTGTAAATTACTAGTATAATCTTTTATACCATAATATATAGATTAATATAAATTAAATTTAGCTTAATTTTATGTTAAAATAGTGAAATATTTTTTCATTACGATACTTTAAATAATACATTATCACACATTTTAAACTCCAACTCAATATTTTTTATTAGCCTAACTCATCTGTTTGTACCACCTTCGACTCATCTTGGATTACTTTGACCTTATTGATTATATCATCAATAAGTTTTGTTCCTTCCAACTTATACTCTCCAATCTCATCCTAAAATAAAGTTGTCTATACTTTTTCTCATATAATATTTTAAATAAAATGCATACTCTATCACAAATTAGCTTTTTCATCTTTCACCAAAATTTAATATATATATATATATATATTTATAGTATATTTTAGAGTTTTTATATCATTTGTTATCGTTCGAATAAAACTTATAAAATGAGCCAAAATTATTATGTAAAATAGGAGTCGATATAATATACACCAGATCAATTATACATTTCAGAATTTTAGTGAACTTAACCATTAAAAAATATACAATATTGATGAGTCGATCTATAATTACTAAATAATATCATATACTTCGTAAAATATTGTCCATCACAAAATTTATAGTAATTTTCTCATACTTCCATTTAATTATCAGTATAGTGGGTTACAATATTATTATATATTTTTTATATTTAGTATTAATTTGTTAACATGACAAATATATTTAGTTACTATATGCTATGTCATTTCATCTTAACCATTGGTTACATTTGGGGTGCATAATATATATCAAATAACGTGCATCTCTGAAATAACTCCTCATCATCATTTGCTACACACGGTCGCCCTTAAACAATAATAGTATATCTTTCCCAATCACAAATTTCCGTAGCTTTGTCACCGAAAATGTAATTCACATCATTCTTAAATCCAAGGCCAGAACTTTATTTTCGTTGGATTTGTCCAACAAATGTCGGTTGAACTAATATGTTGGCTAAGAACCATCCTTACATCGAGTTAGTGTATGATATGTGAAGCATACTCATTTGTTGCAATAAATGAATGGTACGTTATCTTTATGTAAGACAAATTTGTGCTATATTTCCTTATTAATGTGTCTCCCACTACATTTACCTTATGTGGTAGTAAATTATCATGACATAGTCTTGTTTAACTCTGGCAAACAGAATCGGACCCGACCCAGGGTTCTTGCCACCGGACCCGGACCCGGTTGGACCTGTAGTTTGGGTCTAGAAACTAGACCCACACCCGATGGTCGGGTCCAGTTACATAACTATAGACCCAATCTTGGGTCTCCGGGTGGATCCAAAACCTAATCTTCACGAACGATGTAAGTTTCTCCTTCACTGGTGAATTTGTCGAAATGGCCTCACCGCAGTCGAGTTCGAGGTTGATGCTTAGCAATGGGACAAGTAGGATCTTGGCATAAACCTCATCGGTTTCAAAGTCCGTGAGGAACTTCACCAAGGTTATTCTACGGAGGACGAAAGGTGCAATCTTGGGGGCACTTGAGAAATCGACGACCACGTTTGCATGCTTGGCATGGCTCCGAGGGAAGTAGAAGACCAATGAGTTTAAAGGAGGTATCTAAACCATGCCTCCATCACAAGCATGCCAAAGCTGAGAGTTATTTTCTTTTT